>CAWUFW010007714.1:0-600000 GCA_963921515.1 Calotriton arnoldi
AGGGGTAGAGGGGGTAGAGAGAGGGGTAGAGGGTAGAGAAGAGGGTAGAGGGGTAGAAGAGGGGTAGAGGGGTAGAAGAGGAGTAGAGGAGTAGTAGAGGGGGTAGTAGAGGGGTAGTAGAGGGGTAGAGGGGGTGGTAGAGGGGGTAGAGGGGTAGAAAGAGGGGTAGAGGGGTAGAAGAGGGGTAGAGAGGGTGGTAGAGGGGTAGAAGAGGGGGATAGAGGGGTGAGAAGAGGGGGTAGAGGGGTAGAAGAGGGTTAGAAGAGGGGTAGAAGAGGGGAAGAGTGGTAGAAGAGGGGTAGAGGGGTGAGAGGGGTAGTAGGGGTAGAAGAGGGGTAGAGAGGGGTAGAAGAGGGGTAGAGGGGGTAGAAGATGGGTAGAAGAGGGGTAGAGGGTAGTAGAGGGGTGGAGGGGTAGAAGACGGGTGGAGGAGGAGAGAAGAGGGGTAGAGGAGGTGAAGTAGAGGGGGTAGAGGGTAGAGGGGGTAGGGGGATAGGGAGGGGGTAGAGGGGTAGTGAGAGGGGTAGAGAGGGGTAGTAGAGGGGTGAGAGAAGAGGGGTAGTAGAGGGGGTAGAAGGGGGTAGTAGAGGGGGTAGTAGAGGGGTAGAGGGGTAGTGGAGGGGTAGAAGAGGGGAATGGAGGGTAGAAGAGGGGTAGAGAGGGTAGAAGAGGGGAGTGGGGAGTAGAAGAGGGGTAGGAGTGGTAGAAGAGGGGTAGAGGGGTAGAAGAGGGGGTAGAAGAGGGGTAGAGGGGTAGAGAGAGGAGTAGAGGGGGTAGTAGAGGGGTAGTAGAGGGGTAGAAGAGGGGGTAGAGGGGTAGAAGAGGGGTGAGGGGGTAGAAGAGGGGGTGAGAGAGGGGTAGAAGAGGGGTAGAGGGGTAGAAGAGGGGGTAGAGGGGTAGTAGAGGGTAGTAGAGGGGTAGTAGAGGGAGTAGAGGGGTAGTAGAGGGGTAGAGGGGTAGAAGAGGGGTAGAGGGGTAGAGAGGGGGTAGAAGAGGGAGTAGAGGGGTAGAAGAGGGGTAGAGGGGTAGAAGAGGGGTAGAGGGAGAGGGGGTAGAGAGGGTGAAGAGGGGGTAGAGGAGAGGGGTAGAAGAGGGGTGGAGGGGTGGAGGAGTAGAGGGGGTAGAGAGGGTAGAGAGGGTAGAGGGGTAGAAGAGGGAGTAGAAGAGGGTGAGAGGGGTAGAAGAGGGGGTAGAAGAGGGTGGGGGTAGATGAGGGGTAGAGGGGTAGTAGAGGGTAGGGGGGTAGTAGATGGGTAAAGGGGTAGTAGAGGGGTAGAAGAGGGGAAGAGGGGTAGTAGAGGGGTAGAAGAGGGGAAGAGGGGTAGAAGAGGGGTAGTAGAGGGGTAGTAGAGGAGTAGAAGAGGGAGTAGAAGGGTAGTAGAGGGGTAGAGGGGTAGTAGAGGGGTAGAGGGGTAGAGGGGGTAGAGGGGTAGAGGGGTAGAAGGGGTGGAAGAGGGGTAGAGGGGTAGAGAGAGGGGTAGAGGGGTGAGGGGGTAGAAGAGGGGTGGAGGGGTAGAGGGGTAGAGGGGTAGTAGAGGGATAGAGGGGTAGTAGAGGGTAGTAGAGGGGTAGAAGAGGGGTAGAAGAGGGGTAGAAGAGGGGGTGGAGGGGTAGAAGAGGGTGAGGTGGGGGGTGGAGGGGTAGAAGAGGGGTAGAGGGGTAGAAGAGGGGTGAAGAGGGGTAGAAGAGGGGTAGAGGGGTGAGTAGAGGGGGTAGAGGGGTAGAAGGGGGTAGAGGGGAGTAGAGGGGTGAGGAGTAGTGGGGGTAGAAGAGGGGTAGAGGGGTGAGAAGAGGGGTGAGAGGGGTAGAAGAGGGGAGTAGAGGGTTGGAGGGGTAGTAGAGGGGTAGAGGGAGAGTGGGTGGGGGTAGTAGAGGGGTAGTAGAGGGGTGAGGGGTAGTAGAGGGTAGAGGGTAGTAGGGGGGTAGAGGGGTAGAAGAGGGGGTAGAAGAGGGTAGAGGGGAGTGAGGGGTAGAGGGGTAGAAGAGGGGTGAGAGAGGGTAGAAGAGGGTGGAGGGGGTGGTAGAGGGGTAGTAGAGGGGTAGAGGGGGTGGTAGTAGAGGGGGTAGAAGAGGGGTAGAAGAGGTGGGAGAGGTAGTAGAGGGGTAGAAGAGGGGTAGAGGGGTAGAAGATGGGTGTGAGGGGTTGAAGGGGTAGTAGAGGGGTAGAGGGGTAAGTAGAGGGAGTAGAAGAGGGGTAGAGGGGTTGAGGGGGTAGTAGAGGGGTAGTAGAGGGTAGAGGGGTAGTAGAGGGGGTAGAGGGGTAGAAAGAGGGGTAGAGGGGTAGTAGAGAGGTAGAGGGGTAGTAGAGGGGTAGGGGGTAGAAGAGGGGTAGAGGGGTAGAAGAGGGGGTAGAGGGGGTAGCAGAGGGGTAGTGGGGGTAGGAGAGGGGTAGAGGGGGTAGAGGGGTAGAGGAGGGTTAGAAGAGGGGTAGAAGAGGGGTAGAGTGGTAGAAGAGGGGGTAGAGAGGTGGAGGGGTAGAGGGTAGAAGAGGGTAGAGGGGTAGAAGAGGGGTAGAGGGGGTGAGAGTAGAGGGGTGAGAGTAGAGGGGTAGAGGGGTAGTAGAGGGGTAGAGGGGTAGTAGAGGGGGTGAGAGAGGGTGGGGGAGTGGGGGTAGAGGGGTAGAAGAGGGGTAGAGGGGTAGAGAGAGGGTAGAGGGGTGAGAGAGGGTGAGTAGAGGGGAGTGAGAGGAAGAGGGGGTAGAGGGGGTAGTAGAGGGGTAGTGGGGGGTAGTAGAGGGTGGTAGAGGGGATAGAGGGGGTAGAGAGGGGTGAGTAGAGGGATAGAAGAGGGGTAGAGGGGGTAGAAGAGGGGTAGTAGAGGGGTAGAGGGAGTAGAAGAGGGGTGAAGAGGGGTAGTAGAGGGTAGTAGAGGGGTAGTAGAGGGGTGGAGTGGAGGGGTAGAAGAGGGGTAGTAGAGGGGTAGGAGAGGGGTAGAGGGGTAGAAGAGGGGTGGAGGGGGTAGAAGAGGGGGTGGAGGGGTAGTAGAGGGGTGGAGTAGAGGGGTGAGAGGGGTAGAAGAGGGGAGAGGGGTAGAGGGGTAGAAGAGGGGTAGAGGGGGGTAGAAGAGGGGTAGAAGAGGGGTGGAGGAGTAGAAGAGGGGGTAGAGAGGGTAGAGGGGTAGAAGAGGGGAGTAGAGGAGAGGGGGTAGTAGAGGGGTGAGTAGAGGGGTGGAGAGGGGTAGAAGAGGGGTAGAAGAGGGGTAGAGGGGAGTAGAAGAGGGTGAGGGGTAGAGGGGTAGTAGAGGGGTAGAGGGGTAGAAGAGGGGTAGAGGGGTAGAAGAGGGTGGGGGGTGGGGGTAGTAGAGGAGGGGTAGTAGAGGGGTAGTGGGGGGTAGAAGAGGGGTAGAGGGGTAGAAGAGGGGGTAGAAGAGGGGTAGAAGAGGGGTGAGAAGAGGGGTAGAGGGGTAGAAGAGAGGGTAGTAGAGGGTAGTAGAGGGGGTGAGGGGTAGTTGAGGGGTGGAAGAGGGGTAGAAGAGGGAGAGGGGGTAGAAGAGGGTAGAGGTAGAAGAGGGTGGAGAGTGGTAGAGGAGGGGTGGAGGGTAGAGGGGTAGAAGAGGGGTAGGGGTAGTAGAGGGGTGGTAGAGGGGTAGTAGAGGGGTAGAGGAGGTGAGTAGAGGGGTGGGGGGTAGAAGAGGGGTGAGAGGGGTAGTAGAGGGTAGAAGAGGGTGAAGAGGGGTAGAAGGGGTGAGAGAGGGGTAGAAGAGGGGTAGAAGAGGGGTAGAGAGTGGTAGAAGAGGGGTAGAAGAGGGTAGAGGGGGTAGAAGAGGGGTGGGGGGTAGAAGGGGGTGGAGGGGTAGTGGGGGTAGAAGAGGGGTAGAGGTGGTGAGAGTGGGGGTAGTAGAGGGGTGAGAGGGGTAGTAGAGGGGTGAGTAGAGGGGTAGAGGGTAGTAGGGGGTAGAAGAGGGGTAGAGGGGTGGTAGAGGGGGTAGAAGAGGGGTAGGAGGGTAGAAGATGGGGTTGAGGGGTATGAGGGGTGAGTAGAGGAGTAGAAGAGGGGTAGAGGGGTTGAGGGGGTGAGTAGAGGGGTAGTAGAGGGGTAGAGGGGTAGAAGAGGGGTGGGGGTAGAAGAGGGGTAGAGGGGTAGTAGAGGGGTAGAAGAGGGGGTAGAGGGGTAGAAGAGGGGTGAGAGGGGTAGAAGAGGGTTAGAAGAGGGGTAGAAGAGGGTGAGAGTGGTAGAAGAGGGGTAGAGGGGTGGAGGGGTAGAGGGGTACAAGAGGGGGTAGAGGGGTAGAAGAGGGGTGAGGGGTAGAAGATGGGTAGAAGAGGGGTAGAGGGGTAGTAGAGAGTAGAGGGGTAGAAGACGGGTAGGGGGGTAGAAGAGGGGTAGAGGGGTGGTAGGAGGTAGAGGGGTAGTAGAGGGGGTAGAGGGGTAGTAGAGGGGTGGAGAGGGTGGTAGAGGGGTAGAAGAGGGGGTGAGAGGGGGTAGAAGAGGGGAAGAGGGGTAGAAGAGGGGTGAGTAGAGGGGGTAGTAGAGGGGTAGAGGGGGTGGTTGAGGGGGTAGAAGAGGGGAGAGGAGGGTAGAAGATGGGAAGAGGGGGTAGAAGAGGGGTAGAGGGGGTAGAAGAGGGTAGAGGGTAGAAGAGGGTAGTAGAGGGGTAGAAGAGGGGTAGAGGGGGTAGAAGAGGGGTAGAGGGGTAGAAGAGGAGTAGAGGGGAGTAGAGGGGTAGTAGATGGGTAGTAGAGGGGTAGAGAGGTGGTGGGTAGAGGGGTAGGGGAAGAGGGGTAGAGGATGGGAAGAGGGGGTGGGGAGGGTAGAGGGGGTAGAAGAGGGGTAGAGGGGTAGAAGAGGGGTAGAGGGGGGTAGAAGAGGGGTAGAGGGGTAGTAGAGGGTGGTAGATGGGTGGTAGAGGGGTAGAGGGGTAGTAGAGGGGGTAGAGGGGTAGAAGAGGGGTGAGAGGGGTGGTAGAGGGGTAGAAGAGGGGAAGAGGGGTAGAAGAGGGTAGAGGGGTAGAAGAGGGGTAGAAGAGGGGGTAGAAGAGGGGAAGAGTGGGGGAAGAGGGGTAGAAGAGGGGTGAGGGGTGGAGGGGTAGAGGGGTAGAAGAGGGGTAGAGGGGTAGAAGAGGGGTGAGAGGGGTAGAAGGGGGTGGTGAGAGGGGTAGAGAGGGGTAGAGAGAGGGTAGGGGGGTAGAAGAGGGGTAGAGGGGTGAGTAGAGGGGTAGAGGGGGTAGAGAGAGGGGTAGAGGGTAGTAGAGGGGTAGAAGAGGGGAAGAGGGGTAGTAGAGGGGTAGAAGAGGGGAAGAGGGGTAGAAAAGGGGTAGTAGAGGAGTAGAAGAGGGGTAGAGAGGGTAGTAGAGGGGTGAGAGGGGTAGTAGAGGGAGTAGAGGGTGTAGAGGGGGTAGTAGAGGGGTAGAGGGGTAGTAGAGGGGTGGGGGTAGAAGAGGGGTAGGGGGTAGAAGAGGGGGTAGGGGGTAGTAGAGGGGTAGAAGAGGGGTGGAGAGGGTAGTAGGGGTAGAGGGGTAGAAGAGGGATAGAGGGGTAGTAGAGGGGTAGAGGGGGTAGAGAGAGGGTTAGAAGAGGGGTAGAAGAGGGTGGAGTGGTAGAAGAGGGAGTGAGGGGTGGAGGGGTAGAGGGGTAGAAGAGGGGTAGAGGGGTAGAAGAGGGGTGGGGGGTAGTAGAGGGGTAGTAGAGGGTAGAGGGGTAGAGGGAAGTAGAGGGGTAGAAGAGGGGTAGAGAGGGTAGTAGAGGGGTAGAGGGGTAGTAGAGGGGTAGAAGAGGGGAAGAGGGGTAGAAGAGGGGTAGAAGAGGGGTAGAAGAGGGAGAGTGGGGGTGAGAGGGTAGTAGTGGGGTAGAGGGGTAGTAGTGGGGTGAGGGATAGTAGAGGGGGTAGTAGAGGGTAGAGGGGGTAGAGGGGGTGAAGAGGGTAGAGGGGGTAGAAGAGGGGTAGAAGAGGGCTAGAGGGGTAGGTAGAGGGGTAGAGGGGTAGAAGAGGGTGAAGAAGAGGGGTTGAGGGGTAGTAGAGGGGTAGTAGAGGGGCAGAGGGGTAGTAGAGGGGTAGAAGAGGGGTAGTAGAGGGGTAGAAGAGGGGTAGAGGGGTAGAAGATGGGTTGAGGGGTTGAGGGGTAGTAGAGGGGTAGAGGGGTAGTAGAGGAGTAGAAGAGGGGTAGAGGGGTTGAGGGGTAGTGAGGAGGGGTGAGGAGGGGTAGAGGGGTGAGTAGAGGGGTAGTAGAGGGGTAGGAGAGGGGTAGAGGGGTAGTAGAGAGGTGAGGGGTAGTAGAGGGGTAGAGGGGTAGAAGAGGGGGTAGAGGGGTAGAAGAGGGTGGAGAGAGGGTAGTAGAGGGGTAGTAGAGGGGAAGAGGGGTAGAAGAGGGGTGAGGGGTAGAAGAGGGTTAGAAGAGGGGTAGAAGAGGGGTAGAGGGGTAGAAGAGGGGTGGGGGTGGAGGGTGAAGAGGGGTAGAAGATGGGTAGAGGGGTAGAAGAGGGGTAGAGGGGTAGAGAGGGTAGTAGAGGGGGTAGAAGAGGGGTAGAGGGGTAGTGAGAGGGGGTAGAGGGGTGAGTAGAGGGGTAGAAGAGGGGTAGAGGGGTAGAGGGGTAGAAGAGGGGTAGAGGGGTAGAGAGAGGGGTAGAGGGGTAGTAGAGGGGTAGTAGAGGGGTAGTAGAGGGGTAGTGGGGGTGGAAGAGGGTAGTAGAGGGGTAGTAGAGGGGTAGAAGAGGGGTAGAGAGGGGTAGAAGAGGGGTAGAAGAGGGGTAGAGGGGTAGTAGAGGGGGTAGTAGAGGGGTGGGGGGTAGAGGGGTAGTAGAGGGGTGAGAGGGGTGAGAAGAGGGGGTAGAAGAGGGGTAGTAGAGGGGTAGAGGGGTGAGTAGAGGGGGTGGTAGAGGGGTAGAGGAGTAGTAGAGGGGTAGAAGAGGGGTAGAGGGTGGTAGAGGGGTAGTGGGGGTAGGGGGTAGAAGAGGGGTAGAGGGGTGAGGAGAGGGGTAGAGGGGTAGTAGGGGGGTAGAGGGGGTAGTAGAGGGGTAGAAGAGGGGTAGAAGAGGGGGTGGGGGGGTAGAAGAGGGGTAGAGGGGGTGAGTAGAGGGGTAGTAGAGGGGTAGTAGAGGGGTAGAGGGGGTAGAAGAGGGGTAGAGGGGTAGAAGAGGGGTAGAGGGTAGAAGAGGGGTAGAGAGGGTAGTAGAGGGGAGTAGAGGGGTGAAGAGGGGGTAGGGGTGAAGAGGGTAGAGGGGTAGAAGAGGGGTAGAAGAGGGTAGAGTGGTAGAAGAGGGGTAGTAGAGGGGTAGAGGGTGAGGGTAGTAGAGGGGTAGAGAGGGTAGAGAGGGGTAGAAGAGGGGTGGAGGGGGTAGAAGAGGGGTAGAGGGTAGAAGAGGGGTGGGGGTGAGGGGTAGAAGAGGGGTAGAGGGGTAGTAGAGGGGTAGTGGAGGGGTAGTAGAGGGGTAGAGGGGTAGTAGAGGGGTGAGGGGTAGAAGAGGGGTAGAGGGGTAGTAGAGGGGTAGAGGGGGTAGAAGAGGGTAGAAGAGGGGTAGAAGAGGGGTGGGAGGGTAGAAGAGGGTAGAGAGGGTAGAGGGGTAGAAGAGGGGTAGAGGGGTAGAAGAGGGTAGAGGGGTAGAAGAGGGGTAGTAGGGGGTAGGAGAGGGGTAGAAGAGGGGTAGAGGGGTAGTAGAGGGGTGAGAGGGGGGTAGAGGGTAGAGGGGTGGTAGAGGGGTAGAAGAGGGGTAGAGGGAGTAGAAGAGGGGTAGAGGGGGTAGTAGAGGGGTAGAGGGGGTGAAGAGGGGTAGGGGGGTAGAAGAGGGGTAGAGGGGGGAGTAGAGGGGTGAAGAGGGTGAGAGGGGTAGAGGGGTAGTAGAGGGGGTAGAGGGGTAGAGGGGTAGAAGAGGGGTGGAGGGGTAGAGGAGGGGTGAGTGAGGGGTAGAGGGGGTAGAAGAGGGGTAGGGGGGTAGTAGAGGGGTAGAGTAGAGGGGTAGAGGGGTAGAGAGGGGTAGAGGGGTAGAGGGGGTAGAAGAGGGGTGAAGAGGGTAGAAGAGGGGTAGAAGAGGGGTAGAGGGTAGAAGAGGGGTAGAGGGGTGGAGGGGTAGAGGGGTAGAAGAGGGGTAGAGGGGTAGAAGAGGGGTAGAGGGGTAGTAGAGGGTGTAGTAGGGGGTAGAGGGGTAGAGGGGGAGTAGAGGGGTAGAAGAGGGTAGTAGAGGGGTAGTAGGGGGTAGAGAGGGGTAGAAGATGGGAGAGGGGTAGAAGAGGGGTAGAGGGGTAGAAGAGGGGTGAGAGGGGTAGAAGAGGGGTAGAGGGGTAGAAGAGGGGTAGAGGGGTAGAAGAGGGGTAGAGGGGTAGTAGAGGGTAGTAGATGGGTAGTAGAGGGGTGGAGGGTAGTAGAGGGGTGGAGGGGTAGAAGAGGGGTAGAGGGGGTAGAAGAGGGGTAGAGGGGTAGTAGAGGGGTAGAAGAGGGGAAGAGGGGTAGAAGAGGGGTAGAGGGGTAGAAGAGGGTTAGAAGAGGGGTAGAAGAGGGGAAGAGTGGTAGAAGAGGGGTAGAGGGGTGGAGGGGTAGAGGGGTACAAGAGGGGTAGAGGGGTAGAAGAGGGGTAGAGGGGTAGAAGATGGGTAGAAGAGGGGTAGAGGGGTAGTAGAGGAGTAGAGGGGTAGAAGACGGGTAGGGGGGTAGAAGAGGGGTAGAGGGGTGGTAGAGGGGTAGTAGAGGGGTAGTAGAGGGGTAGAGGGATAGTAGAGGGGTAGAGGGGTAGTAGAGGGGTAGAAGAGGGGTAGTAGAGGGGTAGAAGAGGGGAAGAGGGGTAGAAGAGGGGTAGTAGAGGGGTAGTAGAGGGGTAGAGGGGTAGTTGAGGGGTAGAAGAGGGGAAGAAGGGTAGAAGATGGGAAGAGGGGTAGAAGAGGGGTAGAGGGGGCTAGAAGAGGGGTAGAGTGGTAGAAGAGGGGTAGAGGGGGCTAGAAGAGGGGTAGAGGGGTAGAAGAGGGGTAGAGGGGTAGAAGAGGAGTAGAGGGGTAGTAGAGGGGTAGTAGATGGGTAGTAGAGGGGTAGTAGAGGGGTAGTAGAGGGGTAGAGGGGTAGAAGAGGGGTAGAGGGGGCTAGAAGAGGGGTAGAGGGGTAGAAGAGGGGTAGAGGGGTAGAAGAGGAGTAGAGGGGTAGTAGAGGGGTAGTAGATGGGTAGTAGAGGGGTAGAGGGGTAGTAGAGGGGTAGAGGGGTAGAAGAGGGGTAGAGGGGTAGTAGAGGGGTAGAAGAGGGGAAGAGGGGTAGAAGAGGGGTAGAGGGGTAGAAGAGGGTTAGAAGAGGGGTAGAAGAGGGGAAGAGTGGTAGAAGAGGGGTAGAGGGGTGGAGGGGTAGAGGGGTACAAGAGGGGTAGAGGGGTAGAAGAGGGGTAGAGGGGTAGAAGAGGGGTAGAAGAGGGGTAGTAGAGGAGTAGAGGGGTAGAAGACGGGTAGGGGGTAGATGAGGGGTAGAGGGGTAGTAGAGGGGTAGAGGGGTAGTAGATGGGTAGAGGGGTAGTAGAGGGGTAGAAGAGGGGAAGAGGGGTAGTAGAGGGGTAGAAGAGGGGAAGAGGGGTAGAAGAGGGGTAGTAGAGGGGTAGTAGAGGAGTAGAAGAGGGGTAGAAGGGTAGTAGAGGGGTAGAGGGGTAGTAGAGGGGTAGAGGTGTAGAGGGGTAGTAGAGGGGTAGAGGGGTAGTAGAGGGGTAGAGGGGGTAGAAGAGGGGTAGGGGGGTAGAAGAGGGGTAGAGGGGTAGTAGAGGGGTAGAAGAGGGTAGAGGGGTAGTAGAGGGGTAGAGGGGTAGAAGAGGGATAGAGGGGTAGTAGAGGGGTAGTAGAGGGGTAGAAGAGGGTTAGAAGAGGGGTAGAAGGGGGTGGAGTGGTAGAAGAGGGGTGGGGGGGTGGAGGGGTAGAGGGGTAGAAGAGGGGTAGAGGGGTAGAAGAGGGGTAGAGGGGTAGTAGAGGGGTAGTAGGGGGTAGAGGGGTAGAGGGGAAGTAGAGGGGTAGAAGAGGGGTAGAGAGGTAGTAGAGGGGTAGAGGGGTAGTAGAGGGGTAGAAGAGGGGAAGAGGGGTAGAAGAGGGGTAGAAGAGGGGGAGAAGAGGGGGAGTAGAGGGTTAGAGGGGTAGTAGTGGGGTAGAGGGGTAGTAGTGGGGTAGAGGGATAGTAGAGGGGTAGTAGAGGGGTAGAGGGGTAGTAGAGGGGTAGAGGGGTAGTAGAGGGGTAGAAGAGGGGTAGAAGAGCGCTAGAGGGGTAGTAGAGGGGTAGAGGGGTAGAAGAGGGGTAGAAGAGGGGTAGAAGAGGGGTTGAGGGGTAGTAGAGGGGTAGTAGAGGGGCAGAGGGGTAGTAGAGGGGTAGAAGAGGGGTAGAAGAGGGGTAGAGCGGTAGTAGAGGGGTAGAAGAGGGGTAGAGGGGTAGAAGATGGGTTGAGGGGTTGAGGGGTAGTAGAGGGGTAGAGGGGTAGTAGAGGAGTAGAAGAGGGGTAGAGGGGTTGAGGGGTAGTAGAGGGGTAGTAGAGGGGTAGAGGGGTAGTAGAGGGGTAGTAGAGGGGTAGAAGAGGGGTAGAGGGGTAGTAGAGAGGTAGAGGGGTAGTAGAGGGGTAGAGGGGTAGAAGAGGGGTAGAGGGGGGGTAGAGGGGTAGAGGGTAGAAGAGGGGTAGAGGGGTAGAAGAGGGGTAGAGGGGTAGCAGAGGGGTAGTAGAGGGGTAGTAGAGGGGAAGAGGGGTAGTAGAGGGGTAGTAGAGGGGTAGAAGAGGGGTAGAAGAGGGGTGGTAGAGGGGTAGAGGGGTAGAGGGGTAGAAGAGGGGTAGAGGGGTGGAGGGGAAAAGGGGTACAAGAGGGGTAGAGGGGTAGAAGAGGGGTAGAGGGGTAGAAGAGGGGTAGTAGAGGGGGTAGAAGAGGGGTAGAGGGGTAGTAGAGGGGTAGAGAGGGTAGTAGAGGGGTAGAAGAGGGGTAGAGGGGTGGAGGGTAGAAGGGGGTAGAGGGGTAGAAGAGGGGTGATAGGGGGTAGTAGAGGGGGTAGTAGAGGGGGTGGTGGGGGAGTAGAGGGTGGTAGAGGGGTAGAGAGGGGTGAGAGGGGGTAGAGGGGTAGAGGGGGTAGAAGGGGGTAGTAGAGGGGTAGAAGAGGGGGTAGAGAGGGTAGAGAGGTAGAGAGGGTGAGGGGTAGGGGTAGTAGGGGGTAGAGGGGTGAAGAGGGGTAGAAGAGGGGTAGAGGGGTAGAGGGGGTAGAGAGAGGGGTAGAAGAGGGGGTAGAGAGGGGTAGTAGAGGGGTAGTAGAGGGGTAGAAGAGGGGTAGGGGTGGTAGAGGGGTAGTAGAGGGGTAGAGGGGTAGAAGAGGGGGTAGGGGGGTAGAAGAGGGGTAGAGGGGTAGTAGAGGGGTAGTAGAGGGGTAGAGGGGTAGAAGAGGGGATAGAGGGGTAGAAGAGGTAGAGAGGGGTAGAGGAGGGTTAGAAGAGGGGTAGAAGAGGGTGGGGAGTAGTAGAAGAGGGGGTAGAGGGGTAGAGGGGTCGAAGAGGGGTAGAAGAGGGGTAGTAGAGGGGTAGTAGAGGGGTAGTAGAGGGGTAGTAGAGGGGTAGAAGAGGGGTAGAGGGGTAGAAGAGGGGTAGAGGGGTAGTAGAGGGGTAGTAGAGGGGTAGAGGGGTGAGAAGAGGGGTAGAGGGTGTAGAAGAGGGGTAGAGGGTAGTAGAGGGGTAGAAGAGGGGTAGAGGGGTGAGTAGAGGGGTAGAGGAGAGGGGTAGTAGAGGGGTAGAGGGGTAGAAGAGGGGTAGGGGGGTAGAAGAGGGGTAGAGGAGTGGTAGAGAGAGGGTAGTAGAGGGGTAGTAGAGGGGGTAGAGGGGTGGTAGAGGGGTGGAAGAGGGGTAGAAGAGGGGAAGAGGGGTAGAAGAGGGGTAGAGGGGGGTAGAAGAGGGGTAGAGGGGTAGAAGAGGGGTGGAGGGTAGAGGGGTAGAAGAGGGGGTAGAGGGGTAGTAGAGGGTGAGTAGAGGGGTAGTAGAGGGGGTAGAGGGGTAGTAGAGGGGTGGAGGGGGTAGAAGAGGGGTAGAGGGGGTAGTAGAGGGGTAGAAGAGGGGTAGAGAGGGGTAGAAGAGGGGTAGAGAGGGTTAGAAGAGGGGTAGAAGAGGGGTAGAGGGGTAGAAGAGGGGTAGAGGGGTAGAGGGGTAGAAGAGGGGTAGAGGGGTAGAAGGGGTAGTAGAGGGGTAGAGGGGTAGTAGAGGGTAGTAGAGGGGTAGAGGGGGTGGAGGGGTAGAGAGGGTAGTAGAGGGGTAGTAGAGGGGTAGAGGGGTAGTAGAGGGGGTAGAAGAGGGGTAGAGGGGTAGTAGAGGGGTAGAGGGGGGTGAGAGGGGTAGAAGAGGGGTAGAGGGGTTGAGGGGTAGTAGGGGGTAGAGGGGTAGTAGAGGGTAGAAGAGGGGTAGAGGGGGTGAGGGGGTAGAGGGGTAGTAGAGGGGTAGAGGGGTAGAAGAGGGGTAGAGGGGTAGAAGAGGGTAGAGGGGTAGTAGAGGGTAGAGAGGGGTGGAAGAGGGGTAGAAGAGGGGTAGAGGGGTAGAAGAGGGTTAGAAGAGGGGTAGAAGAGGGGAAGAGTGGTAGAAGAGGGAGTAGAGGGGTGGAGGGGTAGGGGTAGAAGAGGGGTAGAGGGGTAGAAGAGGGGTAGAGGGGTAGAAGGTGGGTAGAAGAGGGTGGAGGGGGTAGAAGAGGAGTGAGGGGTAGAAGAGGGGTAGAGGGGGTGAGAGAGGGGTAGAGGGGTAGAAGAGGGGTAGAGGGGTAGTAGAGGGGTAGAGAGGGGTAGAGGGGTAGAGGGGTAGTAGAGGGGGTAGAGGAGGGTAGTAGAGGGGTAGAAGAGGGGTAGAGGGGTAGAAGAGGGTAGTAGAGGGTAGTAGAGGGAGTAGAGGGGTAGTGGAGGGGTAGAAGAGGGGAAGAGGGGTAGAAGAGGGGAAGAGGGGTAGAAGAGGGTAGAGGGGTAGAAGGGGGTAGAAGGGGTGAAGAGGGGTAGAGGGGGCTAGAAGAGGGGTAGAGGGGTAGAGAGGGGTAGAGGGGTAGAAGAGGGGTAGAGGGGTAGTAGAGGGTGTAGAGGGGTAGTAGAGGGGTAGAGGGGTAGTAGAGGGGGTAGAGGGGTAGAAGAGGGGAAGAAGGGTAGAAGAGGGGTAGAGGGGTAGAAGAGGGGTAGAGGGGGCTAGAAGAGGGGTAGAGGGGTAGAAGAGGGGTAGAGGGGTAGAAGAGGAGTAGAGGGGTAGTAGAGGGGTAGTAGATGGGTAGTAGAGGGGTAGAGGGGTAGTAGAGGGGTAGAGGGGTAGAAGAGGGGTAGAGGGGTAGTAGAGGGGTAGAAGAGGGGAAGAGGGGTAGAAGAGGGGTAGAGGGGTAGAAGAGGGTTAGAAGAGGGGTAGAAGAGGGGAAGAGTGGGGGAAGAGTGGTAGAAGAGGGGTAGAGGGGTGGAGGGGTAGAGGGGTACAAGAGGGGTAGAGGGGTAGAAGAGGGGTAGAGGGGTAGAAGAGGGGTAGAAGAGGGGTAGTAGAGGAGTAGAGGGGTAGAAGACGGGTAGGGGGTAGATGAGGGGTAGAGGGGTAGTAGAGGGGTAGAGGGGTAGTAGATGGGTAGAGGGGTAGTAGAGGGGTAGAAGAGGGGAAGAGGGGTAGTAGAGGGGGTAGAAGAGGGGTAAGAGGGGTAGAGGGGTAGTAGAGGGAGTGAGTAGAGGGGTAGTAGAGGGGTAGAGGGGTAGTAGAGGGTAGTAGAGGGGTAGAGAGGGGTAGAGAGGGTGTAGAGGGGTAGTAGAGGGGTAGAGGGGTAGTAGAGGGGTAGAGGGGGTAGAGAGGGGTGGGGGTAGAAGAGGGGGTAGAGGGGTAGTAGAGGGGTAGAAGAGGGGTAGAGGGGTAGTAGAGGGGTAGAGGGGTAGAAGAGGGATAGAGGGGTAGTAGAGGGGTAGTAGAGGGGTAGAAGAGGGTTAGAAGAGGGGTAGAAGAGGGGTGGAGTGGTAGAAGAGGGGTAGAGGGGTGGAGGGGTAGAGGGGTAGAAGAGGGGTAGAGGGGTAGAAGAGGGGTAGAGGGGTAGTAGAGGGGTAGTAGGGGGTAGAGGGGTAGAGGGGAAGTAGAGGGGTAGAAGAGGGGTAGAGAGGTAGTAGAGGGGTAGAGGGGTAGTAGAGGGGTAGAAGAGGGGAAGAGGGGTAGAAGAGGGGTAGAAGAGGGGGAGAAGAGGGGGAGTAGAGGGTTGAGAGGGGTAGTAGTGGGGGTAGAAGGGGTAGTAGTGGGGGTAGAGGGATAGTAGAGGGGTAGTAGAGGGGTAGAGGGGTGGTAGAGGGGTAGAGGGGTAGAAGAGGGGTAGAGAGAGCGCTAGAGGGGTAGTAGAGGGGTAGAGGGGTAGAAGAGGGGTGGAGAGAAGAGGGGTTGAGGGGTAGTAGAGGGGTAGTAGAGGGGTAGAGGGGTGAGAGAGGGGGTAGAAGAGAGGGTAGTAGAGGGGTAGAAGAGGGGTAGAGGGGTAGAAGATGGGTGTGAGGGGTTGAGGGGTAGTAGAGGGGTAGAGGGGTAGTAGAGGAGTAGAAGAGGGGTAGAGGGGGTTGAGGGGTAGTAGAGGGGTAGTAGAGGGGGTAGAGGGGTAGTAGAGGGTAGTAGAGGGGTAGAAGAGGGGTAGAGGGGGTAGTAGAGAGGTAGAGGGGTAGTAGAGGGGTAGAGGGGTAGAAGAGGGGTAGAGGGGTAGAAGAGGGGTAGAGAGGTAGCAGAGGGGTAGTAGAGGGGAAGAGGGGTAGAAGAGGGGTAGAGGGGTAGAAGAGGGTTAGAAGAGGGGTAGAAGAGGGGTAGAGTGGTAGAAGAGGGGTAGAGGGGTGGAGGGGAAAAGGGGTACAAGATGGGTAGAGGGGTAGAAGAGGGGTAGAGGGGTAGAAGAGGGGTAGTAGAGGGGTAGAAGAGGGGTAGAGGGGTAGTAGAGGGGTAGAGGGGTAGTAGAGGGGTAGAAGAGGGGTAGAGGGGTAGAGGGTAGAAGAGGGGTAGAGGGGTAGAAGAGGGGTATAGGGGTAGCAGAGGGGTAGTAGAGGGGTAGTAGAGGGGAAGAGGGGTAGTAGAGGGGTAGTAGAGGGGTAGAAGAGGGGTAGTAGAGGGGTAGAAGAGGGGTAGAAGAGGGGTAGAGGGGTAGTAGAGGGGTAGTAGAGGGGTAGGGGGTGGAGGGGGTAGAGGGGTAGAGGGGTAGAAGAGGGTAGTAGAGGGGTAGGGGGTAGTAGAGGGGTAGTAGAGGGGTAGAGGAGTGAGTAGAGGGGTAGAAGAGGGGGGTAGAGGGGGGTGAGTAGAGGGGTAGAAGAGGGGTAGAGGGGGTAGAAGAGGGGTAGAGGGGTAGAAGAGGGGTGAGGGGTAGTAGAGGGGTAGAGGGGTAGAAGAGGGGAAGAGGGGTAGAGAGGTAGAAGAGGGGTAGAGGAGGGTTAAAAGAGGGGTAGAAGAGGGGTAGAGTAGTAGAAGAGGGGTAGAGGGGTAGAGGGGTCGAAGAGGGGTAGAAGAGGGGTAGTAGAGGGGTAGTAGAGGGGTAGTAGAGGGGTAGAAGAGGGGTAGAAGAGGGGTAGAGGGGTAGAAGAGGGGTAGAGGGGTAGTAGATGGGTAGTAGAGGGGTAGAGGGGTAGAAGAGGGGTAGAGGTGTAGAAGAGGGGTAGAGGGGTAGAAGAGGGGTAGTAGAGGGGTAGTAGAGGGGTAGAAGAGGGGTAGAAGAGGGGTAGAGGGGTAGAAGAGGGGTAGAAGAGGGGTAGAAGAGGGGTAGAAGAGGGTTAGAGTGGTAGAAGAGGGGTAGTAGAGGGGTAGTAGAGGGGTAGTTGAGGGGTGGAAGAGGGGTAGAAGAGGGGAAGAGGGGTAGAAGAGGGGTAGAGGGGGGTAGAAGAGGGGTAGAGTGGTAGAAGAGGGGTGGAGGGGTAGAGGGGTAGAAGAGGGGTAGAGGGGTAGTAGAGGGGTATTAGAGGGGTAGTAGAGGGGTAGAGGGGTAGTAGAGGGGTAGAGGGGTAGAAGAGGGGTAGAGGGGTAGTAGAGGGGTAGAAGAGGGGAAGAGGGGTAGAAGAGGGGTAGAAGAGGGTTAGAAGAGGGGTAGAAGAGGGGAAGAGTGGTAGAAGAGGGGTAGAGGGGTAGAGGGGTACAAGAGGGGTAGAGGGGTAGAAGGGTAGTAGAGGGGTAGAGGGGTAGTAGAGGGGTAGAGGTGTAGAGGGGTAGTAGAGGGGTAGAGGGGTAGTAGAGGGGGTAGAAGAGGGGTAGAGGGGTAGAAGAGGGGTAGAGGGGTAGTAGAGGGGTAGAAGAGGGGTAGAGGGGTAGTAGAGGGGTAGTAGAGGGGTAGAGGGGTAGAAGAGGGATAGAGGGGTAGTAGAGGGGTAGTAGAGGGGTAGAAGAGGGTTAGAAGAGGGGTAGAAGAGGGGTGGAGTGGTAGAAGAGGGGTAGAGGGGTGGAGGGGTAGAGGGGTAGAAGAGGGGTAGAGGGGTAGAAGAGGGATAGAGGGGTAGTAGAGGGGTAGTAGGGGGTAGAGGGGTAGAGGGGAAGTAGAGGGGTAGAAGAGGGGTAGAGGGGGTAGAAGGAGGGGTAGTAGAGGGGTAGTAGAGGGTAGTAGAGGGGTAGAGGGGTAGTAGAGGGGTGGAGAAGAGGGGTGAAGAGGGGTAGAGGGGTAGAAGAGGGGAGAAGAGGGGTAGAGGGGTAGAGAGGGGTAGAGGGGTAGTAGGGGGTAGAGGGATAGTAGAGGGGTAGAAGAGGGTAGAGGGTAGTAGAGGGGTAGAGGGGTAGAAGAGGCTAGAGGGTAGTAGAGGGGTAGAAGAGGGGTAGAGGGGTAGAAGAGGGGTTGAGGGGTAGTAGAGGGGCAGAGGGGTAGTAGAGGGGTAGTAGAGGGGTAGAAGAGGGGTAGAGGGGTAGTAGAGGGGTAGAGGGGTAGAAGAAGGGTTGAGGGGTAGTAGAGGGGTAGAGGGGTAGTAGAGGAGTAGAAGAGGGGTAGAGGGGTAGAGGGGTTGAGGGGTAGAGGGGTAGTAGAGGGGTAGTAGAGGGGTAGAGGGGTGGTAGAGGGGTAGTAGAGGGGTAGAGGGGTAGAAGAGGGGTAGAGGGGTAGAAGAGGGGTAGAGAGGTAGCAGAGGGGTAGTAGAGGGGTAGAGGGGTAGTAGAGGGGTAGAAGAGGGGAAGAGGGGTAGAAGAGGGGTAGAGGGGTAGAAGAGGGTTAGAAGAGGGGTAGAAGAGGGGTAGAGTGGTAGAAGAGGGGTAGAGGGGTGGAGGGGAGAGAGGGGTACAAGATGGGTAGAGGGAGTAGAAGAGGGGTAGAGGGGTAGAAGAGGGGTAGAGGGGTAGTAGAGGGGTAGTAGAGGGGTAGAGGGGTAGAAGAGGGATAGAGGGGTAGTAGAGGGGTAGTAGAGGGGTAGAAGAGGGGTAGAGGGGTGGAGGGGTAGAGGGGTAGAAGAGGGGTAGAGGGGTAGAAGAGGGATAGAGGGGGTAGTAGAGGGTAGTAGGGGTAGAGGGGTAGAGGGAAGTAGAGGGGTAGAAGAGGGGTAGAGGGGTAGAAGAGGGGTAGAGGGGTAGAAGAGGGGTAGAGGGGTAGTAGAGGGGTAGTAGAGGGGTAGAGGGGTAGTAGAGGGGTAGAAGAGGGGAAGAGGGGTAGAAGAGGGGTAGAGGGGTAGAAGAGGGGGAGAAGAGGGTTAGAGGGGTAGTAGTGGGGTAGAGGGGTAGTAGTGGGGTAGAGGGATAGTAGAGGGGTAGAAGAGGGGTAGAGGGGTAGTAGAGGGGTAGAGGGGTAGAAGAGCGCTAGAGGGGGGTAGAGGGGTAGAGGGGTAGAAGAGGGGTAGAGGGGTAGAGAGAGGGGTTGAGGGGTAGAAGAGGGTAGTAGAGGGGTAGAGGGGTAGTAGAGGGTAGTAGAGGGGTAGAAGAGGGGTAGAGGGTAGTAGAGGGGTAGTAGAGGGGTAGAGGGGGTAGAAGAGGGGGTTGAGGGGGTTGAGGGGTAGTAGAGGGGTAGTAGAGGGAGTAGAAGAGGGGTAGAGGGGTTGAGGGGTTGAGGGGTAGTAGAGGGGTAGAGGGGTAGTAGAGGGGTAGTAGAGGGGGTAGAAGAGGGGTAGAAGAGGGGTGGTAGAGGGGTAGAGGGGTAGAGGGGTAGAAGAGGGGTAGAGGGGTAGAAGAGGGGTAGAGAGGTAGCAGAGGGGTAGTAGAGGGGTAGAGGGGTAGTAGAGGGGTAGAAGAGGGGAAGAGGGGTAGAAGAGGGGTAGAGGGGTAGAAGAGGGTTAGAAGAGGGGTAGAAGAGGGGTAGAGTGGTAGAAGAGGGGTAGAGGGGTGGAGGGGAAAAGGGGTACAAGATGGGTAGAGGGGTAGAAGAGGGGTAGAGGGGTAGAAGAGGGGTAGTAGAGGGGTAGAAGAGGGGTAGAGGGGTAGTAGAGGGGTAGAAGAGGGGTAGAGGGGTAGAAGAGTGGTAGAGGGGTAGAAGAAGGGTATAGGGGTAGCAGAGGGGTAGTAGAGGGGTAGTAGAGGGGTAGAAGAGGGGTAGAAGAGGGGAAGAGGGGTAGTAGAGGGGTAGTAGAGGGGTAGAAGAGGGGTAGTAGAGGGGTAGAAGAGTGGTAGAAGGGTAGTAGAGGGGTAGTAGAGGGGTAGTAGAGGGGTAGAAGAGGGGTAGAGGGGTAGTAGAGGGGTAGAGGGGTAGAGGGGTAGAGGGGTAGTAGAGGGGTAGAGGGGTAGTAGAGGGGTAGAAGAGGGGTAGAAGAGGGGGTCGAGGGGTAGTAGAGGGGTAGAGGGTGAGTAGAGGGGTAGAGGGGCTAGAAGAGGGGTAGAGGGGGTAGAAGAGGGGTAGAGGGGTAGTAGAGGGTAGAGGGTAGTAGAGGGGTAGAAGAGGGGAAGAGGGGTAGAGAGGTAGAAGAGGGGTAGAGGGTTAAAAGAGGGGTAGAAGAGGGGTAGAGTAGTAGAAGAGGGGTAGAGGGGTCGAAGAGGGGTCAAAGAGGGGTAGTAGAGGGGTAGTAGAGGGGTAGTAGAGGGGTAGAAGAGGGGTAGAGGGGTAGAGGGGTAGAAGAGGGGTAGAGGGGTAGTAGATGGGTAGTAGAGGGGTAGAGGGGTAGAAGAGGGGTAGAGGTGTAGAAGAGGGGTAGAGGGGTAGAGGGGTAGTAGAGAGGTAGTAGAGGGGTAGTAGAGGGGTAGAAGAGGGGTAGAAGAGGGGTAGAGGGGTAGAAGAGGGGTAGAAGAGGGGTAGAAGAGGGTTAGAAGAGGGGTAGAAGAGGGGTAGAAGAGGGGTAGTAGAGGGGTAGTAGAGGGGTAGAGGGGTAGTTGAGGGGTGGAAGAGGGGTAGAAGAGGGGTAGAGGGGGTAGAAGAGGGGTAGAGGGGGTAGAAGAGGGGTAGAGTGGTAGAAGAGGGGTGGAGGGGTAGAGGGGTAGAAGAGGGGTAGAGGGGTAGTAGAGGGGTAGTAGAGGGGTATTAGAGGGGTAGAGGGGTAGAAGAGGGGTAGAGGGGTAGAAGAGGGGAAGAGGGGTAGAAGAGGGTTAGAAGAGGGGTAGAAGAGGGGAAGAGTGGTAGAAGAGGGGTAGAGGGGTGGAGGGGTAGAGGGGTAGAGAGGGGTAGAAGAGGGGTAGAGGGGTAGTAGAGGGGTAGAAGAGGGGTAGAAGAGGGGTAGAGGGGTAGTAGAGGAGTAGAGGGATTAGAAGAGGGGTAGGGGGGTAGAAGAGGGGTAGAGGGTTAGTAGAGGGGTAGTAGAGGGGTAGTAGAGGGGTAGAGGGGTAGTAGAGGGGTAGAGGGGTAGTAGAGGGGTAGACGAGGGGAAGAGGGGTAGAAGAGGGGTAGTAGAGGGGTAGTAGAGGGGTAGTGGGGGGATAGTAGAGGGGTAGTGGGGGGATAGAAGGGGGGTAGAAGGGTAGTAGAGGGGTAGAGGGGTAGTAGAGGGGTAGAGGTGTAGAGGGGTAATAGAGGGGTAGATGGGTAGTAGAGGGGTAGAAGAGGGGTAGAGGGGTAGTAGAGGGGTAGTAGAGGGGTAGAGGGGTAGAAGAGGGGTAGAGGGGTAGTAGAGGGGTAGATGGGTAGAAGAGGGGTAGAAGAGGGTTAGAAGAGGGGTAGAAGAGGGGTAGAAGAGGGGTGGAGTGGTAGAAGAGGGGTAGAGGGATGGAGGGGTAGAGGGGTAGAAGAGGGGTAGAGGGGTAGAAGAGGGGTAGAGGGGTAGTAGAGGGGTAGTAGAGGGGTAGAGGGGAAGTAGAGGGGTAGAAGAGGGGTAGAGGGGTAGAAGAGGGGTAGAGGGGTAGAAGAGGGGTAGTAGAGGGGTAGTAGAGGGGTAGTAGAGGGGTAGAAGAGGGGAAGAGGAGTAGAAGAGGGGTAGAGGGGTAGAAGAGGGGGAGAAGAGGGTTAGAAGAGGGGTAGAAGAGGGGTAGAGTGGTAGAAGAGGGGTAGAGGGGTGTAGGGGTAGAGGGGTAGAAGAGGGGTAGTGGGGTAGAAGAGGGGTAGGGGGGTAGTAGAGGGGTGGTAGAGGGGTAGTAGAGGGGTAGAAGAGGGGTAGAGGGGTAGTAGAGGGGTAGAGGGGTAGAGGTATAGAAGAGGGGTAGAGGGGTAGAAGAGGGGTAGAGGGGTAGTAGAGGGGTAGAAGAGGGGTAGAGGGGTAGTAGAGGGGTAGAGGGGTAGAAGATGGGTAGAGGGGTAGAAGAGGGGTAGAGGGGTAGAAGAGGGGTAGAGGGGTAGTAGAGGGGTAGTAGAGGGGTAGAAGAGGGGTAGAGGGGTAGAAGAGGGTTAGAAGAGGGGTGGGGGAGCGTTAGTGAGCAGCAACACAAAGGAGACAGAGCGGGAGTTAAAAGCACAGACGTGAGGTGGCGGAGGGACTGGTGACTGAAGTAAACAACCAGCGGAGTGTGGTGGATTGGACTGCCTGGGGAAAATGCGATAATATGCGTTGTCCATACCACCGCGAACCTCTAGCAGACGTGTGCGCGTGCACACAACCAAAGCTTCCAGCTTGGATTTAACGGTGCAGGCACTTGTAAGAAGTATTCAAGTAAAGAAAAACACAAAGACACTGGCGGAAAGCAGCTGATAGTGAAAGATAGCCCTGTAGCTGGAGGGAGGAGGAGGGAACATGCAAGGATGAGAAACATCAAAGACGCCGACAATCCTAAAACACGTCAGAAACAGAACAAGCTGCGAGACGCGCTCTGTGGTGGGGGAGAAGCATTGAAGCGAGGCTCGCGCGCTTGGCGAGCGAGAGGAAAGCCAGATGGCGCCTCTGCTCGTGTCTGTGCACGTAACCGCACACTGTATGCCACACAAAGCTGTGGTCGGACTTTTAAAAGCCCACTCACTAAATGTCTCGCCAGAGCAGCGCATGCGCTGGCTCAGGCGAGACCTAAAAAACACATGCCCGCAAGGGGAAGAGAATGCATGCGCTTGTGCACTTCTGCAAAGTACTTCTGAATATAAAAGGTCACATATGTCCACAATGTTTTTGTAACAGGACATTGTGCCCCGGCAGTCAGACTTTATAACAAGCACATACATACACAAGGCACTGGGAGGTTACGTAGGTATACCTTGATAGTAATGTGTCTTCTCCCCAGGTACTGTCCCGAATCAATCTTGCACGCACAACAGCGTTTTATTGATTCAAAACATTCCCAACAAAAAGTATGAAGATACTTCACATGTATGTTTGGGTTCACTGACGAACCTCTATTTAAATGTGGCATTAAAAAATCGAATAAAACATTTTCTGCTTTCTTTGGGTACTGTGCACAAACATGTAAAGAAAACATGGAGAGGGGGAGAGGTTGTGGCCTTATGGCCAGAGCTGCCGACTTTGGAGCTGGGGAACCAGGTTCGAGCGTCGGCTCAGCATCCTGTGATCTTGTGATTCTGGGCAAATCACTTAATCTCCCCGTGCCTACCAAAAATAAACGTGTCCCTCTGTAACTAAACTGGTGCTCATGTAAAGGGCGCCAATACGTAGGGATCAGCTCGCGCTATATAAATATGCAAAAAAAAAACCCAGCATTTGTCAGATTTTGAGAAAGAATTTAATTAAATGCGTACGGCCTGATAACACTACACTGGAGAAACAGACACTCTTTGCTGAACACTACGGCACAGGCAAGAGCCACTGATCCTGCACGATATACCACCGTAGAAGGGAGAGACTTAATACATACTCTCAGCAACAATTCAAGAGAGCCGCCGAGTCAGTGCTTCACCACCATGCACATCAGTCCCAAGGCAAAGCCTTCACTCGCTCTGGGGGCTTTTTGTTTTCAGTTTCGTAGAGCTTTCCACGAGCACTAGTAACATTACACAGTAACATATTCGTATTTTTTGTAGACCCAGAGAGATTAATCAGCATCTTGTTAAAGACATTTGAGTAATGCCCTGAGCTGCCGATTAATCTTCCTGTGTCTACAAAACATATCAAACTGTAATAGTGCCAATATCAGCAACACTCCCCATCCCCCCCACAGCAATATCCTGGAGAAAATAAACAGACAAGACACCTTCTTTGTGGAGAAAATTGCTGCAGGTTTATTTGCATAACAAATATGCCAACATGGTGGGTTATCTTACGGGCGATCCCAGGGCAGGCAGCCCCTCGCCGCCTGCACACCTGATGAGCCAAATTACACCGTGGCCCTAGCCAACCGGTGTTTGTCAGATTTGGGGAGGATAGCCCCTCCCACCGGTGGACCGCCAGTCCACCCCCTTGCTCACGCCCCAGAAGGGGGCGGAGCCTTCCAGGCAACCCCCGGTTGCTCAGGTCCACAACCGCCCGTAGGACTAACGGGGCGCCATCGCTCCTCCAGGGTCCAGCGAGGACCTCCCAGGGGATATTTGGCCTTGCACTCTTGTGGTGCTCGTGCAGAGGGTACCCCTCTGGCCTCACAGCCTCTGGATCGCCCTGTAACTCCGCCACAGCACTGGGTGTGGCCACCGTCACCCTAGGGCCCCCACCACGATACGCCTAGTTACCTACACCCTGCTGATTCCAAGGCCTCCCCCAGATCAAGCAAGAACAGGTCCATTCCCACTCTGGACAGATGTATCCCATCTTCATCAAAACACCCTATGGACTTGGCGTGTAGTAACCCATGCCGGATGAAGCCAAAACCTCTTTGTTCGGTGAATTTACGCATGGCACTGTTAACCCTCCTGCGCGAGGTCTCCATGGCTTCCCCTGATTGCCCTCCTACACAGGAAAGTCAAGTCATTGCCTCCCAGGTGTATGGCCAAAATTGTTGGGAGGAGACACCCCCTTAGTCTGTGTCGCAGCCTCACAGCAAGCTGTTCCAGCGCATGCCTGGGACCCCCACTCACAGGGCGCCCGGAAGGCCTTCCCCCAGACCGTTGGTCCTGGCAACTTGAAGAGATGTTAGGTTGCAAAACCCCCTTTGTTGAGCACTGCGCACTATTCTATACAACTAATCCAAAATTCTGGCCCGTACGGGGATCGGTCCCGTGACCTTGGCATTGTAAGCACCATGCTCCAACCCACTGAGCTAACTGGCCAAGGCTTGCACATATTTGCCTAATAACACTGCACCCCCACAAACCTCAGGTGCCTATGGTATATTCACCATTTGCCTGTACTTAAAACACTTAACCTGTCATCCGGCCACTCCCCTGGGTGGCTGTTGACGGTTGTACCTCTTAACACATTGGGATTCACCTCGTCCCACCTGCATGATGCGCTCCACTGACAAGCCTGCCCAGAACGGTGGGCTTGCTGCCCCTTCCAAAGAGTGCTTGCCAAGTTGCCTGCCAGGACCCGCAAGCCTGACATTTAATCATGCCTTCCATACCCGTTCAACCCCAAAATGGTAAGGGACGTGCTGTCAGCATGAACCAGAGTACCCCTCTCCCGAAGGGCCAGGTAAGGGGTGACCAGACACACTGGGCCATACATCTATTTCCCAGCTGGGTGTAACAGAATACCCTCCAGCCAAGCCTGGTCGGAATGTGCCCTTCTCCCTACCCCTTGTAAGGGACCACCACACCCGCCCGTCTTCCTAGGCCAAAATTGGGGCATTCGTCCCCTTGTTGGCTGACCGCTCCCAAGGATCTTTTGCTTAACTGAAGCAACCAGTATCATGCCGCTGTGGATCGGAGGACATGGAGTAAACCTATGGTCAGTGTACCTGTACCTTCTTAACTATAAAAGCAAAAAGTGCTCTGATAGTAGTCAGTCTTTGTGATCCTAACTCTCTATTCCAACAATATTAGGGTACCAGCACCCTATTGGGAATGGCAAAATCACACCCCAGCTGACAGGATAGAGCCTATCCGTACTCGATCTAAAAGACCCAACTGACACCCTGACAACCCTGACAAGAGGAGGCCTGCTAACCTGCCCCCACTCTGTGTAAACAACAACCTGTGCAATAGTTGGGAAGCTGCCACCCAGAAAAACCCTCCCCGGCACCCGGGGTCAAGCAGTCGCTCCTTGGCCTGGAAACTAACGACGTTCACAAGTGGATGAAGTCAAAAGACCCATCCCACAGCGCATGCTTGGAACCTGTCCCCTGCATCACCCTAGTCAGAGAACGACTGCAGGGAGCTTGCCGAGCAAGTCGTCCCCATTTGCTGGCCCAGGTCCCCACCCTCCCGTGAGTAGCCCATGGCCAGACTCCTGCTGCCGCCTACCAGAATGCCGGCCTGCGTGTGGAAAATCTACTGGAATGGGGCGCTGGGAAGTGGACCAACCAGGATCCGAACCTGTGACCAAGAGGTCGAACACAAGCCCCTATCATTTCTGCCGCTCCACAGGCCTGTGAAATTGTATCCCAGGGCCGACTACCTGCACCTGAACCCTTACTTGGACATTGAAATTGAAAAGTTTTTTTGCCACAAATGAAAAATCTATGAATGTAAAATCAGCCATTAAAGGTTCAGAAATGACTATTTCAGAATTACAAGATGTGCATTTACTTATGTCATTGACTGAGGGGGAAGAGTTGGAAGTAGATGACGTAGCTACCATGTTGAATATCCAAACGGATTACAGTTGCTCGAGTGGTTTAAGACCGAAATCTAAATGGACACCTCAGGCACACAATTTGCAGCAATTGATATGTATGTCAAAAAGACTATGGAAGAATTTCACAGATTAGAGGATCAAGGAAGTAAGGGGTGGTGTGGCTCTAGAGGAAAGGATAATTTGACACAAGAAGAGCGGGAGGCATTAAAAGATCTGAGATCTGATGATAATATAGTGATTCGGGAAGCCGATAAAGGCGGAAATATTGTTATTATGAACAGATCGGATTATTGTAAGGAAATTTCTAGACAGTTGAGTGATACTACATGTTATGTAAAGATATATGGGAATCCCATAAGAGAGGCTACTAGGCGTATAACAGAGAGGCTTTTTACGTGGAAAGAGGAAGGTTTACTGGATGAAGCTGAGTACAAGTATTTAAATGTGGTCAATCCTACCTATCCTTTTATTTATATTTTGCCCAAAGTGCACAAATCAAGATCTGATCCTCCAGGAGACCCATAGTCTCCAGTATTGGAAGTGTAACTGAACATTTGTTAG
Source organism: Calotriton arnoldi (assembly GCA_963921515.1). Lineage (NCBI taxonomy): Eukaryota > Metazoa > Chordata > Amphibia > Caudata > Salamandridae > Calotriton > Calotriton arnoldi. The sequence goes on from CAWUFW010007714.1 coordinate 25,331, forward strand.
AATTCGTAGATGCTTTTTTGAAACCATTAGTGGTTAATTTGCCATCCTATATAAGGGACACCATGGACGTCTTGAATAAGTTGCAAGATGTCAAATGGGAACAAGGGATGATTTTAGTTACACTAGATGTAGTAGGATTATATACGTGCATTGATAATGTAAAAGGTGAACAGCGTTTGAATCATTTTTTGGGGAGTCATAGTGCGAGCGTTCGGGACCATTCTAAAATGTTAGTTGAAATGAGTGCGTTGATTTTGAATAATAATTTTTTTCTTTATGAAGATGAATGGTTCCATCAGATCAGTGGAACTGCAATGGGTTCCAGGTTTGCTCCCTCTTACGCCAACCTGTTCATGGGTTGGTTTGAGAGGCAGCATGCCTGGAGCCGAGGGGCCTCGAGATGGATTGACCATATTTTATTCTGGGTACGTTTCATCGATGACGTATTAATGATATGGAAGGGTACTCAGATTGAATTGAAGGAATACTTTGATTTTTTTAACCTAAATGACTTTAATGTTATCTTCACCATGAATCAAGACTCACAAAAAATTGATTTTTTAGATGTGGAGTTGTTTATTGATGGAGATGCTATTAAGAGCAGGTTATTTAGAAAAAGCACTGCAACAAACTCCATATTAAGGGCTGATAGCGCTCATCCTGTGTCAGTTATCAGAGGAATCCCCTTTGGGGAGATGATAAGAATACGCAGGAACTGCAGTACAGATGATGACTTTGGAATTGAATTAGACAAACTACAACATAGGTTACAATATAGGGGTTACAGGAATAGCGATTTGCTAAGGGCCAGAGAGCGAGTAATGAATACAAAGAGAGAACGACTTTGGTGCAAAAGCGCAAAGACTACTCAAAAGAACATTTGGCATTTGTAACTACGTATTGTTCTCAGAAGGATAGAATTTTTAAAGCTCTAGGTAAGAATTGGAGCTTATTGAAGGGAGTACCAGGCTTGATGCACCTAATAGGTGGTAAACCAGAGGTGATTTTTAAAAGAAGTCCCACGATTAAGGAGATGGTAACCAGGAATTATATAGAATCTAAAAGATCAGGAGACTCTAAGTGGTTACCTCAACCACCGAAAGGATTCTATGTTTGTGGGGCCTGTAATGTTTGTGACTTGGGTGTGAATAGGACGAAGGATTTTTCATATAATACCAACAAACGATATGTTATCAAGGAATTTATTAACTGTAATAGCATTGGAGTCATTGATGCTATTATATGTGCATGTAAAAAAGTTTACATTGGAAGTACCAAACAAATTTTAAAACTCAGAATTCAAGAACACAAATGCTCCATTGCTAATCATGATGCTAGATCACCACTGTATCAACATATTAAAGACAAGCATAGGACGCAGGAAGACATCAGGTTTCATGGTATTCAAAGGATTATTCCTAGGAAAAGAGGAGGGAATTGGGAATTGATGATCAGGCAACAAGAAGCTAGATGGATAAGTCGATGTAGAACAGTGACTCGAGGGTTGAATAGCGATACGGAACTCCATCACTTCTTACAAGACTAGTGTGAAAGGCAAGAATGGGTACGTTGCGATCTTCTGAAGTTGGGATTGGGTTTTTTGTAATTAATTGTATTATTGTTTTGGGTAATTGTAATTTGATGAAGACATATTTTTCAAGATCAAGACAGAGAAAAGTTATTAAGATTGTAGTGGATATAGTCACTCCTGAGCGCTCATTCGGTATTGGGAGAAAGTAAAAATATGGATATGCAAGCTCATTATGGATCCAGCCTAATTACTGGCCCATTTTTGAAATTTGTAAATAGATAAGTATATAGCTGTCTTGCATTGGAAGTCTGAAAGCTGTTGGGAATAGATAATTTTAATTAAGTATACAGCGTTTTTATCGTTGCATGATGAATGAATGAGGAAGGTATGTCAGAATGGAATGTGAAGTAGATAGTTAGTCTTAAAGGAAATAGTAGTTAATGGACTAAAATTTGGATTCTAAGAAATTCATTGTCCAAAAGGAGGACCGTTACGAGCAGGTATGAGTGGTATGTTTTTAGCTTAAATGCGCGCGACGTTAGAAATTGAGGTTGTTAAAGGTTAGGGCTAGAGGTCATAAGGGTGTCACCGCGACCTTTTAAATTAAGAAAAACTGGTGGAAGGAGATTGGCTATTGTAGTGCTTCCGGTTTTTCCAGATTAGAAGCTTTGAGCTTAAATGCGCGCGACGTTAGAAATTGAGGTTGTGTCGCCGCGATGTTTTGGATTAAGAAAAACTGGTGGAAGGAGATTGGCTATTGCAGTGCTTCCGGTCTTTCCGGATTAGAAAGAATAAAAACTGGTGAAAGGGGATTGGATATTATAGTGTTTCCGGTTTTTCGGCATGCGTAAACAGTAGAAAGGAGGTAGTGGACCACATAGGAAACTGACATTCTATCCAATCGGAGATTAGGATTGGATGAATTAAGTCATGTGATCTTTGGTGCTTGGGAGTGATTTGAATGGGTGCTTGGACAGGAACTACGGTAGCGGACCGCATTGGAAACAGGTTAACAAGTACAATTATCGATGGGATTCGAAATACTCCAACCGGATTGGTGGTTGGTATATTTAAATAGCAGCAGTGGTGGGAGCTCCAATTCACAGCAGATTTATCAGGACCCGCTGTCGACGAGTTGTGATTTGGGAAGCGGAATTACCAGGACACAGGTGAGGAAGGCTAGAGGGATGTGGATTAGATTACGAATCTTAATGGAAGGTTAATAAGAGGGGTTGTGGGTGATACAACTAGGAGACATCATATTGATTGAGTGTCTTAAAATTTTGGTAGATTTGGAAAATATTGGAGAAGAGCAATGACTTTGGTATGGAGATAGGAGCGCGCAGCAAAGCTAATGGTGAGATAAACTATTACTGTTTTTTAAAAACTGATGATGTGTAGTATTTAGGAGACTAAGGTGTAATTCACCATGTAATTAAATTACCGTTAGTAATGGGAGAACATCTTTATGCACAGATTCCGCTTTAAAATTTGGTGAAGAAGGCAAGCTTGCACCACGGGAACAAGGAGAAACTAGTGACAACTTTAAGCTTTATAATATATGAGGTATGTTCATGTGGATAAAAATGTTTTAAAGTTAATGAGTCTGGAGAAACATGGGGGTACCAGGCAAGAATTTGAAGGTATGATGGACAATCAATGTTAGATGGAGGTGCCAGACAGAAAATTGCAGAAAAAATGGACAAGACAGGGTGTAGGAAGGTGTTAGTTACTTTTGTGGGTGGATCAAACATAAGGATTTCAGAACAATCTATGAAATTATAAAATGAATACATGTGTGATGTTTCATAATTTCGATACATGACATTCCGTAGATTTGTGAAAATACTGTATAGAGATATTTCTTTCCTTATACTGCAGAATGTTAAATAGGCAGGTTTATTTTGTGGGATTTATAGCTTGATGAATTTTAATGTGATTACAATGTTCGTATGGTGAACGATTAGTGTTAAAATATTTTCATTATGTTTTGGATTGTGATATTGTGTTTTTTCTACTTTACAGCCCTGATGATGTCCCAAGAGGGACGAAACGCGTAGGCTGTTTTGAACCAATAGGCTGTATGGATCAATAATTGTCTGATTGGATTTATAATTGATGATTACTTTGTTGGATTTTGGACTTCAGAAACTCTTTTGAACTGTGGAGAAAAAATTCTGGTTAATAAAGAAACAAAAGAACGGACTGCAATATTTGATATTTTATTATCGTAAACTACACGCTCCTTCTGTTATTCTTTAATTTTGGCACGTCAGTGGTCTGGACGGTGGGCCACAGGAAGTTGAGCGTCTGAATTCAGATAATTATCATTGGACTGTTTAAGAAATATCTCACCAGTGCATACCTAATCGTGACCCTCATCGTTGTTTAGTATATTGCCTTACTTGGACATGCCCGAGCTACAAAACCACCTCTAGAAGGCCTGCCAACCGGCTGACCACCTCCAACACCAGAGTGTCACGCAGCCACTCCGTAGCCAGGAACTAACCAGGTATAGATGTATCAGAAGACCCATCTCTTGGCGCATGCCTGCCACAAATTTCACTGCGTATCCTAGTATGTTAAAACCAGGGCGCAGGGTGGCCGTCCGAGCTAAGCCCACAAAGAAATCGCCCGCCCCTGCGTGCAGATCAAGCATCCCTTACTCGCCCCGCCACCGAGACTTACATGTTACATGTAGCTGTTAGGCACTAGCCCCACCCTGCTTGCACTGGACGTGGCCCAAATTCCAGTCCCGAAAATTAGACAATGGCATGACCGCACTGGGCCCCTCCTAATAAGACATTCTATATTATAACCCAGGAATATGCTGAAACTTAGCTTGCTTTACTGCTGAGTGCGCGTTGCACAATCACAGATATGTCTTTGCCTATTCCGTTTCTGGCTGTCAAGTTTGATGACATTGCCAGCCCCAATCCCGGGCGAAATAAAAGGAAGCTTTACTGCTACCCATGTGAGCAGCTGCTGGTGCTCATAATGGTCCAATATAGCACCGGTAAACTAGATGCTGTACTATAGCATTAGTGGGCCATTGCAGCACTTTATTAAAGTTCATGGCTAACCTACTCACAGTATGGCAAAACAAGAGAGGCTGTAAATTTGAAGCCAATTGAGATGATCGTTAGATAGACCCAACAGGGAGTGATCCTGTGAAATGAGGTAGGGACCACCACCACCACACCCTGCATGTGAATCAGCCCAGGTTTACTTTGCCATGACCCCTCCTAAGCCCTTAGAGATCACCATAAACAACCTGCAGTGGCCAGGTGGCAGGCACCCAGCGGGACCTGCCAGTCCCATTTACTCCCCAACTCCTTGCCGCCTGGCGGCACTCCCTGCTGCAGGTGTCTTGTTGCAACCCCTACTCGCCCCTCTTGACCCATAATGATTGACATCGCTGAAGATGTGTGGTTACCTCTCATCGGGGTCGGTGGAAAGTATAACATGTGTCCTGAATGAACAATATATGTGATGTTGTGCCGGAGTAGAGGAATCAGAACCTAATAGTAACTGTGCATAGGACATGTGCTAGTATTCAAAACTGTGACCTCTAGATTATGCACGGTGCTTTGCAGCACAACTTGGCCCATCTCATCAACTTTACAAACCCAGGAAGCAAACCTTTGCTGGTTCCCCCCAGATCCTTGCCGTGCACGCCTTAACCCACGGAGCTCTCATACTAACGGAGCATTTGTCCAAACAGAACTGACACATCTGCATCCCCCTTCTGGATGACGATCTATGTGCTTCATGTTTGCCTGCTTTACTGCTAAGTGTCCCAGATCATGCACTGCTATATCCAACCAGATTATCTACTTTCTCTGACCGCAAGTGATAGGATAATGTAATCACCAAACCCAATGTAAACCTAAAATGCAAGCAGAACTTGTCAGGAGACATTCAACCTCTGTCCTTGAAGCGCAGCAAACGTGGCAATCGAAATTACAGAGCTGACAAGCCTCTATTTAACTTGAACTCGAAGTGTGACAAATGAGGCAAACCAGGCCCCCCAAGGCTAAAAGGATGGCTTGGGCAGAAGGCAATAGTCAACAATGATCTTGACTTACTCAGTGCCTGTTGTAGTGGTCCTCTCTAAAAGCCAGACAGTGCCACCTCGTGGCAGACTGTCCGAGGCGCCGGTGGTGACAATTAAGTGACGGTGCCCCGCACCAGAAAAGACCACCCTGTCAGATTTAGCACAGGTGAACTTGCTGCTGAAAATAGCAGTGGTTGGCCATTGCTGTTCTTTCGGAAGTCCAGACTTGACTTTCCTCACCTTGTGGGTTTAAACAAGGTACAAATTTGACAAGTGCGTACCCCGTGACTAACTAGACGGGTAGAAAACGTTAGGGCCCCTCCCCCTGCCGTGTGCAAAACCAATTGTGTGTCACATATACTGATCTGCCGATAACTTCAAGAAAAAGTCCTCCATGCACCCCACAATGAGGACCAGACAAGTCTTCTACCATTCTACCCATGTGGTTACTCCTCCTGTCACCTATGAGCTGTGGCCAGCCAGGACTATTGGCTTTGTTGCTGTTTGGTAGTTGCATAAGGTAATTAAGCAACAACTGTGGCTCTCGTGTAAGAATATCAAAATTCCGCAATTCTGAACTGATCAGACTGAGCCAAGGAAGTGGTACCTTCATGGGATTTTCAAATACGCTACACATATCTGTGCTACTACCCACCCCAACAAGAGGTCTAAACAGGGTTGTGTCCTTGCCCACTACTTTTAATCTCTATGTGGCTGACATGGCCCCCAACCTCTACAACAGACAGTGCCCCTCCAAACTCAGAGGATATTTGATCAAACTGGAATTGGCCTGCAACATACACTGCACCAGCTGGACTCCCCATGGTGCAGCCAACAATGTAAGCATAAATCGCGAAAGGCCAGCCAGCTTCTAACACACTGGCAAAAGAATCAACTGGAAGGGTGGTTGGCGCATAAACAAGACCATCAAAGATGCTGACTAATACCTGGGCCTATTGTTTAACATCAAAGGTTTCCTCTCCAGACAATTCGAGGAAATCAAATCAAACGAGAGCGGCTTGATTTATGCTTTCTTGAACCTATTCAATAATCTGTCAGGGCCCAGTTTAAAACGCTTACTACTGGTAATAAAAGCAAAGGATATGCCTTCCCTGCTGTGCTTCTGCAAACTTTTGTCTACTTCTCTGTTCGACAAATTGGAAATAACAGAGTGCACTCTCTTTAGAAGAAGGCTATTTGCCATACGATTTTCAACACACCAGGCCGACACCAGGTTAGGAAGAGAACTATGGGCCTTCCTGGAGCTAAAACACGCGTCTAGCACCCTTGGACGAACCCAATTAAAATGCTCAGCATTACAGAACTTTGGGATCTAGCTGTACTCTGGTATCAACTGAAATTGCTATTAAAAACCCCCACTTCACTGCACACGGGGCCTCAGGCCACCCACCACGCCGCTCGACTGTCCCCCCTCACACCACACACTACCATACTGAGGGGTGAAGGCTTGAGTGGGAGGGGGGCTGAAAATACCCCTGCACTCACCAGAACACAGGCGACGCCAGGGACACGACAGCGAGAAGAGACTACATGCTAAAAACCAGGCAAATCAGACAGTCCATTCTGATATCCCCAAAAAGGCTCCTAATTCTTTTTAAATATTCACTGAGTAGCCTTAGTCAACACTGGTAAGCCCGGGCCAACTCGGGCAGGCCTTTGCTTCCCCAGGTATATTTACATTTGCTGTGATTCAGCGCATGGTAAGGACATCCGCAATGCATGACCACCAGAAAACGCATGTTGACCCAGTGGCGGATTTAATGAATTGAAGAACAAAAAGGCTGGGTAAAGCACTGGACACTGAAATACTTGTCACTTGAGAGGTATAGACCTGTTCATGAATACCACCTTCTTCTTACAATTCAATTATTTGCCAAGCTTCCCTTTCATAAAACTTCTGATGTCATCACTAGCCAGTAACTTAAGTGTGACTTTTTTTTTTTTTAAACTGCCCAAATAACTGCCTTTAGTCTTTCTTTGCACTTTGTCGCTAATAGCCAGGGCCAAGCTGCAACATACATTTTGGCCCCTGACAGGGGCTGTGTCATGGCGCTCAAACCCCAAAATAAGACCGAGCCACCCGCCCCCTAGTCGGCTCACCTGCTAATCACTTTGCCTCGGAGCACGCTCCTCTCCCTCTCTCAGCCCGGAATCACAGGATGGAGGGCAGACGCCGAGCCCAAACCTGGGTCCCAAGCTCCGAGACAGTAAATCCACCGCTCCCGCGGCAATCATTCCAAGCGTCGAGCCCAATGACAGACGACACGGCCCAATGCCGCCACAGAGATGCAGCAACCAGCTGCTCGGCGCCTTCCGATGCGCACCAATATTTCCACAACAACACTGACAACGCCCCCACTGCTGGGGCTAGAACCCTGGTCTTGAAAGACGGGTGAGACCAGCGATGAAAGACTGGCCTAAACACCTATGGCACCCTAGAGGGTAAAGAATCTGATACGTCCGTGCTTTATCTGGAACACAATAAAACCAGCGGAAGTATTCCCTTTCCATCATTCTGAAATTTACAATGCGACTATTTAGCCAACTAATTAATATGCATTGATGGTAATCTGGCTGTTTACTCCCCGTCGAGCCGTCTCCCTATACACTATGCAACATATGGCCCAAGAGCCTACACCGCAGCCTCCTGGAAATGAACAGCTAATCTTCCCAGCAGCGGCCATCCCATGTGGGCAGAGCCTAAAACCCCCATTGGCACTCTACCTCAATGCAGACCCCACCCTCCTAACATTCAATCTGTCGTGGAGCATGCGGTGCCTGGCAAAACAGACATCAGTCACCAGAAAACCAGGTCCTATCCCCTGCTAAGGCGCGAAGTCCAACCACTCGAACCATTCTTTATCACGCCCACGCGGTGACTCCTCTATTGCTTATAAAGACTTCCTTGCCGTACCCGAAAGTCAGACAATGGGGGGCCTTGACACTTTGGCCTAGACACAGCAAGCGGCCGCCACACAGTGTTACCGGGGGCGAACCCGGCCGCAGTAACGTGAGAAGAAGCTCTACCCGAGTTACCCTGCAACTGCGCATCACAGACACTCCGTTGCTGTGCCCGGTTTCCGCCTATTGCAGGCCCCGTTTTTCCGACACTTTGAGGCCTGCCCGGGTCAAACCCGCAACCCTGGCGATGTCATAACATTGTAGGCAACATACCCTCCGAGACGATTGGCCTGCTCGGCTCTGTTACCATGCCCACACCGTCACCATACTGCTCAATTGTTCCCTGCACTCCAAAACCCACTAATGGCCTGCCGCATTGAAAGGCCACAGAGAGGACGGGGGAAGGGCTGGCTGCCCATGGGCCACGCTTGCTGTGGACCTACAAAACAAATGCCACCCACAACTGCATGCTCGGCCATTATGCGGTCGTGCTCGTTCCCTGCCCTATGCGACGCAATGCACTTTGAACACAGTGGGAGCCCAGGCACCTGCTGGAGATGCGAGTCACCCACGCGGTTACACTGCGGATTCCGCTTAATTCGGAAGTGTATAGGCAGTTCATCAATTACTGCTCCCCTTATGAGCTGGGGCCGGCCCGTGCCGACGGGCATCCTACGGACCCAACGGGCCCCGACGCAACCAGGACGCGATCCATGAACCTCTGTTGCTCTTTGTGCCACCCCCAGCCCGCAACCTGAAAACGGCTACTGTCTCGGCCCCAGGTCGATAGGAACTGGACCGTATTGGGTGACTGGACTTGCCAAAGCCACTCTAAAGCATGGGCACCCACACGACCAGGCATCCCCATTCTGCACCCCCGCTCAAACGCGGGACAAAAGAAACAACTGCTTGCCCTGCTGCCTAAAAAACCACATGCCCAGTCTACCTTGATCCCAAAGGGACAACAGGCCCCAGGAACCCCAAATCACCACGACACCCGCTGCACCTCCGGCCCATGGCAAGACTTGAGCAGCGGCCACCCATGCCTCCGACAGCAGAACGAAGGCGCCTACCCACGCTGCCGAGCCCGCCCGCACCTAGTGCTCCCCCAAAATGGGCCTCGACGGCAGGCTCGCAGGTCACACCAGACCGCGCAGCATTTGGGCGGGTGGCCGACCTCTCCGCCAAAGTTGCCTACTACGTCCCCCTGGTCGACCTTAGATACCGGGAGCACTGCCCCCTCCCTCTCCCCCTCCATGTGGGCCCCAAACCCAAATGGTGGCCGGATGGGGACGCACTCACGATAAAAAGGAGGTGGGTGGGGGTGTGCTAGGGACTCACCGCGCGAAGAGCTCCCAGACCCAACCAGAGGGATGACCCAAACGGCATCAGGGCAGCGGGACAAAGAGGGCGTCCAGTGGGCGGGAGAGGTTTATGTACCTCGCCCCCCGCCCACTCCTGCCCGGAAGTGACGCAGGCATGTGGACCCTTAGGGGTCCCAAACACTGGGCGGCTGACTAGTGTGCCATCATGTGGCACTAAGGGGGGCCGCCCTCTTAGGAGGGCCCCCTTCGTGGGCCCGGGGCAGCCCGTATTGTGTAATGTTACTGGTGCTTCTGGAAAGCACTAGGAAATGAAACAAAAAGCCCGAGAGCGAGCTGCTGCTAATGTGAGCAGCCTACAAAGCGAGAGGACGTGGCTCAGCAGCGGGAGCTGCAGACTTCGGAGCTGGGGATCCATGTACGAGCCTCGGCGTCGGTTGAACATCTTGTGAATGATTGTGGGAAGTGTTCGCCCTAATATATACAAAAAATAAATAAAAAGCATTGATTGATATTGGAGGAGTGGCGGGGGCCCACACAAGCACCATTGTGGGAGGGGTGGAGACCACAGGAATAATTGCAGGCATCCCGAGACACTGGTATCTGTTGACAGAAGCCCCCTTCCGACTTTTCAAACAGTTGAAGGCATGCAGCGGGTCCCATTCATCGCATAGGTAAGTGAATGGAGGTGTGTGAGACGCACTTTGTACAAAACAAAGGTGCAGCCGCCATAGGTGAAGATACGGCTGGGCATGCCTGCGCTGTAATGAAAAAAAAAAAAAAGAGATCTCTGGAATTCTCGAAAAGCAATTGAAGTGGAAGGGAACTGTAGTTGAGCGGTGCTGCTGTACCAGAACACGGAAGTGACGTTACGCTACCAGAGCCATTTAGGACGCAGAATAAAAGAGCAACACTGCAGTGTACCAATGGGAAACCAGCATGCGGGAGCCGTCATTTTTCAAGTACTCCAGGGGGCATATTATCAAGAAACGGCGTTAAAATTATCGCCGCTTTAGCGGCAGAAAACTGCAGCTAAAGCGGCGATAATGGGCTTGATAACACGCCCTTGAGAATTCCAATAGAAGCCCATGTTCTGGTGTCAACATGGGCTTCTATTGGAATTCTCCAGGGCATATTATCAAGCCCATTATCGCCGCTTTAGCGGCAGTTTTCTGCCGCTAAAGCGGCGATAATTTTAACGCCGTTCTTGATAATATGCCCCCAGGTCTTGCAGACAGCGCTTGCGCGCTGGCTCACGCTTGACCTAAAAAGGCTTCTTGCACAAGAAAACAACTCCAAAAGTCAGTTGGAGAAGAAAACCCAGTTGAAAAACCTCTTGAGCTGCTACTCGAGCACAAAAGCTACTCGAGTGGTGTGTATGTGACAGCAATCAGCACTACATTGGTGCCGTCATGGGGGGAAGACCTTCGAGCAGGTGCAAAGTCTCACACCTGCTTGCTAGCACCCACGAGTATTGGAGCGCGAGCGAGAGCCAAAACAAATCTCTGCTTCATGCCAGGAAGTCAGACTTCAGGAACTCCATGCTCCTCTGCGGAGTGCACATATTCTACAAACTCCACAAACCTGTGCATTCTTTAAAACTAGACACCTGGGGAAAGCCAGGATGGGGTGACTTGTGTGGCTCTCACCATGTTGTTTTACCCAGAATCCCTTGTAAACCTCAAACTTTAACTCAAAACACATTGGCTCAGCCATGCTGCAAACCAGAAAGTGTGAACTTCCTTTCACTTACAGTCTTTTTGTCTGTGCTGGCTGTTGGAGGTGTTTGGAGTGTGATCTTGCGAGTTGTACTGTTTTTTGGTCTTGTTGGTGTCTCTGCTGTCCCTCTTCTGTAGGTAAACTTTTATTTGTGTATTGCAATTGTATTTTGAATTGTTTTGTGCACTGTATTGTCGGGTGTTTGTCCATTTAGGGGTTTGAAGTCGTAGCAGTAGGGGGAAGTGTTATTTTATGTGGTGTTTGCATTTAGGGTGTGTTGTTTGGGTATGGAGATGGCAGGCAGGGGCAGAGCCAAGAATCTGTCGGAAGAGAAGTTTGGTGGTCTGCTGTGGCTGTTGGTGCACTACCTTCTGAGCATGATCGGCAGTGGAGGTAGGGTGAGCCAAGGTACCCTACACGAGAAAGGCTGGAGCGTTGAGAAAAGGTGCAGTTCCACATGAGTCATGTCGTCCACCAACATAATCATCGATGGGCAGATGTGGTCAGCTGGGAGACAGATCTCCTAGATCACCTGGGGATTAAAGTTGGTGGGCATTTCGGTAACTCCCTATATTCTATGAGCTTGTAGCTGTGTGGCTTTCACAAATATCTTTAAATGCTTTTTTAACAGCAAGGCCCAGATATATATTTGGGTTAGTATGACATGATACGGGCTAACTCAGTTAAATAAACAGAACATGCCTCATGGGCCTGTTCACAGTGGCATTACAATAGCCAAAACAGACCATGCAGCACAGGAGCGGCCCATAAGTGCTGTGGGACCCATTCGGCACTGGGCAGGGAGTTTTGTCGCCCGGCATGCTATGTCATTACTGACTCCAAACTGTGGGGGCCACCGCATTGTATGTTGCAGGGGAGCACACTTGTGCAAAAGAGGGGTACCCCTGAAAACAGATACGTTCCTAAGTCAGGGCATAAACAACAATCGTATAAAATGAACACTTAGGAAACTATTGGAAATATGGGCCTACTGAAGAAAAAATGCAAAACCCAGATTGCTATTCATATACAAAACATTTATTAGTACCAAGATATCATAAGTTTATAATCAATAAATACATTTTTGACAAATTTGTCTCTGCATGTTTTACTTTAAAAAGAAATGATGTGTATTTACACCTACAGTATAAATTCTCTAGCTTGAACGCTCATTCATACTCCCACACTCAGCCAGTTTCCAATTAATTCATAGTGCCTATAATACATGAATTAATGCACAAAAACAAAATTTGTTTCCCTCTCTTTTGATATGCTATTATTTTACATATATTTCCATTGTTCTATATGTAGGTTCTGTTATGTCACTCCATTTAATAATCGAGAATCCTCATTAGTAAAGACTCTCAACATTGTCTTCACTAGGTCTTTATAATTGACAGATCGGATTCGGAATCAGTGGAACAGCACGACTAAGTGGGGTCAGAGTATATATATGTGTTGCATAGCTAGAGAAAAATATACATAGCATGGCTGAGAAGTTGTGTCCTACGCACGTTTTGGTTGTGCAGCCTTCGTCAGGAAGCCGTGGAGATATGAGACCTAAAATACATTGAAAAAACGATCTTGGTTATACAGAGTTGGCCCTAATTTATATACTAATAATATTGTTTGTGTGCTAGTTATACAATGTGTCACAAGAGGAGACTAAACTTTACACAGATGTCGTGAGCCCAAGAATTAAGATGAGGACAGATCAGGTTTCTGAAATCCCACGTGTCTTCATGCCAAAAGTGGATAGAAAAGCCCCATTTCTCCAATGCTGTGTTTAAAAAAATAAATAGAAAAATGTGCTCATGCAGATTAAAAAATTCAAGACTAGCACTCTGTGGAGTAGAGGCTGCCCACTTCTTTAAAAAGTGCTAGAGAATCCCAAGGTGTGACTACCTTGTGTCTGCACGTTGCGCAGAATCTTGTTAGGTCGTGGTCAGGAGACCACACCCTATGGTGGAAATATTCCTGAAACCAGACAAATAGATGGTTGTATAATGCCTTATCCAATACCACAGGGATTAAAAATATGTTGCCAGAAGCCTATGTAATGCTTACCAGGTAAGATGATGGGGAGCAGGACCTCAGGGGATGAAATAAATGTATCTGGAGGTATCCCCTGTAAGAAGATGAAAACAACACGCTGTTAGCAGGGCTGCTGAGTATGTGCAGATCTGCCAAAGTAATTAAGTGTCAAAAGTGTGTGTAAAATGCTGGGGTCCCAATATCGCCTGCGCCGCTTACCTAAGAGATTACAGGGGCGTGCGTCTCGATTGTCTGTGGCCGCCGGTGGGTGCACCTGGTTCAATGTAGAGATTCCTGCCTAGCTAAGCGCCCGAGTTGCAGTCGATATACTGCTACAGCAAGTTCGGCATCCAGTGTCCGTGAGGCCCGGTAAGGTCACTTTCACGATTCCAAGGCTGCCATGCAGCATCAATAGATTGCTTGATTCCTTCACGATAGAATGGCATATCAGTGCATATGCTGGAGGACCGGTAGAAGGGGCCCGTGTCTCCCAGGCACCTGTTATATAGGCAGGAGATGCGGCGTGTGTACTGGTATTGCCTCTGATTCACGTGTGTGGATAAACATAGACAGAGGACTCATTGGGAGGCTGATGCATGGATAGTGGCGGCCATCTACAAGTAGGTGGAATTGACCCGACTGGCTACCGTTCATATGGACCATATTGACCTATGCTGCCACAAGGATCAGATGGCCAAGTATAACCACAAAAGTTACATATGTGATGGTGGATTTAATTCAAATTTCCAGAATGTTGCACCTTTATATAGAAAACAATCGATGGCGGCCAGGGGAGCACACTCACATGTCATCAGGCCACAGGTTGGACAGGGTGCTTGCTTTTCACCCTAAAATGTTACACGTATGTGTATATTATGAAAAATGGTCATAATTCCTTTATGAGCCTGTACAGGGCTGAATGATCATTGTCCGTTTACAGTGCACTGGTCAACCGTAAGGAGCTAAGTGAAGAAGACAAACAAGTATGGCTTCTGTCTGATGTGTTTATCATTGTTCAGAACACGTATTGACTTGAGAAGGCCCAAGCAATATCATACTATGTAGAGTGTGGTCAGTCAAATTGGACTGTTCACACAGCCATCAATGCCAGGCACCCTTGCACCATGTAGCAAGCTAGGTTGGTCTTGTGCCTTGTCTGCAATCTGTCCACTTGATACGTGAAGTGCCTGGTATTAACTGAAAACACTGCAACATGGCATACATATGTCCATCATTAGGGCATTACAACTTTGCCTCATGCTACATGCCAAGAGTACAGACAATATCAGGCATTTGTGAAGTCAATGTACTGTGCTTCATATGTACACAGTGCACATGTTCAGCATTCACAGAGCAATGTACCATGTTTTTGTCTTGTAGGTGGCCCTGACCCATACACTTGTGGTGAGCTAGACAGCTTCAGAGATCCCAATCAGTGTCACCTGAATGTGTTTGTGCTCTGTAAGAATTTCGTGTTCTCATATATTGGTTGCAGTGAGTTGTGTAAGGGGTATCATCATTCAGCAGAAACAAGCTTCATCTTACATGTAGATTCACAGCAGAAGTAGGACAAAGTTGCATGTACAATTGACTGGGGCAAATTGCAATGTGAAGTAATTTCCAGTGTATGCAGGCCCACGTGATGGATGGCTCTAAATCTGCTATGCTAATGCTTTGCCAGCTATGGTGTTGATACTTTTGGCACATGTACCATCACCTGCCCCAAAACCAACAGATGGGCATAAGTTTAAAGGTCTCTCACCCATACTATAGATAGAAAGTGACAACATGTTACCCAAAATATGTGACAGAAAAGTTGCATGGGATAGGCTGTGATTTTCCTGACACAGTATGTTTGCCCAAGTCACACTTTGACCAGGACACAGGTGTGGTTGGAGCTTAACACATATCCCAGACAGTACTACCAATTGTCAACAGCACATTTAATGTTAATTAGTGCACAGTGAACATTTTTTCTAATTTAATTGTCCTCCTATTGTGTGTTCACATCATACCATTCCCATGCCTGCAGAATACGTTCATCCACCCTACCAAAATTGGTACAGTCTAAATGATTAAAGGCATGTCAGACATTCATGCCACTCAAACAGCAAAATATTTTGGGAGCCATACATGTACCTGTAGTTCTGTGTGTAGCCAAGGTTTGGACTCCAATGGTCTTGGGTGAGCATGTGAGCAGGCTCGGCATACCGAAACATGATTCCTTCCGAATATAGATGCTGCATATGTATTTATGATGTGGCATCGTTGAAATCTATCATTCAAGATAGCAAAACAAGTGGGCAAGTTACATATATCCCCATCTGTTGCTGTAAGTGTGTAAATCCATTGTCCATGCCAATGACTTACTTGGGTTCACCCCTTAGCCCACATTTATTATGATATGTGGCAACTGTTATCCGCATCATGGGTACCTGCACATCCCTCAGAGTAGTGCATATTGGTGATATGAGAGATGGGGTGACAGAGGATCAATTGGCAAAATACCAGGGTGGTATAAAGGATGTTGTCACAAAATTCTATGTGAACATAGAATTCAAGGAATGAACTTCAATCTGCCTATCTGATGCACATTGCTAGTGTAGGAGTCCACATGGCAGTGTATGGTCAATTGTGTGTGGCAGGTCCACACAGGCTGTGATGATTCCTACCTCAGTGCAGACAGAATCGGTGTGATTCACTTTGGCACATGTCTTCAGTCCACACATGCCAATGTAGTTACATGCCTGACTCATGCCCTCACTTGCCCAATACCCTATAATAGATGCACATGTACATACCTTTGTAGTGTTTTTGTGAGGAATAAGGCCAATGTGTTAAGTGCCACAGGCATGTATGTACTGTGTTGTCAGCATACAGGCCAGTTCACAGTCCATCTACTGCTGCCATTACCCATACTGTCCCCCCAGGAATTTTCACCCTTGAACCTTTTTGGGCTATTACCTGCAAGGTACAGCACAATATACTCATACATATGAGATCTAGAGCATTCATGCACACACTCTTCACATGGATAAAGTACGAGTTGATGTGCATCTAAGTAAAAATCCATACTGAAATGTATGGACAGACACTTGGATATGTAACGGACCTCATGCTATTGCTTGAATTTCATGACCTGATCTATGTAAAAGGGTTCTAGGTATGTCCATGAGTCAATATTGGAGAAGTATCCAACAGGTCTGTTGATTTGGAGGTAGCTAGCCACACTCCGTCTAAGTTTCAACTTTCTGGCACAGAGTCATTCTCTGCTGCAATGTGTGTGAGACCTTGTGTATTTTCCATATCAGTTAAACATTGCTGAGGCACAATATGTGTACTTGTTGCACATTACTCATTTCACATAGGTGATTGATCATACATTATACCCTCTTACATGCTGCATGACAATACCCCAGGGAGTACCAAGATGGACCATGTGTACCATTGCATGTGTACACAACATCATTGTTCGAATCAGTCTTACTATTCACATGGGCAGACGTTTACTAATGCAGTCACTGCCATTTCATGTCCCTACAAGGCCAAGTTCTGAGTAATTTTGCACTGTAACCTTAGGAGAAGTAAGGGGCATATTATCAAGGGCCGGCGATAAATATCGCAAAGCGCGCTTAGCGCTTGCATATTTATCGCCGGCTATCCTGTAATTTATCGCCCGGTTAGCGCGTTATTAACAACGCGCATCGCCGAGGCGATAAAAATTTCAGAGATAGCGTGGATATCGCCGTTTTTCATGTGGAAAACGGCGATATCCTAGATGATAGGGCCTGTGGTCTTAGCCACAGAATCCACCCCCATGTTAAGTATGCCTTAGTCAGGAATTTAACAGACGTTAAATTCCTGCGTTAAGACATACTTAACGCGATTAAAATAATCGCTTCCCCGCATGTAAATATCGCGAAGCTGCCTCGCGATATTTACCATGTTGTTTCCACAGACACGCCTACTTTGCATCTCATTATCGATGCGAAGTCAGGCGTGCTATAAGCGGGAGCAAAATCAGCAAAACACGCGATAGCGTGTCTTTGCTGATAAGAGCGATATAATTATCGCCGCTTTTCGGCCGAAAACGGCCGCAAAAGCGGCGATAATTGTTTATCGCCGCCTTGTTAATATGCCCCTATATGCTTTTATGACGCTTGGTCACGATTCGTTCCATAGATGTCTTTTTTTGGCTGGTCATGCCACTTGTGCTACTAATAAGAATTCAAGCATGTAATTGATGACAATTTGGACAACTTAAACTTGGTCTAATACATATGTCCTTCCTTTCCAACAGGCAACATGTCCTCTGAACAGGAGAAGGCCTGTCAAATTTGCTTGGAGAGGTACCGCCACCTCAGGCATGTTGCAAAGGCCTACAGGCGCATGGAAAGGAAGCCCGAGGAATGGAAGGCAGCAGGGACCTGGAAGTCGCCACCTCAGGGAAAGAAAGCACTGGACAGGACAAGCACCAGGCAGGAAGTGGAGGGGTCCCAAGGTGGTGATCCAGGGGCAGTCCTGGGACCCTCCTCATCACAGTTGGCTGTGCCACCACAGGCTGTCCCCACTACCCCAGGTCAACAATTACACTATAAAAAGCTGGCTACCTTTGAACTGCAGGTGGCCACACTCATGAGAATGGTTTGCACATTACGGCAGTCAGTGGACAGGATCGCTGAACAACTGTAGGCCTCCCTCCAACTTTCTGTCTCTCCCCAGTTTATATTTGTTGTTTTTAGTGATTAGTATTTTAGCATAGGTTAGGATAGGTTGTAGCATAGGGATAGGTTAGGTTAGGTTAGTTTTAGTGATTTTATGTATGTATGTGATATTAATATGTATCTGTTGTTAGGTGGGGATATGGGTGGGTAGGTTATTAAGTAATTGAGGGGATAATGTTTACGATATGCATGAAAAAAATACAAAAATTACAAAAAAATTAAAATTTACAAAAAATACAAAAAATATATATTTGTTTAGGTGTTAATGTTTAGGTAGTTTATGTATATGTGTAGTTTATGTTTGCCTCATGGGTAAATGTGTATTAATGGGGGTGAGAGGTTGATGCTTAACATGTCTGATATGATATATGTGTTGAGTAGGATAAATTAAGGTTAAGTTAGTTTTAAGTTAGGGTTGTGGGTAATTTAGCATAGGTTATTTTAGGCATAGTTTAGATAGTATTAGTCAGGGTAATTTAATTACTTTCAGATTTTAAGAATTTCATGGTGTCTTAAATACATTTTCATTTGCACTTTCACAACTGCTTACTTATTAACTGCATGGCAGTTGTCAAATCTGCTTCGGATGGGTTAAGCTCATGCTATAGGATTTCCTGGAAGTTTTTGTTTACATGTGTAACTAGATGGAGCACCTAAGGAATAGATCATGTCGAGTTTGCAATGGAGTCACTTAGGGATCTTGAATCGTGATTGTGCACTGTAAATCGTACTCTTGCTGCGAATGGACACACAGCCCAAAACAGGTATTCACCTACTGTTGCACTGTGTGTAAGTGATGCTACATGTTTTGTATGGATGATTAAGTCAAACCATTGTAACTAATGAAGGATGTGTTGGGTCACACACTGATGCCAGCCACTTACACACTCTCCTTTGCACCATTTTGTTGTCACATCACTGTTATTTGCTGGCTAGTATGCATGGAAGTATCCCCCACCTGGGCAGAAACTTCATTCAGTCTTACCATTGACTGATTGCTAATTTTAGCACTTCATGCATGTGACCTTGGGTAACTACTTGCTAGTTTAGATGCACACAGGGATCACATAAACTATTTCTCTTGGCCTGTGCAGATTTTCCCATGGGTCTATGAAACACAATTCCCTTTAGATAGTAGGTAGTGTCTTTAGGGTCAGCACAGCCACCATGGGGTACTTTAGCCAATCATGAACAGACATATAACACGCTGGTTCCGGTAAGTGATGTTATGACACGTGAACCAAGGAGCAAGTGGCAGTCCTTGCAGCTACAACCCCAACATAATTTTTGAAGAGCCATTGGATGTCCAGAAAGACCATGAGGGATACATGTCATGGGACATGTGGAAGAGAGGAATATTCCATTGAAGAGGAGGACCAAATTGCCTTTAGGGAAGATAGGCTAGATTGACAGTCCACAAATGGGTGAGATCAACAGCTGGAAAATTAAATTGAGGACAGTACCAGTTGAGAAGTATACTGGCATGGTCATACGTACAGGTCAGAAGAGAAACTGGCCCTGTTACTTGGCAGTTTTTCAGTGGAAAGAGGTGAAGTATACATCTTTGTCCTCTGATGTGTGTGGTGCCTCCCGTGAGGGGGTGTTGTTGGTGCTGGGAGCGATGGAGGCACACACACACATCATGGGTTGAAGATGTGCAATTGTCTGCGCCAACAAGTAAGGCAGCACAGCACTAAGAAGGGCCTGCTGGTTTGTCAGCACCCATTGTTGCTATGTAGGAGTCCTGCTTCTGTTCCATGGACTCCAGGATTCTGCAGATTACCCCCAGCTGGCTGGCAACCTTGCTGGAGCCACTTATGCAGGGCAGTTGTTCATGCCTCTGCCTCATGACACCAGTGACGTCAGCTGGGGACTGATCCAAGCCATGGCATGGAGTGTAGGTGCTCTTATATGCACCGAGGTGTCCTTATTGGGACTGAGGCACCTACAGACTCCCTCTAGGGTGCCCACCATGGTCTCCATCCCTGCGTCTCACCTACCAGCTTCCACTGGACTCCTGAATGGTGTTTGAATGAAGGCCAGGTTTATTCAGAGGGTGTCTTGGTCAAGGGTTCTCCTCCGCCCTCACCTGCACTCCACCCCCAACTACGACAGACGCCAACACAGAGGCTAGAGAAGATGTGGAGAAACAACAAAACCCCAGAGGCACACTCCACCTACAAAACAGCCATCACAGCACACCACCAACTCCTCAAATCAACAAAGAAAAACTTCATCCAAGACAGATTCCTCTCCAATGCCCACAGCTCCAAGGAACTCTCCGCCATCATACAGGAATTTGCCAAACCCAATAGCGAAACAACCAATGTCCCTCCCTCCCAAGACCTCTTCAACAAACTCAGCTCCTTCTTTCACCTCAAGATCAAGACACTCTACGACAACTTCGATGACCAAGACCTCTGCATCACCCCAACCCCCACCCCCAACGATGCCACCCAACAGACCCTTTTCACCTAGACCCCTCTCGCCACAGAAGACACCCTAAAGACAATGAAGAGCATCCACTCTGGAGCACCTTCTGACCCCTGCCCACTGCACATCTTCCACAGCCATCGCACTCGAGCTACGCCGAACTATCACCTGCTCCCTCGAGACAACCACATTCCCCGACAACTGGCAGCGCAGCAAAGTCCTCCTGGACCTATCAACAGCTTTCAACACGTCTCCCACCGCACACTAGCCACCGGGCTCCACGGCGCTGGCATCCAAGGAAATGCCTTAGACTGGATATGATCATTCCTCTCAGGCAGAACATAAAGAATAAGACTCCTGCCCTTCCTCTCAGAACCAACAGAGATCAGATGTGGAGTACCCCAAGGATCCACCCTCAGCCCCACACTCTTCAATGTCTACATGGCCCCCCTCGCAACCATCGTCAGAAACCACAGGCTCAACATCATCTCCTACTCCGATGACACCCAGCTCATCCTCTCCCTCACCAAGGAACCCAACATCACCAGGCACAACTTCCAAGAAGGGATGAAATCTGTCGTGACCTGGATGAGGAACAGCTGCCTGAAGCTCAACTTGGAGAAAAGAGAAGTCCTCGTCCTCGACTCCACCCCTTCTGCATGGAACAACAGCTGGTGGCCCCCCGCCCTCGGAAACCCACCCACCCCAATGGACCATGCACGTAACCTTGGCATCATACTCGACTCATCACTCACCATGAATCGCCAGATCAACGCCATATCCTCTGCATGCTTCAACACCCTCCGCAACTCCGCAAGATGTTCAAGTGGATCCCCCCCCAACTCCAGGAAAACTGTCACTCACGCACTCATCACCAGCAGACTGGACTACGGCAATGCCCTCTACACTGGAATCAACAAAAAATTCCTCTGCAAACTCCAGATCGTCCAGAACGCCGCAGCCAGACTTATCCTCGATATCCTACGGCACAATCACATCACCCAACACCTCAGCAACTTCCACTGGCTCTCTGTCGAAAGAAGGATAACGTTTAAGCTGCTCACACACACCTACAAGGCCCTCCACAACATCGGACCCAATACCTCAACGACCGAATCTCCTTCCACACCCCCAAGAGAAACCTCTGCTCAGCCGACCTCTCCCTAGCCACGTCCCATGTTTTTACAGGACCAGAGCAGGTAGAATATCCTTTTCCTACCTCGCAGCCAAGACCTGAAACAAACTCCCCCTTTACCTCGATGGAGCCCGACACTGCACCAATTCAGGAAGGACCTCAAGACCTGGCTCTTCGAATGACCTCAAAGGAGCTGCTCACACCCGCCTCCAGCGCCTTGAGACCCTCACGGTGAGTAGTGCACTTTACAAAACCCTGATTGATTGATTGATTGATTGAGGGTTGGCAGGCTGTCATCCTTAACAGGATCCTCATCCAGGACAGACAGCTGGTCAGGAGGTGGTGGTACATCCTCTGCAATGAAATAGTTATATGTTAATGGTGATCGTTGTTAGATGTTGGCATGAGTAATCTGGTTGACATTCAGACTTTCTACTAATTCACTTTCAGGTCAACATTGGTGTGCATGACATCTCTTACTCATAGGCACTGAGGCCAAGTTGCACTGTAGTTGCCTTTCAGATGGAAATATCTCTGCATTGTTCACACAACCACTGTGTGACAAGGCTGACTTGTCGTATCATGCCACATATTGCAACACAGTGACACAGCTCGCTGGGCCTGCCATTCCTGCACGTGTGGTAAGGTCCACATCTGCCTTGGTGATTTGCTTTCTTTTTCATGATGCCTATACTGATTGTGTTTTTGACATATTGACACCACTACTGTGCACATTGCACCTAGTCCCCAGGGCGCCTGCATTCCCTGTGCCCAGTTCTCAGCTAAAGCTCCTGTGAAGGTGATGTGGGTTTGGTCATGAATTAGTTATGATCCTGCAGTCTACCTTTCACACAGTACACCACGGCACTCTTCTTGTGCTATCTTGCATGCACATTGCGCATTCATGTGGCCATGGGTTCAGCTTTTCACACATATCCTGCACACCTCTACACAGCTTCCAACCTTGCTACACGGCTGGAATGTGTGAGGGCATGTAGTTAGCATGGATTTCCTATTTGTGTATACTCATGTGATTTCATTGCACACACAGTTGGCGCCATATTTGTGGACAGTGGGCACTGTGTACCAACTCTGAGGGGATGGGCCCAGTCAAACTAGGTAGATTGCTAGCACTGATGCTCACCCCATTCCATCATTGGCAGAGTTGGTTATCTACAGAGTATCACACATTGTTTGACTCAGGCCCCTCACTTGCATGTGTACATGCCTCCTCTGGCAATCCTCATTTTGGGCCAGAGACTCAACTTACTGCCACACGCTCATGGAACCCAGATCATACATTGAATCTCATGTGCCTACAATACCAACAATATGCATGACCATATCCAATGGACTGACATGGCTGGCTGTTTTTTAGGCCTATGGGTCAAGCTGTACTCCACATGGTAGTAGTGCTGGAATTAGTGAAATGTACCTAGGCAGGTTGCACACACCTGGGACCATCCACCTCAGCCTACAACCATCCTTGACTCCTGCCCTTTGTGGTGGCAAACTAGTTCATCCTATACCTTGACAGATCCATGTTTCACATCCTCCAACTTTGCATATGTGGTATGGTGATACAATTTGCCGTCAGACTCAATCCTTCCACGTGCTACATCTTCACCCAGGGCCCCATCACATGTATGATGTAATACCCCAATGGGCTCTTATCTGTTATCCCTTCCCAGCTGCGACACAAGTGTGGAATTGTCAGACACAGCAGTGCATATGTAATGGTCAGGCTACCTTGCAGTACACATATCCCTTCTCAACTCCTTGCTATGCAATGTCTCCTTATTCAGACACAGTGGCAGTTCAATGTGCTCAGTCAGTGCCTACAATGCACTGCACTATCAGGAGCTCACCAGGGCCACACACCATCTTTTGTTTCAACACACATGGTCCTCTGGTGTGCATCACTTGCATTCACCCCACACCCAGTCTGATTTATAAAACAACAAGAGTTCGGCAGGTTCCTACCATGGCAGCTGACACCTGGGTGCTCTCACCCCGCACGTCGGGACATCTGCATTCTATGTAGCTTCATGCAGGGTACAATACACATGGCTCTTGGCATATTCCTAGGTGTTGATACTTCACATGCCCCACACCTGACCCCCCCTATCAGGTGAGCAGTTTCTCCTCTGACAAGCCCATTCTATTGCTTTACAGTCCAGATTTGTGTTCATGGGCCCAAGTAAGAAACAGTAGCCTCATGGTGCAAGTTGGCCTGCATTGTCACAGTCAGGTTGGGCAGGATGCAAGTGTCCATGCATGATGTGTTGTTCCAGTCCATTTTTTTTACTTTGTATTCTGGTACTTGCAGTTCTGGTGACTCATGTTGTACATTCCACTACAAGTTCCTGTATACACAGGTGAACCTGGGCTGTTGCTGAACTTCCCTCATGGAAACGAGAAATGTGGCGGAGCTGTACTGAGCTGTGCAATATGTAACTGGGTAGTGTAATTTACATTTAAGTGATGTTTAATGGTACATGACCCAGATTCCTGCCCTTTGCCCTGCACGCAGCACCGTGGAGCACTGAGACATAGCTAGCTGCACTGCACAACATGACCTTTTTGCCCACATTGCCCCTTGTTGCGCCTTACCCTGTAGGTTTCGTTGTTCCTCGTGGCCGCCACTGTCCTGTCCCGGAACTCCTGCCACCAACTCCTCTGGGATGACAGCTTCCACTCGCTCCTCCAAGGCATCCACCTCCTCCTGGGGCGCTGGGCCTCCTCCTGAGTTCTGCATGGCTGCCTTCAGGTTGTTGGCCAGTTTTTCCTTTGTCCTGTGCTTATAGTCATGCCAGTGTTTTTTACAGTCGGTGACTGTCCTCTTCGCTTGTCTCACGCTGTTGATCTTGGTCACTATGGACTGACAAATGGCCTCTTCCTTCCCTAATGACAATTGTGAGGTGACAAAGAGCTGATGTTGGTGCTCTGTCACCTCAGTGATCAAGATGTCATTCTCCTCCTCACTGAAATTGCACTTCCTCTTCCCCTGGGAGTCTGTAGGGACATCCTGGCTCGTGTTGAGGTTGTTGGGGTTGTTGTCCTGACTGCTGATTCCTGCTCCCTGCTCCATGGCTGCTTTTTGTGTAGTGTGGCAATTTTATTTCTCAAAAGCATCATTTTTTATATGTTTTTGGATGCTTATATGTTTTTTGACGCTAAGGTGATTTGTGCCACATTACGTGCCGCAAACCAGCCTTACGTCACTTTTTGTCCCAATGCGTCAGTTTCCGCTGCGACATCACGCCCACTGGACCTTATGCCATGGTGCGCCGTACCGTAAATACAGCGCATACATGGCGAAACGCAAGTCATTTTGACGCATCACTGCCCCAACGCTGTGATGTGTCAGTTCTTGTAAACAAGGCCCTCAATGAGGGAAAAAATATAACAAAAGAATTGAAAGTGCGCTCAGAAACGAAAAAGTGGATTTGCCTTTAATATGTGTCGGTAATTTGCCTTAAAAAGATATGGCAGTTTTTGAATGGACTGTTAGAAGAGAATTGAGAACTACACAACAGATGTATGACTAGGGTTAGATTTGAGCGACACATGAAAAATGTCACTATGACAGAATTATATCTTTGCTCAAATGGCTTTTAAAGAAAAGAGCCATCATGCTATAAAGTCACCAAAAGATGGTGGAAATTTCATAATTAAGCCCATAGACTGGGGATGAAAATTAGACCCAGATTCTCAGAAGAATCACGGAATGCAGTGCAGCAGACAAAAATGTTGTACTGCGTTGCGTGACAGGGAGGGAGCAGGAGAGTGCCATATCTACAGAGATGTGACTCTCTTCTCCCCTCTCCCAAACACTGGGGCCAATTCACAGAACTAATCTGAGACAAAATCCTAAACTTGCTACTTCTGGTATTCACAGAAGGCACTTGCGATTTTTGGTATTCACAGAAATCACTTATGACTCCTAACTTTACGTCCGCAGTCGAGCCGGAATCTCTGCACCTGGACCGTACTCTTTGGCTAAATTTAGCAGCCTAGTGCCAACGCAGGCCCCCTTGCACCATAGTGCAAAGGCGCCTGCATTGAGGGGAAGGATTGTCTATGTGCAGGAAGGTGTCCCTTCCTGCAAATAAACAATTTGAAATGGCGTTTTGTAACTTCTATTTGTGCTGCTTTGTGCAGCACACATAGAAGTTGCAACTCATCATTTTTTTTTAATGATTGTTTATGTGCAGGAAGGGACACCTTCCTGCACATAAACAATCATACATGGCGTTTTGCTGTTTCTATGTGTGCTGCACAACGCAGCACACATAGAAACAGCAAAAATTATGAGAAATAAAGCATTTCTCCTCGTTTCACCAGGGTAGGACCAGGTTTTCCCTGGTCTTAATTTTGGCGCTGCCCCATATTTACACCACCCTTGCAAATATGGGGCAGCGTCAAAATCAGAGGGTGTTGCGGGGGAACGCCCACCACAACACCCATTGCCTGCCCCATTCACGCTAAGTATATCATGAAAGGGTGCCTTATTTACAAGGCAGTGTTAAGCAACATAAAGTGGCTTAATGCTGCCTTGTAAATAAGGCAAAGCCCATATCACCACTGGAACGTCACTAAAAGTGACGTTCCTATGGTTATAGGGGCTTGTAAATATGCCCCTGCATGCGTGCTGCACAGTGCTACAGGCATGCAAAGTCAGAAAAGCAAGGAGAAAGGAAAATATTTCTCCTTTTAATCCCTGCTTTTCAGCTACATACATTTTTGGTGCTAATCCCTGTCTACTAACATTAGTAGAAAGGGTTTTGCGTCAAAGAAGAGAGTGCGTGGTTGCATACAAATGCTTATGTACCACCCACGTAACGCCCCCTTCAAGCAAAGTAATGCAAAGTAGCATTTCGCGCCTATTTGGTTTCTTTTTCATACAATCCAATGCAAATACCAATTTGCGTTGGTTTGTTAATCCCCAAACAGGTTTAGTGTCGGGTGTGCGTTAAAAAAGTAACGCTAACCTAACGCTAATCCTTTGTGAATCTTGGCCTTAGTCTTCCTCAACACACTCTAAAGTCAAATCCCTGATTATTTCAACAGTAGCTTGAACTTCAGATGAAAAATTATTGGTTACTGCTTAATAATTGCATATTGCAATTATTTTACATATGGAAACTGCTCTTCTAATAGCCACATGGCTTCTTCAATGTGAGTTTACTATTCTGCACAAATTTTACTTTTTACCTCCTGGTTTGGAGAAGTGTCTTTTTTTTTATTTTTTTAAACCTCACATATACGTGAACAAATGATATGGTATGAAACATGTGTGGAGATACACAGAGTGTAATATTATTTTTATTACCATTGTTAAGAGAGGGTACAAGCCTTATGAATCATGGCCCTTCCCACACTTAATAGTGGTAATAAAGTGCCTATTACACTCTGAACATCTGCCTATATACTATAAATATATATAGTAAAGGTACATATAGATGAAGTTAAATATAGTAAATGTATAAATACCTATATGTACTTACTCTCACAATATTTGGGTACTTGATATTTAGGCTAAAATATTTTCTATATAGATATTTTGACTGTGATATTCTGGTAGTATACCACACATTGACACAGACATGCTCAGACACACGCACAAACACTCACACACAGTGGCGTAGCTAGGGGGGGCGATGGGGGCGGACCGCCCCAGGCGGCACGAGTTTTGGGGCGGCAGCCGGCCTCCCTTCCTCCGCTCTTACCTGCGGCCGTTGCGGCCGCAAGAATCGGCCGCGGCCGCTACCACACCCCCCCCCCTCTACTATCATTTTGCCGAGGGCGGCAAACGCAGGGGCCGCCACGGGCAGCCTAAGGCCTAGCTACGCCCCTGCTCACCCATATAAGACATACACTGGTACAATATCAGATAAACAGACAGACACGCACACACAAACACACACACAACACACATATATAAACAATCACCCTCCATCTATGTTCCCTCTAGGCTGCGCGCGCACAGCCTTGCATCTTACAGCGCCCAGACAAACTCTGGGAGCGCACTCTCCCCTCCAGGACCAAAATACATTAAAAAAGAAAAGCGTGAAAACTTCCCTTTTCGTGGCAGGTGGTGCACCAGGAGGCCCAGTTAATCAATTAAATTATAAAGGGACTGGCTCTTTTAAGAGCAGAGTCTTTCAAGAACCCACTAGCACACAGTGTAAAACAAAGCACATGTGAATGTGTTTCACTCTGCAATGAGAGGGTATGGATGTGGCATTACAGCCAATGCTGCTGACTTTGGAACTGGGGAAACAGATTCCAGTCTTGATGCTCAAATAAAGTGCTCCAATACTTTCCGGTCAAGGTTGCTAAAAAAAACTGGAAAAAAAGACATTTTCACCTTAAATAATAGGCAAATACTTTTCATTAAGTGCAAATACTATTTTGTTCATCATCACAAATGAGGGCAACTTCAAATAAATAAAGTCAGGCTTTGCACTGCCCAAAACAACTCTTGTGTTTGATTTAATAGCCTATATAGTTACTCCATCTATAATTATAACATAGGCCACATATAGGATACACATGACCCCTGACTTGCCTTTTAGATCACTAATAGCATTGTCATGTGGGGGTCAGAGGGAGTAGGAACGTTTTTCAGTTCATGTTTAAAAACTTTACTTTTAATAAATACTTCGCACATAATCTGATGTACCAATGTGAGGTGCTTCCATGTTTTCATTTTTTGAATCTTGAACATACCATATTCTAACATAATTGTGTTGCTTGATTGACATGTAACATATTTTCAAGGCTTGGCTTGTGTATGGTTGCTTGGCTCAGCTGTCCCTATTAATTTGTTGGTTCATACTCAAGCAGAAAAGGCAATGCCTTCAAAATCTTATAATTCCAGTGGCCCTGCCCTTAGTACGAAGAAGTTAGTGTTCTGTCAAGTGTAGGTTTATTACTGGAAGGGGATCCTTCCAGTACAAAAAGTATCCTTTAAGACTTTTCCCACTGTGTGTGTGCTGTACAGTGCATCACACCTTCAAAGTTTGAAAAATCTGGGGGCATATTAGCAAGCCCATTATCGCCGTTTTAGCGGCAGGAAACTGCCGCTAAAGCGGCGATGATGAACTTGCTAATATGCGTTATAGAATTCAATAGAAGCCCAGGTTAGATGTCCTGCACATCTAACCTGGGCTTCGATTGGAATTCTATAACGCATATTAGCAAGCCCATTATCGCCGCTTTAGCGGCAGTTTCCTGCCGCTAAAACGGCGATAATTTTATCGCCGGTCTTGCTAATATGCCCCATGGAGACTTTTAAAAGTTGCTCCACTGTTACGCTTGTCTTGAGGAGACATAGGGCCTCATTTATGTTTTTTTAGTTGTGGGACAGCTGCCCTATGGCAAAAGAAAAGGGCATGTGCTGTCTCTATTAGATACGGCGATACAAAAGGGGATGATGGACGGAGCAGCAGAGCCAATCAAACACTCACCCCCAGTCAACTGATATGGGTTTAATCCATCATCATTCTTTAGCTCACTCCACCACCCCAGTTCAGACATGGCCATATGCAAATCAGTCTGACCCTGTGCCTCATGGGAACAGTCCAGCACCGAACTGCCAAGCCATGTCTTCCCTGGACCGGAAACAAGCATCCTAGGACCGGTTTCTGGCATTTCAGCCGTCATCAGCCAGGCTTGCTTGAATCCAGTGGCAAAGTGAGCAAGGGACCCACGTCTGGGCATACCCCCGCCAACTTAGGGCGACCAAGCGATACAAAAGGGGATGATGGACGGAGCAGCTTGAGCCAATCAAACACTCACCCCCAGTCAACTGATCTGGGTTTAATCCATCATCATTCTTTAGCTCACTCCACCACCCCAGTTCAGACATGGCCATATGCAAATCAGTCTGACCCTGTGCCTCATGGGAACAGTCCAGCCCGAACTGCCAAGCCATGTCTTCCCTGGACCGGAAACAAGCATCCTAGGACCGGTTTCTGGCATTTCAGCCGTCATCAGCCAGGCTTGCTTGAATCCAGTGGCAAAGTGAGCAAGGGACCCACGTCTGGGCATACCCCCGCCAACTTAGGGCGACCAAAGCGATACAAAAGGGATGATGGACGGGCAGCTAGAGCCAATCAAACACTCACCCCCAGTCAACTGATCTGGGTTTAATCCATCATCATTCTTTAGCTCACTCCACCACCCCAGTTCAGACATGGCCATATGCAAATCAGTCTGACCCTGTGCCTCATGGGAACAGTCCAGCCCGAACTGCCAAGCAATGTCTTCCCTGGACCGGAAACAAGCATCCTAGGACCGGTTTCTGGCATTTCAGCCGTCATCAGCCAGGCTTGCTTGAATCCAGTGGCAAAGTGAGCAAGGGACCCACGTCTGGGCATACCCCGCCAACTTAGGGCGACCAAAGCGATACAAAAGGGGATGATGGACCGGAACGCTTGAGCCAATCAAACACTCACCCCCAGTCAACTGATCTGGGTTTAATCCATCATCATTCTTTAGCTCACTCCACCACCCCAGTTCAGACATGGCCATATGCAAATCAGTCTGACCCTGTGCCTCATGGGAACAGTCCAGCCCGAACTGCCAAGCCATGTCTTCCCTGGACTGGAAACAAGCATCCTAGGACCGGTTTCTGGCATTTCAGCCGTCATCAGCCAGGCTTGCTTGAATCCAGTGGCAAAGTGAGCAAGGGACCCACGTCTGGGCATACCCCGCCAACTTAGGGCGACCAAAGCGATACAAAGGGGATGATGGACGGAACGCTTGAGCCAATCAAACACTCACCCCCAGTCAACTGATCTGGGTTTAATCCATCATCATTCTTTAGCTCACTCCACCACCCCAGTTCAGACATGGCCATATGCAAATCAGTCTGACCCTGTGCCTCATGGGAACAGTCCAGCCCGAACTGCCAAGCCATGTCTTCCCTGGACCGGAAACAAGCATCCTAGGACCGGTTTCTGGCATTTCAGCCGTCATCAGCCAGGCTTGCTTGAATCCAGTGGCAAAGTGAGCAAGGGACCCACGTCTGGGCATACCCCCGCCAACTTAGGGCGACCAAAGCGATACAAAAGGGGATGATGGACGGAACGCTTGAGCCAATCAAACACTCACCCCCAGTCAACTGATCTGGGTTTAATCCATCATCATTCTTTAGCTCACTCCACCACCCCAGTTCAGACATGTCCATATGCAAATCAGTCTGACCCTGTGCCTCATGGGAACAGTCCAGCCCGAACTGCCAAGCCATGTCTTTCCTGGACTGGAAACAAGCATCCTAGGACCGGTTTCTGGCATTTCAGCCGTCATCAGCCAGGCTTGCTTGAATCCAGTGGCAAAGTGAGCAAGGGACCCACGTCTGGGCATACCCCCGCCAACTTATGGCAACCAAAGCGATACAAAAGGGGATGATGGACGGAACGCTTGAGCCAATCAAACACTCACCCCCAGTCAACTGATCTGGGTTTAATCCATCATCATTCTTTAGCTCACTCCACCACCCCAGTTCAGACATGGCCATATGCAAATCAGTCTGACCCTGTGCCTCATGGGAACAGTCCAGCCCGAACTGCCAAGCCATGTCTTCCCTGGACCGGAAACAAGCATCCTAGGACCGGTTTCTGGCATTTCAGCCGTCATCAGCCAGGCTTGCTTGAATCCAGTGGCAAAGTGAGCAAGGGACCCACGTCTGGGCATACCCCCGCCAACTTAGGGCGACCAAAGCGATACAAAGGGGATGATGGACGGAACGCTTGAGCCAATCAAACACTCACCCCAGTCAACTGATCTGGGTTTAATCCATCATCATTCTTTAGCTCACTCCACCACCCCAGTTCAGACATGTCCATATGCAAATCAGTCTGACCCTGTGCCTCATGGGAACAGTCCAGCCCGAACTGCCAAGCCATGTCTTTCCTGGACTGGAAACAAGCATGTTAGGACCGGTTTCTGGCATTTCAGCCGTCATCAGCCAGGCTTGCTTGAATCCAGTGGCAAAGTGAGCAAGGGACCCACGTCTGGGCATACCCCCGCCAACTTATGGCAACCAAAGCGATACAAAAGGGGATGATGGACGGAGCGCTTGAGCCAATCAAACACTCACCCCCAGTCAACTGATCTGGGTTTAATCCATCATCATTCTTTAGCTCACTCCACCACCCCAGTTCAGACATGGCCATATGCAAATCAGTCTGACCCTGTGCCTCATGGGAACAGTCCAGCCCGAACTGCCAAGCCATGTCTTCCCTGGACCGGAAACAAGCATCCTAGGACCGGTTTCTGGCATTTCAGCCGTCATCAGCCAGGCTTGCTTGAATCCAGTGGCAAAGTTATGAACCCAAAACCGGTCCCAGGATGCTTGTTTCCGGTCCAGGGAAGACATGGCTTGGCAGTTCGGGCTGGACTGTTCCCATGAGGCACAGGGTCAGACTGATTTGCATATGGCCATGTCTGAACTGGGGTGGTGGAGTGAGCTAAGAATGATGATGGATTAAACCCAGGTCAGTTGACTGGGGTGAGTGTTTGATTGGCTCAAGCGTTCCGTCCATCATCCTCTTTGTATCGCTTTGTTCGCCCTAAGTTGGCGGGGGTATGCCCAGACGTGGGTCCCTTAGCTCACTTTGCCACTGGATTCAAGCAAGCCTGGCTGATGACGGCGAAATGCCAGAAACCGATCCTAGGATGCTTGTTTCGGTCCAGGAAGACATGGCTAGCTGTTCGGGCTGGACTGTTCCCATGAGCACAGAGTCAGACTGATTTGCATGTGACCATGTCTGAACTGGGGTGGTGGAAGTGAGCTAAAGAATGATGATGGATTAAACCCAGATCAGTTGACTGGGGCTGAGTGTTTGATTGGCTCAAGCGTTCCGTCCATCATCCTCTTTTGTATCTATTAGATACGGAGCATTCCTGTCCTTTTCCCCCGCGCTGGTGCACAGTAGGCTGCTGTGCGCCAACGCAGGCACCTTTGCAGCAAGAGTGCCTGCATTGTGGGGATGATTATGTTTGTGCAGGAAGGGAAACCTTCCTGCACAAAAACACTCACAACAGGCTTTTTCCTCTTTCTATGTGTGCTACAGAATGCAGCATACATAGAAAGAGGAAAAACTAGGAGAAATAAAGATATTTCTCCTCATTGTGCCCCCCTTACGCCCCCCTTGGTGAGGCATAAGTTTTTGGAGCTGCCTCAGACTTACGATTTCTAGTAAATTTGGGGCAGTGTCAAAAAGCTATGGATGTTACTGGGAACGCCCCCAGCAACACCATTGGAACGTCCCTTTCACTCAGTTTTCTGCTGGGTTTGTGTCACTTTTGTGATGCAAACTCAGTGCAAAGTGCCCAAAAATCTGGATCAGAATCTCTAGACAGGTACTTGTCAATATTATGAGGATGACTTGTGTTCTTACTGCAAGCTAATTCAAGGTTACCAAATGGCCAATCCAGAGAAAATGTTGCTGTACTGTGTAAAAGCAGAAAGCAAGGAAGATGCCAAAAATAAGGGTCCCCTGAAGCATGAGAGAAAAATGGTTTGCGCCTTGCATTGAGCTTTCCAAATTTCCGTAGACATGTTCCGGATTACACAGAAGGTCTAAACTTGCTCCAATAGGCAATCATTTAGTTATGGTTCTTGAAGAGTGCTTAATCATAAAATTTACAAACACCTAACATTTCAGGGGTGACTAAAAATGTAGCTATGCCAATTCATGTAACTGCACATTAGTGTTTTTTTATCAAAATAGTAGCTCAATTTTCACTCTGTGCGGTGCCTCATGTTTATCTGCAGCACAAGATGCAGTTGCACCCATGCCCAGGAGTGCAAGGAGCCCTCTACACCACAGTAATGGGTGTCTTGTAATACCAACCCAGAGGTATTTAGGGGAGGTTAATTTTTTGCTGGTTTGCATTAGGGCCCATGGCACCCTTACTATGCCACTGATTTTGGTAGCTTGCACACCGCACATGCTTGCATAGTAAGTTGTTGCTTATCTTCAGTGCATGCAGCCTTAGCTGCATTGCACAAAGCACCTTTATTGCCGCACATAGAAGAAAAGAATTAGAGGGAACATTGCCCTCCATCCTGGCAAAAATCATTAACCAGCTGCAAAGCCTAGTCGTACTTCCTCCTCTGCTTCTCTGTGCTGTCCTTCCGGACCAGGAGCAATCGCAACAGCAATTGCAAACCAACATACTGGCACTTTCTCCATAGTAGGCCTCTCATATATTTTCTCATTCAACATAAATGTGAATGAAGATTTGAAGCCAATAGCATGCGACCAACCATCACAAAGATTCCAGTAAGCTACACAGTATTTGGCCATATATTGCAATCACACTTTTTCAATCGCACTAGGAATGTAACTATGGAGCCTTCACAAGTAGTGATTATCTTGGTATTCAGGGTAAAGGGTTCTCTGACAGAGATCTGAAGGTCACAGTTCTACCCTCACCATACCGCAGTTTTGAGTGCTCTTATTCCTTTTCCATGCTGAAGTCCTGCTTCTTTGGTTGGCCATTTGGCCCCCCACAGATGGCTATTACCTGTTCCTTTCAGGGTCTTGATCTGTGAGATACCTCCTTCTGTTGGGTGCAGAAAATGATACTACATAGATTAAGTCATTGTGACTGACAACTGGAGAATCTGAAGACAGATAGGATAGGACTGATTTACTGATATTTAGCACAATGCATCACAACAAGATAACATGCTGCGCTGCGTCAAAAGGAGAGGGCGGAAATGCGCCATATCTTCTGAGATATGGCACATTCCTGTTCTCCTTGCGGCTATCAAGCACCAACCATTGTGCAAGGGTGTCTGCGTTACGGCCAGGTTTGTTGTTGTGCAGGAAGAAACACCTTCCTGCACAAAAACAAACCTCTGAGGCATTTTCCTTTGCAGCACACAGAGAAAGGGGAAACAAGCATTGGCAATGCTAATAGGCCTGGCTTTAAACGAATGTTGTATGGAAATGTGAAGCACTACAAGTGAATAGCATAGATATAGATATGTATTTCTGTGGCAAAAATAACCGTAGAATAATATTGGTGTAGGTTAAAAGGTCAGGTAAAAGTTGCATTGTCCAGCCAGACCTAAACAAAGAAAACCACATAAATTATCTATTTATCTAAGAAACTTTAATAGCATTCCAATGTCATGTGTGTACCCCTGAAAGTTCAAGTTAGGCAGCTGAATAAATAAAGAAAATTATCACAAAATTATCACAGTTATGTGGAGGGCAAGCACTTTTTTGTGGAAGCACGCAAATATTGCCTAAACAAAACAAGTACTCCTGTCTCCCACCTTGTGAGCGGAGCCAAAGCCCCTCTCTAATAATGCTCGCATAATTGTCTGGCGACAACTGTGCTGTCAAGCCAGACCATAAAAACAAGGAGAATTAAACATATTTCCCCTTGTTACGCCGCTCTTGGGAAGGTGTTCCATTTATGACGCATTCTCAGTTTTACTAGTGTTAGTAAATCTGGAAATGCACCAAAAATCCTGGGTGGATGCTTGGGAACACCCACGCTCCACCCATGGAAGGCCTTCCCAAGGCAGAGTAACACAAGACAGCGACTTGCGCTGCCGTGCTTTGCTCCAGATTTACAATATGACGCAGAACCACGCAAGGTGGCTCTGTGTGGCTTAGTAAATCTCATTTTAGGGCTTGCGTTGCCCTTTTGTCACCTTGCGTGACTTAAGGGCAATGCAAGTCCTTGACAAATCTGGCCCTATGTTCCCACACCACAACGAATAAGCTGACACTGCACAAACCTCTTCTTCATGTTAACAATTGTGTGTCACAAAGCATCAGTGAGTAGGGTGCAAGGAATGGGCATAATGAAAACAAGGAGCCTGAAGAAACAGTGGGGTATGACCTAATACAAAGGCAATGTAAAAGTTATTTTGGACCAGTAACAGTGTCAAATGCTAATCACAAATAATAAAAAACACATTTTTAAAATCTATACTACAAAAAGCAGGCAACTGTCCATATATGAAAATGAATAGAATACTATTAGAGAACAGTCACACATTTAGTCATGGGTATGTCAAAGAAAACAAAATACTTCTGGGCAGTATCACTATTGAGCTTTTAGTGGTGCACAAATGCAGAATGGGTCTGCACCTTTGTTCTGAAATTGTACCGTCTACAGCTCATACATTAACACAAAAAGTAATTCAAGTAAGAACATGAGGTGCAGACAATAAAACATGAAAACACAGTGCATTAATTCCTTCCCTGCATTGCCGAGCTGTGTGGTCTGCAGTTCATATATTAACTGGTATATATTCGTCCTTATAATTGCTTATTGGAAGGCCGGGTTCTATAAACTCATGACAAACACTTAAGCCCAAATGTCAGCTCCCACACAAATCCATACTTGTGTGCAAACATGAGATTATCTCCATTCAGAATTCTGAGTTGTGTACGGTTAGCCCACTTCTGAAATGTTCTCTTTACATGCATCAGGAAATAGAGCAGTATGAAAAAAAGCTGTATACAAAATAAAACATGCACTAATACGGTGCACAATGTCCAAGCAAGAAAATATAGTAAACTGCGGCATAGCCCACTACAATAGGTGATTACTAGGTGTGCAATTACCACCTAAGATTTCGCACATCGTTTATACACTCAGATGCTTGAAAAACAAGCATTGTAAAAGCCAATATGTCTGGAGCTGTTCCCAAGCCTTTTCACATTTCTTGTTTTGTTTTGTCATGGTTTTTGCAAAGCTTTATTGTTCACGAAGCTGCTGGACCTTCATCAATCTAAATAAAAGACACTGGCTAAAGGCAACAATGTTGTTTTGGTCTCAAAACAGCACACATTGCTATAGTACTCCCTGGCACTGACTGGAACTACTTTATGTGTGGATGTGCACTTTATGAAAGGGCAGCATCCCTAGCTCATAATAAAGCCAGCCAATGGCTGACGTGGGCTGACACATTGCCCCTTGATGAATGCTGGAGTGGGTGGAAATAAAATGTGAATTACACAACCACAGACTAATGGATGAAGTCTGGCTGTAACCCTCTTAAAGTAACTATGCTATAGACCTCATTTTTGTAAAATCAAAAGATCTTTGCTAACACAGACTTAAAAAAGCCAATCAGTCTGGCATTGGCTGCCAGCCTCTTGCTTTTGGGAAGGGAAGAGGAGAAAGAGAGAGAGAGAGAAAGAAAGAAAAAAGAAAGAAAGAAAGAAAAGACTAAAGAAAAAATGAAAGAGGAATGCTAGAAAGAAAGAAAGAAAGAAAGAAAGAAAGAAAGAAAGAAAGAAAGAGGAAGGCAAGAAAGAAGGAATGGAGAAGGCAAGAATGAAAGAAAGAGGTAGACAAGTAAGAAAAAGGAAAAAGGGAAAGAAAGAGGAAGGCAATAAATAAAAAATGGAAGACAGAAGAAATAGAGATGGAAAGAACACATAACCGAAAGAAGGAAACAAAGAGGAAAGAAGGAAAGAGGGAATGAAAGAAGGAAGGTAAGAAGCAAAGAAAGAAAAGAAGGAAGAAATGACAGACAGGATTGCAAAGATAGAGTATCCTCATGAGTGCATATTCAGAGTTCATTTGAGCTACTGGTATAGTGTGAAAAAGCAGCAGTCAGATAAACAAAGGCCACTTCAAAAGGAATTTACAACAGCATTGGCAGGAGGAAAGAACTGATAAAGCTGAATGCGTCCTATGCTCAAATCTGGTAGAAGGCACCATGCTTACACACCAGGCTCTACAAACAAAGGCAACACTAAAGTAAAATAAAGTAAAGACAAAAACGCTGGCACTGAAGGGAGCTTTCTTGTGTGTGGATCTGCTCCTTGTGAAAGGGCTAAATGCAGTCATTCAATCAATCAAACAAGCTTTATTCGGTTTTCACAGATGAAACCATAAAAGTGCTCTACAGAACCATACATGGTATAAAAAGGATAAAATATTTATACATACGTCACATAGGGGACAGAACTACCCTGAAAATCTCATACGGTACAAGTTATACATTATAAAGTGCATATATCCTAGATCATAAAAATAAAAAGACAGTTAAAAAGATAATTCCAAGGGCCCCCTCTAGAGAATATATATATCATCAGGATAGCTAGAGTAAAAGAAACATACCTTAAAACTACAATCATTTAATCGAGGCATGCTCTAAGCTTCACTGCAGATTTTAGGAAATTGAGGACAAAGAAAATAGAATCTCCATACAACAATTGTAGGTGAATAAATGCTGGGCGCACCTGCTTGAATTTCAACTTCCTTAAAATAGGAATAATAAAGGTTTTCTGGGGGGTTGTATAATGGTTAGAAAATATTAAAAAATGAAACATGTCCTGTGGAGACTCACTGTCGCAGCCATAGGATTCTAAAATCTGACCTCTACTACTCCCCCGTGGCAGGGCCAACAGGAGGTGAAACAGATCCAATTGGAACCTGGTCAATAAAAAACGTTCAAAGGTACTAAAAGGTCCCAGGAAATATGGCTCAGTCATAGGTGCTGTTTTCAAAATTAAAAATTTACGGACACTGGGTTTCCTCAATTCCAGCTCTTCCCTCTCCAGTTTCCTTAGGCTGCAAAAATACTCCCTGACCCACCCCAGATCATTCTTAGTCACCAATTCTGGGTTTGTAAATAGTTCCACTCTTCCCAAGCTTTCAAAGCTGCTTTTGATATAACTGAGCCATGGAATATAATGGGCATAATCAAGGGACATACACTCCTTCAGGATCAAGCGACTCAAGGTCGATCCTTCATTCAGCCAAATCTTTAGCCAAAATAATAATGGGCATAAAGCCAATAAATCACAGAGATAGGGCACCCCCCGTTCTTCGTGTACCACCATATTCGATGTTCCCCGGGGCACACCTAACAGGCGCTTCAAGAATGAGTTCTCAGCTACTTGTACCTCATTCATGGGGACATAACCCCATATTTCGCTGCCATAAGTGACTTTAGCAACACACCTGGCCTGGTATATCTTTAGAAGTGCGTCAATCGGTCTCCTACCTAGTTTAGAGGCGAAGTTTAAAACTGCCGTATTTGCACGCACTAGATCTCCCCATTTCCTCTGTTTTAATGGGCCCCATTTCATGTTCTTGTCCATTAGGACCCCCAGGTACGAGAAGGCATCAGTGCGGGGAACTTGTGCAGATCCTACCATAAATTGAAAAGGCTTTCTCGGCAAGGTCCCACCTGCATCACATAAGATTTGGAGTCGTTTATAGACAGGTCCAGATTTGCCATAAAAGAGGAGAAGGACTCAAGCAGTGTTTGTAACCCCCCAGCGGTCCTAGATAAAAGGACCGTGTCATCTCCGTATAATAAGACAGGAGGACCACGTCTGCATACCTGAGGGTAGTCAACCATTGTCTCCGTTAAAACTTTATCCAAAATAATTAATGTATAATTTAAACATAAAGGGGGCTAAAATACACCCCTGACGTACTCCTCTTCTTATTACAAAATTGCGGGAAACCCTTAGATCTTGTGAAATTCTAACCTGCGCCATGGTTTATTGGTGAAGGTCTTCCAGAAAACGAACGATGTTACCATCTACCCCAATAGCCAACATGGCTTGCCAGAGTTTAGCCCTATTCACGTGATCAAACGCGGATGATAGGTCCATGAAAGCTAGGTAAATTGTTCCAGGGCGGGCCACTGTATATTTATTCAGAATCATGGTTAGATTAAGGCACTGGGCCACAGTGGACCGCCCAGGGCGAAACCCATACTGGACGTCCGATAGGATGGCGTGTTCCTCTGCCCAGCTAGTCAATCTTTCCAAAAGTACTCGGCCTACCACCTTTACTACCGAGTCCAACAGTGAGATTGGTCTATAGCAGTGGGTGCTATCCCGGTTGCCCTTTTTAAAAATGGGCACTATCGTTGAAATAGCCCATGACTCAGAGCAACCTGTTTTTACAGCAGCATTCATAACTGCTGTGAGGACCGGTGCCCAAAAGGCTGGATCTGATTTGTAAAGATCCGACGGGATACCATCAGGACCCGGGGCTTTGTTGCTTGGCAGCCCAACGATGCCATCTTTGACCTCATCTATGTTAAAAACCAAATCAGTCACTCAAAGTAGTTAGCCAGTGGCTGAAGTAGGCTAACCCACTGCCCTATGCTCTATACTCAGGTCCTCTAGAATTATGTTATTCTGCGGCTGCAGCGATTTTTGCATAATTATAGATTTGCTGCACTTGCCACATAATCCATCCATCATCTGCTGCATAATCTGCAGATTTTAACAAACAAAACATTTTGTTTCTAGGTCAAACGGTTCAAAAGTTACTCAAAATGCGACAGCAATGTTGCAGCACAGTGGAAGGCCCTTTCCAAAGCTCGACTGGTCACTTTTATGTTGCCTATTGATACATTTGAGTGTTTAACTGGTACTTATAAGGTGCAACCAATGCCCAGAGAGTGTTACCAAGTTTAAAAATGATGAAATAATGAAGTAAAACGTTTACAAAATGTGCCGCATAATTTGCATTTTCATGCCACATAATTTACTCAACCCTGCCGCATAATTTGCCCTCTCCTGTTGCATAATTCCAGTGGCCCTGTCTATACTGTAATGGGCAAAAGCAAAATGTGAATGACATAACAACAGACCAGAAAAGGATAAAGAGAGACTGCTGAAAGCCCCTTTAAGGAAGTATATTATGCATACAATTTTAGTGAAATTAAAATGTCTTGGCTAAAGACAGACCTACTAAGTATATTATACATATAATTTTAGTAAAAACAAAAGGTCTTAGCTGACACCAGAACTAATAAAAATGAGCAAAAGCCAACAGAGCGCGTATTAACAACGTAAACATGAACAGTGGACCTTGTTTCAACTATGGGCAAATTCCATTTAGGAATTCCTTTTAAGAATCCAAGATGGACTGTGCTTGTCCATGCGCTAGTCCCACAAGTGCTATGTGCCCATGTGTTCCAGGGAAAACGTTTTAATGGGTGCAATTCAAAATTTTGCACTTTGGAACATGTGTCACGCTGTGCAAATTTGAATGTAATGCGCAGTGGCGGACGGTGACCCCCAACACTGGATGGGTGTCGTGGGGACTAAAAGACAAACCAAGTGGGGGGCAAAAAGAAAATTAAAAAAATACAACATACTTGCCCGTGTTTTGCTCTCCTTTCTTCTGACGGCAGCGTGACAGCAGGCACTTCAAGGAGCCTCAGGCAACCCCCCTTCTGCAAATCCCAACGCTGCTCTCATGCTGCAGATGCGCAGAATGAGAGCAGTGCCAGGATTGCCTGGAGCAGGCTGCCTCGACCCTCCAGCAGGCACAAGAGGCCTCTGCCTGCTCTCCACCCAGCTGTCTGAAGAGATTTACACTGCGCATGTTAGGCTGGCCGTTGCAAGACGGCTGTCCAAAGTGACTCGTGCAGTGTAAACTGATGGAGTGAGCACCACCCCCCTGCTGCCAGTCAGCAGCAATGCCCCGCCCCCAAACATTGCTCTGGCTGGGAGCAGTGAAAAATTAAACGGTAATTCATTTTATTACCGTTTTATTTTTCACTTTTGCTGCACTGGCAGCAGGGGGCCGATGCTCCTCCGCCCTAATGGGGGAGGGGGGCGCCACTGGTAATGCGAGCTGCCAGCAACACCCTCACCAGGTTTTACCTGCATTAAACCTGTGAGAAAATAGCACAATTTGAGCATGCGCAAACAGCACAAGTGCAATGAGAGAATGGGCAACCACTGCCCACCTTAGTGTCCCGTTTCAGGTACAAACATGAAAAAGAATTTGCCTCGTGGTTGTAATCAGGGCCCAAACGGTAGAGGCAAATGAGTAATATGCAGGGCACAAGTCCTAAAAAAAGAAGTGGGGGGACTAACCTAGCTAATCAGTATGCGCGTGGCATCGCAGCGTGTGGCATCGCAGCGTGTGGCATCGCGGCGCGTGACATCACGGCGCATGACATCACAGGAACTGGCATCACAAGAAGTGATATCAGATCTTAAGCCCTCACATATATGTTTAGCAGGTGTATCATGAGTACATTTGAGCACATTTCGAGTATACTTGCAAACCCTCCTGATTTAGGCAGAAGATTCACACTTTTGTAGGCTACATAT
Organism: Calotriton arnoldi; assembly: GCA_963921515.1. Classification (NCBI taxonomy): domain Eukaryota; kingdom Metazoa; phylum Chordata; class Amphibia; order Caudata; family Salamandridae; genus Calotriton; species Calotriton arnoldi. The sequence continues at coordinate 67,304 of CAWUFW010007714.1, forward strand.
AAAACAATGTTACCTTTTGTCAGCGTTAAGCTTTCTATAGCCATAGTGCTTGTTAGACCTGGCATCCTTGGCGTGGGTCTCCTTTCCATTTTTTCGTAATGCCTCCACTGTTGCCGATATGTTTTTGCTGGACTAGATGCTCATGGGCACTTTGCCGCTGCTAATCAGTGCCAAAGTGCAAGTGCTCCCTATCGTGAATTGATGTATGTATTAGTGACTCCATGATTGGATGATTGGTTTACTTGTCAGTCCCTAGTACCGTGCACTGAGTGTGCCCAGGGCTTGTAAATCCAATGCTGCTGGTGGGCTTGCAGCACAGGTTGTGCCACCCACAAAAGCAGCTTGTAAAGTGTGTCTCAGGCCTGCCATTGCAGAGCCTGTGTGCAGCCTAGGGCTGCCATGTCGACTTGGTGAGTGCACCCACTTACCAGTCCCTAAACCTTCCCTTTACTGCATGTTGGTCACCCCTAAAGTAGGCCCTAGGGCAGGGTGCATTGTAAGTAGGCTGGGGGTGGCTACAGGAGACAGGGTGAGTCAGCACAGGGCTGAATAGAAAGTTCTGCATCCAGAGTGGAGGGAGGAGTTGCACCTGGGTCTGAATAGGGCTATGCCTGCCTTCCACAATGCTAGCTCCACCTCCTGCCGGGCGGCTGAGCACTCTGCCCCACATTCTGAAAGGAAAGAAGGAGTCAGAAAAACAAAGTGCTCCAGGACTGACCAGAACTGGTTTTGGGCTAGGCAGAGAGCCTCTCTGCCTTCAGAGAACAAAGAGAAACTGTGTATAAAAAGGGGACCCAGACCCCTAGGAAATTAGATCACTTTTGGGAACAAGAAGAAACCTTTGCTGAGGAGCGGAACCAAGAAGAAACTGAGGAGAGACTATCCCTAAGCCTGAAGTGCTGCTTGGGGGATTGGCCTGCAGTGGTTTGCCTGACTGCCAAAGAAAGGAGAAAGGAACTTTTGCTTTGCTGTGACTTTCATCAACTTGTGAAGGATCTCCAAGGGCTTGGAAGAGAGCTTGCCCCTGACCGAAGTCCCAGGACCATTGGACTTCACCCCCTTTGTGGTGCTGCTGGAAACTCTGTTTCAGTGGCTACAGAGGTAGGGAGCTGTGACCGACTCTCACGACCAACTCGGTGTCCTGTAAGCACCGCATCGAAGCACCGTCTCGCCCTGCAACGCACGGCCCTGGTCTCACCGACTCCATCAACGAGCCGCTGCCTTCACCGCATCGAGGGACAACGCGTCCTGCAACGCTTCGCTACGCCGAATCGACCTGGTCCGACCGACACGGTCACTGCTGCGAGTTCGAGTCCTGTGACCGCACCGGAGTTGGGCACCGCTCGCACGCTTTGCGACGCACCGCCCGACTCGCACCGCTGTCCGGACTGATTGACGCCAGCTCCTGAATCCGGCTCCGTCGCCGCACCGCAACCTGCCAGCACCGCATCGAAGCACCGTCTCGCCCTGCAACGCACGGCCCTGGTCTCACCGACTCCGTCTCGACGACGTCAGCGAGCCGCTGCCTGCACCGCATCGAGGGACAACGCGTCCTGCAACGCTTCCATTTTTGCGTCGCGACCGCGGCGAACAGCCATCCGGCTCGCACGCCCGTGCCTGCCGCTTCAAGTAAAAGGTACTGTGACCGAGTCTGTCTACGCTGTGTTGGCCCGTCTCGACGCGGTCAGCTGGATTTGTTAGACTCTGTTTGTTCTCGACATCGCCGTAGCCGGAGGAGGCTACCGACTCGCACAGAACCTTGAATTAAGCCTTTTTGATCAGAACTAAGCACTCTTGACAGTATTGTGGATTATTTTTGTCGTTTATGGTCTTGTGATAAATCTATATAAAGTATACCTATTTTTATAAATATATAACCTGTGTGGTGTCCATTTGTAGTGTTGTCACTTGATTACTGTATGTGTTCACAAATGCTTTACACACTGCCTCTGAACTAAGCCTGTCTGCTCGTGCCAAGCTACCAAGAGGGTGAGCAGGGGTTATTTCGGGAGTGTACCTACTTTCCCTGACTAGACTCAAGGGTCCCTATTTGGACAAAGGTACCTACCTCTGCCAACTAGAGACCCCAAATCTAACATTGGTGGGCAGCGGTGAGGATTCTGGACTTGCATTTGTGACTCATGTACAGTAATTGGTGAACACTACTTAGTGAGTGCAGACCAAACGCAACCACATACTTTTATAGCATTTTTCTGGGATTTCCTATTTTTGCAACTGCCAAGTTTAATCACCATGGAGAAACCAGCATCAGTAGCCTCTGTTGAGTGTGATTGGGAAGAGGAGAGGCTGAGAATGCTACACCCTCATACAGCTCAGGCAATTCTGCAAAAAGTTTAAAGTGTCCATGACCGGGCTCTCCAGGAAGGAGGACCTCCAAAAGGCGCTGAGGGCCTGGGTCGAATCAAGGAGTGCCCCTGTGGAGGGGCTGAGAATGCAGAAGGGCAGCTGGAGGGGCTATTGGGTCTAGGGGCTGGAAGACCACCTTCCCCAGTAGGTAGCAGTGTTTCTGCCAGAGGACTGTCTCCAGAGGAGTTGGAGGACAGGAAAGAGAGTAGGATGTACGAAATGGAGCTGACCAAGCTCAAGCTGAATGGGCAGTTAGAATTCGAAATGCACACTAGGAAATTAGCCCTAGAGGAAAAGAAAATGCAGTTTGAACATGAGAAAGTTTTGAGGAGTTGGAATTGAAGGCCAAAAGCTTAGAGATTACTCCCTCTGGTGGCAGGTACCGCCTGTGCCTGTTGAAGCTAGGGTGTATATTCCCAAAGATGTGGTGAAGGAGTTTTTAAAAATGATGACATTGGGCAGTGGTTCAAAGCCTATGAGGTAGCCATGTCTTCCCACCGGGTCCCTGAGAAGGATTGGGGAGCGGGGTTGTGGGGACGGTTCCTTAGTGAAGGGCGGGATACCTTGTTGGATTTGCCCTCTGAAGTCTATAATTCGTACAGCCACATGAAGGATGCCTTAATGACTAGGTATGGTTTGACCCCTGAGCTTTATAGGCAAAGGTTCAGGAACTGTAGTAAGATTGAAAGCAGTACCTGGGTTGAATATGTGACCTTCTTTTGCAGAGCCTTGGATAGTTGGGTAAAGGGTAGCAAAGCGACTGATTTTCAGGCGCTCTTTGATTTGATTGCCTGGGAGCACTTGTCCGGTAATTGTTTTCCTGAGCTACGCCAGCACCTGATTGATAGTAAGCTGACTAACCCTAGGCAGCTTGCTGAGAGAGCGGACCGCTGGGTGAGTACCCGGGTCCACAAGGGTCATGTGGGAGACTCCGCCAAGGGTGGGCAGGGTCCCCAGCAGAAGAGTGGGGGACAAGGGTAAACAGAGGGAGTTCCATAAAGGGCCCCAAGGTAGACCCCAAGGGAACCAAGGGAAAGGTTCCCAGCCTCCCCTGAGAAGAAGCCAGTGGCCCTGACAGGCCCCCTGTTCACCAGGGACCACTGGTATGTTACAAGTGTGGCGCCCCTGGCCACAAGGCAAATGATCCTCATTGCCCTTTGCATGGAAAACCAGCACCCACTGGTGCAGTCCCCAGCAGTTGGCTAGTGTAGCCCTGGGGAGGAGTTGGGTGTCCAAGGTGGGGGGATCCCACAGTGTTTTCCCTTGTCTCCTTAGGAGACTCTGAGATGGTCCCTAGGACCCCGCTGCCTGAGAACACTAAGAAATACAGGCAGTGGGTGACCATCAATGGCCATAGGAGTGGAGGCTCTGAGAGACACAGGAGCCAGTGTGACAGCTGTCAAGTGTCACCTGGTGTCTAAGGAGCAGGTTATCCCTGATGCATTCTATCCGGTTGTTGCCGCTGACAACACAGAGAGTCACTGCAAGGTGGCTCAGGTTCCCTTTGAGTGGGGGGGTCTCGGGTACTCTTCAAGTAGCTGTGAGGCCAGCCATGCCTGTTGGCTGTTTGTTAGGGAACGATTTGGAGAGCTCACCTTGGGCTAAGGTGGAGCGGAGTGCGCATTTAGAAATGTTGGGCTTGCCTGATTGGGCATGTGTGACCACCCGGTCAATGGCAGCTAAAGGTGTTCAAGAGGACCTGGAGCCTGAGAGGAGGCCCAGGTGCCTGCTGGAGAGAGAGGAGGCAGGGCGCGGGAAACCGGCCCCTGAAGTTCACACGGTCAGGAGGAGGCAGACCCTGAGGGGATGCCCTGGAGCCTACAGGGGAACAGGTAGCTGAACTGGGGGACCTACCTGAGCTGACCCATTGGCAGGTGGAGAAGTGTGGCTCAATGGTTAGAGCGGCAGACCCTGATGCAGAGATCTGGCCCGGGACCAGGGTTCAATTCCCGCCTCGGCGGGTCTTGGGCTCAATTTCCTCGGACCTGATAATTCTCGCCTCGGTGCCTATTCTAATCATGGGTCCCACTCTGCAACTCTGGGCAATAGCTTGCTTAATCTCCACAACGGCCCCAACAGCGCTGGGATGCCTGGCTTCACCCTGGGGGTGCCCAGGAGTGGACATTTCACAGGGAAAAGCCAGGAAGGGTTCCACAGCGGTATGCGTACAGCGCCTGGACACCCCTTTGGGGGTATGGGTGCGCTTTACAAGTACAAATTTCATTTCTTCAGCAAGAAGGAGGACCCTCCAGGGAAAAGTTCTGCGAGGAGCAGAACGCATGCCCCTCTCTCGTGGGTCTGAGGCAACAGGCCACAGACCAGGCAGCAGGTGATCAGTCTGGATCACATTGGATTTACTGGGAGAATGGTCTCCTGTATTCAGAGCCTAAGGTTGCTGAGCCTGGGTCAGCCCGTGTGTTGGTGGTACCCCAGCGCTTCAGAGCCTTCCTACTGGGGTTGGCTCATGATGTACCGTTAGCGGGACATCTGGGGCAGGACAAGACCTTTGACAGGCTTGTTACCCATTTCTATTGGCCCCAGATGCGCAGGAGTGCCGCCACTCACTGCAGGACATGTCAGACTTGCCAGGCAAGTGGAAAGAGTGGGAGGAAGCACAAGGCTCCTCTCCAGCCATTCCCTGTGGTCAGCACCCCCTTTGAACGGGTGGGTATTGACATTGTGGGGCCACTGGACTCCAAGACAGCCATGGGCAACAGGTTTATCCTGGTCTTGGTGGACCATGCCACCCGGTACCCTGAAGCCATCCCTCTGAGGACAGTGACGGCCCCCGTGGTGGAACGGGCACTGATGGGAATTTTCTCACGTGTGGGATTCCCTCAAGAGGTGGTGTCTGACAGAGGTACCAACTTCGTGCCCAAGTACATGAAGTCCCTGTGGCAGGAGTGCGGTGTAACTTATAAGTTCACCACTCCTTACCACCCTCAAGGAAATGGGCTGGTTGAGAGATTCAACCGGACCCTCAAGGAGCATGATTATGGGTCTGGAAGAACCCATGAGGCGTAAATGGGACGTCCTCTTACCATGCCTGTTGTTTGCATACCGGGAGGTGCCACAGAAGTCTCTAGGGTTCAGTCCCTTTGAGCTCCTCTATGGACACCCGGTGCGAGGACCTCTGAGTTTGGTCAAGGAAGGCTGGGAGCAATCTCCCAGGAAACGTCCCCAGGATGTATACAGTTACATGCTGGCCTTCAGGAACCAGACTAGGCGTTTCAGAGAACTTGCTGAGGCAAATCTGGAAGCCAGCCAGGAGGAGATGAAGCGGTGGTACGACCAGAATGCCACTCTGGTAGAGCTTCAGCCTGGTCAGAAAGTGTGGGTCATGGCCCCTGTGGAGCCTTGTGCGCTCCAGGACAGGTGGACCGGCCCTTTTACGGTGGTGGAGCGCAAGAGTCCAGTTTCCTATTTGGTGGACTTGCAGTCTCCCAGGAACCCCTTGCGGGTCCTGCATCTGAACCGCCTGAAGCCCCACTTGGAGAGGTCCCAAGTGGGCATGCTCTTAGCTACAGATGATGGAATGGAGGAGGAGACCGAGCCTCTTCCTGACCTCCTGTCAGCCCGAGAGCAAGATGGATCAGTGGAGGGAGTAAACCTCTCTACCTCCCTGACACCTGAGCAGCAGGGTGACTGTCGCCAACTGTTGGGACAGTTCCCTGACCTGTTCTCCCTGGTTCCCAGTGTCACTCATTGGTGCGTCCATGATGTGGACACTGGGGACAGTCTTCCTGTGAAGCACAAGGCTTACAGGGTGACTGACAGGGTTAGAGCCTGCATCAAGGAGGAGGTCTCCAAGATGTTTGCGCTAGGAGTGATTGAGTCCTCTAACAGCCCTTGGGCCAGCCCAGTGGTCTTGGTTCCAAAGGCTGCCGCGCCTGGTGCCACACCAGAACTCCGGTTCTGTGTGGACTACAGAGGACTCAATTCCGTCACCAGGACTGACGCCCACCCCATCCCCAGAGCTGATGAGCTCATAGATCGGTTAGGGGCTGCGCGGTACCTCAGCACGTTTGACTTAACGTCTGGGTACTGGCAGATCGCCTTGACTGATGGGGCAAAAGAGAGGTCAGCATTCTCCACACCAGATGGGCACTACCAGTCCGGGTGATGCCCTTTGGGATGAAGAATGCCCCTGCCACCTTTCAGAGGTTGGTCAACCAGGTGTTGGTTGGACTGGAGGATTTCAGTGCCGCCTACCAGGATGACATCGCAGTGTTCAGTGCCAGTTGGGAAGAACATCTGCGTCACCTCTGGGAAGTGTTGATGGTGCTGCGGAGGGCAGGCCTCACAATCAAGGCGAGTAAGTGCCAGATTGGGCAGGGTTCTGTGGTGTACTTGGGACACCAGGTTGGGAGCGGCAAGGTGGCGCCCCTCCAACCAAAAATTGATACCATTCTGGCTTGGGAGCCCCCCAAGACCCAGACAGAGGTGAGAGCCTTCCTAGGACTCACCGGGTATTACCGGAGATTCGTCAAGGGGTATGGCAGCATTGTTGCCCCCTTGACAGAGCTGACTTCCAAGAAGCAGCCCAGGAAAGTGATTTGGACTGACGCCTGTCAAAAGCTTTTGACACCTTGAAGACTGCCATGTGCACGGCGCCTGTGCTCCAGGCACCCAACTTCTCCAATGAGTTCATTGTTCAGACCGACGCTTCAGAGCATGGTGTAGGGGCTGTTCTATCACAGATCAATGAGGAGGGCCTAGACCAACCTGTAGCCTTCCTCAGTAGGAGGTTACTTCCCCGGGAACAGAGATGGAGTGCTATTGAGCGTGAGGCATTTGCTGTGGTCTGGGCTCTGAAGAAGCTGAGACCATACCTGTTTGGGACTCACTTCCGGGTTCAGACAGACCACAGGCCCCTCAGATGGTTGATGCAGATGAGGGTGAGAATCCAAAGCTGTTGAGGTGGTCCATTTCCCTACAGGGGATGGACTTTACGGTGGAACACCGCCCTGGTACAGAACACGCCAATGCTGATGGTCTGTCCAGATTTTTCCGCCTTAGCGATGAGAACTCCCTAGGGGTAGGATAGTTCTCCCCACATTTCAGCTGGAGGGGACACGTGTTAGACCTGGCATCCTTGGCGTGGGTCTCCCTTCCATTTTTTTGTAATGCCTCCACTGTTGCCGATATGTTTTTGCTGGACTAGATGCTCATGGGCACTTTACCGCTGCTAATCAGTGCCAAAGTGCAAGTGCTCCCTATCGTGAATTGATGTATGTATTAGTGACTCCATGATTGGATGATTGGTTTACTTGTCAGTCCCTAGTACCATGCACTGAGTGTGCCCAGGGCTTGTAAATCCAATGCTGCTGGTGGGCTTGCAGCACGGGTTGTGCCACCCACAAAAGCAGCTTGTAAAGTGTGTCTCAGGCCTGCCATTGCAGAGTCTGTGTGCAGCCTAGGGCTGCCATGTCGACTTGGTGAGTGCACCCACTTACCAGTCCCTAAACCTTCCCTTTACTGCATGTTGGTCACCCCTAAAGTAGGCCCTAGGGCAGGGTGCATTGTAAGTATAAGGTAGGACATGCCCCGGTGTGTGTGGCATGTCCTAATAGTGAATTACAGCCATTTTCGTTTTTCACTATTGCAAGGCTACCTGCTCCCCATAGGCCAGAATGGGCAGGCTGACTATTACACCTTATAGTCAGAACTGACCCAGGGAACATGGTAGAAAAACGAATTTAGTATGCCTGAACTCAGGATGATAAAATACATCTTTTAGTGAAGTTGGTTTTAACATTCTGTGTTTGAAAATACCACTTTTAGAAAGTGGGTATTTTCTTGCCTAACTATCCAAGCCTGCCTCTGCTAGGTTGTGTATTCCTTGTCTGGAGATTGAGTGACAGGGGCTGGGGGTGGCTACAGGAGACAGGGTGAGTCAGCACAGGGCTGAATAGAAAGATCTGCATCCAGAGTGGAGGGAGGAGTTGCACCTGGGTCTGAATAGGGCTGTGCCTGCCTTCCACAATGCTGGCTCCACCTCCTGCCGGGCGGCTGAGCACTCTGCCCCACATTCTGAAAGGAAAGAAGGAGTCAGAAAAACAAAGTGCTCCAGGACTGACCAGAACTGGTTTTGGGCTAGGCAGAGGCCTCTCTGCCTTCAGAGAACAAAGAGAAACTGTGTATAAAAGGGGATCCAGACCCCTAGGAAATTAGATCACTTTTGGGAACAAGAAGAAACCTTTGCTGAGGAGCGGAACCAAGAAGAAACTGAGGAGAGACTATCCCTAAGCCTGAAGTGCTGCTTGGGGATTGGCCTGCAGTGGTTTGCCTGACTGCCAAAGAAAGGAGAAAGGAACTTTTGCTTTGCTGTGACTTTCATCAACTTGTGAAGGATCTCCAAGGGCTTGGAAGAGAGCTTGCCCCCTGACCGAAGTCCCAGGACCATTGGACTTCACCCCCTTTGTGAATTGCTGCTGGAAACTCTGTTTCAGTGGCTACAGAGGTAGGGAGCTGTGACCGACTCTCACGACCGACTCGGTGTCCTGTAAGCACCGCATCGAAGCACCGTCTCGCCCTGCAACGCACGGCCCTGGTCTCACCGACTCCGTCAATGAGCCGCTGCCTGCACCGCATCGAGGGACAACGCGTCCTGCAACGCTTCGCTACGCCGAATCGACCTGGTCCGACCGACACGGTCACTGCTGCTGAGTTCGAGTCCTGTGACCGCACCGGAGTTGGGCACCGCTCGCACGCTTTGCGACGCACCACCCGACTCGCACCGCTGTCCGGACTGATCGACGCCAGCTCCTGAATCCGGCTCCGTCGCCGCACCGCAACCTGCCAGCACCGCATCGAAGCACCGTCTCGCCCTGCAACGCACGGCCCTGGTCTCACCGACTCCGTCTCGACGACGTCAACGAGCCGCTGCCTGCACCGCATCGAGGGACAACGCGTCCTGCAACGCTTCCATTTTTGCGTCGCGACCGTGACGAACAGCCATCCGGCTCACACGCCCGTGCCTGCCGCTTCAAGTAAACGGTACTGTGACCGAGTCTGTCTACGCTGTGTTGGCCTGTCTCGACGCGGTCAGCTGGATTTGTTAGACTCTGTTTGTTCTCGACATCGCCGTAGCCGGAGGAGGCTACCGACTCGCACAGAACCTTGAATTAAGCCTTTTTGATCAGAACTAAGCACTCTTGACAGTATTGTGGATTATTTTTGTCGTTTATGGTCTTGTGATAAATCTATATAAAGTATACCTATTTTTATAAATATCTAACCTATGTGGTGTCCATTTGTAGTGTTGTCACTTGATTACTGTATGTGTTCACAAATGCTTTACACACTGCTTCTGAACTAAGCCTGTCTGCTCGTGCCAAGCTACCAAGAGGGTGAGCAGGGGTTATTTCGGGAGTGTACCTACTTTCCCTGACTAGACTCAAGGGTCCCTATTTGGACAAAGGTACCTACCTCTGCCAACTAGAGACCCCCAAATCTAACAGTGCTTTAAAAAGAAATAGTGATATTTAAATTATTACAACGCCTCCTCAAGGGTAATAAGCGTATATAAATGCAATTTATTTTGTGCAAATACTGGGAAAGATCAACACATCTGACGTTCTTCCCGTGCATGCAAATCTCCTAAACAAAGCCTGAACAAAGTGAAAAGCTGCCTCTCCTAAGTATGTGTGAAGTGCTAACAAGGTGCGAGCCTTTGTTTCCCCTCTGCTGCATTTGCATCAGGTGTAAGGCTCCTGACTGCTGCCAGCCAGGAAACGCCAACAAAGGAGGCTTGATGACCCCTGAGACTCGGCCTTTGTTATGGCTGAGTATCCCAGCAGGAGTCAGAAATAAGAGAGCCTCGTCCCCGCCTGCACGTTGTTGTGATCGAAAGCAGACAACAACGTGCAGGCGCTGCTGAATGTGTCCCGGTGTTTGGAAATTACACCGGGACGAATTCAGCATCTTTTTTAGTGGGGCCCAACTTCTTTGCAGGGTGGACGGCATCCACCCTGTGAAATAAGTGGGAGGACGCCGTCCACCCGCGTGGACCCCCGACTCGTGCCCTGGTAATATGATGAGTGTATCTCCTTGCCGTGTTACGTCAAACATCTGCTAGTCGTGCTTTAGTGTGAGATCTCGGGGCATGACCTTGCTTGGGATCTTTGTTGTGACGAACCCCATGTAGAATGTTACGGTGGTGATATAAAAAGTGCATTTGGCATTAAATAGGCTATATGGTGAATGATGTCACAATGGGCCACAAAAACCCAAGAAGAAATGCTTAGTCTTGGTGATTGTTCACAATCAGGATTGGGTAAAGAGAAAGTTTTTTTCTTCATACTCGAAGAGCCCTGAAAAATGCACATTTTAGCACTTTCATGGATTTAGAGTAATGGACTATAATGTACTGCATTGCAGAATGACTGTAAAAGCACAGTGCCATCAAAAGCCTCACTGTACTAATTACAAATAGAGGTGAACACAGTAATATACATTTTTTGCTTTATTTGAATGCTCTGGTCGTGCTATCGGGGGCTTGGCGACTTGGGTCAATATCAAAGCAGGAGGAAGTGCCAAGATCGTTAAAACAAATAATGTCAACCTCCTAACGATAAGATATAAAAGAGGAGGCACACTATATCTAATTAACTGTTATAATAATGATTTTACTAATGTGCCAAACATTAACTTATCGTCACTATCTGATCATATTTCCTTTCTTCAGCACAACATCTTAGATAGTGGGCAGCCAGCGGGAATATGTATAGGAGGTGATTTTAATATAAGACTTCATTCGGTCTCTAGATATAATTCACACACAAGAAACCCCCACTCCGATCTTACAAAGGATATTGCCATTGATAGCAATTTTGATGGTAGGGGACGTGAGTTGATTTCTTTGCTGGCTGCATATGATCTAGTTAATATTATGGATTTCGCCTGTACTGATGTCGACATTCCCCCTACTTTTATAGGACGAGGCTCTGGCTCCACTATTGACTACATCTTTATATCTTCTTTCCTTACAGATTACATATCACATGGTAATGTGATTCCCTCTAGTTTCAGCGACCATAATCCTATTGAAGCCCATTTAATGATGGCCCCTAGGCCAAAGTACAATAAAGTTTTTGGGGCGCAACATCTTGATCCCTCAACAGATGGTCTAAGACTAAAATGGAGATCTGTAGCACCAGAACGCCTATTCCATAAGGTAATAGCGGGAAATAACCCCCTGGTACAGGCATGCCTCACAGAGACTGATACTAGTAATGCTGCAGTAGTTCCCTTTATAGATCTCTGTAACGCAAAAAAAAAAAGAGCTCATGCCCCAAACCTAGAGTGTACCAGTAGCCCACGGTGGTTTAACCAGGACTGCTCGCGTGCTAACAACCATTTGCGATGTACCCTTAAGGTCATACCCAAGAACCCCATAGCTGTAGCCGAAGCACGCAAACAATACAAGCAGGTACTACAAATAAGAAAAACTGAACTGATGACACAACAATGGGAATCACTTATCTTAGCTGCAACCAGGAGGAATAGTAATCTTTTCTGTGCTTCAGTTAAACAGATGAAACAACCTGATCGATCATAGTCCCGATTTTTAAAAAAGGGGACCGTTCTCTGCCCAGTTGTTATAGACCAATCTCTTTAATAGACACTACTCTAAAAATATTGGGCAGAGTTTTATATAAACGTATAAATGACTGGGCACAAGAAAAAGCAATATTGCATCCCAGCCAGTATGGCTTTAGACCTAAAGTGGGTACTATAGAGCAGTGCCTACATCTCAAATTAATTATAGGAAAGTATACATTGGCAAAAAGCTCCCTATGTACCTAGCTTTTATGGACCTATCAACAGCGTTTGATAGTGTTAACCAGTCTAAGCTATGGTCTATTTTAATTTCTCTTGGCCTAGATGAAGCACTAGTACACTTTTTAGCGTATTTGCACAGAGGAATGAAAGCCAGAGTAAGGATTAACATCAATGGCGAGGTCTCAAATGATGTCAGTATTATGAGAGGTGTGAGACAAGGTGTAGTAACGAAGGTCCACGCAGGTAGGTTAACTTTAAGGTGTTTTATTCAAGCAGGTAACAAGTAGTATAGCAAGTAGATAAGTTATGAAGGAGAGCCCCACCAGGAGCAGCCTGTCAGCTGCTCAGCCCATGACCAACTGTCACTTCACCTCTCTGAGTCCCAACATTCCGAGGCTAGAAAAGACTCCAACATTCTATAGGGCATAGAGCACAGGCACTGGCTGAGCAGGTGATGGAGAATACATTACAATACATATGCAGGATACTACACAAGGTTGTGTTTTAGCCCCACTTTTATTTATTTTAAATATAAATGATCTCCACTCCTTTTTAACTACTGTTACCACTGATGTTCCCTTGATTCGAAGCTCGCCGTTACCTGCTTTGATGTACGCGGATGACGCTGTGCTGATGGCCCATACACCAAAGGCTCTTTCTCTTTTAGTGAACGGTTTTGTTAAATTCATGGCATCATTAGATTTACAGACGAACTTTACTAAATCTTTCATTATGTCCTGAGGCCCTAAGAAATATAAAACACCTTCACTGAAGGCAGGCGAACAAAGATTATCAAGCACAGGCACTTTTACCTATTTAGGCATGACTTTCAATGATAGTGGCTCCTGGAAAACACACATAGTTAATAGTGGGAACAAATTGTCTAGCGCCGTAGGTTCGTTATTCAGCTTGCCACGCCCTAAGAAAGGGAATGTTTTAATTCCCTTACTGCAGATTTATAGATCACAGTGTCTGCCGTCTGCGACTTATGGATACTAGAAACAATGGTCCTAGACCTTTTTTTTGACGATTGGTTAAATCAAACAACAATCACTTATTTGGATATTTTTAAGCATGCGTAACATCAGCTCACGGTAAACTAAGTTCCATGTGTAGTTGGAAATATAATGTGCAACAACCAAGGGATTGTAAAACAACATGTATTTATTTAATCATAATTTCAATACCAATAAATGTTATACTATATTATTAGAAAGGATAAGGGAAGAAAAGGTTGCTCAATCTTGAACGTGCAGAAAAGGGTGCTCAATATAAGAAGAAAAATTGAAATAAGGAGGGGAAAGAGTTCCCAAGGTAATCGTGAGACATAGTTTACAAAATTCTAGGCAGACTGATAACAATTTTTATCAATCAATGAAGGCCTGGCCAAGTGAAGCGTAAAAACAAATCTCTTTTCAACATAATTTATTTCATTATTTAAGAGATATATCATTATTTGCACATAATTAGCACGTTAAAATGAGGGGGCTGTTGGTCCAGGCCTAGCTAGGGGTAAGGGCGTCGACGTTTCGACCCGACTTTGGGCGCAAAGGGAATTTTTAGCCTCGGCCTGCGGGTCTTCTTCAGGACAGGGATGGCAACCTAAATGATTAAGGAACCGTGTTACAGATTGGCCCATAATATTGCCATTATATAATTAGTAGCCATGTTGTTAACCAACCTGATCACGGTGTGCGTTGCTCCCGTGATAACCACCTGGGTAAGGATGGAAAGGTAGTGCACATAAGCCATTGTACTGAATAGGATGACTAAAAAGTAAAAGTTTTCAAATTATTCAAAAATAAGGCTCACCCGCTGTGGTGTGCGGTGTGAAGGATATGGCTTCCTGTAGTTTCTATTCTTCAATTTGCATCAGTATTAATCTGAAAGAAAACGGCTTTTTATTACCAGGGTCTAAAGGTCTTACGAAAGATTACACTGATAAAATGCATAACACTTACCCGTATTAAGTAGGGCAGTGTAGGCCGATTGAATCGGCGCAGAATTATTAGGTCAGCAACTGAAATTACAGAATATAAGGATCAGAATAATGTGCAGGCGTTGAGAATTAAACATCGGGTGCGAGCCACCTGCCAGCTGAACGAATTTACCTTAATTGTTTTATGGCGGCTCCTCACTCGGGCAGCTCTAAAGTAGGAATGAGCCAGAGATACACGGAGCTATAAGAAGAGCCGCGAGAACGTTCAAGGAAACGTGCCGGCTGCGTGAGTCTCACGCTGATCGAGAGGCCGGTGAACATGCCGCTAAAGATAGAAAAAAGACTCTAAGCCTAAATTAAATAGGGACGGAATGAATTCCGGTGGCACCAATCGTGAATTAAAAACATAGTATTTACAATACAGGAGATTCTAGAAATTACCTAGTATGTTTAAATGAATAAGAAAAACCCGACCCGGTTCAGTGTAAATATGGACATAACTGGACAAACAAATCAGGTTCAGTGTTAATAAATCCGCACGCACAATATTTACAATATTTACAATACATCCTAGAAAACATGGACAATAACATAAATTGCATTTTATAAGAGATCCATGATGCCACATTGTTTCACTTGGATATTGGCACGAGACGTGATCATCATTATAAAACAACATTCCTAAAGTCTGTTGTTAAAATGCTGCGCATGCAATTAAGTGTACAGCCTCGACATATCATTGAGTACAAGTTCCTAGTTACATTAGTATACATATAATTGAAACAGCCAAAGAAACTTTATTATATCTATTGGATAAGGAGAAAGTCAAGGTGATGGACACCTGTATGCTTGTGCATAGGGTCAATGAGGATGGAGCGGGACATATTTTCAGAGTTCACAACCTAGAGGCCTAAGGATATAAAACCTAAACCCAAAGGTCTATGTGGTATGTAGGGTGATAGTGTTAGCCATTGTTAAGGATTGATACCTGTTTGCTGATCTCCTCATACTCATTGAGGCCCCTTGCTACAGTGTCAAATAAATGTATCCATCTGCATTCGCGGGTATTCAAGATGTTATATGTTATATGCGACTTATGGGGCTGAGGTTTGGGGAACTGAGAGTTGTCTCTCAGTACAATTAGAGGAAAATAGATTCTGCAGAAAGATGCTGAGAGCACCGATCTCTAGCTCTAGTTTTATCTGCCACAACGAGCTAGGTCTCCCCTTTGTTGAAGATTATATCAGTGCCCGCCCCCTGCTTTTCTGGTATGCCATTTGGCAAAATACAGAGGGAGCACTTACAAAAGATATCATAAAAGATTGCCTTGCATGCAATAATGGTAGAAAAAACCCCTGGATAAAGTACATCGAATCCTGCCTGCGCATGATTGGTCTTAACCAACTATTTGAAAATCCTGAGGGCCCTTGTTCTATTACTAAGAAACAGCTGCAGGCGTATTGGTACCATCATGTGCAGGAAGAGAGAATAAAGAGGGAGTTAGCAAAATCAAGAGTATCGCGCTAACTAAGTAGGAATCAGGGACGGATTGGCTCACCTCAAAGTTACTTGATTGGCAATACAAGTGATTGGGAGCGCAGTTTACTCTTCCGTTTTAGAGAAGGCACTATAAAATACTTACTGAACTTCCCATTAGGCTTCCAAGCTAACTTAGACACCCGTCCCTGCCCATGTGATGAGAAATCCGGCCAATCGATGCTGCACTTTTTATTTTTTTGTAGTTTTTAGCTCATATACACTAAAACTATCCTTCTCCCTCTGATCAAGAAGCGACATTTTAGTAATTTCAGAGAATCTAATGATGCACTACTTCTATTGGATGATGAGGCCATTATTAATTGTGTCATCTTGTTTCTGAAAGTCGCAGTGTTGGCACGTAAGTCAATGTCTGCATTAGAATTTCCATTAGAATTTCCATGTCCATGAGTCTATGTCTGTATTTTAAAATCTGTTTGATATGTATCTTTTTAAATTTATTCTTTTTATGATAATGGCGGATCAGTTTCTAAAGTGTATAATGCATATCGTGCTGTTTTATCACAACCTTTTATTCTATTTTCTTTATCAGGTACTTTTATGGTTTAAAATGTTTAAACCGAATAAAGAATTTATTGATTGATTGATTAATTGATTGAATGCCCAATGCTCCCAAAACTCTGCTAGATGCACTAGTTGTCCTCAACATTTTGAACATGTGAAGTACTGAAGTTGGGATTGCACAGTCTGGTATGCGCTTATTTAAAACATGTTCAAAGAGGATGGCACCTGTCGGCCTGTCTGGGGGATAGTTGTTATTTAGACTGCAGAGAGGCTGCTCCAAAAAACAATGACCCTTTTGTATCCAAGCATTTTTCCATAGACTCAGAATGGGCAAAAATGTCCTTTGGTATATGTGGACCAATCACCTGCTACTTATCAATACAAGCAAAACCAAAGAATCAGTACAGACAGGTCTCCAATTGACAGCAGCAGGACTTTCAGGATGCTGATGTGGAAAATTACCCAAGTGAGAATGGTTTCAGAACTTGCATATTCTTTAATACATCCACCTATACGTAACTCTCAGTGACCCAAGCACCCACTTCAGAGATCTGGCTTTAACTTACATGTCACTCATGCCTTAACTGTACATGTTCTGCAACTGAGGAAAACTTGTACTAATCTGCCCAGCTGGATCTGTTCTGTGGAGAATGGAAGCTTTGACTTGCTGTCTTCTGTGAGTGAGGGAATCTTGCTTTGCCACTGTCATGCTGTCCTTATTCTGTGAGGAAGCAAAGCATGCACTGCTGCTGCCCTATTTGAACCTGCCATCGGAAGGAGGGAAGCATCTACCTTTTCTGCCAATGTTTACCTATTCTAGGAAGAAGGATTATTTCCACTGCTATTGCCCCATCTTATGAATATACAAAGGATATTTTGAATGTACTTGCATAAGCTGTCCAGCCCACTGAGAACCTTTTGTGAGACCCATCGCAAAAACTAGTTGCAGGGCCCTGACCCTGAAACCCTGATTTCTATTCCGGCGTCCCAGCTTGACCAAAAAGTGGGGCCCTGGGCAATTACTTTTCATTGCAGTGCCTCCTTTTCTATGATGATCACATTTGAGAGCACCTTGAAATAATTCTGTTCAGGACACTCACAGTACAAAAAACTATGGGCCTCATTATGATGTCTGGAAGAAAGCCATCCGACAGCTCATTGGAGGCTTTCCGCCTGACATCAGAGGTTTCCGTCTGACTGCCGTATTACGATACTGGCGGTCGGAGGGAAACCCGCAGGTGAATACCGCTCTGCCTCCACTGGGTACACAGCGCCCGTTGGGTCGGCGGTCGAAATGTAATCTACAAATGGCAGTGGAGCCAGCCTCAGCTCCGCCACCGGGATTACAATTTCGCTTTCCGCCTGTCCTTTCATGGCGGTCCACCCGCCATAAAAAGTCAGGCGGAAAGTGACTTTGGGGGCCCCTAACAGGTCCCCCTTCCCCCTTGGCCCTCCACTATGGGGCCCACATCCATGCACCATGTGGCAGGCACTGCATGGTGCCTGGCACATGGTGCAGGGATGTTTGAACTCTGCATTTTTTCCATTGCACTGCGGTCAGATCATAATCTAGGAAGCAGGACCTCCGACTCCTTGTCGGGCAGTCCCGCTTCTGCAACAATGCCAGTCGGATGCTCATCAAGGACGTCCTTGTGGACCAACTAGCCCTCTTGTTACCTTCAGTAAATCCCACACTGCAGTATTGCTGAGAGGTCTTCATGGCCCGCCCCCTTTCCCTACCACTCTGCAAACACACCTCCTGGTGCACTACTAGTTGCGGGATGAAGTCCCTTTGGCTGCTGAGGGTCCTTTGGGATGAACAACCCCCCATTACCTCCAGTAAGTCCCACACAGCGGGATTGCTAAGAGGTCGACGGAGGCCATGCCCCCTTTCTCCACCACTCTGCAAATGAGTTTCCTTGTGCACTACGTGTAGGGGAATGAAGTCCTCTTAGATGTTGAGGGACCTTGGGGGCCAAGAAGCCCTCCTGGTACCTCCTGTAAGTACACAGTGGAATTCCTGAGAGCTGGTCGGAGGCCCAGCCCCCTTTCTCCACCACTCTGCAAACATGACTACCACTTAAAAAACCATCAAAATTCACTGAAAAATTCAAAGCTTATCAGGACATTATAGTTAGGAATTAGCATTTAAAAAACCTTAGTAATTCACTGGAAAAAAACAAATGTTACAGGGATGTTATAGTTCGGAAATGGAATTAAAAAAACTTAGAAATTCATTGAAAAAAACCAAAGTTTACAGGGACATTATAGTTACTCATATAAAACCAGCAGTTATAGTTAGCTGAGCTAACTATGACTTACCCCCTGCAATGCACTGCTTATGACCTCATATATTACATCACTCATGACATCGCCAGTGACATCACTGATGACA
The DNA here is from genome assembly GCA_963921515.1 of Calotriton arnoldi. Classification (NCBI taxonomy): domain Eukaryota; kingdom Metazoa; phylum Chordata; class Amphibia; order Caudata; family Salamandridae; genus Calotriton; species Calotriton arnoldi. The sequence goes on from CAWUFW010007714.1 coordinate 85,852, forward strand.
TCTCAAACGACATCACTGATTCATGACATGGTCAGTGACATCACTGATGACATCTCAAACGACATCACCAATGACATTGTCCACAGAATCACTGACGCACTGCTAGTAAGTGTGGATTTCAGTTTGGTAATGTAATTCTGTCTTTGTTTATGTGTTTTTAAGTGGTGCACTGCAAATCTGTGTTCAGTGTGCCTCAAAACTCAGATGACACTTTTTCTGAGAGAATGTCACTGTGCACATGCTTTTTGATTTAAATTTTAGAGCTGCTTAGGATTTTTCTGATGTAATTGTTTCCTCTGGGTGTTGTAGTAGCCTCAGCAAGGCCTACCAGTGCTTAGGGGTTCACCCTTCTCTGCACAGAGTCCTCAGACACTTAGGAAGAAGTTGGCACAGAAACTGAAATATAAAAGACAGAGTTTATTAAACCTCATGAGGTGGAGCTAACATTCGCACATCACCCTTCAGTAATGCATGAAGTAGCACACTGAATGGAAGGATCCTGGTCCTTTTATACCCACACAGGGGCTCAAATGAAGGCGGTACTAACACAAATGCTGGTTTTAGTTACATATAAGGTCATACAGAGAATGCACAGTCGACAAGTGGGTAGAGCTAACAGTGTCTACTTTTAGTAGACACATCCTGACATTTATAAACTCGGAACAGCTGCAAGCTCAACTGAGCATGTGCAAAGCAAGAGGAACTAAATATAACTTGTCTCTAGGCAGATTTCAAGAGCAGTTGACAGGAAGGTAGGACAGAGCACATGGCGAGCACATGGTAGCACATGGCAGCCAAAATGGCTGACAGAAATACAAAATGGATTCCACAAAGCGGACAATTTAGCCTCTAAATACAGGCTGTCTTCAGCTAATGCTTAACTTAAATGCTGCCAAATTACAACAGACGACCCTTTCAGCATTGGCTGAAGACATTCGTTTATCTGGGGTAATCTAGATATTCATCCCGTACATCTATTAACATTATTTCGGCCACCTCTTTATTCAACATTTGTTGGGCCTTTGTTTCAGCAATGTTCCCTCTGGCAGATATACAAGCAGAGATGCAAATGGAGCAAAGCATTGGACCACATTGGATACATACGCAGCATGTAAAAAATATTACAATTATTACACACAGGATAGTCAGTAGCTTCCAGCCCCAAGCAGAAACAAGAGTCCAAAACCATCCAGCAAAAGTCCAAGTTCCAGTCTCTGGATGAATTTCTGCAGCAATATTATGCAATTTTGATATTGCGTCATATACTGAAGGTGAGTGATCTGGTATGAATACACAACAGCTGCTACCGATGATGCGACATGCACCACCTCGATCAGCCAAAATCACGTCTAGCACCATCCTATTCTGGAGTGCTACAATCCTTGCAATCTGTAGTTCTTCTGTAATGTTCCCAAGTGCCATAGCTGTCTGATTAGTAACAGCTTCCACAACACGAGTCAGTCGTCGGATTTTCCTGCTGTTTAATGCAGCACCCACAAAGAAAAATAAGCCCAAGTTGAAATCAACATATTGTTGTAGGGTAGTGTCGGTTTGGTCAACTTCATCCATACTTATTGTCCTCTTATTTCTGTTTGTGGAAATGTCATTGTACAGTTTAAAATCACGGTGATACAATGCAGGTGCCAGAAACACAGGGGGCAACAGAAAAGATACATAACAGATTCCTGACCACCCAACAGGTAATTGATAATATCCGTTATTTCCGCACACAAAATACGTGTTATGCGAGGCTGTGAAAGTGCTCTTATTGGCACCTTCAATGGTCAGGATTACAGTACACTCGCTCCTCCCCACTGGAATTCTTCCAACACTACAAATACACAAATCTGCTTTAGCTTTTGTCACAGAAATCACAAAAGGTCCAATGTTCTTTATTATTCTCACATTTGTGAAAACATATGGTGTTGAAATATTGTCCGGTTGATACTCTTCCCATTCCCATTTAGTCCCTTTGGCTTGTGGATAACCTTCTTTATTTTGATAACACACTTTATTAAGTTGAAAAATAATCCCACCTACTGAAGGCTTTCCATATGCAAACAAGAGCGCATACCAAGCTTGACAAGAACCATTGTGAGAAAATGGAAGAGGAATAAAAGGTGTTCCTCCTTTCTTTTGATGTGCAGGTATCATCCCACACACCCAACAGTTGGTAGTATTCGTAGCATTGTGAGTATGGTGCAACATCTGGATAAAAGTATTGTTCAGGTAAGATTGTCGATGCTTTTGCTCATGGTAAGGAAGAGTAAAGTAGTGGTGTTCCACGGGTACTGGCGTAGTGGCAACAAAAAGCTGTCGAACAGGAGCCACCTTCTCGATGTACCACGTAATTGCTGCCATAGCCACCATAGCAACAACAAACCCTACAGCACAAATGACTCTTTTGTTAGTCATTTTAGCAGCAGTAATGATTGATTTTTCTGAAAACTTGTTGAAAACAGTCGTTGGAGCTCTTCTCCCTGGGCAGCCGCTGATTTCTTCACCATGGGCCAAAGCGGGTGTCACTACACTAATACAGGGCTGATCCCCCTCCCCTTGCCACAATGGCTCTCCGTTTCACTAACCCAGGGTGGTAGCTCAACCAGTCTTTTTCAAAACTGCAGATCCTTTCCTCGGTCTCAATTGATATCTGGATACTCCAGTGATCGTGTGGTCCGGGAAGACTTCCGCAGATTCGTCAGGTGAGATAGCTTGGCCTTTCTCCGTCTCCAGAATCTCTCGATGGTCGGTCAACACAGCAGGTTCCACCAAGGCAGGCGACACACGTTTGCAGTGTGTGCTGTGGATCCAATTCTTTCTGTTTGTCACTCGAACTGCTGTCCTTGTCGCAAGGAGCACCTGCTCTGGTCCTCGCCACCTTGGCTCCAAGCTGTTCGATCTGTCAAAGACCTTGACCATTACATGGTCACCAGGACGGAGTTCGTGGGCCTCACCTGTAGATCTGTCAGGAAGAGCTTCTCGAACCTGTTGATGAATAGAAATCAAACTGTCAGTTAACTGTGCCAAATAATCATTCATCAGAACACAAGGAACATCATGTATGGGGCGTGGCTTAGGAATTCCCCAAATGTTCATTGGTCTCCCAAACACCACCTCATAGGGGGTAAGACCTGATCGTGAATGTGGCACCGATCTTATGGACAACAATGCCAAAGGTAGGGCATCTGGCCACTTTAGAGACGTGGAAGCCAGTATTTTCGCCAACTTTGTTTTTAGAGTAGCGTTATACCTTTCCACCAATCCTGCTGATTGCGGGTGGAAAACTGTATGGAATTTCTGTTTGATCCCTAATCCTTTCAGGACATGCTCAACAACTTGCCCAATAAAATGAGGTCCATTGTCACTCCACAAAAGTTTACAAACACCGTATCTAGGGAAAAACTCCTTTAGAAGCACCTTTGCTGTGGTGAGAGCAGTATTATCCTTCGTTGGGTATGCCTCTATCCATTTGCTAAAGGCACATACCACCACTAGGACATATTTCAGATTATTGCAGCGTTCGAGTTGGATGTAATCCATCTGCAAAACTTCAAAAGGTGCAGTTGGTGTAGCAAACCCTCCTGTAGGAGTTCGTGTCCCTTTTCCAGGATTATACTGCCAACAGATCAAACAGGACTGTACTACCCTTTTGGCTGTGCTAGCAATTTCAGGATGCTCCCAAACTTGTGTAAGCAATTTAGTTATTGCTAGAGCTCCAACATGTGCCAGCCCATGTGCCATTTGAACCATAGGTTGTAAATAGGCCGCAGGCAATTTCCATTTATTCATGTCTTTGTTACGCCAACAACCCTCATCATCTAATATTCCTTCTTTAGACCATTGCTCAAGCTCTTCCACAGAAGCAGATCTCTGTATATCCAATACTTCCTCTCTAGCATCATGCCAACGCTCAGCTTGTGATTTCACTACGTACATGGGTGTAGTGCTTCGCTGCATCGCAGTCTCACGGGCTACGCGGTCTGCAAAGGCATTGCCTTGTCCTATTTTGTCAGTCACTTTCTTGTGTGCGCTACACTTCATAATAGCAACTTTCTTTGGGTATGTAAGTGCAGTCAAGAGATTATGCACTAACTCTCCGTGCATTATCTGCATCCCATGGGATGTAAGAAAGCCTCTTTCCTTCCAGAGTAGGCCAAAATCATGAACCACTCCAAAAGCATAGCGACTATCCGTGTAAATGTTCACACACAAGTCAGTGCTAAGCTCACACGCTCGTGTCAAAGCTATTAGTTCAGCTGCTTGAGCTGACTTCTGAGGTATGCGAGCTGTTTCCACTACTGTCTCAAGCGTGGTAATTGCATAAGCAGCTGAAGTCGTGCCATCTGGTAACTTCAAACAGGACCCATCAACCCACAGTTCCCCATCTACATCTGGAAGGGGCGTATCTTGCAAATCGATGCGACCCTTTGTCTGTTCCTCAGTAAGGAATATACAATCGTGAGGCTCCTTTGACTGAGACTGAGTTGCAGGATATGGCAACAAAGTGGCTGGGTTCAGTGTCGCACATCTTTTCAAGGTAATATGAGGTGCTAGCAGTGTCAATTCGTATCCTGTCAAACGAGCACTAGTTAAGTGCTGAGTCTTAGTCTGATTCAAAAGGGCATCTACTGCATGGGGTACTAGCACCAACAGTTTGTGTGACAAAACTATCCCTTCACTCTGACGTATGGACACAGCCGTCGCTGCAACTGAACGGAAACACCCAGGCAATGCACGAGCAACAGGGTCAAGAACTGCAGAAAGGTATGCACAAGGACGCTGTTTGTCCCCGTGTGTCTGTACTAAAACTGACAATGCACATCCTTCTTTCTCATGTACATAGAGTGTAAAAGCCTTCGTGTAATCTGGTGTGCCTAACACTGGTGCAGAGCAAAGAGCTTGTCTCAACTGACAAAAAGCATTTTGACATTCATCTGTCCATGGAAGGGGGATCGGAGTGTTTTTAGTCAAAAGTGCTAGCAAGGGTTTAACAATGTGTGAAAAACCCAATATCCATTGCCTGCAAAACGAAGTCAGACCAATGAATGCACGGACATCTTTCTGCGTGGAAGGTACTGGGGTGTCTAAAATTGCTTGAATGCGATCTGGTGTCAGTGCACGGCCCTCCTTAGACAGAAGGTGTCCTAAATAGGTCACCTTCGGTCTACAATATTGCAATTTCTTTCGTGATACTTTATGGTGGTGTGTAGCAAGAAAAGAAAGCAAAGACAAAGTGCATTTCTCACACTGCTCAGGTGTATCGGCTGCCAACAAGATGTCATCGACATATTGTATGAGAGCCACTCCTTTAGGCAAGGTAAAGGAATCAAGCTGTCTCTTCAATGCTTGACTGTAAATACTAGGACTCTCAGTATAGCCTTGAGGAACTCTACAAAATCTGTATGATCTATTATTCAAAGTGAAACCGAACAAATATCGGCTATCAGGATGAATAGGAATCGAGAAGAAAGCGTTCTTCAGATCAATTACAGAAAATGTAGTTGCTGTTGGAGGGACCAGGGTAAGCAATGTCGTTATGTCAGAGACTACAGGGTACTGTGGTACTACAATCTTGTTGACTTCTCTCAAATCGATAATAAATCTATAAATCCTAGTGTCAGTATCTTTTTTCAAAATGGGAAGAATCGGACTATTGCAAATATTGTAAGGAACTTCTTCCACAACCCCCACCTTAATTAAATCATGTACAATACGTGTGAGTGCTTCTTCTCCTTCTCGAGAAATTTTATACTGAGGCAGTCTTGGCAATAAAGCACCCTCCTTGACACTAATATGTACTGGTGGAATAACCATTTGCCCTACATCAGTATCCGAAGTAGCCCACAAAGTACTAGGGAGTGAGGCTAGTGCAATGTCCTCTTTAACAATACAAGATCTCTCAATCATAGGGTAGTTGTCATTCAAAATAACCCGTACTCCTTCCGGAGAACACCGTATCGTAGCCCTAAAATATTTAAGCATATCAAGACCCACAATATTGTCTGGTGTGTTTGGAGAAAGCAAAAACGGACATGGAGCAGTAAACTTATCAATATCAAATGCAAGTGGTTGTGACAATGGGCTAAGGGAAGGTGTTCCATCGAAACCTATCGATGTAATGGTTAAGCCAGACAGGGGAGCCCTTGGAACCAATTGTTTAGACAAGGCGCTACGAGTAGCTCCTGTATCAACCAGAAACTGATCAGTAGAACCCAAAACATGTGCTGTAACATAGGGACCCCTCTGATCTACTGGAACTTCAACTGATTCCTTACCCCGTCCTAGGCAATCCTATGCATAAGCAGAATCTTGAAAATCAGAAGGCACATAGTCAGACATTTGATATTGGTTCCTTCTATCAAAAGTGTTAAACCCATTCTGCCCACGTGTATTAGCATCAAACCGAGCACGATCATTCGCGCTTCCTCTAGGCCCTTGATATCCTGAACGATTTCTCATTTGTCCCCGACCACGTAGATTCTGCTGAGCACGCAGCACTGGACAATCAGAAAGCCAATGTCCAAATTTTTTGCAGTACGCACACTGATCAACAGACAAATTCGAACGGGCAGAGGAAGGAAAGGACGAACCATAAGATCCACGTCCACCTCTATCATTACCTCTAGAAGGCGGACCATAAGCTTGAGCCAACATAACCTTTGTTTTCAACTCTTTAGACTTTTTGTCCTCATTACCTTTGGCTTCTAATTCTTGCCGCTCATAATACTGGGCCATAGTTAAAAGGGAAACCGGAGAAGATGTAGTCCATGAGCTCTCACTGGCCTTTAAGCGACTAGCTATTCCTGGCAAAAGGTTTGCGACATATTTATCGACAAACAGATGCCTACCCGTGTCATCTGTCAATGACTGGCCACTAAAATCGTGAAATGCTTCTTCAAAGCGTGTGAAGAAGTCAGAAACTGATTCATCTACCTTTTGCTTGCAAGACGCTAGCACTGTCCAATCTATCTTCTTAGGGGGAATGATCGTCTTTAACTTAACTAATATAGCTGCCGGAAGATTTAAAATTAACTGACACGGTTTCTGTGCAGGTTCTCTATCTTCATCTAACCGCTCTAAATCTTTCCACAATGCTCCAAATGTCGCATTATCATCTATTTTACGCACAGTTCTCCACATATCAGGCGGTAATATTAATCCAAAAAACAAATCAATATCAGACAGAGTCATAGTACAAGAGCTGATTGCACCCTCAACTTCCTCATAAAAGGCTGCTGGATTCTTTCGCGGGTCAGGCAATGCATTTTTAAGGGCCATAACATCTGCTCTATTCCAAGGAGTGTAAACCCAATTATAAATAAAGTACCCTTTCGCATTAAGAGAAGTCTTATCATCCTCTGTACCCGTTCCTTTAGGAGGAACATATAAAGGCGCGGCTTCCCGCATGGGTTTCACATGAATTACAGCATTCTTATCTGTTTCAGGAGTAGAAGTTTGTGCCATGCTGATCTGAGATGCTAGTGCAGCTGTTTCTGCTGCCTTTTTCTCCTCTCGCAAACGGGCTGCTTCAACACGCAGTTTAACCAAGCGTCTGATCGTGTCAGCCACCTGGGAGAAGACAAAAAGACCGTCACGTAATTGTTTACAATCAGTTGCTACATCATCGGGCTCCATTTCTACCGAATACTTCCTAAATTGTTCAATAACCTCTGCAGCAAATGTATCGGTAAAATATATTTGCTCCCTTTCCTGCCATCCTTTTATACTATCTAAAAGTTCAGAAGCAGTGGTAGTACTACGAACGGCTTTACGCGCAGTAGATCTAATGTCAGATGCACGCTCAGCAGATAGCATGGAGCGAGTTTCTCGAGCTTTGTCCTGGTCTGAAAAAGAGTCCTCATCTGACTCATGAGGAGCAGAAGAAAAAATATACGGAGGTGGAGAACGATCTAATAACAGGAAATCATCTTGCGGTTTATTAAGGATAGGATAAAGGGGCTGCCTAACAGCATATTGGCCAGTTACCTGTAAATGGCGTTCCCTATCTTCCCTCTCTTTAATTTCTCTCATCTCCTTGTTTTTTAACTCTAATGCTTTCGCATAAATGGTCTTTCGCTGTTCTTTGTCAATCAAGGCTTGTTCACGCTTCATTCGCTCACGCACTTCTTTCTCCCACATTCGCACACAATCAAACATATCTTGCCTAGTCTTGTGTTTAAACATACATTGTTCCACATACTGAATCTTTCGCAAATCAAATGACCCATACATAGGCCAACGCAACTCAGGATCTTTACTAGTATATTTGTTCCATAACGTGCAGTACATTATAGAAGAAATACCATACTTAATATACATATCCCTATTAGGCGTCCCCTCCGGGGGCTGGTTGTGCTTCGTCAAGTCTCAAATTGGTACCACTACAAAAGCAACACATCCTACGAAGTGTGCTGAAAACAGGCATGCCAAAAAATAGTGCAAAAGATGCAGTATTATAATCAAAGTAGCGCTTAAGGTACTTTTCGTACGTTGCGCTGTTCAAACAATTTTAAATAGAGAAAATTCTCCTCATTACCTGCCTATATGTATTGCAATACATATATAATTACAAAACAGATTCCAAAATTGGCCAATCATACAAACAAAGCCACAGTAAGTGTTACTAAAACTACCTTACCAATCAAAGGCATCAAACCAACAGCAAGTGCCGCAAAACGGCTCTTACCAATCAAATGGTGTCCAGGTTCCAACTGCCAAGTTCTCAAATCGACCAAATGGTCACTGCACGGCGAATCAACAGAAGAGATCTCAGTCAAGGACCGGCGCCGCCGGGATGGTCAGATCAGAAAGAAAGGAAAAACGCTGTGGGTGCCAAGACTCAGGTCTCCTCAGGCAGCGATCGCGTCCAAAAGCGAGATTCCAATCCTTCGTCGCGACCAGTCCTTCGGGCATCCGAGTCGCTGATGAGTCCCACGTTGGAAGCGCCAATTTGTTGTAGTAGCCTCAGCAAGGCCTACCAGTGCTTAGGGGTTCACCCTTCTCTGCACAGAGTCCTCAGACACTTAGGAAGAAGTTGGCACAGAAACTGAAATATAAAAGACAGAGTTTATTAAACCTCATGAGGTGGAGCTAACATTCGCACATCACCCTTCAGTAATGCATGAAGTAGCACACTGAATGGAAGGATCCTGGTCCTTTTATACCCACACAGGGGCTCAAATGAAGGCGGTACTAACACAAATGCTGGTTTTAGTTACATATAAGGTCATACAGAGAATGCACAGTCGACAAGTGGGTGGAGCTAACAGTGTCTACTTTTAGTAGACACATCCTGACATTTATAAACTCGGAACAGCTGCAAGCTCAACTGAGCATGTGCAAAGCAAGAGGAACTAAATATAACTTGTCTCTAGGCAGATTTCAAGAGCAGTTGACAGGAAGGTAGGACAGAGCACATGGCGAGCACATGGTAGCACATGGCAGCCAAAATGGCTGACAGAAATACAAAATGGATTCCACAAAGCGGACAATTTAGCCTCTAAATACAGGCTGTCTTCAGCTAATGCTTAACTTAAATGCTGCCAAATTACAACATGGGTAGTTTCCCAAGTTTAGGTGGAAAGCAGGTTTGCTAGATTTCGACAGGTGACGGCTGAGCTGCAGCCTAAAATCCACAGCAAGCCACTTTTTAAAAAAAAACTGGTCAGTATCGAATGGAAAAATGTAATGTACCCATGTTGTGTTTTGAGCTGTTTCCTGTCATGGGCACTAGGCCTACCCACACAAGTGAGGTACCATTTTTATCAGAAGATTTAGGGGCAGTCTGGGTGGAAGGAATTTTGTGGCTCCCCTCAGATTCCAGAACTTTTCATCACAGAATTTCCTGGGTGGATGTGTCATGTTTCCTACTAAAGCATCATATTTTCTACTAAAGAGTCATTTTTGCCAGAGGCTTTGCAAAACAAATGGGCAATGCTTGAGTTACATACAACACATGACAATGCACAATGCATTGTTTTTGACGCATTGGCGTTGATGCTTGGCTTCTGACTGATTCTTTTTCTACTAACGAGACACGTTTCCTATTAGAGTGATGTTTTTGTCAGATGCTTTGCTAGAGAAATAGGCAATGCGTGAGTTACACACCACACATGGCAATGCATTGTTTTTGACGCATTGGCGTTGATGTCTGATGTCTGACCGACGCTTCAGGTGCAATCTGTCACACATTGGGCCAATGCCTGTGTTTTGATTGACACAACTAGCCCTTTGTGTGTGGTAGAGTGTGTTGATTGGTGCAATGCAGGTAAACACTCCCAGGGATCACTTTTCTAGCTCAAATTATCTTTGCTGATATGCTTGTAGACCTTGGATGTGTCGCCTGTGTATGTTAACAGTGCGCATATGTGTGACTCCTTGCATTAATGGTGCGGACACTATGACAGGCAATAAATATATTTCTGTGAAATACACAGACATATTGACAAATGTGCATATGTTATGTTATGTTATGTTAGGTGGGTATTTATGTGAGCGCACGTTCACCAGCAGGTCTCTTGGCGCTAAAGTCTGAGAAGGGACGGATCAGGCCGGAGGCAGACTAGTAGTAAGCTAGTGTAAACAGCCAGGTCTTGAGCTGTTTCCTAAACCGCATATAATCTTCCTCAAGTCTCAACGGGGTCGGCAGTGAGTTCCAGAACTTTGGGCCCAAAATAGAGAATCGAGTCCCACCAGTGCGTTTGCGTCTGAATCTGTGCACTACCAAAAGGTTCAGGAGCATAGATCTTGACATAATCAATAAATATTACAGTTTTTATTATGCTTGCCTTGATGTAGGTATCTGCATAGTCAGCATTTTTTGTTCACCGATATTGCACTCCTATGCAAATTATGTCCACATTGTCATACAAGATTATGCCCATACTTGAAGATCGTACTATCTGTCTGCCTTATTGACAACGGATATGTAACAGACACAATACATACTCAGGAAATGACATACCCTGGCTTCTTCAGCCTGTCTACAGTGTATGCGGCATCCAGCTCACAGATTGACTGTATAGATGTGTAAGGTATGTTGATAGGGCAATAAGTCACCTGTTCATATGTGCATGACATCATATAGCAGACTATAATACCCAATGATCACCATATGATATAGGGGTATATACATACACATCTGCTGTCTGGCCTTGGTGTTGGCACTATATGTGTGACACATGTGCATTACGCCTGCAGAAAAGCATGAGCCAAAACTGTTAGCCACTATCTTTTTCTTCATGAGGCATGCTTGAGTAGGCCTAACAAGTGTGATGACTTCCAAGTAGGGATTATTTGGCAACAGAGATGGCTTACATGAACTTAGAATATGGGTGGGCATTCACACCAGATAGTCATATGTGCATTTATTGACAGGTTACCCCACTCTGACCTTGGATGTGTCAGTGCATGCTACCTAGCCAGGAGTGACATCACATGTAGTTATACCTTGACATGTATTTGGATATTAGTTTTGCTTTGTGTCCGGAACAAATTAGCACGCATAGATGGAGCTATAGGAGTCACTGCATTGTTTGCTTTAGAGTAATACAGAGCTACATGGTCACATCTATTCCTGCATGTAACAGTTGCATCCTTGCCTAGTGGGTCATGTGTGGCTGCATTGTGGCTAGGTAGCCATTCCAGCACCGGCACAGGATAGAACTCCACATTTGTATGTGTTAGGTGAGATGCCACATTGATTTTACTATGTGCTTGCAAACATTTGTGTAACATATGTAGACTAACTGGGTTGCACTGTGTCCCCATGCACATCATATGAGCCTCTGTTCACAGTTATAGGACAATAAGGTCACTATACTGGCCTCCACGAGTGTAAAGCAGCGGAAAATGTAATGACTTACAACACACTGTTTACATTTACACTACCTTTGGAGTGCGGTAGGATGTTTTACAGTCAGTACTCAGTTGCACCACACATACTCACGACATGTGCACACTGTTCCACATTGCTACCTTTGTTTGGTGTACGTCTTCCAGACACACATGCATTTAGCACATGTTCTTCATATGCACAGGATGTCCTTGGGGGCCAACTGGCACTCCTATTACCTCCAGTAAGTCCCACACAGCAGGATTAATGAAACCTGGTAGGAGGCCACGCCCCCTTTCTCCATCACTCTGCAAACGCACCTTCTGGTGCACTATTAGTAGGGGGGCGAAGTCCCTTTGGCAATTGTGGGTCCTTTGGGGCCAGCTACCCTTCCTGTTACCTACAGTAAACCCTACAGAGTGAGTTTGCTGAGAGGGATTCAGTGGTCATGTCCCCTTTCGCTACCACTCTGCAAAAGCGCCTCCTGGCACTCTACTAGTTGGTGGTTGAAGTCCCCTTGGCTCTTGAGGGTCGTTGGGGGCCAACTAGCCCTCCTGTTACCTCCAGTGAGACCCACACAGCTTGATTGCTGAGAGGTGGTCAAAGGCCAAGCCCCTTTCTCCACCACTCTGCAAACACACCTCCTGGTGCACTCCTGGTTGGGGGAAGAAGTCCACTTTAGTCCTGAGGCCCTCAGGAGGCAAGGGGACCTCGTCCTCCCCACCAGCAGTGCACTGAGAGATGGGTTTTCAGAGTGGTGGAGAAAGGGGGCGTGGCCTACGACCACCTCTCAGCAATCTCACTGTGTGGGGCTTACTGGTGGTAACAGGAGGTCTTTTTTTTTGGGGGGGGGGAGTTTTATATAGCGCGAACTAGACCTGAGACATCGGGTATCAGAGCGCTTTACATGAGCACCAGTTTCGTTACAGATGTATACATTCATTTTTGTTAGTCACGGGGAGATTAAGCGATTTGCCCAGAATCACAGGATGTTGAGCGTCGTTGCTGAGACTCGAACCCGGTTCCCCAGGTCTGAGGTCCACCGCTCTAGCCGCAAGGCTACATCCTCTCTCTCTCTTCTTGGCCCCTAAGGACCCTCAGCAGCCAAAGGGACTTCATCCCCCAACCAGGTGTGTGCCAGGAAGCGCGTTTGCAGAGTAGTGGGGAAATGGGGTGGTACGTCCAGCGAGTTGCCGAGTTTAAATATTTTTTTTATGTTCCAGGAAGGGTGCTGCATGGCCCCCTTCCCTGGACCATTTTGGGCCGATTAACCCCATTCCCAGGGGCCTGACCCATTTTGTATTTTTTTTAATAAAATAAAAGGAGAGGGGGCGCACATCTCCCCTCCTGGGCTGATTTGGCCCCGGGTCCCCATCCCATGGGGCCCAGCCTTTTATTATTTTTCTTTCAAGTAAAGCTGCCCCCCTCCTGAAGCCAATTTTGGCCCCCTGGGACCCCATCCCCCAGGGCCAGGCCTTTATATATTTTTTTATAAAAGGGGAGGGGGCCAGCCACCTCATTGGGGACCGTGGGGGGAGCCTGAAGGCCCCAGTGGTCCCGGCCAGCTCCCGGCCTCCTGTGCGAGCTGCCATTGCTTTTCACACACAGGACACTGCTGACATGCAGCTCCGTGTGTGTGAAAAGCAAAGTGCTCCGCTTTCAGCAAGTGATAGCAAATGCTCTCTCTTTCTGAAACTGGAGCACTTGATGCACCCACCATGCTATAGTAAACTGCCCAAGTTCTAAGTTAGACCGAAACACTTAGGGATTTACTGGTCGCTGTAAAGAGAAAATAAAAGCTCTCTTAATTACCTACTCGTGAGTGCGTTCCAACTCCCTTGTGAAGAAATGTGGTGGATACAGTGACGGCGTGGCTCTGTCGTTTCAGGATTTCGCACCGCCGTAGAATCGCCGTTAATGATCCAGCGAAAAAGAGGAGCTGCTGTTGTTTATATATATATATATATATATATATATATATATATATATATATATATATATATATATATATTATCTACTGGCGGTCGCCAGTAGATAGTTATAGTTAGGACCTATTATCCATAGGAAATCCGCGACATTCTATTTGAAATAACTCTTGCGCCGGTTGACGAATCTTCACGAAAGCTTCCAACTTGTTGGGGCGCTCCGCTCCTACCCTGAAAGTCTCGGGTTGATTCGTCAAGCGGGAGCCGAGAAAAAAGGGGGGTCCCAAAACGCGTTTTCCCCATTCATTTTTCCATAGGAACCTTTAGTCGCAGCTACAGCCCGAACTGCTGAACGGAATTACACCAAATTTGGCAAAGAGGTAGCCCTTGGTTCAGTGTCGTGCCTTTTGCTTAAATGGTGTAAATCCGTTCAGTAGTTCCTGAGAAAATCAAAAGTAAAAGTCACATATATATCTATGGGCGAGTAGGGTCCGCGTATCCTGAGCGCACCCTGCGCGCACCGTCCCGATCACGAGCTGCATGCTAATTGGCTGTCAAGTGGCTGTCAACACTCCAAATCAGGAAGTGTTGGCAGCCATTTTGTCCTCGGTAGAACCGAGGGACAGAAACAAGTGCGCAAAGCGCAAAAGGGGGCAGGGTAGAAACACCCTGACCCCTAGGTCTGCTCAGGGGTCCCACAAGGACCCCTGGGCAGAAAAGCATTTTTTTTAAAACGGCGGGATGCGCTTAGGGTGCGCGGATCCCGCCGATTAAAAAAAAGCACAAGAAACAAGTGCGCAAACGCACAAAGGGGGCAGGGTAGAAACACCCTGTCCACCTAGGTCTGCTCAGGGGTCCCACAAGGACCCCTGGGCAGAAAAGCATTTTTTTTCCAAAATCGGCGGGATGCGCTTAGGGTGTGCGGATCCCACTGATTAAAAAAAAAAACACAAGAAACAAGTGCGCAACACGCACAAAGGGGGCAGGGTAGAAACACCCTGATCCCCTAGGTCTGCTCAGGGGTCCCACAAGGACCCCCTGGGCAGAAAAAAGCAACAAAAAAAAAAAAAGACCGGCATCATGCCGAGGCCCCGCCCCCTCCCTGCAGCAGTCTGCAAGGCGCCCCTGGCGCATTTTAAGAAGGGAAGTAATTCCCCTTGAATACTGGGGGTCCCTGGGGGCCAACTAGCCCACCAGGAACCTCCGGTATGCGCCAGGGGCTGCGTTGCAGAGAGGTGTACAGAGGCCATGCCCCTTTTACACCTCTCTGCAACGCAGCTCTGTGGCGCTTTTTGGAGGTACATGGTGGGCTAGTTGGACTCCAGGGACCCTCAGTATTCAAGGGGACTTAATCCCCCAACTTAAAACGCGCCACGGGGCACGTTTGCACAGTGGTGAAGGAAGAGGGCGGGGCTTCAGGTGACATGTGTGCAAACAGGCCCCGTGGCGCATTTTAAGATGGGGAATTAAATCCCCTTCAATCCTGAGGGTCCCTGGGGGCGAACTAGCCCACCAGGTACGTCCAGAAAGCGCTACAGAGCTGTGTTGCAGAGAGGTGCAAAAAGGGGCGTGGCCTCTGAACACCTCTCTGCAATGCAGCTCCCTGGCGCATACTGGAGGTACAGGGTGGGCTAGTTGGACCCCAGGGACCCTCATGATTCAAGGGGACTTAATCCCCCAACTTAAAACGTGCCACGGGGCGCGTTTGCACAGATGTCACCTCAGGCCCCGCCCCCTCCCTTCACCATTGTGCAAATATTCCTCTAAAATCAGCCGAACTACGACTTCCGATTTACTCACCTGTTATCAGGAGAGACCTCAGTCCTGCATCTTTCAGCCCAGTACTGATCCTGAAAAGTAATTTTAACCGTACTTACCAGTAACTTGAATTTCCTTCCATAGGATATCATTGACTGGTTTCACTTGGAAATTCTTCTAAGTGTGGAGTTTTGGAACTTTATAATATTCCTCTAAAATCAGCCGAAATACGAATTCCGATTTACTCACCTGTTATCAGGAGAGACCTCAGTGCTGCATCTTTCAGCCCAGTACTGACTCCTGAAAAGTAATTTTAACCGTACTTACCAGTAACTTGAATTTCCTTCCATAGGATATCATTGTCTGCTTTTTGCTGAAAAAGTTTCTGTGTCGATTTTGAAACATACAAATATTCCTCTAAAATCAGCCGAACTACGAATTCCGATTTACTCACCTGTTATCAGGAGAGACCTCAGTGCTGCATCTTTCAGCCCAGTACTGATCCTGAAAAGTAATTTTAACCGTACTTACCAGTAACTTCAATTTCCTTCCATAGGATATCATTGACTGGTTTCACTTGGAAATTCTTCTAAGTGTGGAGTTTTGGAACTTTATAATATTGCTCTAAAATCAGCCGAAATACGAATTCCGATTTACTCACCTGTTATCAGGAGAGACCTCAGTGCTGCATCTTTCAGCCCAGTACTGATCCTGAAAAGTAATTTTAACCGTACTTACCAGTAACTTGAATTTCCTTCCATAGGATATCATTGCCTGCTTTTTGCTTGAAAAGTTTCTAAGTGTCGATTTTTGAAACATACAAATATTCCTCTAAAATCAGCCAAAATACGAATTCCGATTTACTCACCTGTTATCAGGAGAGACCTCAGTGCTGCATCTTTCAGCCCAGTACTGATCCTGAAAAGTAATTTTAACCGTACTTACCAGTAACTTATATTTCCTTCCGTAGGAATCCATTGTCTGGTTTTCAGCAGAAAAGTTTCAAAGTGTTGATTTTCACAAACTACAAATATTCCTTAAAAATCGCCTGTATGACTTAAACACATTCTTTCAACTGTTTACAGGAGATGCACCAGTGCTGGATCCAGGATCCACCACTGAGTAAGAAAAAGTAACGATAACACTACTTACCTGCTAAGTGAATTTCCTCCCATAGGATAACATTGGTGATTCTATGTGAAAAAGTTTCTAAGTGTCAACTTTTAAAATACAATAATATTCCTTAAAAATCACTACTGTAACCAAAACGCTTTTACTCAACTGTTTACAGGAGATGTCCCAGGACTGAATCTAGGATCCAGTCCTGTGGTTAGAAAAGTAATCCATAAAGTAACTAATTGCATTTAGCTAGAAATTCACATTGAGCTCAATGTTGCATTGTGTTTGAAATTGTGTTGCCCATTGCAACAACTGTAACTACTGTACTTAAAAGTCTATTGCCTATTTGCAAAGTATTTAAACTAAAGTAATTCATTCTGAGAAAGTATATTTTGTAATGTAATGTATAATGTAATTACAATGTAATTTAAAAAATAAAATATCTAAAAATAAATAGTTTAAAAAAATGTAGTAAATCAGTATCAAAAAAAATAAATATAACAATTAATACATTTAAAAATTGTCATTTACAAAACCTTTGAAATTCACTGAAAAAAACCATAGGTTTCAGACATGTTATAGTTAGGAATTAGCATTTAAAAAACCTTTGAAATTCACTGAAAAACCATAGGTTTCAGGCTTGTTATAGTTAGGAATTAGCATTTTAAAAACCTTTGAAATTCACTGAAAAAACCATAGGTTTCAGGCCTGTTATAGTTAGGGTTTAGCATTTAAAAACCTTTGAAATTCACTGAAAAAACCATAGGTTTTAGGGAAAGTTATAGTTAGTTGGACATTGCACTCGTACAAAACCCGTGAAATTCCCCCGTTATAGTTAGTTCAGCTAACTATAACTCGCGCCCCGCAATGCACTGCTGATGACGTCACATATTACATCACTCATGACATGGTCAGTGACATCACTGATGACATCTCAAATGACATCACTGATGACATCATCCATGTGAGAATTTAATGCATCTTCTCACACCCTAATATAACTTTTGATACACCCACTCTAAATTACAGACTGCCATTCTCAAAACCATACACACTCCAATACCAATAAGTACATACCCACTCACTGATTCTTAGGTCTACACACACACATCTACTCACTCACCCGTACAGTCACTCATACTTACAGTCACTCAGTACAGGACTATCATATGCACTCATACACCTATATAAACACTCACACAATGCAACTCATCCATAGAGGTACTCACACACCTAGTCAGTCATGCAAATAATTAATCACACTCCAATTTACTCACCTATACAGTTATACACACCAGCTCACTTATTCATAAAATTACTAGCACATTCTTACGCTCCTATGCAATCACTGATGCAAGCACACACTCATCCATATAGCCACTCTCACAATCACACACTCTCACTTATAGCCATTTATATACTCCAACACACATATATACTGCCTTTCACATATGTAGTTACTCATACATGTACCACTGAGATATACATTCAATCACTAACACACCCATACACACACTCACCCACCCATACAGTCCATCACAGACGCACTGTTGAAACCATGCACCCAGTGAATCACCCACTCACACATCTATGCACAGAGTCACACACACCCCACCCACACAAACACTGAGGCACCCATATAGATACTCAGAGAACCAATCCATAACCCATATAGACACTCATTTAGCTAGTCAGAAACCCATGCAGCTGCTTACACAACAACAGACAGACGGATACAGACATTCACACAGTTTAGTCACTCACCCATGCATCCAGTAAGATACATTTAATCACTCACTTATAGACTCAGTCACGCACCTACTAAATCATCCATTCAGATGCTTATACACCCACTCATTCTTCAATACGCCTTTCCCTATATATATTAAACATATTTAAACTTTACAGAAACACACAGTCACTGGATGATGTCAGTGATGTCATCAGTGATGTCACTGACCATGTCATGAGTGATGTAATATGTGACGTCATCAGCAGTGGATTGCGGGCGCAAGTTATAGTTAGCTGAACTAACTATAACGGGGAATTTCACAGGTTTTGTACGAGTGCAATGTCCAACTAACTATAACTTTCCCTAAAACCTATGGTTTTTCAGTGAATATATATATATATATATATATATATATATATAACATCCCTGTACACAAAGAAAAGCACAGAGAGGCAACATAAGTATAAACAAGCATAAATGCAAAGCAAAAGAATCTATCCGGGCTCTTCAGTGATGTTATATCTGATCCTTTAATGAATACTTGAACCACAAACGACGTAAGGCGATGAAAAATGCAGCCAACGCGTTTCGCCCTAAATAGGGCTTCCTCAGGGCAATAGTCAAAAAGTACCGCAATCTGGAAGGTATTCAGGAATATACCCAGATTGTTTCAACATCCAAGTTAACTCAAATTGATGAAGTTCAATTCCAGAATATGAAATCAATCCCAATCATAATCATTGGTGTGTGCCCAAGTTCTCGTAAAGTCCGTAATTGCTCAAAACGATGAAATCAGATTCCAAATTGTAAGGTCAAATCCAGTTCCTGACCCTTGTATTCAGACAAACTGTAGAGTACTCACTATGATAGGTGAGACATGTATAATCTCTTCATTTTAGTAGAGGTTAGTCCATGAGCACATCTCGAACGACGCGGTATCTTTCAACCCGCCGCCGAACTGAAAATGCTAAAATGCTAAATATTATATTATTAACAGAAAAAAACAAAGATTGCAGGGCTGTTATAGTTAGGAAATAGGATAAAAAAAAACTTAGATATTCACTGAAAAAAACAAAGGTTACAGGGACGTTATAGTAAGGCTGATATTTCACTCATACAAAACCAGAGAAATTCAGCAGTTATAGTTAGCTGAGCTAATTATAACTCGTGCCCCCGCAATGCACTGCTTATGACCTCACATATTACATCACTCATGCCATGCTCAGTGCATCACTGATGACACTGCTATGTGAGGTCATAAACAGTGCATTGAAGGGGCATGAGTTATAGTTAGCTCAGCTAACTAAAACCGCTGAATTTCTCTGGTTTTGTATGAGTGAAATATCAGCCTAACTATAATGTCTCTGTAACCTTTGATTTTTCAGTGAATATCAAAGGTTTGTTTTAACCCTATTTCCTAACTATAACAGCCCTGTAACCTTTGTTTTTTTCAGTGAATTTCCATATTTTTTAAGTAGCAATGGTCTTTGCAGAATGGTGTGAAAAAGGGGGTGGGCCTCTGACCAAGTATCAGAAATCCCGCTCAGTAGAACTTATAGAAAGTACCAGGAGGGCTTCTTGGTCCCCAAGCTCCTTTAGCATCCAAGACAACTTTATTCCCCAACCAGTAGTGTGCCAGGAGACATGTTTGCAGAGTGGTGCAGAAAGGGTGTGTGGCCTCCGAAGACCTCTTAGCATACTGACTGTGTGGAACTTGCTGGAGGTAACAAGAGGGATACTTGGTCCCCAAATACCCTCAATAGCCAAGGGGATTTCATCCCCTAACTAGTACTATGCCAGGAGGAGCGTTTGCAGAGTGATGGAGTAAGGAAGTCCTTGATGATTTCACAGGTAGTGTATGCATGATTCTATGAGTGCCATTGACAAGGACAGACTGTGAATACCAGGTGTTTTTAACAAAGTATAAAACACATATATAAACATATTTTACATAAGGTTTCAGTGTAGTTATTTAGTAGGATAGTAATTTAACTTTCTCCTTTGTATGCATTTTCCTTCTTCACAGCAACACCGGAGGTCGCAATAACATCTGTAGTCACGAATACAAATGACAAAGTGAAAAACAGATATATAGATATATTTTACACAAAGTTTGAGTCTAGCTGTTTAGTAACATATTGGTTTAACTTTATTTTAACAACATATTTAAAAAAAGGAACAGTTTCAAAAAATAATTCAACTTCTGAACTCACAAATAGAACATAACTATCAAACACCCATCAAACTACCCATTGTTAACCAAACTCATGGGGAATTAAAAACTGCTGAAAAAATAGTACAATGCACAATCTGGAAATATCACATGACCGGGAAATAATATACTTTTCAGTAAAATGAATAGGAAATATACACCTACTCCTTCTTGAATCTTCTTTTCCAGAAGTTTATTGTGAGCAGTGGTGTTTTTGGCTGGAGACTTTTTTGGACTCATGTGGAACGATGTTCATGTTATATCATCTTAAAACTGATCATAGAAAATGTCTTCAACTGCCGATCAAGCAGAAGGAAGCTGGAGGACCATCTACATCAGTGGCAGCAGCATCAATTCCTGGCCAGAAAGTCCCTTCAGAGGTACAGACTACTACAACAGATATGGCTACAGAGTTTTCAAGAATGGCCACATATTGCATGGACTGTAGTGTTGTAATAAGAGCTGGTGAGCAGTGTGTTACAGCTATTCGCAATGCTGCCAAAAATCATACATGGTATTTTTTTCCCCCTTTTATATTTTTAGCACATTTGTTATGTTATGTTATGTTATTTACATTTCTTAAGCGCAACTGTTACCCGAAGGTGTCCTGGCGCTTTCATAAGACAAGTTCATAATGAGCAGCAAGAAGGCAATGCAAAACTGAAGGACCCTCGACTCCAATAGCAGCAGAACAACACTGAAGCAGAGAGTCCATTCAAAAGTCCAATCTCAACTTCAAGATTTGGTTCCACAGTTTCCCCCAATGGCATTATACTGCATGGATTGTAGAGTTGTAGTGAGTGCTGGATTGCAGTCCATAACGGCCCTTTGAAATGCTGCAAAGAATAATAAATGTTGATTTGTTTTCATTTAGGCCCTTTATAGTTTGTCTACATTAGCAGGCATTTTATTATCTTACAAAATGGGTATCTAATATCTATGTGTTGTTCATTTTATTTTCTTCTAATTTATTGTAATACTACTTACATATAACTTGCTGTATAGACAAGTCAAACCGTCCCTCTACAAATAAATACACAGCTAACTTTTGCCAGTTATCATTATTTACTTTTTCACTTTTTAAATGTAAATCAATAATCTGTGTTTAAATCTTCTAGTAAGTGCATCAAGAATCTATACAAACATACTCTGGTTTTTAGGACAACACTGTGTTAAATTTTGTAATCTCTTCTTTAAAACTATCAACTGTAATATATGAGTCTTGCTCTGCAACTCCTCCTCTTGGCAACTCTTCATTCTCCCTAGAATCCTGCTCAGGACCAAAGAAACGAAAATGCATATCACCACAAACCTTTTCAACGTCTGCCTCACTACTATGCAAAAGTGCTCTATTCATTTCTCCTACACATAAAGCAGAGGTTTTCACATAATACATCCTCCTACCCAAGGTTTGCATTGTTGCGTGGTATGACTTATTTTGTGATTTAAACTTCGCCTTGGAAAGATACGTAGGAATTCTCTTAATATATCAATGGATTGGTGTCTAATACTAGAAACACTACTACAATTCCATTTGTATATAGTACAATGACTACGCCTTCCTTGTATACCTCTTCTGCAATAACTTCTTCTACATTTCTAGGTACCATCACCTCTTATGCTATAGGACTACCATTCTTCATTTCATAACATCGTCCTCTTTAATCAATAGCATGAACTAATCTGTTATCCTGGAGATACCTTTCTTCATTAAAGAAAGGCTCTGTACAAGAAGTATGTATTCATTCTCCACTAAAAACTGTACAACAGTTACTTCTATTCACTAATCTTTTCTTCTGGTTTTGTCTCCTCATGCTCAGCACTATTTTGTCGAGAGTCTTCATTCTATTTAGAATCAAAATGAAAAGCTTTTTCTTCAAAGCAAAGGCCGTATCAACGACTCTCTCAACTCGTTCTTTCTGTTTCCCTGCATCTCTACTTCTTCTACACTTTTTTTAATTTATCACTAAATTTACAAGGCTGTTACTATGAAATCATTATAAATTTTGCGCAGAATCTATGCAGCCATCTAAACACCCACTTACAACCCATGCAGTCGTTGAAATACTGAGGCACACGTGTGTACTGATGAAACACTCAAGCTCTACTAATGCACTCATCTAACTATGTAGAGAGTACCATTGTAGTAAACCTATCACCCATCCAGTGATCATTGATATATTTTTTTATATTTCCAACAATATTAGCGACAACATTGCAATGTCCCCACGATGGCACATTGGGGGCTGCGCTGGCGGCCACAGCGTCGTTGCTGTATATATATATATATGTATATATAGCAAACCATGCATGTAAAACTGAACAAATGCATTCAGATTTGACTGCTCATCTTCACTGTGGTATTGCCAGCCATGCATTTGGTCTTTTTCTAACAGTATTATTTGTTGGATAGCTGGATGGGAGGCTAATAGCTAGACCATGAAACCACAGTACACACCTCCAGTAACTTCCCTGGTTATATAAAATGTATTATGTTTTGTAGCTAGTGGGTCTCATCTCCTCGAGGTTGGGTAGCAAGCTATCTGCCCTCAAGGATGGCCTGAAAAGAAAATAGATTGTGAAATCAGACAGCCTGGAAACTCAACTCTCCACTCTGTTCTATTTTCAATTTGAACATAAAATATCCCTGGTTTCCAGAGGGCATTGCAAGTCTCCAAGGTTAGCATATCCGGGGTAATGTCAAACATATGTTCTGATTCTTTAATAATTCCCTTCACAAAAGAATCCTGGAGTGAAAATACTTTCAAGGGGGCATTGGTGCTCTCTGGAAAGATGCCTTACCAAAGATTGCAGTATTTTCAGCTGTCTCTCAACAGGAATCTGTTCAGAAAACCTAGTGCTGAAGAAGGGGAGACAATAATGCATTTCCCTCCTGTCTGCCACCCTTGGAGGACCTGACCTTGCCTCCTGGGTAGCAGAAATACTATTTATCAAGCAACAAAACAAAAAAAGTAATGGGGTGCCAACATTTCTAGCACAAGGTATGCCTTGCTCTGGCCTCTGTCCACCAGCTGCATTTCAACTCCCCTTGTGAAGCACATCAGGGTTGTTGCCACTTATCCACCCAACTGTGGCTGTAATGTTCTATGAACAAAGGGGATCATTTTTGGTCCAGGGACAAAAAAAAGAAAAAGAGTGGGAAACTAGGTTTCCTGGCACAAGATGTGCCTCCCACGGACCTCTATGCACCATCTGCAATTCAGCTACTATGAGGAAGTAGACCACAGGTGTTAGGTCCTACTGTGCCCCCTGCAGCCACAAAATGCAGCTGGTGCGCAGTGGATTATTTTTGGCAAAGCAGCAAAAAGAAAAGAAGCAAGGAGCTGGGCTTGCTGGTACAAGGCAAATACACTCACCTGTTTTTTTGTCTTTGAACCATTCTTCTTAAATTTGGGATTGTGGTCATACTACTGGCAATGTGCATGGAGATGTTCCAAGCTACCTTCCTCAAAACTGAGCCACATGGTTCATTGGAGGTGGACGGCAGTGTCTTGATTTGTTGAATACTTTCCCTAACTTCAATCACCATTATGGAGGCAGAGTGGTTATGCTCTGTGCTTCTCTCAATCGTATCACCAAGAATAACCACTCTGCCTTGGCAATGGGATGAAAAATACTCAACACATCTCCAATGACTCCTGGGCTCCGTAACTTTCTCCATACAGTAAATATAGGTCCCATACTTTAACAGTCTATTGCCACATTTTGATTTGATGTAGCTGGCCTGCCTTGTATTTTCCATTATTGAATGATCTATAAAAAAGATGAAAAAAAAGATGAGTTTAATCCAATAACATCAAGGTTTGTTTACTTTTCTTTGAAATTGGTCTTGCTAGGAAAAATGATTGTAAGGTTCACTGATGCAGCCTGTTGAGAAAAAAATGTTTAATTACCCTGTTGAAAGAGAGGAAATTAAATCTTTGTTAGTTTTGTGTTCTGTGAAAAGAAAGTTATTATTATTGTAAATTTATTTTTAATGTTAAAAATATTACCTGGTGATTCATTTCTTGTTCCTTTGCCGACAAACATTTCTGGATGGTATTTGTTGGATTGCAGAGGTCTGCTGTGGTTCTTGTTTCTTTGTTGTACATCTAAAGTTAGACAGAAAATGTTAAAATATTTTCTGGTTTTAATGCCTTTTTTAAATTCTTTGTGTTTACTGTTGACTTTTGAATGACCTACTTTTCTCTTGGTGATTTTCTTTTAATGTTGTTCAAGGATTTTGCAGTCTTTATTTTTGGTTTTTAGTAATTTTTCACTCTTTAAATGTTAGTACTTTGGGCCCGTATCACAGAACTAACTTACGACAAAATCCTAAACTTACTACCATTTTGGTATTCACAGAATGAACTTACTCATTTTGGTATTCACAGAATGAACTTACTCATTTTGGTATTCACAGAAGGCACTTACACATTTTGTGTGAACTTACACATTTTGTGTAACTTACTCATTTTGTGTAACTTACACATTTTGTGTAACTTACACATTTTGTGTAACTTACACATTTTGGTATTCACAGAAGGCACTTACTCATTGATGAGTAAGTGCCTTCTGTGAATACCGAAATGAGTAAGTTCATTCTGTGAATACCAAAATGGTAGTAAGTTCATTCTGTGAATACCAAAATGGTAGTAAGTTCATTCTGTGAATACCAAAATGGTAGTAAGTTCATTCTGTGAATACCAAAATGAGTAAGTTCATTCTGTGAATACCAAAATGGTAGTAAGTTCATTCTGTGAATACCAAAATGAGTAAGTTCATTCTGTGAATGCCAAAATGAGTTAGTTCATTCTGTGAATACCAAAATGAGTAAGTTCATTCTGTGAATACCAAAATGGTAGTAAGTTTAGGATTTTGTCGTAAGTTAGTTCTGTGAATCAGGCCCTTTGTTTTTATGTTCTAAGGAAAAAAGGTACGTACTTGACAGAGTTACAATAGTTACAATAGTAATTTTGCTCCTAGCCACTGTCCAGCACTTTCCCTGAGGTAAGTACTTGGTGAGTCACAATAGTAATTTTGCCCCTCAGCCAATGTCCAGCACCTTCCCTGAGGTAAGTACTTGGTAAGTACTTGGCGGTGTTGGAATAGTAATTTTGCCCCCAGTCACTGTCCAGCACCTTCCCTGAGGTAAGTACTAGGCCGAGTAAGAATAATTATTTTACCTCCCCCTGCCACTGTCCAGCACCTTCCCTGAGTGGATTGCAGTTTTTTTGTGTGTGTTTTTAAAGTAAAAATTATCACTATTAATCTTGAAGAAATATTATCATTAAATTGCAAATTAAAAGGCTGTTTTTTAACTTGCATTAATGTTTAATTGGGAAAGCTTCATGAACTCTCTGTGTTCACATACATCACAATGTCTGAAAAAGTACACATTTTAAAAATTGATGGTTCTTTGATGTGTTTAGTAATTTCGAGATGTCTAAGTTACACTTGGATAGGCGGGCCATAGGACTGCTAAACTCGCGGTGGAGGTGCAGTGGCGGTTGGTCACCAGTGGTCCGACCGGAGCAACCTCCAGGGATCTGCGATCCCTGGCATTGGCACGGCGGTCCTGAGGCTGCAATATGTTTCCTCACCACTACAGTTTTCATTGCAGTCAGGTCACCATGAAAGCTGTGGTGGTGAGGAAACAAACGGGGCCCTACAGGGCCCCCTGTTGCTCAGGGCCAAGGGGTGCCTGCAGAGGGGTGCACTGTGGACTCTGTGTGCAGTCACCCCCTTTCCTGCACGGCATGGACTTTACAGTCAATGCCGTGCAGGAACGGGCTTTGGCATTCCCATTGCGGTGCCTTTTTAATAGGCACCGCCGTGGGAACACCAAAGGATCGACCTACCAGACCACGAGATTACTCGTAATCTGGCGGGCGGCGGTCGAGTTTGGTGGTCCTGGAGTGGGGTGCTGGTGGGGCAGCCCGCTCCAGGACGACCAAAGTCATAATCAGGCCCTAAGTTTCTGTTGTACGTAATGAACTTAAAGACATACACAGCAAAATAGTACATAGTATATACGTCTGACAAAGGATCATTATTTTTGTTACATTTATAAGAAAACATATCTTAGCACATGTCTTTACTATACAAACTAAAAGACCTATAAATCCAACAACATGTTTTCATGAGAGCAAAGTAAAACAAATTAATGCATTAGGGTGGTTATTGTATAGTCATTGTCTTTATGACAGGCTTAAGTATCCATACTGCAGGCACTTCTTTAAGAAAGAAATCATAAATCAGCAATTAAAATGTTGTTGTGTTGGCAAAGTAAATACATCAAATAAACACATTTGCTCTGAGTTACAAGCTGCACATCATATTGCAGTTGCAGTTTAACAAAAGGACTAGTGAATGGCCCATCCCCAAAATCAATTGGGCCAATGTAACTGTCTGCAAAATGCCTTAGTCCTCATGGACATTTCAGCCAAGCAATGTCAGTTATGAAAAGCAAATTGCTGAAGCGAAATGCAGCACACTTAGAAAGAGGAGAAAACAAGGAGAAATAAAGATATTTCTCCACGTTACGCCACACCTGGGGAGGTGCATCTTTTTGGTACATTCCCAGGTTTACTACTTCTGGTAAATCTGGAAATGCATCAAAAACCATTGGGACTTATGTGGGAACACCCACGCAGCGCCCATGAAAATTCCCCCTGGACCAGAGTAATGCAATGCAATGATGTGTGCTGCATTGCATTATTCAAGATTTATGAAGCCACTCATTTCATTTTGAAGCTGCATCGCTCTTGCATCACATTATATGGTGCAACAGCGATGCAAAGGGGCTTGTAAATATGCCCCGTAGCATATAGTGAATTACAAAAGGAAGGACAAAAGAAAACTGTCTTTACTAACTGAACAATCTACTAAAATAGCTAAATGAAAAGTAGTCTGTAATTTCCATGTTACATGGGTGGATTCCAGTTATCAGACCCTTTGATCTATTGCAGCTACTGTAGGCTCACACTTTTCCACTATTAGATTTCAGAAATGTTAATATTTGTATGAAATAGTAACTCAACACAGCGTATTGCTCTGCCTTAAATTACTTTGTGTCAGGTAGGCATTTCATGGGTGATACATGGGCATTCGCGAGCACCCACCCATGGATGTTGATGCAAACCGATATTTACAAAAGAGATATAGATATGGGTTTGTGCCAAAAATGTATGCCTGCCTGATGCTGGCTTAGAAAGGAGAAATATCTTTATTTTTCCTAGTTAATTTCTCTTTACATGTGTGCTACATTCTACAGCACATATCCGAAGAGGAAATATTCTCAAAAAACATTTTTGTGCAGGAAGGTACCACTTCCTGCACAATAACTATCCTTACCACACTGCAGACATCGTTGCATTATGGTGCAAGGGTGCCTGCGTAAACGCTAGGCAGACCAAAGTGTGCCGGTCCATGCGTAGTGCAGATCTGCACTACCCAAATATATGGCACAGTTATGCTCTCTCCATGTGACACAACGCAGACCAGCAACTTTGCTTGCCGGTCTGCGTTGCTCCAATTCTTTGTAAATATGCCCTTACGTCTTTATGCCTGCATTGGATATTAATTAAAACATGTAAACTTCGTGATCTCTTGTCTCATCTATGCCTGCTTCTACTGGTCTGCTGAAACGAATGCATTTTACTGTTGATATCATGGAAACTATGGCACTTACTCAAATGCAAGTCCACTTTAAAAGTACAAATTTACAATTTCTTACCTAACTACATAATGCGACAGACTGTTCAATTATCCCAAAACTCTTTTAATTCGGCTGAAAGCTAATTTTGCTAATTGATATTTAACATAGAAGGTTAATAACATGAACTATTAACATGATTGGCATTTCCAGATACATATTTTATTGTTTGAAGAAAAAAGTAATTTCAATCATTTTTAACTTGTTCAAATACAGCTGGGTTAATGCGAATTTAAAATGCAGAAGTTCTTTGGCGATCTGGGAGTTTGCACAAATAAAACTTCGCTCACTTTGCATAGGTCAACAGTACACCTAATTACTTCGCTCATCATCTGCATGCTTTGACATTTAGGGGCATATTCACAAGAACGTGTGATAACCACTGCAAGTTTAGCTTAACGCAACTTCTCACATTGCAGTCCTTCGCGGGAAAACAACGCCGTGTTAACGTAGAATTCTCAACCTGGCGTCACCATGCGATAGTCCCAAGATAACGCGCCAAATGACCGCGTTAAAAACAACGCGATGCCGAAAAAATGCGAAACACCAACGTGAATAAAGTTGCGATGAGGCCAACCACGAAAAAAAAAACAGCGACAACCAGCGATAGGCCTGCAATCCCCACGCGTCTGGCGGGAAAATGCTCCATAAAAGCTGAACAAGAAAAACACACTATAAGCAAATCAAACTGCGCAGCAACATGGATGCACCCGGAACGAGTGCCCAGGTCAACGTGAACCCCACAAGCCCCACAGACCACCAGCAATGAACCTCAGGGTCGAGGAAGGCCAAGGAGAAGAGGAAGAGGAAGATGGGGTACAGTCCGCAGGAAAACGCTATCATCGTCACGGAGATGACAGAGCACCAACAACAACTGTCCGTCACCACCACCATGTCATTGGCAATACAGACGGAAAAATGGCATCCCATCGTGAATGCAGTCGGAGTGCCGAGGAGGCCAAGATGCGCTGGCACGATGTGAAAAGCCAAACCAAGCAGAAACCCGCTGCCAATAGGAAGGCAGCAACGGCGAATGGAGGTGGGAGTCCTGCGCCACAGGAGGAGCTGAAGCAAATGGCGCCCACAGTCATCCAAGACATTTTATTCAATTCAATTCAATTATGCTTTATTTCGATTAAATCAATCATAAAAGCCATTTGCCGCAAGTTACAGTGTCCAATGAAAACAAAGACAGTTGTATTCGTTAACATTCCCAAAATCAAAATAACAATTCATAGATTAACAGCACTGTACACTTTTTACAATAGACAAATATCAAAAATGCAATAAAAAATTAAAAATTAAAACGTTTGTCTTAAAACTAATAAAATATATATATATTTGTTTTTTAAGATATATGTAAAATCTTGTTGTTCCTATTTAATCCTTGAGTAAACTCTGTTATACTTCTTAAATTCCTACCATGTGCTTTCTTATATAAAGTCCCTAACAGGGGATATGTCATCCTCAATATTGCCCAAGGGCCCGGTCAACTGTGTTTTTTTAAAAAGATTTGCGCGAATTCTCCATGACCAACCTAAAAATTTAGCAATAGCTATTACATATAGCTCATTGGTGTTGGTCTTTAAAGTGCGCAGAGCTGTTACACTGGACCGTGTGCCCATGTAAACACATATTGGTTTCAGCCATTTTTACGCGGAATTTTGTAAAGAGGACAGGCAAATAAAATATGTAATACTGTTTCATCCTGTTCATTGCAGTGCAAGCATTTGCTTTTGTTCGTGCTGGACCACTTTCTAGTATAAAAATTTACCGGGAGGCTCCTACCCGAAATTGGAAGTATAATCTCCTTTTGCAAGGAACAGTTATAAAATCCCAGAAATTTTCATATTTGGGAACAATCTTGTGCTCTAAAAACAGGCCAGTCAGTGAGTTTACCTTTGTGGAGTGTAGATGGTCCGCCTTGACCATCGACCAGTATGCCTTCTTAAATTCTTTTTTGATGGGAACTGATTTGCAGCCGGATCCTCCCAAAGATGCCTCATGCCCATATCTACCAGGGTAGCCTTCACTTTTTGCAGCCAGACAACCTTACATGATTTGTCTGCATCTACTACATCCTTCGCTGCCATTGCATAGTGTAGGAGTTCAGGAGTGGACCACAATCGGCGCCAAAAAGCTACTGGTCTAAATCGTGCTTCCTCCGCCAACAAGCTGCAACCCAAATCTGATAACAGAGGTGTTAGTGGGGTGCTTTGTGGTAAACCAGTCAGAGCTCTCACAAATTTGTTCTGGGCAAGAACTAGGGGGGAAAGATCATTAAAGCCCCAAAGCTCTGCTCCATACATTATAGAAGACCTGATCTTTGTGTTATATATCTTAATTGCTGGACCTATGGGCTTGGTGTGGGAAAGATTAAATTCTTTTATAAGAACCCCCGCTAGTTGACTATGTTTAAGAGCCATAAGATCAATGTGAGGCCTCCAGTTTAGCTTTCTGCTCAATGTAATACCTAGATATGTAAACACATCAGTCTGTTCGAGTTGCTTCCCATTCATTTCTACCCTCCCGCTAACTACGTTGTGCTTGTGTAACACCATGTATTTTGTCTTTTCAACATTGACCACCAGGTCATGATCTAGGCAGAACTCCTCAAAACGCCTGAGTGCCCTGTCCAACCCAGCCCGTGTCTTTGAGATGATCAGAGTATCATCCGCAAACATAAGTAGCAGTATTTTGGTGCCAGCAAGGGATGGAGCATCTGTCATATGTGTATGAAAATAGTTTACTACCCCATTAATATATAATAAAAACAAAGTTGGAGCTAAAACACACCCTTGCCGCACCCCTTTAGATACCGGAAAGCGTGGGGTTACACATCCCTGATCGCCCCAGCGCACCTGAGCGAAGTTATCCTCGTGCAATCGCACTACCATAGATAGAAGTTCTACGGGCATCCCTAAGTGGTGCAGCACTTCCCAAAGCTTCTTACGCGGTACCATATCAAAGGCGGACTTAAGGTCCACAAAGGCTGCATAAATGGTACCACCTGCTATTACAACTGTGCGCCAATAAATCAATATGAACCGGAAAACTTGGTCGACGGTGCTTGTGTGGGAACAAAATCCTGCCTGTAGGGGAGATAGTATTTCTTTGGTTTCCATCCACTCCTGTATCCTGCTCAGCACTAACCTTGCGGTGATCTTTTGTATGGAATCGATAAGGCTGATCGGCCTGTAGTTACTGGGACAGGAACGGTCCCCTTTTTTATAAATAGGGAGGATTTCGGCACCACGCCAAGTTTCTGGAATGGGGGCTCCATTGGCTATAGCATTTGCTAGCCAAAGAATGTACCTTATCCAATTCTCTTTATCATGGACAAACAGGTCAGCAGGATGCAATCTAAACCTGGAGCTCTCCCCCTGGGTACTGCCATCAGAGCCTTCTCCACCTCATCCTGGGTAAATGACAGGGGCTGGTCGGCCATGGGAATTTGAAATTGGATGTCGTCATTTTTAGCTGCAAATTGCTCCTCAAAAAAGGAGACCCACAAGTCCTGGGCAACGTGGTTTTGCGGCTTTTGTCCTGTCCCAGCATTCCCCCATTTGACCATATTCCAAAAGGACTGCATGTTTTTACCCCTGCTAGCCTGGAGGAGCTCTAACCATCTTTGTTCGTCCCATTCCCTTCTTGCTGCTGCCAATATTGACTTATATAAGGTACGGGTAGTTCTTATTCTCTCCATATCTTTAGATTTAATGGCTAAGGACAACTGCCTGTACGCTTCTCTACAGCCTTTGTTATACCACCTTTCCTGCCTCGCTATTCCTTTGCTATATGGTTTGTATATTTTAGTAAAAAGGAATTTATTTTTGCAAACAAAACATCATGAGCTTTGGTAATCATAGCACTATTTTTCTCTTGTTCAGACATAGTATAAAAATCTGCTAACGTGCTCTCCACCGCTTCTTTCATTTGTGTTAGGGAACTAGCATTTGTTACAATCCTATCCCATTTCACCCTCCTCTGATCATTACATATTAGGATTTCTGCAGTTTCGCTCTCGGGTATTATTCGCCGAGGCTCTTTAGTACCCGGGGATAACATTAGTAACACAAGCAGGTTATGATCACTTTCGTTACGCTCACTTACCACCATGTCAACAAGGGCTGGCCATTGTTCAACGTTGACAAGTATATAGTCTATGCGGCTGCATCTCAACCCATTACTATATGTGGGGGAACCCAGTCTATCCGACGGCATTCTTCCATTAACGGCCCTGAGGCCCTTCTCCAAGCATAATGCCTTTAGTTGTAAGGCGGCCTCGGTCCATTTTCTAATTGGTGGCAACTCTAGTGATGGAATACTCCATTGGGCATCCTCCTCTTCACTAAGATTGCCATCATCCCTGTCGAGGGGTTCAAAGGTAGTATTAAAATCTCCTGCAATCGTCACATTATTTACGCCTTTAAGGTCCTCTAAAAATTGCTCTAATTTTGTAATTGTGGCAGATTGCCTACCTCCTGCAAGCCCCCTGGCATACACATTTATCAATATTAGCTGACGCTTATTTTTTAAGCTTAGGGAGATGGCCATGATGTCGGGGCTATCAACGTGAACTTCCTTGATTTCATAACTCAAGCATTGTTTCACCCAAATGGTAAGGCCTCCAAAAGATCTACCCTTCTGCCCCCTTGCGGCTGGTTTAAAAAAGTTTAAATATCCTGGAATAAAAATCGGGTTTAGTGTCCACGTTTCTTGGAAAACACAAATGTCATGTTTGTCTATGAAGTCTAACCAATCTGAGGATGATACTTTAGTGTGTAAGCCTGCAATGTTCCATGTGACTAAGGACAACTGATCAGTTATTGATAAAGGGAGAGTACTTACAGTAGATGACGGTACACCGTTTGTCACTACCCCCATACATTGAACAGAATCTTCGCTGGAACTGAGGTCATCTTGGGCCTTCCTACTGCATTCGCTCACAGACAGTGCTTCTCTAACCAACCCACTCCTGATGCTGCCAATACGTGCTTGCAAAGCATTTTCTACCATTACCACAGGGAGAGAAGTTGTCAATTGTCTTGTAGGGGAGATTGTATTCCTTAAACTTCAATCTATACTAGACAAACATGATCCCCCGCTGGCCAATAGGCTGGGAGCTGTTAAGTTTTGCATTATCGGTGGAATTGGAGGGTTGTACTTCATTTTTATTTGTGTTGCGATCAAATTTGATGTCCTGATCTCAAAGGCCACCAAATTATCCACTAGGTCCAGGGAAACCAGGGAGAGCCGAATAAAATCTAAATTTGAACCTTCAACCGAGCACCTTTTTGCCGAGGAGATATCCTCCCTTATGACAGATCTGCATTTGCGCACCTGTCTAAGCCAATGAATACATTTATTAATCAAAGTGAATTCATCCTCTTTTGCTGAACTAGAAGATAGCTTTGGCACACTAGTTAAAAATATCTGATTCCTCGAGGTTCGTGATGTTGCCTTGTCCCACTTACTATTATCGTCAATATTTTCCAACCCGGAGAGTGGATAAGATCTCGGCAGCATGGTATGGACCCTACTTGCTCCCACATTTTGACTCTGGGGACCCTGCTTCCTTTGTATGTCATTTGAATCTGGGGGTCGATTGGAATTCATGCCTCTGTGGTGTTTATGCTTGTCATTAATAATTGTCGGAGGGTCGGTAACAAAGTTAGTATTTAGTCTCTCCCCACTTCCCAAGTTTTCCCTTATAGATATGCTCTTGTGAGGTAGCTGAGGCATTAGGGATCTACTTGTGCCAGCAGGAGTAACTTGCTGATATTTCCCATAAACTCTGTTAACTTCCCAGCAACACTTTTAAGTGAGGTGACTTCCTCATTGAGTTTGGTAATTTGTGATATTAAATAGGTCAGCTGCCCACGTAATGAATCTGAGCATGGGGTCTTGCACAGACAAGATGGAATAACATCATGTGTTACATTTGTAGCCTCCTCAGTGCATACTATAACAGGGCCTTCGTCATTCAGCGAGGTTAACACAGCGAACATGTTAGAACATTCAATAACGGGTTCCATATGACTATTTATACACAATGGTGTAAGTTGAGAGTTACTAATGTGTGCTGTTTCACTGCCCACAATTGATCCCTCAGGGACCACCTTTTTCTTAAACATGTCCGGTACATATAATGGTGGTTTTGCACGCTTAACACTAGCACTCGGAGACGGTGGTTCTTCTGTCATGCTGTTAGCTGGACCCATGGGATTAGGCATTGTTAATATCACCTCACATTCATTGACCAAGTCATCGATTCGTGCTATTACTTGGTTACTGCTGTGCAAGGTTGACCGTTTCCCCATTTTTTTAACCTTCTTGCCTTTCCCACTTTGTCCTTCACCCAGAACGTCATTGGCTTTCCTTTTACCCATAATGTCCTTATGTTTCTCTTGTTAGTAAACCCCCAGTAGGACTGGACTAGGGTAAGATGACAGTACCTTAGGACTGGGAGTAACTGATCGTTAGACAGGAGTCAGAGGAATGGCCCAGCCCAGCCTCTTCCGGGCGATGACGGGTGTAGACGGGTCCGCCCTTAGCCCGGGCTTGGTCCGCGCGCGCGTCCCGCGTTGCGGGAGTCTGGCAGGGTTTTTGTAGCGCTTCCAGGCGCTGTCAGGATTGGTAGCAGCTGTGCGCCTCGAGCCTGAGGCAGGCTGGATGTTGTAGTCCTCCAGGACCGTCACCACAGGGCAGGAGCGAGAGAGAAGGAACCCGCGCTGCGGGAGTCTGGCAGGGTTTTTGTAGCGCCTCCAGGCGCTGTCAGGATTGGTAGCAGCTGTGCGCCTCGAGCCTGAGGCAGGCTGGATGTTGTAGTCCTCCGGGACCGTCACCACAGGGCAGGAGCGAGAGAGAAGGAACCCGTGCTGCGGGAGTCTGGCAGGGTTTTTGTAGCGCCTCCAGGCGCTGTCAGGATTGGTAGCAGCTGTGCGCCTCGAGCCTGAGGCAGGCTGGATGTTGTAGTCCGGATAACAGCTTACAATGACCACAGTCATCAGTGTGGAGACGATGCAAGGAGTTGGGAGTCCGGACACTGCTCGACATGACCTGACACAACAGTAACAGGGTGAGTAACGAACAGGGACTGTGGGGACGGGGGGGGATGGGCACAATGGCACACATGCACAACGACGTGTAGCACACCGCACACCCACAATAACCCTGGGTCATGTCCCTGATTCCCGTGGCACACTGCAGCACACATACAAACATCAAGTAGGCCCCCGTTCACCATGTGCCCAAAGGGGTCCCACCCCACACATCACCAATTACACAACACACACATGCACCCGTGCGAAACACAGCAAAGATGCGTATGTGAGAGCCACACTGACAATGCAAGTGACACCACATGACCAGCAGCATGGCTGGAGTACAATCACCATGACACTGTGCATGCCACGAGAATGAGGTGGCTGAGTGTGGACCACATCCGGAAAGGAGCAGGTCACACTCGGACACATCCACCTGCACAAACAACCACTGACGTCAACAACACATCTGCAGACAACAATGCACAAGAGTACAAAAACCGTCCAAGAGCACAAATGACCCAAGTCGCCAACATCACAGCACCTGAAAAGCACAAAAGCCAAAGGCACACCGCCTCCAAGGGATAAGGGGCAGCAAAATCACAGCTGCAGGTGCGACTCCCACACAAAGCAGCACACACACATAGCAATTACAGCACACCCACATGGACGAAAATGTGGTACACAGCCCAACACCTACACTGCAGAACAGAGGACACAACTGGGTCCGCCTGTGCGTAGAAAATGGCCAATCACATCTGACATAGCAGGAAACTGTGAGATGCAAATGTACGTGTACAGCCTCACCTACGTCATGTAGTCCAAATGTCCACTGTCCCGCATCAAATAGTCCGCCCCTCCCAAACAGTCACAATGTACATTGTCATGAAGTCTGAATGTAAACTTGAACAATGCGGCAACATACATGCCAACACAATGTCAACAAGCATCTCCCCTTCACATTGCAGAGGGACAAACAACACCTCCAGCAGAGCAGACCAGACAACTCTACAGTGATGCTGAAGAGGACCACCACACTTCCGACACCTACGCCCCACAACAGTCCATGGACATCTTAGGCAATCGACCTCCAGGAGCAGGGCAGCACCGCTGCATCGAGGATACCCCACCCCCTGCACAGACAACACATCTGGATGCACCCACCACCCCGGCTGGCTCCCAGCAGCCCACCCAAGCACACATCGCATTCCAAGGTCAGGTGTCAGACTGCCAGAAGGGGGTGGCCGAACATGTGCGGGTGGGGTACTACCTCATGGAAGCCGAACCAGATCACATACGTGGGTGTCTAAGTCCCATCAGGGCCCACCAACACTCCCCAACGGAGACCCACACTGCGACAGAGACACATGCCTTTGCACATTTCCAGTACTGAACCACACCCAGAGCCACGGGATGATCATCCACACCCCCACACCTGACTGGCGTACGCCGGCCCAGTTCACTCCTCTTACGTATTGAGTGGGGGACGGCAAAGCTACATGTGCAATGTCCCACCCGCTGCCTGCGGTGACATGGGTGCGTCCTCTGTACACGGCACAATGTAATGTTGTAGTGCCCGGGGCACAAATGCATACATCATGAGCACACGGACACACACAGAAAGTTCGTTGAACTGGCCACGGGCACGTGCGCTCGACACCTTTATTGGCATGGTCATATGTACAGTGACGCATGTGCTGGATGTGTGTGGGGTGAGGGTAAGCCAGCCCTCATGGAGTCGTTGGTGCTGGCAACAACTTGAACAGTGATCACAATTGAAGCAGAAACATAAAACACCAGCACAACAGAAACAACTGTGAAGCATCATGGTGGTAGACGGAGGGAGTACAGTGTTCACCCAACATGCAAGCAGAATGTTCCTTGATTTGTGGTGCACTGAGTTAGTGGCACCTGAAGAGCTGAGCAGGGTATAAGCTGATGATGGCCCCCACGACAGGTGTGAGCAACTCTGACAGTCTGGCAGTAAGACACTTCCGACTCTGGCACCTGTCGTTTGGAGTTGGTCTTGGCGGTGGTGGCGTGTGCATCCTGCGGTGATGCGACGTCCGGGCAGGTCAGGACTCGATTTGATGTGTGAGCCCAGGTGGACCGCAGTTGAGGCCGGAGGCAGTGGACAGCGCGGGGCCACAGACACATGGCGTTGATGACCCCCAGACCATCGACCCAGAGGCCATCCAACATGCCATCAGACTGGGGCCATGGTTTGAGCTGCACAGAGTTAGTGGCCCCGGATGCACTGCGGCCAGCACAGGCACACTGCCACGGGACGGTGACTTGCGGTGCAGTGAGATAGGGCCACGCGAGGTGAGCGGGTCCTCGTCGATGTCGAAGGTGAATGTAGCGGAGGTTTGTGGGGGACAGTGGAAGGTGTCCTCCAGGGCATGATGCAGAGGGCAGGAGCCGGCCGGAAGCGGCAAATGGAGGAGTGGAATGCTACAGCCTCGTTTTGGCCACATAGTCAGTATCACCGACATGATGATGAAGACAACCCCCAGTCCATGGACTCAGTCGCCAACAAATCTCAAGAAGAAAGTGTCCATGGTTGTCGGGGAACAGACTTAGTGGCACCGGAGCTGAAAGGGGATGCAGTCTGCAACGAGGCCAGTACAATGATATCAGGTCTGCCATACATGAATCATGACTGAGTTCCCAATGTGTGCCCTACTCGACCGATGTGTAGTCTGGAGGCAGCGGCCAGCGCAGGCCAACCGCTGTTCAGCAAGCTCCTCCTGGAACACTGACACACGGCGTTGAAATGGCATGTGGGGATGACTCGTGGTTGACCGAGGCAGTAGCGACAGAGCTGAGCGGGTGTTTAGCCAGCGACAATGCCGTGTCCTGCCTGGTACGGACTGGCATGGATTTGTGTGGGGCCTGCAGGACCGCAGTATAGTCCGAAGGCATAGTCATCAGGGGCCCACAGACACGTGTGGTTGGGATGCTATGCACAGAGTTGGTGTCACCACATCGAAGGGAGTATAGTGATATAAACGCTGCCATAAAGTGTGTACTCTGCCATAGCATAATCAAGACTCAGTTCCAAATGTGTGACCTACTTGAGCGTAGTGTAGGCCCGAGGCAGCGGTGGAGTACATCAACGAAAAAGGAGTAAAGCGGGCCTGTGTCGCGGAGGCCGTGAGGGTCTGAGGAGGCTGCGAAGGTCGCGGACCTTGGGCTTGGAGCTTGCGCCGGCACGTGGTGGGCCCTCTTTGACACACGCTGGTGTCGGCAGGTGAGCAGTGAGGCCTGGATGCGCAGGGGCGGGCATGACGGGTCCGGGGACCAGCGGCCCGGGGTGCAGCAGGCGCACAGGATCGCAGGCCACACTGCTCACGGTGACGGCGTCGGCCTCGTGGCGGGGTGGGAGGCGCCGCCCTGGCAGACACGTTGGGCATTCCGGAAGAGAACCACGCCCAGAGCTACATGCTTTTTATTCACACCCCTGCGCTGGCCTGGCGTACGCCGGGCCAGCCCACTCCGCACACGCTTACAGGGGCGGACGTCACAAGCTACATTTCCGCGATCTTCCCCACTGGCTGGGGTGACATGGTTGCGTCCACTGTCCACTACACTCCAAACACCAGCAGTGCATGTAGACATGGCTATGTCTGTGGTCTGCATACTGCAGTCTGTCCAGCACATCTCTGCCACACTTGGCATTGTGTACATACTCATTCATGGGTCACTTGCCTCCTTCGCATATGCCTGGTTCCCACCTCTCCCCACATTCCGGTATTGTGTGGCTGAGGTGCCATGCCGTTGATGGCTCGTGTACATGGCTGACCAAGGTTGCCACAGTAAGTTGTGCTGTCGTGTCTGGTGGGGGGGCATGTTGTTTGGCATGTTGTATGTGATTTTGTGACGTGTGCAGTGCCAGAGTTGTGAGTTGCATGATTGTGGGGTTGAGGTGTGTGGTGTGTTCATTTGGTACTTGCCAACGGGCAGTGCATTCCCATGGGTGCCATCGTGGAAGCGCTGGTTGACGTTGGACTGTCAGAAGATGAAGGGATCATGCACACTGCCTGGGTAGTTGGCCATGACATTGGTGAGGAGTCCCCTGTGGTCCACTATTGCCTGCACGTTGATGGGATGCGTGTGCTTTCTGTTGCGGTAATTGTGTGCGGTGTTGGCAGGGGGCACAAGTAGGACAAGTGTGCAGTCGATTGCCCCCGACACATGCAGTGATCCAGCTATGGCGTATAGTCCTTGCTTGGTCTCCAGCTGTTCCTGCGCATTGTGAGGGACGTATGGGTGCTGGGGTCCCTAGCTGGTGAGGGCATCCAGGACAGGTGTGAGGAACTTGGATGGGGCTGGCTGTGAGACTCCTCCGACTCGGGCGGTTGTTGTTTGGGAGGATACCAGAGGCCAACAGGTGCAGCACAGCCAGCAGCTTTGTCTGCGGAGGGATGTTGGTTGTCCGCTGTGTTGGTACCGTCAGCTCCGCTGTCTTTGTCTGTGCTGCCTCTGTGGTGGTCCGGGGGTGGGGGTGGGTCCGTTGGGGGGGTGGCGGTCCTGGGGGTGGTGGCGGTGGGTGTTGTTGCCCTCTCGGGGCTCCGGGGTGCATGGTGAGTGGCTCCATGGCATCTGTTGTTCTTCAGGTGTGGCTGTGGGCTGGGCTCCCTTTTCTTGTGTAGGTTGACGTCCGACTTTGCACCAGGTCAGAGCAGGTGTTAATTTCCTGCTGGTAACGCGCCGTATTGCCTGTTTTGTGTTCCTATCGCCGATGTGGCTGGTCGTTGAGAATGTTGCTTTGTGGTGTTTTCGCGGCTTTTTGCTCGGGAACGCCTACTCTGCATCTCATTAGCGTTAGTTGCCGGGGTCATCTGTGGCAATGTTTTTTGCGACTGCTTTCGCAGGAAAACTGGTGTTATGGGCTGTTAGCACCAGCTTGTGAATGGGCTGATAAATTTAGCGCAACTTTGGATGCGTTAAGGTGCCGATGACTCGGCGATAGCTCCTTGAGAATATGCCCCTTAGAGTGCTCTTAGAAAAAACAGTGTTAGAAAAAAACAAAAAAATGACCTCCCTGCAGAGGCTGGCCAGTTGCTTTATCTTAACCAATCTAAACCACTCTGTAGGTCATCACACTCAGTATCACCGTTTTGGTCCTTTTATTTTGGTGTATCCTGCGGTTTTTTGTGTTAATGTGTGGTATGAGATTTTTAATTATTTTAATGAACACGTTGTATAATAATTTTATTACATGCCACCTTAGTCTCATTGGCTTCTCTCACTGCACATTCTTTATTGTCCTGTTCATTTTGAACTGGTTTCAAAGGCAGCACAATCGTCTCATCATTCTTGCGCAAGGTTTGCTGGGGCACCTGGTCTCACTGATTCTGTAAGAAATAAGGCCATAACATTTGCTACCCCACAATTTTTTATTTTGTCCCTGAAAGTCCTACTGTCTTTCTGGATTTTAGCAACAGCATGTGGAGCACTTTATCCTGTGGGGGAATTTCATCTTCAAATGAGTGCTGTTCAGGAATACCCTTTTGGTAGAGGTGGGGGAGGGGTGCGTGGCCTTCACAGGTCTCGCCACTCTACAGTCTGTCACTAGTTTTATTATTGTCATTGTTATTGTATGAAAGACCATTGCAAACTCAAAATGTCTACCAAAAACAGAAGACAACCATGCCCCCACTTCTTTTTCCTCTGCTATTCTTTTTTCCAGCACAGGCCTGGAGGGAATACAACAGGTTTCCCAGCACAGCACTTCCGGGAAGGTGTAGTTCATCATGTGCATCTAGGCAGTGACCAGTGCAAATTTCTTTTGGAAGAAGACTATCCCAGGAACCTCTTGGAGGAAGGAAACTCAGCCCCAACTTTAATGGCTGCATCTTTCAAAGTTGGAGTATGCACTGACTTTGATTGGTAGTGGGTCAGGTTCCAGCTGCCTGAAGTTGGACAAGCTTCCCTCTAGCTTGTGAAGTCTCTGTGACACAGATTAGCATGGACTGCAGTTGGTGCTTCCAGCATGTGGAGCTGAGTGCTGCTCATATTTTCCTTCTAGGTACAAGTCTGAAGACCTCCACTAAAGCTCTGATGGCCTGTTCCTTCTGCTGACCTTGAATAGCTTTGTCTGCATGGAAACCTTCATCTAGTACAATGAGTGTGGAGGCCCCATGGGGAGCACCCTGAAATAACTTTTACCTTTCAGCAGTGACCAAAGTTGGGTTACCAAAGAAAACGGCAGGTGAGTTCAGAGGTGCCTCTGCCCAGGAGGTACACTGTCTCTCCACACCACCTGTGTTATTTTGCTTCTTCATTTGACAATGCTGCTACTACATGGACCCAGCATCAACTTGACTTACTTGCTATCTGCGGCAAAAGAAGTCTGTATAATCGAGGGCAAACCCTTTGTGCATTTGGGTTTGCAATCATTTCTATGGGTCTGAATTTGGTCTACCCCCATTTCTATGGGTCTGAATTTGGTCTTCCCTCATTCTTCATTGAGGTTGTTAGTTCCTCAGTGAGAAGTCTCATGCATGGAAGCTGTATCGTGAGCAGATACCATGATATTCCACTTTAGGTGGCTGAAACTGCAAACCCTAAATCCAGAGGAGCTACATCCCTGAGCCCAGTAAACAGCATTTCTGAATTCTGAGACATTCTTCCTTTGCTTTACATTTTACTAGGCAACCTGTATTATTATAGTTTCCCATAGTTTTTGCATAGGTCCAGGTATTTGCAAATTCTAGGATAATGAACAGTAAAGGCAACAAACTTGCAACAGAGTATTTTAGTTCTAACGATTGCAATCTTCCTTTTACCGTGTACTGAATGTATTCAGTTAAGCACTAATATTCCAGATACAATTGCTTAACTTTAAAAATGTTTCTGTATCTGCATTGTTGTTGTAATGTGTATTTCCTTTCAGGATTGTGCCAATAATCATGATCAGTTAGTTATTGCAAATAGTGTATAGTGTTGATAGCCAGGAGTTCTGATTTAATTCATGTTTGAGCTGTCTTTAGGTTTTATTGTGTATTATATACCTTCTGTTTTTTGAATTGCCATTATTTTTTCAAACATATGTGCATGTTTTAAAGTGAAATTTAAGTGTTTTATGTTTACATCTCTGGCTAGACATTACATATTTGCAACTGTAACAATTGTACTGTATTGTACTTTGTTTCACCCAACATCCCCTTACTTGACCTAGAGCTGCAATGCTCATCCATAACTACCAGAATAAAAAATGAGCTTTACAGAGCCTAATTTCTCTTTCATTCCAATTACTTAACATCCTAGTTAATAGGAACTGTCAACAATCTCACCGTTGATCGTTTTTGTTTTTCCCTGCAGCTACACAGTCCATGGAAAAAGCATGATATTGACAGCTAATAGTTAGACCTGAACCTCATGGCCTATGGTGTTATAACTCAAAACACTAAGGGGCCGATTACGATACGGCCTGTGAAGGTTCCGACCTGCGTTCGGAGCCTTTAGAGCCACATCGTAATGGGCCGCTCGGTTTACTTTCCAACCGCCTCATTATGTTGTAGGCGGTAGGAAAGTAACCGACCAGTAATTCCGGCTCCTGTCGGAAGACAGCCAGTAATCTCAAGGGCGTTTTTTTCTGCCCTTGAAATTACGATGCACGCTTTCCGACATGGTTTCCATGCCGGTCTATCCAACATGGAAACCTTGTCGGAAAAGCATGTTTGGGGTGCCCCCAGCAGGGCCCCCTTTGGTGCACGGCCTACCCTGTTGATCCCTGCACCTTGTGGCAGGCACCTTGCGGTGCCTGCCACGGGGTGCAGTGATGAACCGTACCTCCCGGTTCACTATGGGAGCAGGCATTATGGACGGTTTATGGCTGTAATGCATGCTCCCGTAGTGAAATATAGGAATGCGACCGAACAGTGTTCGGTCGCATCCTAAAGAGGCGGTTGGGACCGGGTGTCGGTTGGTCCCAGGACCGAGTCGGTGTTCTGCCCGACATCAAAATCAGGCCCTTAATATCTTACCAACTCTAGCAGTGAAAATGGATCATTTTGTAAAAATTGAAGATACTGAGTAGAGGTCCATGAGTGCTGAGATACTGAAAGGACAGTGCACATTTATAGAGCTTAA
Organism: Calotriton arnoldi; assembly: GCA_963921515.1. Classification (NCBI taxonomy): domain Eukaryota; kingdom Metazoa; phylum Chordata; class Amphibia; order Caudata; family Salamandridae; genus Calotriton; species Calotriton arnoldi. The sequence goes on from CAWUFW010007714.1 coordinate 129,294, forward strand.
ATCCTTTGCGAGCAAACTTACACTGTTAGAATATTTCTTAAGCTATCAGTTTCTGCACACGGGAGAAATCCCACCCGAGACAGATTTACCCACATCACCTGTACAGCCTCGAATCAGCAGTCCTTTGCTGGCTATGTAGCCTTTGAACCTTAGACGAAATGAGGCTCCAAGTTAAGCAGATGGAGTGGAGTTAGAAAAGGCCAAGATAGCAAAGGGGTAGGTAGAGAGAGGGAGAATTTCAAAGGGATGAACTGTGTGCTGATATTGAAGAGAAGAAAAAGAACAGGGTTCATGCAGTAAAAGTAGCATGCTTGTAGCTATCAGCCCTGACACTTCCTCCAACAGTTTCTATGGCTGAACCCAACCCGTGACTCCTTCCACACTCAATCTGTGGTCCCAGATGTCCTCATCGAAATGTATTCTGTAGACAAGAATGTGTTAACATGATTTGCTTCATCTGAGCTGTAAATAAAGCAACAGGTTTCTTACCCCACACCAATTAGCAAATACTTTGCGATATGCATAGGGTGAAAGAGTAATATCTGAGGATGAAAGAGACATTTTAAGACCGTTATTCATTCCCTTGGCCAGTAGATGCTCATGTTTAAGGAGACCCAGAAACAAATGCAATAAAACATTGGAGTAGTGGGTGTAGGGTGCTACCGAAAACTACAGAGGTCAGGTTAATAGAAAGAAGGTGGGCACTTTTAATAATCTGTTTAATGTATTTTAGCTGAGCACCTAACTTGCAAGTTACTCCCAGTCTTCTGGTGCCCCACAGGATACAAACTCCAAACATATGACTGTTACTGTAGATTACCAGCTTGCCAAAAGTTTAAACTATATCAAAATAGGACCCAAGGACACAAAGCACTCAATATTTTATTTATTTAATATAGTTACTAGTTCTATTCTTAATTAGAACTCATGACAATTGACAATCATTTTTTATATTTGTTCTACTGAAAAAAGGAGCGATACCTCACAGGAGCACCAAGAGAAGAAGAGTTTAGAGGTCCTCTGTACTCCTCCTGGATTTCTCATCATTGGTATATCCCAAGAAAACCACAGGCAGTGGTCATTGCTATTGTGATGCGTATGCATTTTCTTCAGGACCAACCAAATTAAAAACAAATTGCTGATAACAATGTACTCACTCTCACTATGTAAGACGGTGTCTCTGAACCAGTAGCATCAAGCCACTAATAAGAAAGGACAAAACTTCAGGCACACCATAATGAGAAGACATGGTTACAAACAGAGGAAAAAAGTATTCTTCGTCACCAACATGAGAACATTGTTGTTCTTAAAAGGACAACATTCCTTGTGACCTGATGAGACCACAAATGGTCTATGACATGGCTATACAACTTGCAAGGCTTTCTTACAATAATGAAATGAAAGAACATGATACAAGGTTTAATAGTAAAGCTAAATTAAACCATTTTAATCAACATAGCCCACCAAAAAATATATTGTATCTACACTCACAAACGTTTAAAATTGGCATGACCTACCAAGGACACCCATTTTATTATCATTACATCGACAATCTAATCAAAACAATTAAGAGAGTTTAATTTGGCAAGAGGACCAACAGAGTCTGCCTTCAAAATATGTCAGAAAAGTCTAATTGTAAATCAATTGACAGACTAGCTCAGAATCTGCTGAGTTTGATAGTCAGAGAAAGTTTCTAAGTATAAATCAAGTGGCTGACATAGAATCTACACAGTTGGGCATGCAACAAACGTCTGTCTGGTACATCTCCCAAAACATTACATTTGATAAAGGTTTTAGGCAAAGAACGCCACTCACTCAGTATGGTGAGACATGAGCTAATAGGGCTTGATTAATAAAGATAAATTCATGCAAACCAAACACTTTTGAAATACACTGTAAATTAAATAAGATACATTTAGTAAACGCCTACTTTGCTGCATATCAATAAAGAGGTGTGTATAGTAAATGAGGGAGATGATACAGCATTTATGCTTAATAGAGAAAGACATTTCAGTAAATGAATGGTCCCTAGAACAAGGCTTCTATTTTGCTGATTTTCTAAAATGGAAAAGCACTCAGAGAAACACATGCAGATGGAAAGGTGGATGCGTATTCACATAAAATGTATATGGGCTTTTTTTCTGCAAATGGGAAATAATGTGAATGCAAGCTGGTTAAGGCCTAGTCAGGCTAACTGAAACACATCTATATTAGGCATTATTTTCTTATTATTAAAGTACTTTTACAATTCCCCTTCTGATGATTTTCTAACTCATCATACCACACTACAGTATATTGCACTATAATACTTAATTCTTCATTCCTGGCTCTTTCAGTTTCATCTTCTGTAAGGCCTTCAATTTATCAAACATTTTGGATTTGAAGTCACCAGTACTTCTATTGCAATGTTAGTTATATTATCAATATATTTATTAACGGCCAACATATTATCAAGGATAAAAGTACAATGCTGATGAATCTAAATTACACGACACACTACATCATCTTCAGCCAAAGCATGTCTAAACCTATGCAGTTTTGGATCACTATTGCATGAATGACAATCATCTATATCTTTAATTTTTGTTAATGCTCTTACAATATTTGCAGCCAAATATTCCACTAAAGTAGACATCCATCTAATATTTATACCATTCAATGTCACACCAAGAGAGGAAACCAACACACCAAACACATCAGTTAGCGCTTGACCAAATCTACATTTCAGTCTTTTATAATGCCCTTCACACATTTTATTCAACTTATTTACAAGTAAGCTGTTTTACCACAGATGTGATAAATACCTCTAAATAGGGTCTTTACATAATTATTCTCTGATAAAATTGTGCTCTGCATCAGTCAGTTTACACACACTCCTCTTTCCAGAGCGTTGTGTGGGTTCGGGTAAAAGATGCATTGCACAGCAGAGGCGATGCACCGGTCCCAAGATGCAATGAGGCTGCAGTGCTAGATCCTGATGCGTTGATGTTGAGGATCCTGTCAACGGGGTTTGCAATGCGAAGACCAGTGTTTAGGATGCGTTGTGCAGTCAAGGCGATTCATCGGCTCCAATGAGCAGGGAAGCTTCAATACGAAGTTTCGGTGTCGTTGCTGAGGTGGCCATTGACAGGGATGCCAGGACCCTTTGACCGGGAAAAGTGACTGGCAGTGACGGTTCCAAAGTTGAAGTGTCAGGCTCGATCCATGCAACAGCGGCGATGCGTTGGACCTGATCCATGCAGTAGCGGTAATGCATCTGTTCCAATCCCCGCAGTTGCTGTGATGTGTCAGTTCAGTGAGGGATACGTCGGTTCTGCTGGAGCAAACACCTTAGGCCCACTTCCAAGGGTCCAGGACTGGGGAGCACCACATGGCAGGGCAGATGGCAGTGTCCAGGTATAGAGGCAGGGTGGTTGGAATTCTTTTATGTCCCTCAGACTTGAGATCAGGAGGTCAGCTAGCTAGCCCTTGGAGTCACTCTGGGTTCAAGTGATACAGGTCCAGTCCTTCTCACCCAGGTAAGAGGGCAGCAGGCAGCACAACAAGGCAGGAGTCCAGCAATTCAGCAGTCTAGCAAAGTGGTAGTCCTTCAGCAACACAGCACATCAGTCCTTCCTGGTAGAGTCTTCACAGATTCAGAAGTGTACTGAAGTGGCCCACAAGAACACAACCGAACCGAAGACCCTGCAATGCATCCTCCTCAATGTCCGATTTCTCCACAAACAAGCCACCGAAATCTGGGACCTCCTCGACAGCACCACCCCGGATGTAGCATTCTTCACCGAAACCTGGACCAACACCACCTCGGGACCGGACATCGCCATCGCCATCCCCCAAGGATACAAGATCTCCAGGAAGGACCGCCGCACCCGCCCAGGAGGAGGAATCGCCATCATCCACAAATCCAGCCTCCGCCTGAGCACACTCCCCGACGAGCCCACAGAACTGATGGAACACCTTCACTTCAAGATACTGGCCAGCCCCACCGCCACCCTCCGAGGAACCCTCATCTACCGACCCCCTGGACCCCACGGACCCTTCGCCAACTCCATCACGGACATTATCTCCCCACAGGCCATCGCATCCACCAACTACACCCTGCTGGGAGACCTCAACTTCCACCTCGACAACCAACTGGACCCCAACACCACATCCCTCCTGGACAACCTCCACAACATTGGACTCCGCCAGATCGTGACCGAGCCCACGCACTCAGCAGGACACACCCTCGACCACCTCTTCACTACAGGAAACTCCATCACCTTCAGCCACACCACCGAACTCCCATGGACCGACCATCGTTGCGTCCACTTCACCTTCAGAACACCCACCATCCAAAGACACCAGCACCTGCTCCCACGAAGAAACTGGACCAAAATCACTGACGACCAGCTCACCTCCTCACTCAACAACTCCACCCCAACCATCACGGAAAACGACGACCCCAACACCGCAGCCCGAACCCTGCATAGATGGATCTCGGACAGCACCAACACCATAGCCCCCTCAAGAAAAACAACAATACCCGCGCCAAGAAAGCCAGATGGTTTACCACCGAACTTCGAGAGTCCAGACGGACATGCCGCCGCCTCGAAAAGGCCTGGAGGAACACCAAATCCACAGAAGCCCACAACAACTTCAGAGCCGCCACCAACGCCCACCATCAACTCATCAGAGAAATGAGGAAAAAAGCGATTGAAGACAGAATCTCCACCCACGCGCACAACAGCAAGGAACTCTTCACCATCATCAAGGAGTTCGCCCAACCCACCAGCGAGTATACCGACATCCCTCCCTCACAAGACCTCTGCGACAAACTCAGCACCTTTTTCCACCACAAAATCAAGAGCATCTACGACAACTTCGACGAAGACAACCAACACACTGAACCCTCACCAACCACCCCCGACACCCGGAAACCAGCGATTGACGACTGGACAGCCCTCACCACCGAAGACACACTGAAGACAATGAAGTCAATCCACTCAGGGGCCCCCACGGACCCCTGCCCCCACCACATCTTCAACAGAGCCGCCGACACCATCGCACCCATGCTCCGCCACACCATCAACCGCTCCCTGGTGACCGCCTCGTTCCCCGACGACTGGAAACACGCTGAGGTCAACCCCCTCCTAAAGAAACCCTCAGCGGACCCCACCGACCTCAAAAACTACAGACCCATCTCCCTGCACCCGTTCCCAGCAAAAGTCATCGAGAAAGCCATCAACAGCCAACTCGCCACATTCATTGAAGAACACAATATCCTCGACTCCTCCCAATCCGGCTTCAGAAAAAACCACAGTACGGAAACCGCCCTCCTCGCCGCAACAGACGACATCCGCACCCTACTGGACAAAGGAGAAACAGTAGCCCTCATCCTCCTCGACCTATCAGCGGCGTTCGACACAGTCTCCCAGCGCACCCTAATACGCAGACTCTACGACGCAGGAATCCAGGACAAGGCCCTCGACTGGATCCGCTACTTCATCTCCGGCAGGACGCAGCGGGTCAGACTCCCCCCTTTCCTCTCGGACCCCACACCTACCACCTGCGGAGTCCCCCAGGGCTCCTCCCTCAGCCCGACGCTCTTCAACGTCTACATGGCTCCACTCGCCCCCATCATCAGAACCTACAGACTCAACATCGTGTCATACGCAGACGACACCCAACTCATCCTCTCCCTATCCAACGAGCCCAACACCGCCAGACGCAACTTTCGAGAAGGCATGGAAGCCGTCGCCAAATGGATGAAAAACAGCTGCCTACAACTAAACACCAATAAAACAGAAGTACTCATCATGGGCCCAAACCCAGACGCCTGGAGCAACACCTGGTGGCCCCCCGCCCTCGGAAACCCGCCAACCCCCACGGACCACGCACGCAACCTGGGAATCATCCTGGACTCCGAGCTCAAAATGGACTGCCAGATCAACTCCATCTCATCTTCCTGCTTCCACACCCTCCGCCTCCTTCGTAAGACCGTCAAATGGATCCCCCTCGAACACCGAAAGACCGTCACTCACGCCCTGGTCACCAGCAGACTCGACTACGGCAACGCACTCTACGCCGGAATAAACAAAAACCTCACCCGCAAGCTACAGAACATCCAGAACGCCGCCGCAAGACTGGTCCTCAACCTGCCAAAACACTGCCACATCTCCCTGCACCTGCGCACACTCCACTGGCTCCCCGTTGAGGTGAGAATCACGTTCAAGAAGCTCACCCACGCACACAAGGCCCTCCACGGCACCGGACCAGCATACCTGAACACCCGACTCAAATTCCACGCACCCCAAAGGACCCTACGATCAGCCCAGCTCTCCTACGCCGTGGTCCCCCGCACCAGAAAGACCAGATCGGGAGGCCGCTCCTTCTCCTTCCTCGCGGCCAAAGCATGGAACGTCCTTCCGCTCCACCTGAGACAGACATCGCTCCCCATCTTCGCAAGAAACCTCAAAACCTGGCTCTTCGACAGACCCCCTCCTTGATGGAATGGAACCTGCACCCCCCCCCACCCCTAGCGCCTTGAGACCCTTACTGGTGAGTAGTCGCACTTTAACAAACCCCTGATTGATTGATTGTCGTGTCAGAGGTCCAGTACTTATACCCAGTTTGACTTTTGAAGTGGGGGATACTTCCAAGACAAGCTTTTGAAGTGCACAGAGGTCCTGCCCTTCCTGCCCTGACTGAAAACAGGGGGGTATGGAGCCCTTTGCATGGGGATAGGACACAGTCTATTCATGTGCAAGTGAAGCTGGGTCCAACTTCTCCCTCCCATCCTCACAGGATGGCCCATCAAGTCACACCTAATCTCCCATTGTATGTGACTGTCAAGGGGGAAAACATAAAACTTCACCATAAGATTGATTTTAAACTAGTAATCCAGGGAAAACAGATTTGGAGGTTTTATTGCTTCCCATTTGGAAATTACCTTTGGGAATTGTAATAAGGTACTCCCAATGTTATCCTATGGGGAGAGATAGACTTTACTATAGTGAAAAATGACTTTGAGAGTTTTTTTTACTACCAGGACATGTAAAACTAAATTGTACATGTCTTGCCCTTGAAATACACTGCACCCTGCCCTCTGGATTGCCCTGGCCCTACCTTAGGAGTGGCTTATATGTGTAAAAAGAGGAGGTTTGGGCCTGGCAAAAGGTTTATTTTGCCAGGTCGACATGGCAGTGTAAACTTCACACACAGGCTCTGCAATGGCAAGTCTGAGCCATGGTTAGAGGGCTACTTAAGTGAGTGCCACAATCAGTGCTGCAGGCCCACTAGCGACATTTAATTTACGGATCTTAGGTACATGTAGTACCACATGACTAGGGACTTATAAGCAAACTAAATATGCCAATTGGGGATGAGCAAACATTACCATGTTTAGGGGAGAGAGCGCAAGCACTTTAGCACAGGTTAACAGTGGTAAAGTGTGCAGAGTTCTAAAACCAGCACAAATGAGGTCATAAAGGTGAGGAGATAGGCAAACAAAGTAGGAGGAAGACCACCCTAAGGCTGTCAGGTCTAACCCTGAGATATTCCCTAAAGCATATGACCATGGGAGGCAGTTCATTGTAGCACAAAATTCTGTTCAAATGTTCACCAAAGTTATGCTGGCAAGAAATAAAATTTAGTTTAATTGTTCACAAAGGGCTATACGAAAGAGTTATGCAAGCCACAATTTAAAAATTCAAAAATAAAAAATGTTCTTCCCAAGAATTAAAAAGCTCAGTTCAATTACTTCATGAGGAAATTATTCAACATCTTCATTATCATTTCATGTGTCAAATCATGAAGGTTATTCAACCAGAAAGTTATGGTCTCTCTGACCAATGTCTCTTTTTTCTGGTTCAATCTTTGTCAGATATGCCCATTCAAGAGCTGTGTGCTTCTTATTTGACACTCTTACTCTTGTTGATCTTCTGACTTCCAATTTTCCAGACTCTTTGTTATTTAGATCTGTCACTGCTTCAGGTGATTTTTCTTTAGGTTTTTGAACACTCCCTTTCTTTCTCACACTTTCAGGTCATTCGGCTTGTCTCAATTTTTCATCTTCATTTTCATTTGCTTTACCTGCCTCATTTTCACCTTTATTTCCTTTTTCATTTCCAGCACTTCCAATTGGAAAACTTTGATTTGCTCTTGGGTTTTGGTTTTCTTCTTGTTGAGAGGTTTCAGGATTAAATATGGGCATCAATCCTTGAACTTTGCTTTTTAAAAGTTTGATTTTTTTAAATTTTGATTTTCTTGTTCTTCTTCTTGAACTCTTTGTCCTCCCCCTCTGAATCTACGTAGAGAACTTAAACTTGACTCTGTGATTAGCAGCTTGTATCACTGCTTCTTCATCTGCAGTCCATACTTTTTGTGCAAGATGTGTGGATCCAGGATGGCAAACCTCCACACTAACAGCAGTCTTTGTCACCAATATTACATGATAAAGCCCCTTCCACTGATGTTCCAAGCAGGCCTTTCAATCATGTTTCTACACCACAGCCCAGTCTCCAGGCCATGGCAAGGTTCATTGCTTGCTGAAGGCCATTTAGTTTCACCTGGTGAGAGATAGAGTGTACCAAAGCCTTACAGTAATCCAGAACCAGATCATCAGTTATATTCACCAGAGCAGCTGAAGTAATACCAGCAATACACATGGATCTCCCCTTTGACAACTTCTGTAGTCTTAATCTTATGCCTTTATTTAGGATGTTTCGCATACTGAGTAGAACTAGAGCAAGAGCATTTAGACATTTCAATAATGCTGAAGAGCTCACTTTAGTCAATTTTGTTTTCATTCTACTGTTGGCTCTCTCCACTACCCCGATGCTTCAGGATGGTAACTATAATGGAACCTTTGGCCTATTTTCAGTGCCATGTTGTTAGGATTGTGGTGTATTATATGGTGTGGTTGTGAGACCTCACCATGTAATGCATTCCCAAAACCATCTTGGATCTAGTCAGAATTGCTTCTAAAACATCTTACTCAACCTTGGGTAGCTGTGGCTTTGAGCAGCAAGGCTTAAACAAAGTAACTAGCGTAAAACATTTAGACACACCAAACAACAGAATAAATAATTCACATAGCACAAAAGAAATCTGACACCAATTTATAAAAAAAGATTATATTTGTATGAAACAAACCACTACAAAGTTATGGAGTTATAGATTTTTCAGCAGAATGAAATTCTCAGCTTATCAGTTCAAATCACAAACAAGCATTGGTAATCGTAAAGTTTGAAACTTTTGAAAAGTTTAAAAGAGATGTGTTGGAATATTACGGCCCAAGACTGAGCGACCAATTCTGACAGGTAGAAGATTAGGTGGCCAATAAGTTTGATATGGACATTTACCTATTCACCAAATCAGTCTTGAGTCCAGTTCCACATTTTAAACATGGCCCTCGATACACTTCAATGGAGTGGTCCTAATGCTGAGCATACAGGATTTTGAGGATGCTAAAAAAGGTGCTGTGCAGTCGATGGGGACATTCCTGGGGTTATTCCTCGATTCAAGGTTAAGGAGAAGCGACAAAGGGACACAGAAATTGGGGTCTCTTGAAGTCCTCTTTGAGCCAGCAGAAGTCCAGTTACGACTGGGATACTGGTAGATCCATCTACTTATAGCCTTCTAAATGGACCATCTGATTTTCCTATATGACTTGTGGTCACATAAGTCCTTCTCCCTACATTCACCTGCTGAGAGATTACACATCTTTGGCATAAACTCTCACCAATACTTCTAAAATGAGGATTAATCAATATTTATTGAATGTGGCTAACATTTCATAATGTCCCATAGGTATAGGTCCATACATTTATCATGCCATTTGCAGTAGCAATGAATCTGGCAACACAAAACTCCCATCAGTTGACTTCGACAAATCATCCTTATTTTTAGTATATCCTGCGTTTTCCCAACATTTTTTTCATCCTCTGATGCCTGACACTGAAAATTCCTAAGTTCCTTCAGAGGTTGAAATACAATTGGCAAAAAGCTATTTGCATTTTCCAATTCTGCCTGAGAATTCTCGTCCAATTCTAATGTACCAGACACAATAGTACAGCATTTTGCAGCTTTATCTTCAAAGTTATTGCCCAATGAAACCATCTCATCTCCGCACTTGTGTTTGGCACGTTTCACAACAGCAATTTTTGTGGAACATTGTAAAGCTTCCTAAAAACCCCAAAAATTGTGGGTCTTTCTTTATTGGGATGCCAGTGGATGTCATGAAATCCCACTGGGACCACAATGGGCAACACAGACCACACAAAAAACATACTGGCTATCTGTGTGAATTGTAACACTCAATTCATTGGTCATGCAACATGACCTTGTAATGACAATCAGTTCTACAACTTGTGCTGAAGTTATATTACACAGGTATGATGCCTCCACAGAATGTGTTAATGTGCAAACTGCATATGTTGCTCAAAGAATTCCCTTAAGGTCTCTCAGACAAAAACCTTCCACAAAGAAATCAAATCAGCCAGCTCGAGTGGTAGACCTCGAATGCCTGGTCTTGGCAAGTTGCATAATTTAGTTAAATTAATGTAATCATGTTTGCAAACATCAATTTTATCATCAACTTATTTTGCTGCCTTCTTTACCAAAGTCAAGAGCATGGTAGAATTAATTCAGGGTATTGCAATGTTTAATTGAAATGTTCTCTGCCACCAATATAATCTGATCATACTCAGTCAAGTGGCTACCTGTGACAGTGTGTGCAAGTTAGCAATGTCTCAATTGAATGTGGCACCTACACAATAAGTGTATAGACAATTACCATTGTCTCACTCAGTACTATTGCCATAGCAGTAGCTGCAATGTTTTTTAGGCAACCAGACAAAAGCAGCAGCTACTAGATCTAGGGCCAGATTTCCAGACCTTTTGTGCTGGGTTTGCATCACAAAAGTGATGCAAACCTGTTCAAAACGTTCTTTTTAGATTTACTTTCCAGTGCAAAGCTTGGTTTGTGCTGGAAAGTTGGCTAAAAGTAACACAAAGCAGCACAAAGAGCTGCTTTAAGTTACTTTGCATTAGAGGGGCATTACATGGGTGGTACATGGGCATTCATGTGTTACCACCCAGGCTTTTAACACAAAACCCTATCTATTAACAATAGCAGACAGGGCTTTGCTCCAAACATTTTTGCCACTTTGAAGCAGGTGTTAAAAGAAGAAATACTTGTATTTACTTACTTTTCAGACTTTGCATGTTTGCTGCACTATACAGCATACATACAAAGGGCCCAATCCGTCTGACATCGGTTTGGAACTGGAATCGAACAGCCTCATGTCATTGATTGCAGCCCAGGAAGTAGGATGCGACCAAACCCTGTTCGGTCACATGCCTATTCTTTACAATGAGAGCATGCATTCCGAATAGAATGCATGCTCTCATTGCAAAGAGCAGAGGTTCAGTTCATCCCTGCAACCCGTGGCAGGCACCTCACCTTGCACAAATTGCACACAATCTGGTGATGGTGTTTGAAAATCTTGACTACCTTTTTGAAAGAACTACGTCTGAGCCACCATCAACTTTTCTTTTGTAATTTTCTTTTTTCACCCCGTAACAATCACTACAATACTTTGCATAGGTAAGGATATCGGCTAACGATTTTGCTTGACAATACATTACACACATCTTCTTATTCTGGATTATCACCCCCACTCTGCTACCTGTAACTATGCATCAATCTCTCATAATATACATGAACTAACTCATCTGAATTTTGCATTACCCTCATGATATTCAACCAATTGACTTCTTTCTGAGGAATCTTTCCTTTCAAATGCTCATTAAACTTTTTGTATATGACAGTTGGAATATGCTTATTCCTCAGAGAAACTCTCTGTGGGTCTTCCTCAAGCCAATGAACTATAGCCTTACACTCAGCCCACAAATATTTAGGCACTACAGTTGAAAGAAGCACTATGGTCTGTCTAAGCACCTTTGAGATAGACATAATCCTCTCTACTTCTGTATACTACTTCTCTTGATCCTCTCTGAGCTGCTACAAAAACTTATTTGTAAAAGTCAACAAGTCAGTTCTAGACCAGGATACATGCACATAGTCTCCTCCAGGCACTTCTTGTAATGGCATTTGTTTTTCAACAGTCACTTTGCATTCAGAATCACTCACACTTGTAACTTTTTTGATTGACTCTCTACCTTTCTGATTTGGCAGAATCTCCCATTCACCTTGTCACATTCTCCCATTCTCTAATTTAATTGAGTAACTCTTCCATATTCTTCCCACAAAAGTCCAATCATTTGGTTCTACAATTTAGTTTCTCTCAGTTTCATTCTACAATTCTCACAAATTCTTTTTACTTGAAAACACTTTTAATTCAGCTATTTTTTGTTTTTCAATTGCACAATGAGCATGCATCCCTGCTTCTGCACCCAAAAATGGCAATTCGTCTATATTATATTTTGACATTTTGTCATCAGAAGTTGCTGTTTCCGCCATGATTTCCAAATCCTCATTAAGTTCGAAAATAATAGTATCCACCACTTCCATCTCTCCTTGTGAAGATAAAGTAGACTCCCATTCATCCCTTCTCACATTTGGCTCTCTGGCTCCTATTTCTCTTCCTTCTGTGTGATCCTTATTATACATGAGTGGTCTTGCATGGATCAATAAATGATCTATGAGCTCATTCTTTCTCAGATATTACTCTCATTCTCTTCCTTTCATTCTTTTTCTCATATATCATTTTTTTGTCATATTTTTGTCTAAATCACCGTCAATCGCAGGAAACACACCAAGTCGCACATTCTCTCTGTGTGCTTCTTCCGTAACCGCTATCTCACATCCAACCAATGGTTAACAACTTTTCCAATCTGAAGCCTCATAATTTTTTGAGTGCTTTTCTTTCACAACATAGTCCCACTCATTCAGTGTTTTGAACTGTATAGGCCTCAGCTGCGGCTTCATCTCAAATATGACGTGTCTCAAATTCTCAATATTTTTAACATCAAACATACCATTCACAGGAAATTGCAACTGTGTTCATTTCTGGCAATTCTATGCTACTCTTTAAGCCACAAACATATATGTATGCTTTGGTCCACCAGCTTTTCATGGGGGGTGTACCTACTGGAGACTCAGGTTCCAATTTATCATACTTTCACACAGCAGAACACAGCAAGCCACCTTTCTTCAATGCGCTGCACTGCACTGCGTGAAAGGGCAGGAATGTACAATATTTAACATTATAAGGCGCATTCCTGTCCTTTCCTGGCACTGCCGCACAATGTGCTGCTTTGCGCCAATGCAGACCTCCTTGCGTCATGGTGCAAGGGTTTTTGCGTTGTAGGCAGGATTGTTTTGCACCTTCCTGCACAAAAACAATGCTCCGAGGTATTTTCCTGTTTCTATGTGTGCTGCAAAATGCAGCACACATAGAAAGTGGAAAAAATTAGGAGAAATAAATATATTTCTCCTTGTTACACACCCTGGAGAGGTGCAGCACTTTGATGCATTCCCTGGTCTACCACCAGTGATAAATCTGGGAATGCACCAGATTCCATGGGTGGATGCTTGGTAACACCCATGCTCCACCCATGGAACGCCTCCCTGGGACAAAGTAATGTAAATCAGAGATTTGCGCTGCCTTGCGTTACTCCAGATTTCTCAAGCCATGCAGGGCCACGCAAGAGGGCCTTGCTTTGCTTGATAAATCCGACTTTAGTGTTGCATTGCCCTTGAAACACCGTGCTTGGCGCAAGGGTGATGCAACACTATGATAAATATGGCCCCAAGTCTTTCCTCCGTTGGCAGGAACATCTGTGAGTGCACCCATTATATTCTCAACTAAGCTTCACAATATGCATAATGCTAACACAGCGAATCACTATACAACTTCAAAGCAAAGCACAATTCACAATAAGTGATATCAACAAATCAATACACAAAAACCTTTGTCTGCCTACCGGGACTCGGGAAGGATATCGAACTCTATACAAAAAGGAATGGTAGCCTCCGTCATCATTGGAAGAGGAGCTTCGCTGGGGACTCTGTGTCCAGTCATCCTCCTGGGCAATTCGGACATCATTTAGGCGTGACACGGTCCTGCGGTCAGTGTAGCTGCCATCAGCATTGGAAGAGGAGCCTGTGACTTACCTGCTTCGCTGGGGACTCTGTGTCCCGTCCTCCTCCTGGGCAATTCGGACGCCATTTAGGCACGACACCGTCCCGTGGTGTGAGACGTGCCCGGGCAAAGCCCGGGCCAAGGGCGGGCCAGTCCACGCCCGTCAGAGCCCGGAGGAAGCTGGGCTGCCCCCCCCCCTCTGACAGCTGGTCCAGGAAATCCAAAAACATAGCCTCGTAGGGCATCTAGACTATTGGATGTCAAAAATGGGTAAGAAAAAGGCTGTAGTTGAAAAAACATGGGAGGGCATAGTTAATACTTTGGACGCTTTTCTATCAAGGGCGGCAAATGTCTTGTGCGAGGAGATAGAGCTTACTGAGCGCCAACTCTCTCTGGAAGAGGGGAGATGTATTACGGACCTTATTTTATCTCTGTCTGGGCCCAGTACTGTATCATCTTCTAGAACTGAGCAAGACAACACTCCTCCTGCACCTTTAACCAGCTCATCTGTGAACTCATTAGAACCCGCTCCGTCCTCTTCATCTATTTTAGTCACCCAGTCTGCATCTAAAAGAAAGAGAACTGGAAGAAATATGAAAGGTAATCCCACGACAGTTACAAGGTCGGTGAGACCGCCTATCCCCATAATTCCATCAGTTACTAGACTACACTCTGCTCCTGATACCCGTTCACATCTACTGGAAGATGATGCTGTGTGGCAAAAACTGGAGGAGAAGGTCTCTAGTCTACTCCAGCCAATTTTGCTCAGATTAACCAAAATAGAAGAACGTCTATCCACTTGGGAAAAAAATGGACAAAAGGGGCCAGGCCTCATATGCCCTTTGCAACAAGCAGGAGTGTCTCAACCACAAAGGAAAAAAGTGGAAGAGGAACTAGACCAATGTTCCGGTCACCCAACAGAATGTAGGGGACAGCGCTCAGCTGAACCAGACAAGCTGAATAGAAGGGGTCTCAAATCGGTTTCCAGTCTATAACTTATAACGCCCTGTGCTGGTGGTTTTAAAGGGGATTTACTGCAGCATATGGGGGCCACGGGGTGGGGGTGCCCTCCATCAGATTTAATAGTTCCGTCTGCATGTGAAATAGGCCCAAATGCTCAAACATATCAGTCTTCGGACCTCCTTTTGCATCTCCCTCCAGCAGCCGCACCCCTTGTATTGGTTCTGGTAAATGTCCCAACGCTAGGAGAAGGTCAAAAGGAATCTACTTTACAGCTTTACAGCTCATCGATAAATCATTACATTGGCTAACCACTCGTGGGGGCAGCCATGATGGTAGGACTAAGGATCTGTACTGCCATATCATCATGGCCAGGAGAGTGGGGTGGGTGGGCCCTGGTGGGTGGACCCTCTATGTAAAGTATACCCTGGCGACTGTGTAGTAGTGAAGTTTAATAATAATAATACCAGCATTTGTAAAGCGCACAGCTACCTCCGGAGAGGTGTCCCGGCGCTGGGGGCCGTCGAGAAGATTAAGCGAGCTATTGCCCAGAGTCACAAGGTGCTGGGCTAACCTGCCGCCAGCACCATGGATCGAACCATGATCCCCCGTGTTCCGGAGTCAGCTGCCCTGGCCTCTGCACCACACCTCTTCTTATCTTGATAAGATAGTAGTTAGGTCTCTTCCGGCCAAATTCCATGAAGCCACTTTATATAGGAATCAGATTCTTGTTTCATCACTGGAGTTTTTTTATAGCCATTCCTTACCGTCCATGAGACCTGTTTGTAGCACTGCCCCTAATAGGATCGCTCCAAATTCGCAACTAATTAATTCTGTCAATATGGATAAACTAGGGGTCCCAGGACTAACCTTGGGAAACAGATTTGCCCCACTCACAGATCTAGAGGCGTGTGATTGACTACCCAGTGTAGATTTAAATAAGGAAACACAGGTGGAGAAATCGGGGGGATTCTTGGTATCCAAACAAGCTAGTTCTAATGCCTCCAATCACAGGATAGGGGCTTATACACTTAATGTGAAATTAGCTTCTTGGAATTTAGCAGGCATAGCCACTAAATTGGATAATTCCCTCTGGCTAGCATTCTGGCAGAACCAGGATATTTTATGTTTCCAGGAGACTTGGTCTCTGGAACATATTTATATAGACGGCTTCCGCTAATACCAAACAAATGCTGTGCCATCTACATCCACAACCTGTTTGCGCCACTGGATGGTGTTAGGTGTGGAAACGGCGATAGAACATGCAAAAGCGGAACTCATAGAAATTGAAGAATTAGAGAAAGAACTACTTGGAGGTGACGGAGTAGCAGAGGCCAAAAGACTTTTGGACAAACTTAACAAAACGATAGATGATTTCAACTCTTTTGAGTTGAAGAAAAAGGCTGATAAAGTGACAAAAGATATAAAGAATTTCTCAAAAGAATCCCTACCTGAGAGAAGACTATTACAGTACAATAGGCACACAAAACAGAAAAAAACAAATGGGGCAGATTTAGGAGGAATCAGCCAATCACTTTTTCAGAGTCATCAGGTGGCTCAGACGACTCGGACGCTCAACCAGGACCAAGTCGTCCTGACAATCACCCAGGTCAGCCTTTTTTAGATCGGGGCGGGAAGAGAAAAGCCAAAACTTGGTATCAATACTCGGGGGAACGGCAAACACGGAACAAACACTATCAATGGGGCCCCCAGCCATACTAAATCAAGAAGGTATCAGAACAGAGACCATCCCTATCTTCAACCTGTCACAGTATGTGCTATCCTCATCAGAAATTTCTTTACTAAGTAAAGGACTATCTTTTGTGATTACAGAACGTACTAACTTTTTCAATCTCAAAACAGAACTATATGAGTTCTTCCGAAAGATACGCCTCAAACTGTTCTTTTTGGATAGGGATGACACAACACCAGACTCTGTCACAGGACTCAGACCACCCTCTACGTTTTACCCTACTAATGCCATGTTGCCACCAGAACTCATAACGTTTGATAAATTAGTCCTTGCAGGAGTGGACAACTTGAAAAACAATAGTCGTTTCATACCATACAACATCAGCCTGGAAGAACGTAAAGCCCTGGAGGGGTTGAAAAATGATAAGTCTATCATACTCAAACCAGCAGATAAAGGGGGTGGTATTGTTGTCCAAGACCGGAACGACTATGACACAGAGATCAGAAAACAAATAGGTGAAGTCAAACACTACAAGAAATTAGACACAAACCCATTAGCTGACATCAGAAAAGAGATTTTGAGAATAACCCTGGAAGGAAAGGATCAAGGTTTTATAAGCAAGAAAGAATTTGTATTTCTAAATGCAGGAAACCCAAGAACTCCGGTTCTATACACCATCCCTAAGATTCATAAAAGCACCACTAATCCTCCTGGTCGCCCGATTCTATCTGGTTGCGGCTCCATCTTGGAACCGATTGGCAAATATATAGATTTCTTCATCAAGGAGTTTGTCCCTTTACAGGAAACATATGTGAGAGACTCTATGTACATGATCAACCTAGTGGAGGATAAGCCATACAACATTGAGACGGATTGGCTAGCCACACTCGACATCTCTTCTCTCTACACCAATATACCACAAAATGAGAGTATTCAGGTGATAGAAAATCTATTAGATACCAGACCTAGACCTACCCTAGTACCAACTACATTTATCATCTCCCTTCTACAAATTGCCCTGAGATCTAACTACTTTGTGTCAGAAGGTAGTTGCTATCAGCAATGTTCTGGGAGCAGCATGGGAGCAATTTTTGCGCCGAATCTGGCAAATATTTACATGGACCATGTAGAACAAAAATTTGCCCTTAATGCCACGAATATGTACCGCTCCAACATTAAATGCTGGAAGCGGTACATAGACGAAATTTTTCTCATTTGGTCAGGAAGTGAGTCTGATTTCAATGACTTTGTTACATATTTGAACATTATACAAAAACACCTCACTTTCACCTCAACCATACACAAATCCAGCATAGCCTTTCTAGATCTAAATATACAACATGAAAATGGGGCTTTATACACCTCTCTTCACAGAAAACCAACAGAAAGGAACACACTACTTTCCTACAAAAGTTATCACCCACGGGCACTAAGAGATGGTCTACCTTTCGGGCAATTTCTGCGCTTGCGCAGAAATTGTACGAAAAAGGAAGACTACATGAAAGAGGCAGAAACTCTAAAAGCCAAATTAGTGGCAAGAGGCTACCCCAACAGACTAGTCAGGAAATCACTAAAACGGGCCTGGGTTTGTCCTAGGGAGGAACTGTTAGTCACCAAAGAAAAGACCAAAATTGACAGACTTATTTGCGTGACTACGTTCGGAGTACATACCAACCAAGTCCGCAAGCTAATAACAAAGAACTGGCATATCATAAAGAGCATAGATTCGACAATCGAAGTGCCCATGTTTATTTATTTATTTATTTATTTAAAGTTTTGTATAGCGCGAACATGACCCAGGTGGGTATGAGAGCGCTTTACATGTTTGCTTTAAGCATGGCAAGAATGTGAAAGACCACCTAATCCGGTCATCCACGGAAAGCCCCCTGCAAACAACTAGATCATTGTTGGTCCACTTGGGGCCTACCGGAGGTAAAGGAGCATTTCAAATGCGGCAATTGTGTGTCATGTGCATTTACTTTCAACACCAAAACATTTGAACATGCAAATGTTAAACATACACTTGAATTTTTTGCTAACTGCAACACAAGAAATGTCGTGTACTGCATAACATGTCCTTGTAACTTGCCCTACATTGGACAAACTCAACAACCCATAAAAGCCAGAATAGGGCAACACCGTAGTCGAATCAGGCACTGTGTAGTCAACGCCCCTCTGGTGAGTCATTTTACCGAAAAAAAACACACGGCAGATGACATAAGATGGCAAGTCATAGACAAAGCCTCTATCCCTGAAAGAGGAGGAGACCTCACACAGATTCTACAACGACTAGAATGTCGTTGGATAGAAAGAACCAACTCGATAGCCCAAGGGCTAAACTCCGCAGAAGAGTGGCGTGGATTTGTCACCACACTAAGCAACTGATACTAAAGTGTGTGCATGTTCACCCATTCTGCATTTTTCAAAGAACATTGCATCTGAAAGAACAGCACTGTATGTATCAACCTATTCGCTCAGCAATCACCTACTAGCACAATGACCATTGTTTGTGACATATCCATTAGTGGGCACTATTGACATAAGCAATGTGGCAGATAAGAGAAACTAAGGTAACACAGGAATTCTAACACATGCAATGTACTGCGACGTGCCAACTTTCAAAGAACACTGTATCAGAAAGAACAGCACTACATGTATTAACCTATTTACTTAGCAACCACCGACGAGCATAATGACCATAGTTTGTGACATATCCAGTACTAGGTACTATTGATATAGGTAATGTGGCAGACAAGAGAAACTAAGGTGACACAGGAATTTTGACACATGCAATGTACTGCTGACGTGCCAGGGAAATCGATATTGCGCTATGTTAAATGTGACCATATGTATGCTAATCACAAACGTGTTTGTACATGACATTATAATTCTATATGAGGTATTATAGAGACTTGAACTAATACAGTATGTTCGCCAAAAACGTTATGTATCAGCATATTCTTGCACCAAAATGAAAGTAACATGCACAGGTCCGTAATAATGTATTAACATGCGTCACCCCCAACAGAGTTTGCATTAATATATATTATTTCACTTTAATGTATATTGTGTCCATCAAGATTGTGAACATGCAAGGGTTAAAATTGAAAGCCTGCATCCATTACTGACGCAACCACACGCGCGCATACAGCGGTAGTGTATTCTACAACCCTCCGGAGATTGAAATGGGAAGCCAATATTCTCCTCTACAGTACAACGGTTGCACCAATTCATACACACCGGAAAAGACACACTTCTCGTCAGGGCCGTTTCTACCATTAGGCAGGACTAGGCGGCCGCCTAGGGCGGCAAAAGGGGGAGGGCGGCAAAATAACCTAGAAACGGCCCTGGGGTCAGCTAGCGGGAGCCTGTGATGAGCACACTGAAGTCAGGCAGTGGGAGCCTGTGATGTGCACACTGAAGTCAGCCAGTAGGAGCCGGTGATGGGGTCAGCTAGCGGGAGCCTGTGATGTGCACACTGAAGTCAGCAGTGGGAGCCGGTGGTGTGCACACCGGGGTCAGACAGCGTCCGCCAAACAACCCCAAGTTCTTCACTGAAACCAACTGAACTGTTAAGGAAAACGGAGCAAGGGGGTGTGGGCGCAAGCAGCTGGTTCTTTTTCACAATACCTTCTCCTCTATTGCAACAGTCATTGGCACAATGGAAAAGATTTCTGTTTCTTTCATTTCATTTCATGTTTCTACAATTGAGATAGATTACAGATTGCGCGTGGCGCCAGTCGCTCAGGGAATCCCTACATTGAGGCATGTGACCTTTTCCTATGAAGGGAGAAGACAAAAACACACATATATTATAAACACTCTTAGCATTCGATGTTGGCTCTTATGTGATACAAGTTCTCTATGGCGGGCCTCCAGGCCGTTCCCATTACGAGTTGCCCGTTATTTTCGCAACATTGAACTCATTAAAAACCGATACTGCTCGCTGCAATATTTACTGGCGACCACATTACCTCCCCATCCCAAGTTATCTATATACGAACTGCGCATAACATGATAAAAGTGGTTATTTTCCCTTGTTCTGAGTGGCAAAAACTCTGACGGTGTAGTATTTCTCCAAATATATGTTGCCTGATTCAGCCTGGAGTAATTTGTGGGGGGAAAGCACGGTATCTCTGCTCTAGTGTCGAGATCCCTATTTGGGCACAAACTCATGTTTGCCTCTCAATCCTGATTACTGGCCTGACCGGATTGGTTGGAGCGCCTACCCGAAAAGCGCTAATTTCGTATTTCGGAGTACACGTGACATTGGCCCAATTTCCAGCGCAGCTCGTCTTATGAGGACAGCCATAGTGTTGCATATGCACTGCGGTGAGGTGCAGAAGAGGGCAGGGGTCGCCGTCGTTAAGCCACACTCTCAAGGTGCAGGGATCCCCAGCACTTCCAAGGGAGTGTACATGTGAGGCGCGGTAAGGGGCTCACCAATTACGCCACTATCAGAGCGCAGGGACCTTCAGACCGGCCAGGGCAGCAAAGTGCTTGGCAGATGTCTTCTTCCGGTCGTGCTCCTCGCGCACGCGCTCAGCCCGGGGTCCCTCTTTTGTCTCAGTTATTCGCATTCATTATTAAAAGGCGCCGGAAACAAATGTGTCAGAATTTAAATCCGGCGGCAAAAGTGGGTCGGTGGCCGGGAGAGGTGCCATACATCAGGCTCGGGACGGACGGGGATGAAAGAGCTCTGCGCCACCCTGGAGCTGCGCGGCGTCAGTAATTCAGTGCGCCAATTAGATTATATCAGTGGGTCAGGAGTGAGGAGCCAGGCGCTTGCTACTGGTGTTTTCTGGTTTCGTGGCGCTGTTAATAATGTTAATAACATGCTACTAATTCCCAAATGGTTTTTAGCAAGTAAGTGCTTATCCAAACTTTGGCCAAGTATTGTAGTTTTTGCATTAGGTGGAGATTGTTCGTGCTATGATTAAAGTAAAGTAACTTTTACAGCATTGTTCTAGGTAGCACCCAAAATTACCAACTGTGTAATTTCCACGTATATTGTGATGGAGCAACAGTGTAAAGGCACCTTCAGAGCGATAAGAAGCAATATATACACGTAAAAACATGGTAATTGCTATAATAATTATTAAATAACGTGTTATGATACTTTTATCATAATATTAATTACAAAGGAATGCAAAAAGTGTACAAACACGTTTTGTTAATTCATTAAAAAAACAGTGTAATAACACTTTATCGAAATATGTTTATCACATCCCCAGTACTAAGTAAACTATTACTTTTATTGTAAAAATAGTGTAAAAAAAGGGAAATTAAATATTTTTTTATTGTAAATTGTTTTCTAATCAAAATATCAAAGTATTTTACTATGGCGAGAGTTATAAAAATAACAACATGAAAGTACATTCGATTGTAGTAACTTTAACACAAAGCCAATGACAAAGTTGGGTAATACTTTTATTGGCATACTATTAAACAGGCGAAAAGAAAATGGGAAGGCAGGATTTTTGTAAGAGCCACAACAAAGTGAAATTCCACATTCATTGAAAGGAGCAGAAGATATTCTCTGTTGGATACTTGATAGTAGGCATCGTGTGTAAATAAATATAATATTCACTGATGCATATACAGCCTGAATTATTAGTAATAATATTAATTAATTATTCATGCTCGCCTTGAATACATTTCTCCTTCCCAAGTTGAATATTGAAATTAAATTTTACAGCATCAATCTATTTGCCCATTGCATCGTACAGTCGGTGAATTCATAGCTCAAACAGATAGACCTTTAGAAAGCACCTCATGAAACCCAAGTTCAGGCAAAAAGCGCCTGGGGCTCTTCAACCTGGCTTCCCATGCACTAGCGCACTGACTGACGCTCTTCTTTCTGGTCACTTGATCGAGCGAAGACTATATCATGTGATGTCACAGAACGCTGCTACCCCCACCCACCCAACCATCCCCCACCCCATCCTTTTGCCACCCCGCAAACAAAAATAATACAGTCATTTTCATATAGCGCTTTTCACGATGCGTATACAGTTTCCAAAGGCTGCAAATAACAGGTGTCACGATTGCTCTATTTACCTACCTCGGCAGGATGGAAGACCGAGTGTGCTTAGCAAGGATTACGAGCTTGTAGCTGATGAGTGATGGTAGTAAAAGGGAGGGGGCGGCATTTTTCAATTCTCGCCTAGGGCGGCAAAACACCTAGAAACGGCCCTGCTTCTCGTAATTAGTCAGCTCATTTTTCACACACTTTTTTCGCTAGCTATACCACTCCTGGTCTTTTGTTCATTTCCATTATAGATGGACGAGCACCTGATTACATCGACAGATGTAACTCTGTAGTCAGGTCAGTTTTCATTTTCATTCCACGATTGGCGGGAACAGAGCCCCTAAATACCCTCAGCTAACCACAGGCCCATTGTCATTGAACCCAGCAGACGGACAGACGCTGTTCTGCTTTGAGACGGTCCAGGTGCAGGCAAAACAGATTTACGATCGTGTAAGGTAAAAGGCGCTGTGCATGAATCGGCAATTTAATGACACACACAGTGTCAATTACTAAGTTCAGGCACTCCCAGCATCTTTCTAATATTATGATCTCACTTGGTTTTAGAAGCCCCAACTGGATGTATGCAATTCTTATAATTAGCGAAACAGAGCATCCGCCCCTCGTGCCCAATTGAACCACCGTGTTCCAGCAGACGTACAAAGAGCCTGCACCTCCAGCGTGCAGACACACCCATTTGGGTAAGTCTGCAATATCAACATTAGGCATTCAAAGCATATAGATGTTGTGACAGCATTTATGTACAACGGTCCATCGTATATGCCCCCCCCCTTTTTCTCTATAGAGCACACGCCAGGTTCGCACACCCATTGTGCCTTCTTAAACTCTGTATGTGGATTTTTCCCGATGTGCCATTCAAGCGTTTTGCAAGCCTACCTCTACCCTCACACGGGGTAAGTTAATCACCTCTGTGTACCAACTAAGTGTAGTTTTGTAAGTTTAATAACCTTTACGTATAGGTCTGACAATAACACACCTTATTTTCTCACATGTATAGCGCCCGGCTGGGTCCCATGTGAGTATTATTTTCTTCACTACACTCACGGTGCCACTCCTTCTACACTAGGCTGCGCAGACTATCCTTCAGGTACTATACAATCTGTTCTCTCCTATTACAAGCAAAGCTGTTTCATTACAGCCACATACTGACGTTATCCCTCCCTCCTTTTGTAGGTGTCCCTACACCCCTAGGTCCTGAAGAGACCCTACATTGCACACAGGGTCGAAACGCAGTCGACTGTTTACAAAAGCGAACCATTAAAAACCAGCACTTATCATTGTATAAAGCGCGGATCATATACTGTACACCTCTTAAATGGTCGTTTTCATGATATACAGGAAACCTTGTACATATGTCACAAATATGTCACCACTGTTTTAGGTTCCATTTTTCACTGGGACACCACTCACTATTGTTGGATTATTATTTAAATACCATGTGTGTATTTTATTTCACAAAACTGTATAAATAACTGTTTATGAATTACAAATTTAAGGTGTGTTCGGCTGCCTCTCCTTCTTACATCACATTAACCCATTACATTGCCATTGAGCATTACTATATCAAGATTTAGTTGCCATTAATCCACAGGAGCCATTGTTTTTGATAATAATTTCAGTACCCTGGTTCCATGTGAGTAGGGTTCCCTTGTTTTTGTTCTCGTGCCATCTCCTGTAGGCAGAGCTAAAGGAGGGCTGTTAACCCTAATTTCAAATACTCTTCCAATGAAGATCAAAAAATATATCACCCCCAGTCCACAATTTCATTTTCTACTGGTTGAGGGTGATATACACCAGGACTGGCTTTTAATATATTTTTATAACAACCATTTATGTGATTTACAGTCCGTGGTGGGCACGTTAGACTCAGAGTTAAAGAAACTTACTAAAGTCCATGGGAAGAAAGCCATCATCCTAGTGTGGGCAGGAGATTTTAATACGCAGCCATGTAAATACACATCGAACACAGTTTGTGGTTTAGAAGACATGCAGGGGGAGCCAATTTATCACTTTGCACATCATGACTATGGGAACAGTCAAAATAGGGTTCTTTACACCAGAAATCTGGAAATTTGTAATGGGATGGATCCAACTACAGGAGAATTTAACAAGATTTTTATCCATAACGAGTACATGTCGACTATTGGTTATGTAATAATATCAGGTTCTATGCGAGGAAAAATTAACCATATAGATATTCAATTTTCTCCTTATAGTGCATCTCTGTTCTGATTTCTGGCTCTTTTAAAGGTATTAGTGATGATTCTCTCTGGGTAATCTCTGGTCCTCAGTTTCTTTGTGAGATCTTTAGCTTGAGTTTTGAAGTCTTCTATTCTACTGCAGTCCCTTCTTTGAAAGAGCCCAAGAAACGAGAAATAAACCCTTCTCTTTTGTCTTAAACCTTTTTCTTAACCTGTCTCTCTTCGGTTTCCACCTCCTGGTTGCACTCTAATCCTGAGCGCATGCTCTCACTACTCCCTTCTGTGTTGATAACTGGTGCCCTCAATGCAGTGCAGTATTCCCTTTTGTGTTGATAGCCTGTGTCCTCCACGCAATGCTACATTCTTGATGTCTTAATCAGCCATGATAAGCAATTAAATATATTTCACTTTCCCGGAAAAGTATGGGTTAAATCTTTTGAAGGGCTTGCCCGCCCGAACCTATCACATGCTCCGTTCCCACGCCGACGTGTAAGGCACGTCGACGCAGGCTGGATGGCCTGTTTCTTTTAAAAACCTTGTGGGACCAGGACAACGGCTTCACCGAGATCCCGGAAGAGAGGTACCAATAGGTAAACCCGTAGGCGGCTGACCTTGGTGCAGTGAGTGACACTACGAGTTCACTGCGCGCTTGAGCCGCCGTACAATATATTCTTCTTGTACTGATCCCTCTATTTCTTCTTTCCTCTATCCGCGTTGCCACACACAGAGTGTGACAACAGGCACCGCCTCCCGCCAGGATCTATGTCACGAAAAATGCTTGTGTTATAAGTAGATAGCATACAAATTTGTTTACGAGCACTTGGCGACTTGTCTCACATTTCTTCACGATATCCGCATGCACTTTCCTGCTCTGATTCACTTTACGCTCGTATAATGTGATTTTATGACCAAAGAAACAGTTATACTGGGTTAACATTGAGACCCAACTGCGTACAATAATCGATCCGGATTCTTGAATTTGGATTATCATCACTCAGTCACTGCATGAGCTTACTGCCTAGAAGCGATATTACACTTTTTGTTTTGCATGTCTGATGACACGTCCACTATACTCACGGACTTGCTCATCAGTATTTGATAGAATGCTACCTGCGAACACATGCATGGAGGAGGGGTCCCGACCATGGGGGACCTAATGATAATTCGGAATTATGCTGTGTCCCCTTTGTTTTTCTTTCTTTGCAGGAATACAAAATTTGATGGTGAAACCCGTAAGTCACTCACTATACACTCCTATGCACACCTTAGCGTCTGTGCATAGTTCACATGAGCTCAGGGTTCACTCTGAGCCACAGGTCCTGAAGAAAGCCAATCAATTGAAAACCTTTCTCAACTCAATAAATTCAATCTATGGTGCTACAGGAAGACGCTCAGAATTCCAACAAGATCGTACCTACATTTAAAAAATCAGCTCTACCCTCCATTATTGACTATTCCATCATTTCAATAGAATTGATATCCTCCTTTGACAGTTATCAAGTGATTCCTAGGTTGGAAAGTGACCATAATCCGCAAATAATCTCCCTTGCCTTATTTGTCGCCCACCTGAAAGAAACAAGATCTTTGGAAACCGGGTCATCGGCTTTTATCCTGAAAAGGTTACAGTGGACCTCGAACAAACAGAAGGAAATTTGGGAATTTTTAGAACCTGCAATTGCTAAGGCGCTGAATGAAAAAAGTCAAGGGAAGTCTATGGTGGGTATTTGGTCCGGTCTGTGTGTTTCACTTCTGGATCGCTTCCTTCTTCATCTACATCAAAAGGGTCCACTATGGGGCCCAAAAATCAGGATGGTATACAAATAAGCTACTTAACCAAAAAAGAGAACTTAATAAAGCAACTAGGGCTATATTTAGAAAAACTAATGGAGCCCCAAAAACTTCGAAACTCTGCAAATTACATCAGTTTAGAAGATCTTATAAAAATGAAATATGGAAAGCCAAACATACGTACTATGAAGGAATATGGACTAAGTTGCATTTTTCCTGTAAAACCAAAAATTTGAAAGCATTTTGGGGCATAATAAACAATCTTGAAAATGGAAGCAGAAGAGCAAATAGCGCTAATATACCCGAATCCTGTTGGGCATCTTTTATTTCCAACCTTTGTAGTACATCCTCAGATATATAATTTAAGAATAATGCTGCTCATCAAAGATCAAGCTCGCAGAGCCAAGAAATCGGTGGAACAACGAGGAATGGTCTGAATTATACTCAAGCCGAGTTACAAGACAATGAGAAATGACAAGCAGACCAAGTAAAAACAGCAATTAGCAGGATCAGATCGAATGGTGCGCCAGGCCCCAACGGAATCCCGAACGCAATCTTTAAAGCTAAGCTTGATCTTTGGTCAAAGATTTTATCAAATCTGTTTAATTATGTTATCAAAACCAAAAAGGTCCCCGAGTCATGGCAGGGAAGCATAATACAGCCGATTTTATAAAAGTGGCCCACAAGATAATCCAGCAAACTATAGGCTAATCGCCCTAACAGATGTGGAGGCAAAAATCTTCTCTAACTGTTTGCTGAATGATCTGGAAGAATGGGCCTCTAAAGAAAACCTAATCCCAATATTCCAAACTGGATTTCGAAGGGGCGAGTCAACGATCACAAACTTAACCTTATTGGCTTTATTGACTGAAAGAGCAAAGCATAGAAAGCAAAAACTATTCATATGCTTCGTTGACCTTAAAGCCGCTTTCGACTCTGTCCCCCGTAATTTACTATGGGCTAAGCTATCCGGTTGGGGTATTCCAAATCAATTACTTGACATGATTAAACTGCTATACACTAACACGTGGGTCCAAGTTAAAATCGGAGACGGTAGATGTACAACCCACCGATTCAAAACTAAAAATGGCCTTAGGGTTGTGTTTTAGCACCATGCCTTTTCCATCTTTTTATGGCCGACTTACCTTTACATCTTAAAGATGTTAATGCCCATTCACCTACCCTCTTAGGACAAGAAATTAAATATTTACAATATGCAGATGATACCATACTGTTAAGCCACACTGCTATAGGTTTAAGAAGATTAGTCGACTCATTTAATAATTATATTTCTGCTAATGGATTACTAATGAATACAAAGAAGACAAAAATAATGATGATCGGCGGCACTAAATCTGATAAGAGAGTTTGGAATATCAATGGGCTACATATTGAAACTGTGAAACTTTACAAATATTTGGGTATTACATTTGACGATAAAATGTCTTTTAAACAGCATTTTATTAATCTAAAAGCTAAAGCTACAGCTTTGTCCTTTGCTTTTAGAAAGTCGAGGGATACGTTGGCATGTCCTACCCATGAGCATTTACTTAAGGTTATGAAAGCAAAATTGATTCCCACTTTGGCTTATGGTTCAATGATTTTTCGAGGTAAAGATGCGAAAATCCTTGATAATCTACAAATAAAAGTTTTTAAATCTGTCTTTAGGGTTCCAAGGTATATTGGGCATGCCAACGTCAGATTAGAATTTGGTTTGAAAAGGCAATCCCCGATAAGACAATCAGACTATTAAAATCATTACATTCTTTTTCTTGTTCATACCAGGGCACCCTTGCGAACCAATGTTTGCAGGAGATAATGAGGTATGAGCATGCCAAGGGCTGGAGAGTATATTTAATGGAGAGTCAAAATAACTTTAAGTCTCCGCCCCTTGAGGCTGCAGTAAGGAGCAAAGTAATGTTTAAACAGATAATAAATCGATCAGCCAACTCCCTATCGATTCTCCATGACACGGAGGAGCTCACCAAAAAGAGCCACTCCTGGACAGTTATCAATTCATTTACTAAATTAGAACCACAAGCGTATCTCACAACCCACTTAAAACCATTTTTAAGAGATAGATTTATCATGTTACGTTTTGGGAGATACCCCACAAAGGATGGAATCCCTTCATGGGAACGAACTTGGCATACAAACAACTGTAGGTTTTGTGGTTTTCACAAAGAATCTTTTATGCATATTGTAACCACTTGCCCTCGGTTGTTTAAAGAAAGGAAAGCTCTATTAAAATCCACCTTTAACGAACTAGGGGTGAGAACATGTCGACAGGCTATAATAACTTGTCTCTCTGGGAACAAGCCTAGCCTGACCCTACGACTCGTAAAGTTTGTCCTCATTGCAGAAAAAAAACTACTCTCCGCGCACGACACCTAATTTCTGTTGCATGCCTAAAATATTGACGACCGGTTTTACAGGATAACGTTTTTAGTTTTAAAAAAAAATTCAATCCTATAAAATTGTTTTAGAAGCCATGTGAATGACCCTTAAACCATAGTTTTAAAAAGATTTTCCTGCCTGTAGTATCTGGACATAAACCCAATACCAAATCAATTTTCGTTGGTGAGGGCCTGTTCTGAAAAGGACAAATTATCCTTTTTAATCTATTGCTTAGATTGCTGTTCCATGTTAGATGCCGCACAACCGCACTTTAACTACTGCTGCTAAATTTAAGTCTAGTCCAAGTGCTTCTCAATTACTGCTGCTAGTGGCAAGATTTTGCACGGGTACATTGTATCTATTGCACTTTAATCCTGGTACTTTGATATATGTTTACTTTAAATTAGGGGGTCGGGTAGGTAGTTTCTTTGAGAAAGCTTTTACCATTTCTTCGGAGTAAGGATTTTTATGAGTGGTGCGAAATACGAAACCATTTTAGAATGTTCTCTGATGTTAATGGCAACAAAATCCATTTTATGAGTTTTTGTTTTTAAAGATGTGATAGCAGATCGATTGAATCTGCACTCTTTCATTATTGATCTTAGATGTAAACCACCGCACAAGTGCACTTTATAATGTACCTTAATATTATTTATCAATACCAAGTAGTACAAGTGTTTTGTTGAACAATGATGCGATTCCAGTCAGTTCTAATTGATGTTCCTGTCACAACCTAAAGTGTTTTTAATCTTGTTTGTAATGATTTTTAGTAACCAACAAATAAAACATTTTCTTCACAATTGGAAACCTATTGGCTGAAACATGTAGACCACCTCACTTGGATTATTATTTTCACATATCTTTGAGGCGACGAGCGAAATAAATTCCCTCATTCATGTCAAACAACTACTTTTTAACCCTACCCCAGGGACCATATAATAAAGAATTGGGTACCCTGGAGGTAGTTTTAACCTTTCACTTTCACAGTATTCACTATCCACATAAACAACACAGAACCACAACAAAAACAGCTCCGCTGTCATCAGGCGTTGAAGCACACCTAGGAGGCACTCAGCTTCCTGGGTGGGAACCCGATGATGAAGCATACCACCAACTAGGTTGGTGGGTGAGGGTTCTTCTAAAAAACCAAATGGGTTTCTTGCCAAGGAGACTTCTTTCCAATGACCATGATGACTGGGTTTTCTAGAGCATAGCTCTGTGCTCGTTCTCTTTGTTTAATTGTATCCATGACTAGGGGAGACGAACGAGCACCTCTGCTTCCTCCTCTTTCTCTTTACTTTGTCAATTGTTATCTCGTTACTAGACATCACAGCAAAGCTTATGGGTCGCCTATTATTAAACAGGTTGGAAAAGTGGGCAAATGAGAAAAATACTCTGATGCAATCACAGTATGGTTTTCAGAGTGGTAGAGGCACCATAGACCAGTGCCTCAACTTAACCCTAATTATTGGTAAATTCACCAGAGCAAAGAACGGCCAGATTTTTATGGTGTTTATGGATTTGAACGCAGCGTTTGACTGCGTAATCCATTCAAAACTATGGGAGATATTGGAGATGATGGGGGTGGACTTAGCAATAATCGGTTTGATCTGACAAATGTGTTCCAATGCCTCTGCCCATGTTAGATTTGGTAAAGATGGAGAGCTAACCCGCCCATTTAAGATTGAAAGAGGCGTTAGGCAGGGGTGTGTCCTTGCCTCATTTTTATTTTCCATATACACAAATGGTGTTGAGGCAGCCCTCGCAGGAGTAGCTCCTGATGTTCCTGTTTTTGAGTCTATCACTACACCTATACTTGCATATGCCGATGATGCAGTATCAATTGTAAAAACAGGGGTGGCCCTTCAACGATTAGTAACGGCCTACGTTTCATTTATGTCCTCATTGGGACTGAGGGTTAATGAAACAAAGGGGCCGATTCCGATCTCGGTCGGAGGCGCACCCAATACCATTCGGTCGGGAAAAAAGCCATGCGAAAGCCTGTTTCCCGACCGAACCGTACGCGGGTCCGGCCGAGCGAGTACGATGCGACTCGCCGACCGACTCGTCCGGGCGACCCGACCGCTCCGACCGACTCGTACCCGGATCGTACCGCTCCGACCGACTCGCTCGGACCCGATTCGCACCGCGCAATGGAGACGTTTTCCGGCCGGGTAAGTACGATGCGCACCTCGACCGCTCCGACCGACTCGCGCCGTCCGACTCGGACTCGCTGTCGGAGCCGTACTTTGGGGTCCGTGTCGGACCCCCTGTACGCGTACCCGTGCGAGGCGCACACAGGGGGACCCATGGGTCCCCCTACCTGTGCGTGTACGCCGCGAGCGCTCGCGGCGTACTCGCTGTAGGGGCGCCCTTGTCCGCCTCGCACCCATTGAGGCAATGGGAGCCCGCGTACGCGTTGTACGACCGGCTCCCATTGAGTTCAATGGGAGTCCGACCGACTCGTGTCCGATAACATACGGACGCATCGGACTCGTTCGGTCGGACTGCACGGGTCCGATTCGGTCGGAAATCTCTCCGGGTCCGGCTCGGTCGGAGAAATTTCCGGCCCGAATCGGAATCGACCCCAAAGTCTTTTGTTCTTATTGCAGGGACCACAACCTCAAGGAGAACGCTGAATTTTGCGATAGGCTCACGGAGAGTTGAGGTTGTAGACTCCTTCCTGTATTTAGGAGTCCATTTGGATAAAAAAACATTAGTGGGCACATATGGTGAACAATAGGGTGTTAGTGATGGAGCGGGGTATGGAAACCATTCTGAGCTTTGCAAAAAGGTTAGGTTCAAAACCACTCCCAGCAATAAAATCGGTATACCAAGCAAAGACAGTAACAGCACTAACCTATGGGGCAGGGGTATGGGGTATGGCCTCGGCAACCCAACTCCAAATTCTGGACGATAGATTTTATAAGAAATTGTTTTCCATCCCTATTTCATATTTAAATTTTAACTATCATCTCGAATTGGGGATACCTAATCTGATTGATAATATTAAGGTTGCTCCGGAACAGTGAATTTAACCCAGACTATAATTAAAAATTGCCTGGATTTGGATAACACCCATAAAATTCCTTGGCTTCAGTATGTGAGATCTTCCTTGACCGCATTGGGGCTGGATGAATTATTTACTACCTTGAGTGCATGCAAAAAGATTACGAAGGAAAATCTGAAGTCTATTTTTTTAGCTAAAATGACCCGTGAGCACAAAAATTATTCAAAGGATACAATGATGTTGTATCACTAATCAGCGACGATATCACCGGGGGATTATTCATATTTAGAGCATATCGTAAATTCGCAGCACAGATATATATTTTTTTATTAGATTTCATTTAAACTTAATCCTCCTCATGCTGGGTTTCCCTGCAAGGAAGTTTTAGACACGATGATCTGTTACCCTGCCCATGCGATCACGGATCCGAGCAGTCTGATCTCCATATACTTTTTTTCTGCTGGTTTTATGAGAAGGAATGAACCAAATTTTTACTTCCAATTTTAAAAAGACTGAATATTAAGCAATGTCGTCCTGCTTTATACTTTTTAAAGAAACTCTCTGACCCGTTCACATGCTTTTCAATAGCTAGCTTTTTATTGGCGTGCCTAAGGAGGAGGAAATCTGTTGAGTTTAGTCTTTAACAGGGGTGAGGAGGTGTATCTTGCCTAGCAATATTGTCCCACTTAAACACTTCATGTAATGGTGGCTTGAGGTTGCTTATGGGATAGGTATTATTTTTGTATATGCTCTTGAGACTAGAGATGACATTTGTTTTTATTAGACTTAACAACTTTTTAATGAAGCATGGATAATTGTATTTTAAGAATGTATGTATGAAATTAATCTCAACACTTTGTATATGGTGATAGTCATAAGCTAATGGGAAATTGTGTTAATCTGACTTGGATTTTAAAGATGTTTTTGTACTTTTATGATCTGTATTTTAAACGGATCGAATAAAGTCTTTGATGATGATGAATAGTACCTTCTGGCACTATCATTCACACGAAGATTGGTGTTTGACTAGCGGCAACCTACCCTTTGAGTCAGGGTATGTATTTTGCACTGAATAAACATCAGTCAATCAATCAGCATTTGTAAAGTTCAGCACTGTCACCCCTAGCAGTATCTGGCTGCTGAGGGTGCCGTGACTCAGTTAGGAAGCCAGGTCTTGAGTTTCTTTCTGAAGTCAGCCATGGAGGGTGCCATTCGGAGGTGGAGATGCAGGTCATTCCAGGACTTGGCAGAGATGTAGGAGAAGGAGCGGCCCTCGCTGCGGTGGATGCGGGGGTGTGTGCGAGGGCAAGTGAGGCAGAGCACAAGTGTCTTACAGGCAGGTGAAAGTTCAGTTGATGGTTGATGTAGGATGGTCCTTGGTTGTATAGAGCTTTGTATGCATGCGTGAGGATCTTGAACAGTCATCTCTTCTGGATGGGGAGCCTGTGGAGGTTTTCGTAGGTGGGGTGTGATGTGGGTCCATTTGAGGAGGTCGAGGATGAGTCTGGCTGCATGCAGTGTTCTGTATGGTCTTGAGTTTTCTGAGGTGCTGGGTAGAAATTCCGGTGTAGAGGGCATTGCCAAAGTCAAGGCAGCCAGTGATGAGGGCCTGCATGATGGTCTTTCTGGTGTTGATTGGGATCTATCTGAAGATTCTGCAGAGCATGCAAAGGGTGTAGAAGCAGGAGGAGGCCACTGCGTTGAATTGTCATTTCCTGGTCAGTTGGCTGTCGAGGATGATGTCCAGGTTGCATGCATGGTCTGTTAGTGTGAGTGTTGGTCCGAGTTCTGCTGGCCACCAGCTGTTGTCCCATATGGAGGTGTTCTTCCCAAAGATCAGTACTTCTGTTTTGGCGGAGTTGAGTTTGAGGCAGTTGTCGCTCATCCAATTGGCTACATGCGTCATGCCATTGCAGAAGTTGGTTTTGGCATTGGCGGGATCCTTGGTAAGAGAGAGGATAAGTTGAGTGTCGTCTTTACAGGAGATTATGTTGAGTCCTGAACTGAGGGATGATCCTTGGAGTACGCCCCTTATGATGTCCTTGGGTGCGGAGGTGAAAGGGAGCAGTCAGATACTCTGTGTGCATCCTGTGAGATCAGATGTGATCTACTTGAGGGCACTTTGCTGTATGCCGTTGTTGTAAAGTCGGTCGATGAGGGTGTGGTGGCCGAGGGTTTCAAATGCAGCAGTGAGGCCGAGGAGGATCAGTGCCACAGGTTCTCCGCAGTTGAGGAGAGTTCTGATGTCATTTGTGGCAGCAATCAGTGTGGTTCAAGTGCTGTGGTTGGCCCGGAATCCTGATTGTGAGGCGTTGAGTAGGTGGTTTTGTTCCAGGTATTCAGCGAGCTGTTGGTTGATGGCTTTCTCAAGTACTTTGGCTGGGTAGGGGAGCAGGGAGATGGGTCGATCATTTTTGAGGACGCTGGGGTCAGCAGATTATTTTTTAGGAGTGGTCTGACCTCTACGTGTTTCTGTTTCTCTTGGAATGTTGCTGTGGAGATGGAGGTATTGAGGATGCTGATGAGTTCCGTGCTAATTGGGTGGGTTAAGGTTGTAGAGATGGTGTAGGTAGGGGTCGGTGGGCACCCCAGAGTAGATGGACAACATGATGGCTGTGGTGGTCTAAGTGGTGAAAGGAGACCAGCTGGTGATCAGAAGACTGGTGTTTGCTGATTGGTTGAGGCTGTCAAGGTTGAGGGTAGGGGGGTCGGGTCGAAGTTGTTGTAGATGGTGGCAGTCCAGCTGTGGAGGTGGTCCGAGAGGATGTTGCAGAGTTTTTGTGAGGGATGGATGGTGTTCTCTGGGGCTTTAGGGTTGGAATATTCTTTGACTATTTTGAAGAGTTCCTTCATGTGATTGGCTGTGATGTTGATGGGAGCGGTGATGGCTGATCTCTTGTCTCCCTTGATGCGCAGGTGGTAGATGCTGAGGGCTACTTTGTGGGTGGCTCTGTTGGAGGGGTCCTTGGTGATGCACCATCACTTCTCAGGTTGGTGTCAGTTGCGCTTGGTGGCTTTGAGCTCTGTGGGGTACCAGCTGGCTTGTTTTGAGGTTTTGTTGGCTTTTGCTGGTTTCAACAGGGCAACTCTGTCGGCACACTTGTTGATCTAGGCAGAGAAGTTCTAGATGGCCTGGTTAAGGTGAATGGCTGAAGTTTTTGGTTGTGTGTTCCTGAGCTTCTGTGTCTACTGAGTCCCAGTTACCTTGTCCCAGCTACGGTGGATGGTGCTATGGTGCTTGATGATGGCATGTTGTGCGTCCGAGACGGTGAAGTGAACAATAGCGTGGTTGGTCCAGGTGAGTTCTTTCATATGGGTGAATTTGATTCTGCCCCTGGAGGCGAAGATAGCTTTGAGTATGTGTCTGGCTTTGTGCGTGGGTTTGGTGAACAGTTGGGGAGGCCAATGTTGTTAAGGTTATTCAGGAGAGTGGTGTAGTTGGCATTGTTGCTGTCATTGACGTGGAAATTAAGGTCACCGAGAAGGACATAGTGGTGGGAGTTGATGGCTAGGAGGGCGTTGAGATTGGAGATGGCATCACAGAAGGCTGATCAGGGCCCCGGGGGTCTGTAAGCGAGGTGCTTCTTATCGTGGTCTTAGCGTTGGTCTGTAGTCGGAAGTTGAGATGTTCCATGAGAGACGTTGGGTCATCGTTGGTGACGGTGCATCGGATGGTTTCCTTGAAGACGATGGTGATGCCCCCACTCTGTTTGTTGGTGCAGTTAAATTGTATCATCTTGTAGCCATTGGGAGTGGTGGTGGCGATGTCGGGGTAAGAGGAAGGGTTGAGCCATGTTTTTGTGATGAAAGCCACATCAGGGGAGAGAGTGGTGATGATGTGCCAGATTTCCGTGGTGTGTTTGCAGAGGGAGCGGGCATTGAGAGCAGGATGCATTGGAGCAGTTCCAGGTTTTTTGTGGCCTTCTGAGCAGAAGTATCACGGGATTCATCGCTGGCTGTGTCACAGAAGAAGCAGCAGTGCCGGCAAGTAAAGTGTCCTTTGGTTGATCGTGGGGAGGAAGTGAAGCAGCTGATGCTTTGGTACCCAGGGTCCAGGTCGAGGAGCTCACTATTCAGAATTAGTTCTCAGCTAGACTATTTAAGGATCTCATAAACGTCAACGTATAACTTGGCACACAAACTTTATTCAGCATACAATCTTATTTTTAACCCAAGTTCTCCAGAAATCCATAACCTTTACACATAAATTCAAAAACATAAATCTTTACATAAAAATCACATAAATCACAATGTCTCTTCATCAAAATACATACCTGTAGACAGCTGTCCAGGTTGTATAGCTTCTGCAATTCATGCAATGCATTACAATGCAATACAGCACATTGCAGCTTTCAATGTTCGATGCATGTGCATAATACAATATCTTTGACATAACACAAAAACACAAACAAAATCACCAAATCAGTGTTTGGACAAACTATTAAGGTCAAAATGTCAGAAAACATAAATTTGGGAAGAAAAATATTGTGACTCACAAATATTGAACTATAGAATATAGCTGTCAAGAATATTGTTTTTTTAATAAATAACATTGATTCAAGAATACTGTTGTGCTTAATATAATTTTCAGTATTATAGTAGTAAAAATATTGTTTTTTAATGTGTTTTAGTTAATATATTAATTTTAAGTGTTAGAATTGTTGGTATAACTGTTATTAATTGTACAAAAATAGTTTGTAAGTTTAAGGGGCTAATTACAAGTCTGGTGGTCTTTGACCACCAGACTTGCAGTGGTGGTCCTGCGGCCGCCGCTTTCCGAAGCAGCTATTCTGTGCCAGGGAACCACCGTTCTCTGGTGGTGGCACAGCGGACAAGGGAATACAACATGCAAGGCGGGACCACCACGGTCCACCAAGCATATTATGAGTATCCCTCCCCCCAGCCCTTTTATGTCTGTGAGCCCACCATGAAAAGGCTGGGGGTGTGGAAACAAAGAGGGCCCTATATGGCCCCCATGCCACCGACCACCATGGGGATGTATTCAGGGGGCACAACATGTGACCCCGTTTGCATGCACCCCAATTTCCAGCACGGCATGGACTTCACCGTTCATGCCCTGCTGGAACTGCTTTTACGTTCCCATCCATTGCAGTGCCCTTTTTCAGGGCACCACCATGGGAATGGCAAAAGAAAAGCCCACCAGACTCAAGTTGAACTTGTAATCTGGTGGGCAGACCATGCACAGCTTTGGTGGTTCTGTGCAGGCACAAAGTCAGCGCAGCACCGCCAAAGTCGTAATCAGATCCTAAGTGATTTAGTATTTTTTTTTAAATGTTATTCCTAATTTATAGTGTCATAGGGGGTTGTTGGGTTTGTAGGGGATAGGGTGGGATGTTATTTAAATTAGAATGTTTTTAAAATTTAATTTTAATGTGTTTTCTTTAATTATTTTTTTATTTACTATTAAATGCGTGATTGTTAAGTGTTATATGTTCAGTTATATTTCAATTGAAATTAAAACATTTATTTTAGTTTTAATAATAGTAATAGTAAGTTATATTTTAGTAGCAGGTTGTTGGTTTTAGAGGGATTTAGGACAGCAAATGAATTAAGCTATAAATAATGACAAATTATTGTTAATTAGTTTATATTTGTTAATTAATTATTTAATAGATTGTTAGTATGTAAATAGTTTAATGATTTATTTAAGTTATATTTTAGTTATGGGTTGCTGGGTTTATAGGGGAGTAGGGTGGGAAGTTAAATTGAATCAAGTGTATTTTAATTTAGTGCTATTTTTTAAAATTAAATATTTGATTAATATACAAAATACTCAATTTAATAAACATTGTGTAATTGTTGCACTGTTTTATTTCTTGTAATATTTTTTAGTTTTCATATCTTTATTACACATGCACTTTCTAATGCTGTGTTATTTTATTTAGGTGAGTGGGTGGGGAAAAAATAAATATATAATATTTTTCACATTATTCGATATGTATATGTAATTTATTAATTGGCAATTAATTATGTATAATTGGTCATTCATTATGCATAACTTATATTTGTAATTTGTAAATTTATTTGTAATGATTGACATAATTGTTAATGTTTCTGTTAATTTGGGAAGCTGATATTATTACATGTACTTTTATTGTTTCCTTTATAATTAAAATTGTTTTTATTTTTCTTAAAATATATAAATATTTATTCCTGTATACTGAAATGTAATATGTTATATTAAGTGCTGGAAAAAGTTTACTAAGATTAATAGGACTTGGGATATAATCTTTTTGAAGTCAAACACTTTCCCTACTGTTGCTTAGACTGGAGTGGGAATAGTAAAAAAACTCCTCTGAAGTCCAATACTTTCCCTACGGT
The DNA here is from genome assembly GCA_963921515.1 of Calotriton arnoldi. NCBI lineage: Eukaryota > Metazoa > Chordata > Amphibia > Caudata > Salamandridae > Calotriton > Calotriton arnoldi. Next base: position 167,824 of record CAWUFW010007714.1, read on the forward strand.
TGCTTAGACTTGAGTGGGTTAGTAAATGTAACCCCTTCAAAGTCTACCACTTTCCCTGCTGTTGCTTAAACTGGAGAGGGAATAGCAAATTTGTCCACTTCAAAGTCCAACTTTTTCCCATCTGTTTAGATGAGAGAGAATAGTAAATCCTACTCCTCTGAAGTCCAACGTTTTCCCTACTGTTGCTTAGACTGGAATGGGAATAGTAAATCTCAACACTCTAAAATCCAATGCTTTCAACACTGTTGCTTAGACTGGAGTGGAAATAGTAAATGTAACCCGTATGAAGTCCAACATTTTCCCGGCAGTTGATTAGACTGGAGTAGGAATAGTAAATCTAACCTCTCCAAGGTCCAACACTGTCCCTACTGTTGTTTAGATAGGAGTGGTAATAGTAAATGTAACCCCTCCGAAGTCCAACACTTTCCCTACTCTTGTTTAAGCTTGAGTGGTAATAGTATATCTAATATTTCCAGAGTCCTTTTCTAATATTGCTGAAATAGATTTTTTATGATCATTTATTTTTTATATTTAATACTTTTTTGTTTTTATTATTTAATTTTTTAATGTTCATATTATTTGGAGTCAATGTGTTTTTTTTGCGCTTTAATATCATACTATTATATATATATGGGTGAAAAGAATTGATATTATTAATATATTTTGTTATTGAATCGTTTATAATTATTAGATTCTTTTTAATTTGTGCATGTACATATATAGTTCAGCTCCAAAAGTCGCCCAAGTCAAATAGGTAGAATTTGAAATGCTTTAGCTAGGGAAGAAGGTGAGCATTTCTATGGCACAAGATGTCCTCCAAAGCTAACCTATAATGCAAAAGATTGGGAATCAACCACAGTCTCACCCAATAAAGAAGTGGTTTTAAAACTGCTAGGTTGCCCACCCTTTTAGTCCTGTGTCGTAGAAAAGTGGGAGGAATGGTGTGCTCTGCGGAAGGCTAAATAGGGATCTTAAAAGTTGCTTTCCTTAGTTGTCAGACCTTTAATGTTAGAAGAACCCCAGACTTCAGCACCAAAAAGAGCAGCAGCCAGAGACTTTGCCCCAATATATATATGCTTGGTGGGAGCTTTGAAATTACCAACATTTTTAGCAAAACGAAAAATGCTTTGTCTAGTGAAACTAGGGGCCAGATGTACGACCCTATTTTGCATGCGCAAATGGCTTTGCGACCCGTTTGTGCATGCAAAATACAAAAGGGCCATGTACTAACTCTATTTAGCGACTCGCAATTAATTTGCGACTCGCTAAATAGGATTAGCGATTCGCTATTAGGAAGGGGCTTTCCGAGGGCGTCCCTTCCTAATAGCGAGTCTGAGCCCTATGTATGACTGTTTTGCAACCACAATTGCGGTCGCAAAACAGTCTCAGTTTACCACCCTTCTCAGAAGGGTGGTAAAGCACTCGCAAAAGGGAAGGGGTCCCCAGGGGACCCCTTGCCCTTTGTAAATGCAGGGGAAAATATTTTTTAAGGGCAGACAGTGGTCCCAGGGACCACTACCTGCCCTTAAAAAATGAAACGAAAACGTTTCAATTTTTTTTTTAAATGCATCCTGTTTTCCTTTAAGGAAAACGGGCTGCATTTAAAAAAAAGAAACTGCTTTATTTAAAAGCAGTCCCAGACATGAAGGTCTGCTGAGCCCAGCAGGCCGCCATACCTGGAAGGGCCAGCCATTCCTAATGGGGTCACAAATTGCGAGTGCCTCATTAATATTCATGAGGCATGCAATTTGCGACCCCATTGGGAATCACAAACCGTGTTAAACACACTGTTGTACATGCCAAATAGCTCCTCGCAAATTGCGAGTTGCAAATGCGACACAATTTGCGAGGCGCTATTTGGCAGGTCGTACATCTGGCCCTAGGTCCAAACTATAACTACCTACAGTAGGATATATATATATATATATATATATATATATATATATATATATATTCACAGAAAAAACCATAGGTTTTAGGGACAGTTATAGTTACTTGGACATTGCACTCGTACAAAACCCGTGAAATTCCCCCGTTATAGTTAGTTCAGCTAACTATAACTCGCGCCCCCGCAATGCACTGCTGATGACGTCACATATTACATCACTCATGACATGGTCAGTGACATCACTGATGACATCACTGATGACATCTCAAATGACATCACTGATGACATCATCCAGTGACTGTGTGTTTCTGTAAAGTTTAAATATTTTTAATATATATAGGAAAAGACGTATTGAAGAATGAGTGGGTGTGTAAGTGTCTGTATGGATGATTTAGTAGGTGCGTGACTGACTCTATAAGTGAGTGATTTAACGTATCTTACTGAATGCATGGGTTAGTGACTAAACTGGGTGAATGTCTGTATCCGTCTGTCTGTTGCTGTGTAAGTGGCTGCATGTGTTTGTGAATAGCTAAATGAGTGTCTATATGAGTTATTGAATGCTTGTCTGAGTATCTGTATGGGTGCCTGAGTGTTTGTGTGGGAGGGGTGTGTGCAACTCTGTGCATAGATGTGTGAGTGGGTGATTCACTGGGTGGATGGTTTCAAGAGTGCATCTGTGATAGACTGTATGGGTGGGTAAGTGTGTGTAAGAGTGTGTTAGTGAGTGAATGTATGTCCCAGTGGTACATGTGTGAGTAACTACATATGTGAAAGGCAGTATATATGTGTGTTGGAGTATATAAATAGCTATAAGCAAGAGTGAGTGATTGTGATAGTGGCTGTATGGATGAGTGTGTGCTTGTATCAGTGATTGTATAAGAGCGTAACAATGTGCTACTATTTGTATGAGTAAGTGAGCTGGTGTGTGTATAACTGTATAGGTGAGTAAATGGCAGTGTGATTAATTATTTGCATGACTGACTAGGTGTCTGAGTATCTCTATGGATGAGTGGCGTTGTTTGAGTGTCTATATAGGAGTAAGAGTGCATATGATAGTCCTGTACTGAGTGACCGTAAGTATGAGTGACTGTACGGGTGAGTGAGTGGATGTGTGTGTGTAGACCTAAGAATCAGTGAGTGGGTATGTAGTTATTGGTGTTGGAGTGTCTATGGTTTTGCGAATGGCAGTCTGTAATTTAGAGTGGGTGTATCAAAGATTATATTAGGGTGTGAGGAGGTGCATCAGATTTTCACGTGGATGATGTCATCAGTGATGTCATTTGAGATGTCATCAGTGATGTCATCAGTGATGTCACTGACCATGTCATGAGTGATGTAATATGTGACGTCATCAGCAGTGCATTGCGGGGCGCGAGTTATAGTTAGCTGAACTAACTATAACGGGGGAATTTCACGGGTTTTGTACGAGTGCAATGTCCAAGTAACTATAACTGTCCCTAAAACCTATGGTTTTTTCAGTGAATTTCAAAGGTTTTTTAAATGCTAATTTGTAACTATAACGTGTCTGAAACCTATGGTTTTTTCAGTGAATTTCAAAGGTTTTTTAAATGCTAATTTGTAACTATAACGTGTCTGAAACCTATGGCTTTTTCAGTGAATTTCAAAGGTTTTTTAAATGCTAATTTCTAACTATAACGTGCCTGAAACCTACGGTTTTTTCAGTGAATTTCAAAGGTTTTGTAAATGACAATTTTTAAATGTATTAATTGTTATATTAATTTTTTTCATACTGATTTACTACATTTTTAGAAACAATTTTTTTTTACAGATTTTATTTTTTAAATTACATTGTAATTACATTATACATTACATTACAAAAAATACTTTCTCAGAATGAATTACTTTAGTTTAAATACTTTGCACATAGGCAATAGACTTTTAAGTACAGTAGTTACAGTTGTTGCAATGGGCAACACATTTTCAAACACAATGCAACATTCAGCTCAATGTGAATTTCTAGTTAAATGCAATTAGTTACTTTATGGATTACTTTTCTAACCACAGGACTGGATCCTAGATTCAGTCCTGGTACATCTCCTGTAAACAGTTGAGTAAAAGCGTTTTGGTTACAGTCATGATTTTTAAGGAATATTATTGTATTTTAAAAGTTGACACTTAGAAACTTTTTCTCATAGAATCACCAATGTTATCCTATGGAAGGAAATTCACTTAGCAGGTAAAAACTGTTATCGTTACTTTTTCTTACTCAGTGTTGGATCCTGGATCCAGCACTGGTGCATCTCCTGTAAACAGTTGAAAGAATGCGTTTAAGTCATACAGGTGATTTTTAAGGAATATTTGTAGTTTGTAAAAATCAACACTTTGAAACTTTTTGCTGAAAACCAGACAATGGATTCCTATGGAAGAAAATATAAGTTACTGGTAAGTACGGTTAAAATTACTTTTCAGGATTAGTACTGGGCTGAAAGATGCAGCACTGAGGTCTCTCCTGATAACAGGTGAGTAAATCGGAATTCGTATTTCGGCTGATTTTAGAGGAATATTTTAAAGTTCCAAAACTCCACACTTAGAAGAATTTCCAAATGAAACCAGTCAATGTTAGCCTATGGAAGGAAATTCAAGTTACTGGTAAGTACGGTTAAAATTACTTTTCAGGACCAGTACTGGGCTGAAAGATACAGCACTGAGGTCTCTCCTTATAACAGGTGAGTAAATCGGAATTCGTATTTCGGCTGATTTTAGAGGAATATTTGTATGTTTCAAAAATCAACACTTAGAAACTTTTTCAGCAAAAAGCAGGCAATGATATCCTATGGAAGGAAATTCAAGTTACTGGTAAGTACGGTTAAAATTACTTTTGAGGATCAGTACTGGGCTGAAAGATGCAGCACTGAGGTCTCTCCTGATAACAGGTGAGTAAATCGGAATCGTATTTCGGCTGATTTTAGAGGAATATTTTAAAGTTCCAAAACTCCACACTTAGAAGAATTTCCAAGTGAAACCAGTCAATGTTAGCCTATGAAGGAAATTCAAGTTACCGGTAAGTACGGTTAAAATTACTTTTCAGGACCAGTACTGGGCTGAAAGATGCAGCACTGAGGTCTCTCCTGATAACAGGTGAGTAAATCGGAATTCGTATTTCGGCTGATTTTAGAGGAATATTTTAAAGTTCCAAAACTGCACACTTAGAAGAATTTCCAAGTGAAACCAGTCAATGTTAGCCTATGGAAGGAAATTCAAGTTACTGGTAAGTACGGTTAAAATTACTTTTCAGGACCAGTACTGGGCTGAAAGATACAGCACTGAGGTCTCTCCTGATAACAGGTGAGTAAATCGGAATTCGTATTTCGGATGATTTTAGAAGAATATTTGCACAATGGTGAAGGGAGGGGCGGGGCCTGAGGTGACATCTGTGCAAACGCGCCCGTGGCGCGTTTTAAGTTGGGGGATTAAGTCCCCTTGAATCCTGAGGGTCCCTAGGGGCCAACTAGCCCACCAGGAACCTCCAATATGCGCCAGGAGGCTGCGTTGCAGAGACGTGTAGAGAGGCCACACCCCTTTTACACCTCTCTGCAACGCAGCTCTGTGGCGCTTTCTGGATGTACCTGTTGGGCTAGTTGGCCCTCAGGGACCCTCAGGATTGAAGGGGATTTAATTCCCATCTTAAAACGCGCCACGGGGCCTGTATGCACACATGTCACCTGAAGCCCCGCCCCTCCCTTCACCACTGTGCAAACGCGCCCCGTGGCGCGTTTTAAGCTGGGGGATTAAGTCCCCTTGAATCCTGAGGGTCCCCGGGACACTGCAGGAGCCGGCCCTGGGGGGTGGCGGTCCCCAGGGCCATCAAGGGCTCCATGAGGGGGGCCGCGCGGCCCCCCTCCCTACATCAGCACAGCCCCGGGGAGGTGTTGGTCCCCGGGGCTTCGGGGGTCCAAAACGGACCCCCATTTTAATTTGTTAGTGCCCCGGGGAGGTGGCGGTCCCCGGGGCGTGTGGGGAGGCCCCCGGGACTTGGGCCACCCGGGGGCAAAATACAATCGAAGCGCGGGAGACCGCGCTTCGGTTTTTTTTTTTTCGGCAGGATTCGCGCACCCTGAGCGCATCCTGCCGATTTTTTTAAAAAAAGTTTTGTTTTTTGCCCAGGGGTCCTTTGGGACCCCTGAGCAAACCTAGGGGGTCAGGGTGTTTCTACCCTGCCCCCTTTGTGCGCTTTGACGCACTTGTTTCTGTCCCTCGGTTCTACCGAGGGACAAAATGGCTGCCAACATTTCCTGAATCGGAATGTTGACAGCCAGCTGACAGCCAATTAACATGCAGCTCGTGATCGGGAGGGTACGCGGACCCTACTCGGCCATAGATATCACTATCTTTTTACTTTTGATTTTCTCAGCAACTACTGAACGGATTTACACCATTTAACAAAAGGGTTCTTTCTGAACCAAGAACTACCTCTTTGCCAAATTTGGTGTAATTCCGTTCAGCAGTTCGGGCTGTAGCCGTGTCTAAAGTTTCCTATGGAAAATTGCATGGGGAAAACGCGTTTTGGGACCCCCTTTTCTCGGCCCCCGCTTGACGAATCCCCCGAGACTTTCAGGGTAGGAGCGGACCGGAGCGGGCCACAAAGTTTGAAAATTTCGCGAAGATACGTCAACCGGCAAGAGAGTTATTTCAAATAGAATGTCGCGGATTTCCTATGGATAATAGGTTGTAACTATAACTATCTACTGGCGACCGCCAGTAGATAATATATATATATATACAAAGCAGATCCCTGCAGTCCTGGCAGGAAAAAACGAGCCACTCCAGTTTCAAGGCTTCAAAGTGTTCCAGGTTTATTACGGCAACAGAAACGACGCGTTTCGATCTCTAGCGAGATCTTGGTCACATGACCTCTTTGTCAGTTCCACATATATTTAAAGACATACTGATATGCACGGCACAGCGTGCAGTGAGACATAAAGAAAATACTACAGTGATTTCTAAAGTTGTTTAAAATTAAAAAACAAAACAAAAAGCATTGTTAATTAGCACAAATGCATTTCAAAGTTAATATATAAATGAAAGTATAAATGTAAACTTAACCTTATACAATTGGTGAACAATTAATGATATATAATTCATACCATAACATTGACGTCATATTTTACTGTTTCTGAACATTGACTGATGGGTCTAGTGCCCCTAGAAGTGTCTTAAACGTTTTTTTACGTTTTTTTACGTTTTTTTACTCGAGTATAGTACCCTTACATTAATGAATTACTCGCATAGACCTTATTGTAATGACCGTTATGCTTATGGTAAAAGAATTTTATATATATGTATGAGTATGGGGACTCGTGCATGACGTGGCTAGTAACAGAGGGAGGTAGGTGAACTGTAATTGTTACATATATTATAGTCCAAAATAGTCTTGCGCCTAGGTATATTTACATAAATTGCTATAACTAAACTATCATGCAAGGAATTTTGAAATACCCAATTTTCTTGTGCAGTGCAGTTGACGATATTGACTATAACATGACCAGAGGTTCTGTAGAGATAGCAGTTACTGTGAACATACTGACTCTCTTGTGCTCTTAACAATATTTTAGTGGCTATCCTCCTCTCGTGTGGTAAAGCCGATCTGTTGGAGATAGATAAGACAGAAACTGTTAGTATCTCTTATATAATTTACCCCATAATCATAACATCATGGTTACAAAACCTAGCTTGGGCATCATAATTTCAAGAACAGACAAACCATCAAGAGTTAATTTATATCCACATGTTTCTACTTAATGCAACATGTATTCTCAGAAAACAAAACAAGAAATCAACAGTGTAAGTTAAAACCACTAACAAGTGAAATTAAAATCAGGAAATCTACAGTCTAACTGAATATAAACTATTCAATTGGTTGACAGGAAGCGTCCAAATATTCATAGGTGTACATATAATTCTTCGTCATTATTCATACCTGTATCGAACATACTGCCGGCTAGAAGAATTAATCTGGACTCTAGTCTGCGTAGTGCTAAGATTCGATTCCCTCCTCTAGGATGTTTAGAAATAGTTGCTAGACCAAAGAACTTGCCTTTGGTCCAATTGCCCTCATGTGCCTCATTGAAGTGTCTAGATGTGCTGTAACTGAAGTCGCGATTAGTTATCGCTCTCCAGTGCTCCAAGATTCTCTTCTTGACTGGAAATGTCGTCGAACCGACATACCATTTCCCACATGGACAGGTGATAGCATAAATTACGAAATCAGTCCCACAAGTTATGGGTTTTGTTATTTTCCATTTCCTTCTCGATCTCTGTAATGTCACTTCACTTACATTCTCACTGTCTACAGGCTTTACATTTACTACAATTGTAAAAGCCTCCCCTTTGCTCTAGCCACGTCTTTTTGTTGCTCTGTAAGTGGCTGTTGACTAAGATGTCCTTAAGGGATAGGTTTTTTCTGAAAGTAACAGCTGGTGAGTTACCTAACTTTTTGGTAAGTAGTGGATCTTGTGTCAGGATATGCAATCTTTTCTTCAATATATTTCTCAGTTCACCTGCCTGTATATATATATATATGCTGGTCCTCTGCCAAAATAAAGAATTGGTTGCAATACACTGGCTGGAGTGGCCGTATCTTTACCTGTACCCATGGGTGACGGTGGTCAATGTGATATATGCAGAAATATCACCAATTGAAACAGGATAAGGCTACTACTACAGTACAACCAAGGGTACAGCAGGATATTATGACTTCATTGGTAGCCTCTGATGTCAGCCTGTTGCAAGATCTTCATGCACTCGAGAGAAATGATGAATATGGGCTATCGAATATAGAATCTACACAATCTCTCATGCAACAGCAAGGAATCAATACGAATGTTGCACCAAATACCAACTTTAAACCCAAGTCAAAATTTGTGCCGGTAATGACTAGAGACTCCATAGATACATTCAATGAGATAATTTCTGCAGAAATAAGAAAATTAAATTTTAAAATACATACTAATCAGAGGAATCGTAGCATTAATCAGATCAAATATCAGCAAATGATAAAAAAATTGCGTGATAACGACTCAGTGGTAGTGCGAAACTCAGACAAAGGGGGTAACGTGGTCATCTGGCCGAAGGATCAATATATGGAGGAGGCTTTGAGGCAGTTGGGAGACCGAAACTGCTATAAATTAAGCTCAAGACAGGTCACGAAAACAGCACAAAGCGAATTATTTACTAAACTACTAGCTTGGAAAAGTATGGGATTAATTAATCAAGATGAACTGAAGTTTTTGAAAAATGATTATCCAGTATTACCTGTGATTTATTTTATCCCAAAAATTCATAAGGACAAACTACGACCCCCAGGAAGACCTATTATTTCGGCAATACAAAGCCTAAATGAGAATGTTGCTGTGTACATTGATTCGTTTTTACAAGAACTTGTAAAGGGTTTACCATCATATTTACAGGACACCACAGATTTTTTAAAACAGATGAAAGGTGTCGAGTGGCAAAAAGATTATTTATTAATATCAATGGATGTGTGTAACTTATATACATCGATACATCATCAAGATGGTATAAGAGCACTTGAACATTTCTTAGGCATGAGACCGATAGAATTCCACTCCCATAACAAAATGTTAATAGATCTAACAAAATTTGTTTTGAACAATAATTATTTTTTATTCCAGCAACAGATTTACCATCAAGTGAGAGGCGTAGCTATGGGTGCGAGTTTTTCACCTAGCTACGCCTGTCTTCACATGGGATGGTGGGAGGAGATGGTCGTAAAATCAAAATATGCAGATGTATTGGCAAAAAATGTGGTAAAGTGGGTTCGTTTTATAGACGACCTATTTGTGATATGGCAAGGTGATAAACGAAGTGCAGAGGAATTTATTAATATGTTAAACAACAATGACATAAATGTTCAACTCACATATGAAATCAGTGACACATCTATTTGCTTCCTAGATGTAGAGGTATATGTATTTGAAAACAAGGTGGAAACAAAACTGCACCGAAAAATTACGGCTGGCAATACCATCTTGCATTCTAACAGCTTTCACCCCAAACATACAATCCATAGTATACCATACGGCGAAATGTTGAGAATACGGCGTATCTGCAGTAGGGAAGTAGATCTAGTAAAAGCACAGGAAGAATGTAAATCTCGTTTCCTAGCCAGAGGTTACTCAGAACGTATTGTGGATGAGGCCATTCGTAAAACTAGAGCCCAACCACGTGAGGACTTATTATCCAAACCATCGGCAGGTAAAAGCAGGCAAACATCAAGTTCAATAACTACTGTAAGTAGCCCCAGACTAATTCTCACCTACAATAAGCAAAGAGACAGCATAAGAAAGATGGTAAAAAGAATTGGCATTTAGTACAAAGTGATCCTATTATAGGGATGAAAATGCCATCAACTCCCTCTATAACATATAGAAGAGCGTTAAGCACAGGAGATTGCTTAGTAAGTAGCAGTCCGGAAATAAAAAAGAATACCAATTGGCTGTCTAACCGCAAAGGTTTCGTGAGATGCCTGTCATGTAAAGCATGTAAATATGGGGAAAGTAAAACCTCTTATCAAACAGCATTCAAGGATAGTCCCACTACAATAGAAAAGTTTCTAACATGTAAGACTGAGTTCGCCGTATATGTGCTGGAGTGCTCTTGTGGACTGCGATATGTGGGAAGCACAAAATTGCAGGTCCACAAGAGAATACTCCAGCACATACGGGCCATTACTAACAATGATACTACGTATCCAGTGGCCCGCCATTTCAGAGAGGTCCATGCAAACAATCTAGACCACCTGAAATATTATGTGATAAATGGCGTTCCCCACTGAGACGAGGAGGGAACAGAGAGGCTATACTAAGGCGACTAGAAACAAGGCATATCCTAGAAATAGACAGCAAAAGCCCACATGGGTTAAATACTACAGAGGACTTGCATACATGGCTCTAATGATAGATTTATAATTATTCTAGTGGTAAATATACAAAATAAAAAGAGAACTAGTATCACATGGTTTTAATAAGCTGAAGCTCTTATCCCTATCAAAACCTTTTTTTCTTGTTTTATTGATTTTGGTGACATGGGCTCATGTCACAATAAAAATATTTTGCACTAGCACTTTATAGGTGTGACTCATACTCTGACAGTATGAGACAAATGGAATATTGTTTACAAATTGCACTGTAAATTGCACTTCGTAATGAATAATGGACATGTTGACATCTACTGAGAGCATTTTCAAAGGCTGATTAGGTTGGGTTAAAATGATGCGAATGATAAAACCAAGTGAGGTAACAACTGAGACATGATAATAAGAAATGCTTTGTTTAGGTGCTAATAAATGAAATGTATTTATACAGCCATGAAAGTACTGCGAATTTTGCACATAATTTAAATGTCATGATCCTAACAAAAAAATTGTTTTATATATGTATATATATCAAAAAAGTTGTTTTAGATAAGTATTTATACAGAAATAAAAGTAATTATGCACATGGTTTTAAATAATAAGCATCAGACCCAAGAGTAAAATCAAAAGGAAAACTATGACCTCTGTGCCTTTTTCAATTAAATGTATTAAGACAGTGAAATTATGTAGGGCCATACAGAGGTCTTGTTTCTTTCTTTTTAAATATTCATGGATATTTATAAACATTTTAAATATGTATGAATCGGTCACAGAGTTAATAAGCTATTGTGGAATTATTCAATGTAATGATGGAATGTAGACGGGTAGTCTTTTGTCCATATTCATGAATTAATTATGCACCTATCACTTTAAAAATGGGGAGAAAAAATGTAGCATGTCATGTGATCAAGGCCCCTGGTGGGTTGAAACGCGTCATGGCGGCACAGCACGAAAAATAAAGAATTGCACTGAATAAGAGGAGTCCGTGCCTTTTTGATTCCTGGTTGTGGAGAATCGAGCGAAAAAGGAGTATTGGATATATATATATATATATATATATATTTTTTTTTCATTTTACAGTTCGGCATGGAAAGCACTGTGCTAGGCCTATGTTTAAAGACTTTGCTGTACAAATGGCAAAAGACTTTGTCCCTTTCTATCTCTGCGTGGATGGCACTGTGCTAATCCTATGTTTAAAGACTTTCATAGAAAAGCAGACATTTGAGGTGAGCAGATCTAGAGTGTCGCTGGTGTCGAGAGTGCTGTATACAGGAACTGCTTTCCACCTAAACTTGAGAACTGCCCAGAGTTCTCTGCTTCTTTTTTGCATATATATATATATATATATATATATATATATATATATATATATATTCGCTGAAAAAACCATAGGTTTCAGGGCCGTTATAGCTAGTTGGACATTTCATTCGTACAAAACCAGAGAAATTCAGCCGTTATAGTTAGCTGAGCTAACTATAACTCGCGCCCCCGCAATGCACTGCTTATGATGTCACATATTACATCACTCATGACATGGTCAGTGACATCACTGATGACATCACTGATGACATCATCCAGTGACTGTGTTTCTGTAAAGTTTAAATATGTTTTATATATATATATGCCAAGGTGTATTGAAGAATGAGTGGGTTTATAAGTGTGTGAATGGATGATTTAGTAGGTGCGTGACTGACTGTATAAGTGAGTGATTAAACGTGTCTTACTGAATGCATGCGTTAGTGACTAATCTGTGTGAAAGTCTGTATCAGTCTGTCAGTTGGTGTGTAAGCGGCTGCCTGGGTTGGTGAGTAGCTACATGAGTGTCTATATGGGTTATTGATTGGTTTCCTGAGTATCTGTATGGGTGCCATAGTGTGTGGGTGGGTGGGGAGTGTGTGACTGTGCATAGATATGTGAGTGGGTGATTCACTGGGTGTATGGGATCAAGAGTGCATCTGTGCAGGGCTGTATGGGTGGGTGAGTGTGTGTATGGGTGTGTTGGTGAATGAAAGGATGTCTCAGTGGTACATGTATGAGCAACTACATATGTGAAAGGCAGTATATGTGAGTGTTGGAGTATATAAATGACTATATGTGAGAGTGAGTGATTGTGAGAGTAGCTGTCTGGATGAGTGTGTGCTTGTATCAGTGATTGTATAAGAGAGTAAATATGTGTTAGTATCTGTATGAATAAGTGAGGAGGTATGTGTATAACAGTATAGGTGAGTAAATGGGAGTGTGAATGATTCTTTGCATGACTGACTAGATGTGTGAGTAACTCTATGGATGAGTGGCGGTGTGTGAGTGTCTGTATGTGTAAGAGTGCAAATGATAGTGCTGTATTGATGAGTGACTGCATGTATTAGTGACTGTATGGGTGAAGGAGTGGATGTGTGTGTAGACCTAGGAATCAGTGAGTGGGTATGTAGTAACTGGTATTGGTGTGTCTATTGTTTCGAAAATGGTAATCTGTATTTTAGAGTGGGTGTATCAAAGGTTTAATTAGGGTGTGAGAAGGTGCATCAGATTATCACGTGGATGATGTCATCAGTGATGTCATCAGTGATGTCATCAGTGATGTCATTTGAGATGTCATCAGTGATGTAATCAGTGATGTCATCAGTGATGTAATATGTGACGTCATCAGCAGTGCATTGCGGGGGCGCGAGTTATAGTTAGCTCCAGTAACTATAACGGCCGAATTTCTCTGGTTTTGTACGAGTGAAATGTCCAACGAACTATAACGTCCCTGAAACCTATGGTTTTTTCAGTGAATTTCAAAGGTTTTTTAAATGCTAATTTCTAACTATAACGACCTTGAAACCTATGGTTTTTTCAGTGAATTTCAAAGGTTTTTTAAATGCTAATTTCTAACTATAACAACCCTGAAACCTATGGCTTTTTCAGTGAATTTCTAAGGTTTTTTGAATGCTAATTTCAAACTATGCCTACATAGGTAGGACATATGCAGAAAGAGGAAGAAAGGCGCAGAAAGAAGCAAGAGAAATGCAGAAAGAGGCAACAGAAGTCCAGAAAGACAAAGAAAGGTGCAGAAAGAAGCAAGAGATATGCAGAAAGAACCAACAGAGGGGCAGAAAGAGGCCTTGTTGCAAAGTCATCCTGTGCCCCCAACTTTTTGCTGATGGGTACTGGTGGTAACTGAGTCTGATTAACCAGCCCTAGAGCCAGTGCTATGCTAAAAGACACGTAGAATACAGTGAAAACGCCTACATACACTAGGGTACACTATGGGTTGGGGTACCCCTGTGATTGGCATGACCTCCCCTGTAAGGCCGTAGTACACAATAGGGCAGGGGGATTAAAAGTACCTCTAAGTCAGAGGTGCAGAAAGATGCTTCTTTAACTAGTAGTCGTGTTTGCAGAGTGGTAGAGAAAGGGTGCTGGACCTCCGACCAGCGCTCAGGAATTCCGCTGTGTAGGACTTAAAGGAGGTACCAGGAGGGCTTCTTGGCTCCCAAAGTCCCTCAGGAGTAAAGTGGACTTTATCCCCAATCCCGTAGTCTGCCAGGAGGCACGTTTGCAGAGTGGAGGAGAAAGTAGGCATGGCCTCAAAAGACGTCTTAGCAATCCTACTGTGTGGGACTTACTGGAGGTAACAAGAGAGGTAGTTGGCCCCCGAGGACATCCTTGGGGGCCAACTACCCCTCCTATTACTTCAGTAAGTACCACACAGCAGGATTGCTAAGTTCTCATATCAGGCCACTCCCCCTTTGCCCACCACTCTGCAAACGCGCTCCCTGGCGCGCTCTTGGATGGGGATTGAAGTCCCCTTCACTGCTGGGGGTCCTTAGGGGCCAACTAGCCTACCTCTTACCTCCAGTAAGCCCCACACAGTCGGATTGCTGAGAGGTGGACACAGGCCACGCCCCCTTTCTCCACCACTCTGCAAACGCTCCTCCTGGTGCGCTCTTGGTTGGGGGATGAAGTCCCCTTTCCTCATGAGGGTCCCAGGGGGCCAACTAGCCCACCAGGTACAACCAGTAAGCCCTACACAGCTGTATTGCTGAGAGTGGTCTGAGGCCATGCCCCCTTTTTACACCACTCTGCAAATGCACCTCCTGACTCAAATGCCTCAAATGCTTTTTTTGGCCCTGGGGGTCCTTGTGGGATCCCCTGAGCAGGCCTAGGGGGTCAGGGTGTTTCTACCCTGCCCCCTTTTCTTGTTTTTCATCTTTTTTTTGCTGTTTTCTTGTGACTCGGTTACCGAGTCACAAGATGGCTGCCAACACATTCTGGTTTGGAGTGTTGGCAGCCAATCAGAATTAAGCTCGTGCTCGGGAGGGTTCGCGAACCCTCCTCGGTGCTCAGATACCGATATTTTTATTTTTTCAATTTCTCAGGAACTACTGAACGGATTTACACCATTTAAAAAAGGTCGCTTTCTGAACCAAGAGCTACCTTTTTGTCAAATTTGGTGTAATTCCGTTCAGCAGTTCGGGCTGCAGCCTGTTCCAAAAATTCCTATGGAAATTAACATGGGGAAAATGCGTTTTGGGACCCCCCTTTTTGCTCCGCCCCCGCTCAACGAATCACCCCGAAACTTTCAAGACAGGAGCTGACCTAAGTGAACCATTAGTTTTGAAACTTTCGCGAAGATTCGTCAAACGGCGCCAAAGATATTCGCAAAAGAAAAAACGCTTTTGAATAGAAACAAGGTCCTAACTATAACTATCTACTGGTGACCCAAGATTCACCCAAGAAGAAAGCCTGCACTCCAGGATATCGATTTTATGATTCAAATTGTATTTTGCTTGGCTGAGGAGTCTCGACTGGACTTTGTCAAAGCTGTGCACAGTGAATAGTGCCTTAATGCCCTTAAAAACAATGCATCATTACTTACACAAGAAAAATAGTGAAGACTATCAGTGAGTCACTCTTACAACAAAATATTACATGCAGAAGCGATACTGTGTAAAACATTGCAAATCATATTATTTCATACAGTTTATGTCCGTAATTTAAATATTCATTTACAAAACTCATGTTTTGCTCCAGCAAAGAATATAAAAGTGAATTTAAATGTTTACACAGGTTGCCCAATGCGGTTTAAGGAAATACATTCTGTTACACCTTTCTTAGTAGAGAGGGAAATTCTAGCGTTACCAAACATGTGCACTTCAAATACAGCGCCAAGTGTCAAATCCATCATAAAATGAGGATATTTTCGTAAAATGTAGATTAGCATGTATATCAGGCAGTCAAGTGTCTGGTGACACTTAAAAAAAAATTATTTATGCTATTTCCATTGAACGGCTCGAAATAACGGAGTTACAATGAATGACAAAAAACAATAAAATAAGCGCACACCAAAGTGAAAAAACATATAAAGAGAAGGGAGCAAAACACACTACACAAGTAAAATTGGTATGGGCACCATCCTGATGTTATACCATTAATTAATAGCAGAGGCATCTGTGTATTTCTGAGGGTACAACAATAAAATGCTCACAGGTCAATGTGCAA
Source organism: Calotriton arnoldi (assembly GCA_963921515.1). Taxonomy (NCBI): domain Eukaryota; kingdom Metazoa; phylum Chordata; class Amphibia; order Caudata; family Salamandridae; genus Calotriton; species Calotriton arnoldi. The sequence continues at coordinate 184,089 of CAWUFW010007714.1, forward strand.
AATAAAAATAAAACAACATCAAAGAATAGAAGATGAGCGGGGACAACCCCACACACTCTCTAAAAATCAATATCTATATCACATACAGCCCCCTTGTTAGGCAAGAAATACAGAATCATCCCCCAGAAAAGAAAAGAAGAAAAGAGGGATACTCAGGGTTCGGACACTCAACCAATGTGTACATTCAGTTCCTCTTTCTGATTGAGGCACCCCAGGTGTCTACTGTTGAGCATACTGATGTACTCTGATTTCTTTTGTCTCAAAATGCGCTCCCTGTTGCCATCTCTCATGTGTGTTAAAACAGTGTCAATTTCACAGAATGAGATTTCATGAGTCTGCTGCATGCATCAGATGCCAATGGTATGCAACAGGATAGCTTGGATCCCTATTTCGTATTACACACCAGTGTTCTAGTATCCTCTTTTTTCCTGGAAAAAGTGTACTTCCTACATATTGCAAACCATTTGGGCAAACTAGAACAGAGATCACAACGTTTTTGTTGGTGCTATGGGAACATGCCTTGCCCTTACCACATTTAGAAAAACCCTGTTGCTCTCTAAGCCAGGATACTGATTGTGCCTGTTGCTTTATGGGGTAGCGTTCAATTACCTGCTTTTTCTGTAGGTTATTAAGGAGCTGGAACTAACCAGATCAACAATGTCATGGTATGATCTAATCATGTGTCAATGTTTAGTTAGCACCCGTCTGACAGTCCAACTCACTGTTAAAAATTGTAATGAGTCTCACTTCCTTGCCTTCTTTTTTTCTCTGTTTTGGTGTTAGTAGGCTGTCCCTGCTGACACCCTTGGCCTTCTCACAGGCTGCCCTAATGCCCTTCCTATGGTATCCCCTGGCCTTAAACCTCCCCACTATTCTAGCATGTTCTGCCTTAAATGTTTCAGTCGTTATATATATATATATATATATATATATATATATATATATATATACATATACATATACATACAGGACAAACTTTCTGCGATGATGGAAGCCTGCTAAACACCTGGGCGCTGATGAAGGCAGGATTTAGAGCCGAAATGCATTCGCCACACTTATGAAATAAAGTGCTTCCATGGTCTTCCCCTGTGTGGCCTCTGCTCTTTCTTGTGGAGGAGTTTGTTGGAGATTATTTTGTGTCAGCCAGAGACACGATACAGAGGCCCCCACTTTGCAAGTTGGCCCGGACGTCGCTGGTTCTGTTTCGGCAGTTTCTCCTAGTTCCAAGGTATTGGTTGGTCCGGGCACGCCTCGGGGTTCAGGAGGAGAAAGGGCGGTTGTGAGGTTATTAACCTCATGCTGGGCGAGATGCATTGCCATTATTGCCCCCGCTAAAGGCACTCCTGAACTTTAGGGCTGAAGCGGTTTGGGGACCCGAGGAGGCACTGCATTTCTACTATAGTGGGAAAAAACTGGTCACCTTCATCGCGGAATTCTCTGTGCTACAGCCCGACCACTGGGTTTGATTTAACATTCCACGCATCACCTACCTGGAATTGGGACAGTGCATTCTGGGGCCTGCAGTTCACAGCAACCTTGTGAACTGGAACTGGTGTAAGGTGAAAGTCGGGGGCGGAGCTGACCTCAACCAACAAAAGAGTAGCAGGACAAACTTTCTGCGATGATGGAAGCCTGCTAAACACCTGGGCGCTGATGAAGGCAGGATTTAGAGCCGAAATGCATTCCCCACACTTATGAAATAAAGTGCTTCCATGGTCTTCCCCTGTGTGGCCTCTGCTCTTTCTTGTGGAGGAGTTTGTTGGAGATTATTTCGTGTCAGCCAGAGACACGATACAGAGGCCCCCGCTTTGCAAGTTGGCCCGGACGTCGCTGGTTCTGTTTCGGCAGTTTCTCCTAGTTCCAAGGTATTGGTTGGTCCGGGCACGCCTCGGGGTTCAGGAGGAGAAAGGGCGGTTGTGAGGTTATTAACCTCATGCTGGGCGAGATGCATTGCCATTATTGCCCCCGCTAAAGGCACTCCTGGACTTTAGGGCTGAAGCGGTTTGGGTGACCCGAGGAGGCACTGCATTTCTACTATAGTGGGAAAAAACTGGTCACCTTCATCGCGGAATTCTCTGTGCTACAGCCCGACCACTGGGTTTGATTTAACATTCCACGCATCACCTACCTGGAATTGGGACAGTGCATTCTGGGGCCTGCAGTTCACAGCAACCTTGTGAACTGGAACTGGTGTAAGGTGAAAGTCGGGGCGGAGCTGACCTCAACCAACAAAAGAGTAGCAGGACAAACTTTCTGTGATGATCCACACGGACCCCAACACCACCCTTAGAGGCACCCTTGTCTACAGACCCCCTGGGCCCTGTCCCCAGTTCAGCGACTCCATCGCCGACTTCATCAGCACGCACGCCCTGACCTCTACCGACTACATGCTCCTCGGAGATCTGAACTTTCACCTGGAGAACAACAACGACAGCAACTCCACCACCCTGATCGACAACCTCGCCAACCTCGGACTGAGACAGCTCGTCACAACACCGACCCATTCCGCCGGCCACACGCTCGACCCCGTCTTCTCCTCAAGCTCCCACGTCTCCTTCAGCCACACCACGGAACTCCTCTGGACCGACCACCGCTGCATCCACTTCACCTTCCAGAAACCCACCACACACCACCGCAACCAACAGATCCCACGCCGCTGCTGGAGCAAAGTCACCGAAAACCAACTACGGGCAAACCTCGCTCTCAGCCCTCCCTCCGACCCATCCAACACCGACGACGCTGCCTGCAACCTAAGACGATGGATAGACGACTGTGCCAACACCCTCGCCCCGCTGAAAAAATTCACCCACAGTGATACCACCAAAAGAGCCAGCTGGTTCACCCCGGAACTCCTAGCATCCAAGCGTACCTGCCGTAAACTAGAGAAGAAATGGCACAGTAATAAGACACCGGACAGCCACGCAGCCCACAAAGATGCCACCCGCAACCACCACCACCTTATCAGGTCCGCCAAGAGAATCTCCTTCAAAGACCGCCTCGACAACAGCGCACACAACAGCAAGGAGCTCTTCAACATCGTGAAGGAACTCTCCAACCCCAGCTCCAACACCAACGACATCCCGCCGTCGCAAGCCCTGTGCGATTCCCTCGCCACCTTGTTCTACCGCAAGATCGCCGACATCCACGACAGCTTCAACACCCAGACAGCCCCAACTAAGATCGATGCACCAGACCCGCCGCACACCATCGACCACGACCCCTTGCCAGCCTGGGCCAGCGTGAACATCGATGACACCATCAAGACCATGAGCACAATCCACTCCGGCTCCCCGTCAGACCCTTTTCCGCAGCACATCTTCAACAAAGCCAGCAGCTCCATCGCACCCCACCTGTGCAACGTTATCAATCTCTCCTTCGAGACCGCGACCTTCCCAGAGAGCTGGAAACACGCAGAGATCAGCGCCCTACTCAAAAAACCCAAGGCGGACCCGAGAGACCTCAAGAACTTCCGGCCCATCTCCCTGCTTCCGTTCCCAGCCAAGGTCATCGAGAAGATCGTCAACAAACAGCTAACCCGATACCTCGAAGAAAATAGCATCCTGGAGCCATCCCAATCAGGGTTCCGCAGCAACCACAGCACGGAGACTGCCCTCATCGCCGCCACCGACGACATCAGGACCCTGCTGGACAACGGTGAGACCGCAGCCCTCATCCTGCTGGACCTCTCCGCCGCCTTCGACACTGTCTGCCACCGCACTCTACGCGCACGCCTCCACGACGCAGGGATCCAAGACAAGGCCCTGGAATGGGCCACCTCCTTCCTCACCGGCAGAACCCAGAGAGTCCGCCTCCCACCATTCCGATCTGAAGCCTCCGAGATCATCTGCGGCGTACCTCAGGGATCATCCCTCAGCCCAACACTGTTCAACATCTACATGGCCCCGCTCGCACGCATCGCCAGACAGCACGACCTCAACATAATCTCCTACGCCGACGACACTCAACTGATCCTCTCCCTCACCAAGGACCCCCTCGCAGCCAAATCCAACCTCCATGAAGGAATGAAGGCCGTCGCCGATTGGATGAAGATCAGCCAACTAAAGCTGAACACGGACAAGACAGAGGTCCTCATCCTCGGCTCCAACCCCTCAGCCTGGGACGACTCCTGGTGGCCTACGACACTGGGAGCAGCCCCGACACCCACCGACCATGCACGCAACCTGGGAGTCATCCTCGACTCAACGCTCTCCATGGCCAAGCAAGTCAACGCAGTCTCCTCCTCCTGCTTCAACACCCTCTGCATGCTTCGCAAGATCTACAGGTGGATCCCGACAGACACAAGAAGAACAGTCACCCAGGCCCTCGTCAGTAGCAGACTTGACTATAAGAACGCCCTCTACGCGGGAGCCCCGGCCAAGCTCATCAAGCGACTGCAACACATACAAAACGCCTCCGCACGCCTGATCCTCGACGTACCACGCCACAGCCACATCACCCCCCACCTGAGGAACCTGCACTGGCTCCCCGTCGACAGGAGAATCTCCTTCAAACTCCTCATCCACGCACACAAGGCACTCCACAAGACTGGCCCAGCCTACCTCAACAGACGACTCCTCTTCTACGTCCCCAACCGCCAGCTCCGCTCCGCCGACCTCTCCCTCGCCACCGTCCCTCGCATTCGAAGAACAACCACCGGCGGCAGATCCTTCTCACACCTCGCCGCCAAGACCTGGAACACCCTTCCACTAAGCCTACGACAGACCCAAGACCTGCTGACCTTCAGGAGACTACTCAAGACCTGGCTGTTCAACCAGTAGCAGCAACCCCCCCCTCTCCCCAGCACCTTGAGACCCTCGCGGGTAAGTAGTGCGCTCTACAAATTCTGTGATTGATTGATTGATTGATTGCGATGATGGAAGCCTGCTAAACACCTGGGCGCTGATGAAGGCAGGATTTAGAGCCGAAATGCATTCGCCACACTTATGAAATAAAGTGCTTCCATGGTCTTCCCCTGTGTGGCCTCTGCTCTTTCTTGTGGAGGAGTTTGTTGGAGATATATATATATATATATATATATATATATATATATATATATATATATATATAGTGTGTGTGTGTATATATATATATATATATATGTGTGTGTGCATATATATATATATATATATATATATATATATATATATATATATATATCGAGAGAGAGCTAGATATAGATATATATATATAGAGAGAGAAATAGATATAGATATATATTACCTACTGGCGGTCGACAGTAGGTAGTTCTATTGTCAGGACCTAGTTTCTAAAGGAAGAACTCTTTTTTCATTTGTCAATAAACTTGAAGCCGTATGACGAATCTTCATGAAATTTTCAAAACTGATATGATGCTCACTTCAGCTGCTGTCTTGAAAGTTGCGGGGGCGACCTTCCGACACGGCTTCAGCCTGAACTGCTGAAAGGAATTACACCAAAATTGGTAGGAAGGTAGATGTTGGTCCAAGGAAGTGCCTTTTTGTGATTTGGTGTAAATCTATTCAGTAGTTGCAGAAAAATGTAAAGAAATTTCCAGTTGTATATATAGGGATGTGGGGGATCCGCGACCCCTCCTGATCTCGTGCTGAGATCTGATTGACTGCCAACACTTCAAACCAGGAAGTGTTGGCAGCCATCTTGTGACTCGGTTGAACCAAGTCACATAAAAATATTTAAAAAAAGAAAAGGGGGCAGAGTGGAAACACCCTGACTCCCTAGGCCTCTTGGAGGGGGCGCACGGGGATTTTTTTTTTTTTAACGAAGTTTGGTCTACCGCGCTTCGTTATAATTAGCTCCCCGGTGGGTCAGGTCCCGGAGGCAGTTTTTATAGTAATGTGGGGGTGCCCATGAAGCACCCCCACACCCTGGGGACCGCCACCTCCCCAGGGAAAACATATGCAAACTGATGTGGGGGCCCCTCATGGCCCACCGCAGCCTCTGGGACGCCACCTCCCTGGGGCTATTGATTGAAATTAATGCGGGGGAGGCCAGTATGCCTCCCCCGCAGCCCCGGGGACCGCCACCTTCCCAGGGTTAATAATGTATTAATGCAGGGGACCCGCTAGGCCCCCCTGCAGCCCTGGGGACCGCCACCTCCCAGGGCAATAAATAATAAATACAAATGTGGAGTGCCCTTCTCAGCCCTCCAAAGCCATGGGTACTACCACCTCCCCAGGGCAATGATTAACAAAAATGTGGGGGCCGTGTGCCGTCTGTGTTCCATGGAGAAGGTGAATACCATCAATTTGAGAAATGCTGAATTTCCAGACAGCAGAACCACACTCCTACCTAAAGTGAATGCTATATACATGGGGGTGGTACAAAAGCTCATCCCATCTGTTGTACCTGGTGGTCTGTAAACCAGGTATTCAGTCTACAAATCAAGCTACTTCTATCTACACAACAAATGTCCCCTCCAGAGTGTCATAAAGTAGATGTAGACAGTGTTGCAAACATGTATTCAAAAGTATATGCATCAGACTGATCCAATTCATGCTTCCAGCTTCTTGTTAGAAAACAAAGGCACTTGTGTGTCGCGCTGGGATACATGCTCTCTGCCCGACCTTGTTTCCCCTGACCATTATGTCAGCTCAAAAGAGGGGTATGTTTTCCCACGACTGGTCAGCTGCTGGAAAATATTTAAGCAGAGAGGGGATATTCTCCCACACTTACCAACTAGCCCTCAGCATAGTGGATGGAGTTGTTAGCAAGTAAAAGTGCTATAATTATCTCACAATTCACAGCTCCCCCGCCAATAAACTCCAAATAGCTTGATGTATGTTGTGAGGGCTAGTATCAGAAAGCCAAAATTCACCCAGCTAAATGTGGAGCTGCGAATGGATTTGAAAATGGTGATTATTAATTTACCGGGTTATACTTTGCCTCACTGTGAGGTTTTGGTAACGTGCCACAAAGGATACTGTAGAGATGTAAATATTTCCAGATTTTGGTACATAAACTATATACCATTAATTTTAAAAACATTTTGAGTACAGACTGATTGCTGACCTTGCATCTCAATGTTTCCTAATTGGGTACAAAAATGATTTACATATTTATCATTACCTAGGGCTTGTGGAATGCTCATTGAGGGTCACTCATAGCTCAAGAGGAATCACATGGCAAAGGTGGAGGCAGTAAGTGCGGAACTAAAAATACACTTACAATCATCATCATATGTTTACACCAGTTCAAATAACTAAATCAGTGTGTGAAAGGAGCTGGGTCTGTGCGCGAAAGGAGCTGGGTCTGTGCCTATTGCCACAAATGTATTATTTGTTCATATATCCTAATTTAGAAGCGTTAGGTGTTCATATATCGTAATTTAGAAGCGTGCCCATCACAAGGAAGATGGAGAGCACCAAGTAAGCCTTTTGTGACAATCCGAGGCAGCTAAGCTACCAAGGCTTGAAAGCACCTTATAGTTGTCTAAACACAAATCACAGTTGGGAATATCTAAATCCAGCGTCCTAGTTAGGTCTTAGAAAGGTAATATAAGGTGAAGACCAGAATAAAACAAAAGGGGTTTGAGCACAACGAATGGTATCATGGCATCTAAGACGAGCCTTTCATCTGTACCCTCAAAATCCCAAAGTCCAGCCACTGCCATAGGAGGTAGCCAGTAAATACCATGGGATACGTCTTTGAAGTCCCTGCTTTTCCAGAGGTCCTATGTGTCATCAGTGTGTTTTCTGAAATGGGCCTGTCCCCTCACGGTGTGGACATCCCTCCCTGCAGGCTCTGGCAGACCGCTCCTGCTGGAGATGGCTCTTGAGTGTGTGTATGAATCGGAGATTAAAGGCAGTGATAGCTTCCCTGCCTTGCAAGATCTTCTCTAAGCCAGGAGGGTGCAACTAGAACAGGAGTAATCACAAGAGTGAAAAGACTGGTTATTTCCATTGTCCAGCTATGGACCAGTCACCAGGCCCATTAAAATGCTTTGGAGGAACAGCATTTACTTTTTATTTCATACCATATAGTATAATAACAATAACTTGTTTTATTTAAAAAGACTTTATGGTGCACTTCAACAAATTCAAAGCGCTGTAAAATTAAAGAAATTAATATTACCCAATAAAATAGTGCTCAATGACCCGGCCTTCAAGAGGATGGAAGGCTGAGTCGGCCGTGCCAAGACTCGAACTCCTGGCCAAGCAGTCGCAACTAGCGACCAGCGTATTGAATTATCCCTCGGCCTAGACCTGTGACATCCATTATCAATAGCAATGTAATACAGTTACAATTGCGTCAACGTATCTATAGTGCTGACGCTTTTACAGCTGGCTGTAGACATTAGATAGGATTAGAAAATTGCTGTTAACACCCTGTAAGCATCCGTGGTGAAGACAGAAGTTTACATATACAGCATGAAATAATATATTCTTTCATATAGGCTTGGTGAGCAATGACGACTCAGATAATAGCCCCATTACTTCCTCGTAAGTCTTCCTCGCCACATGATAAATTAAGTGAGCTTCAGCTCCACACCAGAACCCTCCAAAGCAAAAGTTAGCCTCCCATGCCTCCCATTCCTTCCCAACATGGCCGACCCATATCACCCCTGACCTCTATAAGAGAAGGGTCGTCCCAACCCGTTTTTTTGGTTCTGCGCTGTCTCTCCAAGTGCGCTTTCAGGTAAGTGTGGTCCTGCTCTAGCAGGTACTTGGGTCCCTGGGTGGAGGCCCTGCTCTAGCGGGCCCGTGGGCGTGGGGATCCTCCCCCTTCCTTCCCCCTGTCCTCTTACTTGGGGTGGTTAGGCTCTGCTGTAGCGAGCCAAGGGTTAATAGGGGGCAGCCGCGGGGGTATGGGGCTCTGCCTGACCGGCCCGTCTTATCCCATGCGGCTGTGGTGGCATCCTCCCTAATTCCGGGTGTGTGTGGCCTACTGTCCCCCTCTGTTCTGCGTGGGGCCTGCATGGTTCTCTTCCAGCGGGTCACTTCAGGGGGGGGACACGGCGGACCCTAGTCTTTGCCGGTCTCCATGTACACGCTTTGGATTCCCTGGGGGTTGGACGCATTGTACCAGGGAGACCTCTCGTGCGGTTCTAGGCTGCCTATGCTCTGGTTGCGGGCTGCACTCAGTCGCGCGCTGGTTGCTGTGAGAGGCCACATTTTGTGTTGGGCCCTTGCGGGTCCTGGCCTTACCTTAATGCCGCCATCCGGGACGATGGCAGTTCCCGGCGCCGTTCCTCACTGCGCTTAGCTTCCCTCATTTCCGCCCGTGCTTGTGATGTGTACAGCACGGGTGGTTGGCGGCGTTCCGTTTCCCCCCTCAGGTCGCGCAAAGCGGTCCAGTCTGGGTTTGACTTTGGGGGGGGCCGCGCTTTCCCGCATTTGTGTCCAGCCTCCTGCAGGGCAGGTCCAGGCATGTTCGGCCTTCCCGCGCAGCCGGTGGCTTCGCAACTTGGTGCCGTGTGGAGTTAGAGTATTCCCTTGGCATTTTTGCAGCATTTTTTGCCTCTTAAGTCGCTGGCTGTGTCTGGGGCGTCCTTGGGCTACTTTTCACTTGCGATGAGTCGCCGTGGCCGAGTGGTTAAGGTCTCTGACTCTTCCTCCAAAGGCTGTGGGTTCGGATCCTGGTGTGTCAGTGGTTTCTACGGTACAATTTTAGCGATGGTGCTTTCTCTGATAAATGTTGGATGAAATATATATATTTTTTTTATTTGGATTATAGCCTATGTGTGGTGCTTCCAGCTTTATTTCTCATGGTTCAGGGGGCGGTTCCTCCAGTGATGGCTGGCTCTAGCTCCCAGCTGAGACCCTGTCTTTGCAGTCCATCCAGGCAATGATCCAGGCTGCGGTGTCGGCAGCATTTGTGGAGCGCGAAGGGGGGCAGGTCCCTCTTCCCCCAAATGTCCGTGCCTGGACCCCCACGGTCTCCGATGTCGCTGGGGAGGATGTGGCCCTCCTGGGTCGGTTTGTCCAGGGTCGGGAACTGCGTGATGTCCTACATCCCCTTAGGGCCATCGTGGCGTCTCCTGCTCTCACGGTCGATTGATCTTTCGGAGGATTTCTTCTTACGGTGCCAGCGCAAGGAGCCTGAGTCCCATCCTCTGCTTTCTTCCATTTAGTAGGTTATTGGCTATGTATGGCAGGACGTCGGTAGGCTGGCGTTTCCTCGGTTACTGGCCGAGCGCTACGCCATCCAGTTCTTCGCTGAGATGTTCCCTCCCTCCGTGAAGGTGGACTCTCTCATGGCTGGTCTTGCCACTCAGGGCTCATCTTCTCCGAGGATGCTTCTCCTTCGGACCCGGTTGACAAACGGGTGGCGGCCACGGCCACGCAGGCCTTTGCGGCGGCCTTCTTTTCCATCCGTGCTTCAGCATACTTGTCCTCGACGGCCCAGTCTTTTTTGTTTGCAGTCCCTTCGTTGCTGGTTGGGTGCGAGGTCCTGTTTTTACTGTGATCGTCAGTCCATTGGGCTGGGCATGGCCTTTCTGGGTGTGCTTTCGAAGGGGTTTGTGGTTTATTTCCCGTTGCCTGTGTTGTGTGCCTTTGCCTCTGCCGCTCCTTTCCTCTGCCTCCACGGAGTTGTGGTGTGCTGGTGGTGGATGGCCGTGGTATTTGTTTCTGGGGTCACCGTTCCCGCGAACCCTGTTGGGTCTTGGGGTATGGCAGTTCCCCTTTTTTGTCGGTTGGGCGGCAACCCTCTTTTTATTCCCTTGTGTTGCTGCAGTACTTCTCCTGTCTCTGACGGTGCGGTTTGTGCCGGGTATGGGCTTCTCTTTTGCTCTGGCTATGTTGTACTACAGGTTGGGGGGGGTTGCCTGGCATTATTGACCTCCCTGGGTTCGCCTGCTTCTTCTGCTGGATCATCTATGACAGTCTTACACCTGTGTTTGTTGTTGTCATGGTGGTTTGCTGTCCGGGGTCTTTGTTGGTTCCCTTTCCTTTCTCTGGGTTTGGGTTGTTTGCCCCCCCCTCCCCTTCCCCTTGGTGGTCATGTTTGTGCAGGCGGCTGTGTTTCGCTTGCTGTTGGTCCCTGTGTTCTTTTGTAGGGGTTGATTTCTTGCATCTCTGAAGGTTTTTGGTGTCTTCTAGCAGGGCGGAGGCCCTGCTCCTGGTGTTTCTGGATTTCGGCATGCAGCCGCCTCTCATTCCACCTGTCCACCTGGCTTCGGATTAAGGGTGGTCTCCGCTGTGCTCCTGGGTCTGGATTCTGCCCCTGTCCATCTTTGGTTGGGGGATCGGGGCTTGATGTCTGCTTCCTTCATTGTGCGGCCTTGGGCTCGCCTCCACTTCTACCCCTCGGTGTATCATCTCCTGGCCCATTGGGCTCCCTGCCCAGGGGATTTCGACATTCCGGTGGTGGTGTCTCCGCAGCTCCGTGCCGTCCTGGGCTGGTGGTTAGTGGTAGGCCCATCTCTCCAGGGGTCTCCCCTTTCTGGGCTCCCCGACCCGGGTTGTCGTGACCTCTGCCGGTCATCTGGGCTGGGGGGGCGACCCTGGGTTCCTGGTCTATTCAGGGCCGATGTGTTTGGCTTCAGGCGAGGTGCTCCTCCTACTTTCGGGAACTGAGGACGGTTCTCTGGGCGTGCCTGGTGTTTGCCCCTTCTCTCCCGGGTCATCATGTGTTGGTCCGGACAGCCTGTGAGGTGGTGCGGGATACATCACTCTTCAGGGGGGTGCCGGGCTCGCTCCCTTTGGCTGCTGTCCCAGGAGCTGGTGTCCTGGGCGGAGTCTTCAGTCCTGTCCCTCAGGGCGGTGTGTCTCCCGGGGAAGGAGAATGTTGTGGAGGATCACCTGTGCTGGGTGTTTTTCCACCTCTGTCTGCCCTCTCCCTGGGGTTCTCGGTGTTCCGGCTTGTGGTGGCTTGGTTTGGCCTTCTGCAAATCGACTTGTTTAGCGGATGGGTTCATTGCTTTCCTGCCCTGTTTCTGCACTCTCCATCCGTGCCCAGGGGCTTGGCGGGTGGAGGCTTTGTCATTCCCTTGGCCGGCCTCCTATATGCCTTTCCACTATTTCCTTTGGTCCCGCGGGTCCTGTGCTAGTTCCGCCTGGAGTAGGCGTTTGTCCTGTTAGTTGTTCCTGGTTGGGTTCATCGTCCTTGGTTTCCTCTCCTGGGTGAGCTTGCTGTTCGGGAGTGCTGGGCTGTTCCGACTCTGCCTTGCCCATTGAGGGGCCCCTGCTCCCTGTGGGGTTGTTGCGCCGGCTCCGTCTGCTGGCTTGGCTCTTGCGTGGGTGTCCTTGCTGGCTCAGGGTTGTTCTGTGGGGGTGGTGGACTTGCTGCAGGGTTCCCGCTGGTCTTCTGCTCTGCGGTCTTCTTCCTGCCATTGGTCTTCCTTCTCTCGTCGGTGTGGGCTGAACGGGGTCGGCCCGGTTTCGGTGGATCCCTTGCGGATAATTGATTTCCTCGCTGAGGTGGTTTCCCCTGGGGCTGGCTCCTTCCACGCTGTGGGCTCAATGGGCTGCCTTGCTGGCTTTCCGCAGTCCGGGGCTGGACGGCCTTGGTCCTCTGTTGGCTCGCTTGCTGCAGTGTTGTTTTTTGCAGCGGGCTCGGGCTATTTTCTTGCTCCGCCCTGGGTTCTCCTCTTGGTTTTGCGGGCCCTCCAGGGGGTCCCCTTTGAACCCCTGGGCTCGGTGGTTTTGAATTTCTCTCCTTCAAGGTGGTGTTCTTGGTGGCTTTTGGTTCGGCTGGTAGGTTGGGCGACCTGGGCTCCTTCCTTTGGTCTCCTCCTTTCTTGCGGGTCCTCCCGGATAGTCTGGTGTTGCGCCCTGGCCCTCGGTTTCTTCCCATGGTTCCTTTGGTCTTTAACCGCTCCCGCGTGGTGGTTTTGCCCTCGTTTCTCCGGGGGTTGTCTTGGGTGCTGATGCTTCTCTGTCCCTGCTGGTTGGTCGGCGGTCGGTCATGGTGTGTCTGGACCACTCTGCCACCTTCTGTTGTTGTGGCAATTTATTTGTGTCTTTTGGCCCGGTCCAGTCTGGTCACATGCCTTCCATCTCCGCGTTGTCGGTGGCTTACGCTGGCTATCTGGCTGGCCTACGGGTCACGGGGGTCAGTGCTCCCGGCCAGGGTTCAGGGTCATTCCGCCCGGGGCCTCTCTGTTTCTTGGGCCTCGTTTGAGGGGGTTTCTATGGCAGATATTTGCGGGGCCGCGACCTGGGCCCCCCCGCACGTGTTCATGGAGCGCTACCGGGTGGTTTTTGGTGGTTCTCCTCCTGGGGATTTTGCGGAGGCGGTTCTCGGTGCTGGGTCCTCCGTCCCTTGCTTTTGGCCTTCTGGCTGAGGCCTGTATGGTTTGGCGTCATGTACTCCTTGTCGTTGGTTTCTTGTTCACTATGAAGCCTCTTGGCTTGGGTATGTGCTTACTTCATTTATCATGTGGCGAGGAAGACTTACGAGGAGGTAATGCCCCGGTTACTTACCGGTAATCTTCATTACTCCGAGTATTGTCTTCCTCGCCACATGAGTTCCCATCCCTCCCTCCCTGGGGTGCTATCGGCTTCATATTTGGGCTTGGTAGTTCTTCAAGCTGGGGGTTGGGCCGACCCTCCTCTTATAGAGGTCAGGGGTGATATGGGTCGGCCATGTTGGGAAGGGATGGGAGGCATGGGAGGCTAACTTTTGCTTTGGAGGGTTCTGGTGTGGAGCTGAAGCTCACTTCGTTTATCATGTGGCGAGGAAGACAATAGTCGGAGTAATGAAGATTACCGGTAAGTAACCGGGGCTTCTGTCATCATATGATCTCTCATTCCAAATGAAATGTGTATACTTGAAATTAGATGTTTGTCCTTTCAAAGGTACACAGAATGTATCTATTCTTTCTTTGTAAATGATTTAATGATAATGTACAGATTTATTCATTTGCACAGATCTATATTTCAAGTCAAATGGCATGAAAATAGATACATTTTTCATTTTGAGGGACTCGGAATTGGCTAGCAGGCCTATCTTAATTTCTCATAGGGCATCAGGGCCTAGATGTTATCATTGTTGTAAGGAGCCTTTTAAGTATCCCAAAATAGAGAGTCATTTGATTCTCAATCTAAAATGCTCCTTTACACTCATTTCTGTCATCAAACATAGATCTAAGAATGATGGTGAGGAAAAGGCACCCATTCATCATGGCAGGTAAAGGAAAAAGACCCTCGTTGAAGTTTTTGTTTGCTGTACGCAATATTTTCCATCAGAAATGTTGAAACGGTGGCACTACTGTGCTTTATTACTCTTCTCTCAGTCTCCTATTAAGGTTGCCCTTTTGTTCTGTTTGCATATGTGAACGAGGATCGCATTCATGGTTCAGTGAAATGCAGACTAAAAGACAATTGCTGTCCAAGTGCATCTTAGGTGCTCCGAATTCTTTCCCAGGCCTTGTTTTCTTTTCATGGCTTATGAGGGCCTGATGTACAAAGAAACAGCTCAAATTGTGCACCAACTATTTTTTTACCTTACTCTGTTTTTGCGCCTGTGGTCGTATGGAGTCACAGAATGACCTGCCTAAAGATTATTAGGCAGTTACTGTATTAGGACTCTGGGCACTTTACCACTGCTGGCCAGGGGCGACTCCTCTGCTAAGGAGGAAGAGCGCCGCCCCACAAGAAAAATAAAATGATAACACCACGTTATTATCATTTTATTTTTCCCTAGGCTCTCTAGGTACAGGGCGGTGCTGGGATGCCCACAGAGCAGGGGAGGAGTGGTGGGCGCTCTACAAGTGCGCATGACGGTTTGGCCGCCCTTCTTGGGCCGGCCAAACAATCATGTGCACTTTGCATGCTCTCCACCGGCTGTAATGCACAGCCTGGATGGAGAACATGGACAGGCCCCCAGTCCCTATCTGAGCGCCGAACCATGGCACTCAGACCAATCACGATGGTGCAATCAGCAGCTTTGTGATTGGCTAGAGGAGTCTGGAAGCCTGGGTGCTTCCAGTTCCTGCATCGTGGCAAGAAGGACAGAGGAGAGGCAGCCGCCAGTAAGGTAAGTTTCATTTTCTTTTATTTTCCCTTTTTTTTTTTAACCCCCCCGTCCCACCACTGCTGCCCCCATAGCAGCCACTACTGCTGCTGGCCAGTGCTAAAGTGCAAGTGCTCCCTGTCTAAAATGTAATGGCATTTGGTTTCTCCATGATTGGCCTATTTGATTTGCTAGTAAATTCCTAGTACAGTGCACTGTCTGTACCCAGGGCCTGTAAATCCAATGCTACTAGTGGGCCTACAGCACTGATTGTGCTACCCACATGAGTAGCCCTGCAAACCTGTCTCAGGCCTGCCACTGCAGTGTCTGTGCGCCCACTTGCCAGGTCCAAGCCTTTCCTTTTATTAAATGAAAGGCACACCTAAGGTAGGCCCAAGGTAGCCCCATGGGCAGGGTGCAGTGTTTTTAAAAGGTAGGACATGTGCTGTTGTGTTTTACATGTCCTGGTAGTGAAATACTGCTAATTTCGTTTTTCACTACAGCAAGGCCTATCTGTCCCATAGGGTAGCAATGGAGCTGCCTTGTAACATCTTAAAGTGTATCTTCCAATCGGGAGCTGATAGAAATTTGGAGTGTGGTCTCTCTGGACTCACAATTTAAAAATGCATCTTTCTGTGAAGTTGGCTTTTAAATTGCAGGCCTGAAATGCCACTTTTAGAGAGTTGGCATTTTCTTACTGTAACCATTCTGTGCCTCTGCCTGTCTCTGAATACAAGTCTGGATCAAGGTGACAGGCTCTTGTGCAGTCACTCTAGACCACGGGTACTCATAGTACGGCCCGCGGGCCGCCAGCGGCCCGGCAAGCCTTCCTTGGCGGCCCGCGGACCCTGCAGACATCGTACCTGGTTTTTTGTTTTTTTTTTTTTTAAAGAGTGTCAGCAAACACCGCCGGTTGCAGCAGCGAGACTCTGAGAGACTGCTCTATGGGGGCCGGACGATTCTTTAAAAGATCATTCACTTGTTAATGAGGCTTTGTTGTATTTCACCTCTTCTTAGCGCCCCTGCATCTCCACTCTGAGTGGAGATGCAGGGGCGCTAAGAAGAGGTGAAATACAACAAAGCCTCATTAACAAGTGAATGGTCTTTTAAAGACCTGTGAAGTACTCGGCTGCGGCTGTGTCTGTTCCCGGGAAGCTGTCTCAGCCCGGGCTGACACACACGTGGGGTGAGGCGACAGAGGACAGCAGGGTGTGAGAGCCGGGTGAGGTGACGGTGGGCAGCAGGGAGTGAGAGCAGCAGGTGAGGTGACAGAGGGTAGCAGGGAGTGAGAGCCAGGTGAGGTGACGGAGGGCAGCAGGGAGTGAGAGCCGGGTGAGGTGACGGAGGGCAGCAGGGAGTGAGAGCCGGGTGAGGTGACAGAGGGCAGCAGGGAGTGAGAGCCGGGTGAGGTGACAGAGGGCAGCAGGGAGTGAGAGCCGGGTGAGGTGACAGAGGGCAGCAGGGAGTGAGAGCCGGGTGAGGTGACAGAGGACAGCAGGGTGTGAGAGCCGGGTGAGGTGACGGAGGGCAGCAGGGAGTGAGAGCAGCGGGTGAGGTGACAGAGGACAGCAGGGTGTGAGAGCCGGGTGAGGTGACAGAGGACAGCAGGGAGTGAGAGCAGCGGGTGAGGTGACAGAGGGCAGCAGGGAGTGAGACCCGGGTGAGGTGGCGGAGGGCAGCAGGGAGTGAGAGCAGTGGGTGAGGTGGCAGAGGGTAGCAGGGAGTGAGAGCCGGGTGAGGTGACGGAGGGCAGCAGGGAGTGAGAGCCGGGTGAGGTGACCGAGGACAGCAGGGTGTGAGAGCCGGGTGAGGTGACAGAGGACAGCAGGGTGTGATAGCCGGGTGAGGTGACGGAGGGCAGCAGGGAGTGAGAGCAGCGGGTGAGGTGACAGAGGGTAGCAGGGAGTGAGAGCAGCGGGTGAGGTGACAGAGGGTAGCAGGGAGAGAGAGCCGGGTGAGGTGACGGAGGGCAGCAGGGAGTGAGAGCCGGGTGAGGTGTGCGTTAAGAGCCTGTGATGTGATGTGTACCGCCAGCCTGTAGTCAGAGGGTTGAGCCAAGGCCAGGCAGCTCAGGCCTGGTCTCCGCTCTCTCTGGGCTGATGACAGTGACGTGTAAACACAGTACGTGTGCACTGCCCGAGGCACAGAGACAGAGATAGACAGAGACAGAGATAGACAGAGATAGACAGAGACAGACAGGGACAGACAGAGACAGGGACAGACTGACAGATAGAGACAGAGCCAGATAGAGGCAGAGATAGATAGAAGTAGATAGAGGCAGAGACAGGGACAGACTGGCAGAGACAGATAGAGGCAGAGACAGATAGAGGCAGAGACAGATAGAGACAGACAGAGACAGAGACAGACAGAGACAGACAGCGATAGAGACAGACAGCGATAGAGACAGCGATAGAGAGACAGAGAGAGAGAGAGAGAGAGAGGCAGGGACAGATAGAGGCAGGGACAGATAGAGGCAGAGACAGATAGAGGCAGAGACAGATAGAGGCAGAGACAGATAGAGGAAGAGACAGATAGAGGAAGAGACAGGCAGAGACAGAGAGAGACAGGGACAGACCGAGACAGAGAGATGGAGAGGGAGACAGAGAGATGGAGACGGAGAGGGAGAGGGAGACGGAGAGCGAGAGGGAGGGAGGGAGAAGGAGGGTGGGAGACAGGGTGGGAGACAGGGTGGGAGACAGGGAGGGAGACAGGGAGGGAGGGAGACAGGGAGGGAGGGAGACAGGGAGAGACCGAGACGGAGGGAGACCGAGAGGGAGGGAGACCGAGAGGGAGGGAGACCGAGACGGAGGGAGACCGAGAGGGAGGGAGACCGAGAGGGAGGGAGACAGAGGGAGGGAGACAGAGAGGGAGGGAGACAGAGGGAGGGAGACAGAGAGGGAGGGAGACAGAGAGGGAGGGAGGGAGACAGAGAGGGAGACAAACAGAGTGAGTGAGACGGAGGGAGACAGAGAGAGACAGAGAGAGGGAGGGAGACAGAGGGAGGGAGACAGAGGGAGGGAGACAGAGGGAGGGAGACAGAGGGAGAGAGAGGGAGGGAGACAGAGAGAGTGAGACAAACAGAGTGAGTGAGACAGAGGGAGACAGAGAGAGAGGGAGAGAGGGAGAGCGGGAGAGAGGGAGAGGGGGAGAGAGAGAGGGAGAGGGAGAGGGAGAGGGAGAGAGAGAGAGAGGGAGGAAGAGATAGAGAGAGGGAGAGAGAGAGATAGATAGATAGAGAGAGAGATGTGTGTATGCCGGGTCTGGTGGCTCAGTGGACGGCGTCCACTGCAGGGGCCTGTGTTCAACCTCATGGTCATAGTTTTTTGTTTCTAGCCCCGCCTCCCCCACTGACCCCGCCTCACCGGTGCAGCCCTCGGCCACAAACCACACTGTAAATTTGGCCCCCGAGAGAAAGTTTGTGAGTACCCATGCTCTAGACCATGGGTACTCACAAACTTTCTCTCGGGGGCCAAATTTACAGTGTGGTTTGTGGCCGAGGGCCGCACCGGTGGGGGCGGGGTCAGTGGGGGAGGGGGGCGGGGCTAGAGCAAAACAAAAAAACTATGACCATGAGGTTAAACACAGGCCCCTGCAGCGGACGCCTTCGTCCACTGAGCCACCAGACCCGGCATACACACATCTCGCTCTATCTATCTATCTCTCTCTCTCTCTCTCGCTCTGTCTCCCTCCCTCTCCCTCCCTCCCTCTCTCTATCTCTCCCTCCCTCTCTCTATCTCTCCCTCCCTCTCTCTCTCTCCGTCTCCCTCCCTCTCTCTCTCTCTCCCTCTCTCTCTCTCTCCCTCTCTCTCTCTCTCCCTCGCTCTCTCTGTCTCCCTCTGTCTCACTCACTCTGTTTGTCTCCCTCCCTCCCTCTCCCTCCCTCCCTGTCTCCCCCTCCCTCTGTCTCCCCCTCCCTCTGTCTCCCTCTCCCCCTCCCTCTGTCTCCCCCTCCCTCTGTCGCCCTCCCTCCCTCTGTCGCCCACCCTCCCTCTGTCGCCCTTCCTCCCTCTGTCGCCCTCCCTCTGTCGCCCTCCCTCTGTCGCTCTCTCTCTGTCTCCCTCTGGCTCCCTCCCTCTGTCTCCCCCTCCCTCTGTCTCCCCCTCCCTCTGTCTCCCCCTCCCCCTCCCTCTGTCTCCCCCTCCCTCTCCCTCTGTCGCCCTCCCTCCCTCTGTCGCCCTCCCTCTGTCGCCCTCCCTCTGTCGCCCTCCCTCTGTCGCCCTCCCTCTGTCTCCCTCTGGCTCCCTCCCTCTGTCTCCCCCTCCCTCTCCCTCTGTCGCCCTCCCTCCCTCTGTCGCCCTCCCTCTGTCGCCCTCCCTCTGTCACCCTCCCTCTGTCTCCCTCCCTCTGTCTCCCTCTGGCTCCCTCCCTCCGTCTCTCTCTCTGTCTCTCCCTCTGGCTCCCTCCCTCTGTCTCCCTCTCCCTCTGTCTCCCTCCCTCTCTGTCTCCCTCTCTCTGTCTCCCTCTCTGTCTCCCTCCCCCTCTGCCTCCCTCTGTCTCCCTCCCTCTCTGTCTCCCTCTCTCTGTCTCCCTCTCTCTGTCTCCCTCTCTCTCTGTCTCCCTCTCTCTCTGTCTCCCTCCCTCTGTCTCCCTCTCTCTCTGTCTCCCTCTCTCTCTGTCTCCCTCTCCATCTGTCTCCCTCTCTCTGTCTCCCTCTGTCTCCCTCTCTCTGTCTCCCTCTGTCTCCCCCTGACTCCCTCTCTCTGTCTCCCTCTCTGTCTCCCTCCCTCTGTCCCCCCTGACTCCCTCTCTCTGTCTCCCTCTCTGTCTCCCTCCCTCTGTCTCCCTCCCTCTGTCTCCCTCCCTCTGTCTCCCTCTCTCTCCGTCTCCCTCCCTCTGTCTGTCTCCCTCTCTCTGTCACCTCACCCCGCGTTTGTGTCAGCCCGGGCTGAGACAGCTTCCCGGGCACACACACAGCCGCACCCGAGTACTTCACAGGTCTTTAAAGACCATTCACTTAGCTAATGAGGCTTTGTTGTAGCTTCACCTCTTCTGCGCCCCTGCATCTCCACTCAGAGTGGAGATGCAGGGGCGCTAAGAAGAGGTGAAATACAACAAAGCCTCATTAGCAAGTGAATGATCTTTAAAGAATCGCCCGGCCCCCATAGAGCGCTGCTGCAACCGGCGGTGTTTGCTGACACTTAAAAAAAAGAAAAAACACAGGTAGGATATCTGCAAGGTCCGCGGGCCGCCCGCGGGCCGTACTATGAGTACCCGTGCTCTAGACAGTCGCACAAAGGGAGCTGAAGTGTGCCCTGCATATCCTGATGGCCCATCCCCAGGCTGATGGGTCTTCCTGAGCTAGAGTGGTGGGAGGAGTTGACACTTGCACCTGAATAGGGCTGTGCCTGTCCCCCCTCTCACAAAGCAGTCTCCACCCCCTGTAGTGTGTGTGGAGCCAGGACCAGGAAGGGTAGGGTCTTGTGCACTACAAAGACTTTCCTTTGAAGTTTACCTACTTCAGAGGCTGAAATGGATATAAGTACTCGACCTCTGACACCATGTACTCAGAACACTTCTGGATTGAGGACATTCTGCCAGGAAGAAGAGCTGTGTTGCTTCAGGGAGGACTGCCACTTTGCTATTTGATTTGCTGTGCTGGCCTGCTGCTTGTTGCTTCTGTCCTGGGAGTGAAAGGACTATACTTTGCTTTCTACATCCTGCTTTCTGAGGTTCTCCAAGGGCTTGATCTGAGCTTGCCTCCTGTTAAGAAGTCTCAGGGTCATCAAATACTTCACCTGCCAGCACATGGGTTCCTCTGCTGAGAGCCCTGCCTTGCCAAGTGGTACCAAATCCAGTCCCTGGGCCCTTGGAAGTAAATTCTGGTGCAACAAGGAGAGAAATCAACTCCAACTCCCAGAATCATTCAGAAAAGGCACATCATCGCAAAACTTGATGCATCGCCGCTGGGGGCACTGAAGCGTGGTCCCAGCCAGACGCAACAACCATGGCGTTCAATGCAGGCCCCAACTTTTCACCGCAGTGCCTCTGAAGAACCACTGCTGCATGAGTCTTGAGCACTGCATAACCAAAATCCATGACGCACCGCTCTGACTCCGATGCAGCACCTGCATGGATAGCATGGAATCGATGCAGCGTGACTTGACTTTCGATGCATCACCGACGCATCGTCTCTGGGTGCCGATTTCATCAACCACACATCACCGCCGTAAAGAACCGAGGTGTTGTGCCTGGAAACGCTGCATCACCTCCCCTGCGCCACGCATCGTCACTGGGCGTTAGTGGCTGAACAACTCTGCACCGCCTTAAGGAATCGACGCATCACTGCCTACAGTGACGCATCACCTCCTCTGCGCAACGCACTTTACCTGAGCATCAACGAGCAAACGACCTGCATAGCGGTGAGGAACCAACGCATCACCTGCCTTTTTGATGCTTCGCTTCCCCTGCTCCATGCATCATCTTTGATTTTTAGCACATCAAAGGTACTTTGTTCTGGTTAAGCGCAACCATTGATTTCTAAAGAACTATCACTTTGTTTACTTTTGAAAATTCATAGCTTGAGTTTTGTATGTTGGATATTTGCCGTTTTGGTCTAGTTTTAATCTGATAAATATTGGCTCTTTTGTGGTGTTTTCACTGTATTACTGTGTGTACATTTACTTTACACATTGCCTCTGGGGATAAGCCTGACTCCTCTTGCCAAACTACCAAGGGTGTGAGCACGAGTTATTCTGAGAATGTAACTTACTTACCCTGTCTAGAGTGAGGGTACCTACTTGGACAGGATGCAAACCCCAGTCAACTAGAGACCCCATTTCTAACAATTGCTTTACGAGATAATTTATTTATTTAGTGTATTTGAATGAATCGTTAACGTGAGGTCAACAGTCAGCTGTGCTGTCAAGCCAGAGCTAAAAAACGTTTCCTGTGTCAAAACACGCAGGCAGTGCTCCCCAGACCACTGCTTGTTCTCCTTGAGAACTCCCTATAGTGTTTCCAAATGGGAAGCTGTCCAAAGGAGATAGCTTCTACTTTGCAAATGTGTTACCACTGCCGTGGAGGAGTCGGTAACTTTTCAAGGATTTGCGAGAGCCACTGCGGTCACAAAACATTGACACATCCCAGTGCAAATTGCTGTAGGGATAAAACGCTCCTTTTATGCCCCTTCCTAATTGCGATATGGGACAAGTCAGTAAATCCATTTTGTGATTCATGAAGACTTTACCTAATTGTAAAATAGGAAAACGCCATTTTGCTTTCACAGTGTTTGCAATGCCGACAAGGCTTTGTACATCATCAGGCCTTTTTTCCTTAAAAGCACCTCATGAATAGTAGATTGTTCATAACAGAGTTTATTCGAATATTTATTTGAATAGGGGCTTCTTTTAATGTAAAGTCTTTATGACATGCCCCAGTGCTGTCCAAAATTGATTTTGTGCTCATAAGTACAAGGTTACCCTGGTCACATTCCACAAAAGATGCGCATATGTAGGTCTTTCTCTCGTGTTAAAGTCAGCACATTTCATAGAAGTGTAAATTGCTGCTAGTGTGGTTTTTCGAAATAAACCTTGCCAACACAGCAGATGGTTAGTCACTGAATGGAGCAAGAATCAGTTAGAAATATCTTGCTGACAGAAATAGAAGGGGGGGGGTTGGCTTTAAGGTATCGTGTTGCAGTGCAAGGAAGATTCAGTACCTGAAATTACCCTGTGCCAAACAAATGAAACACCTGTTGTCACACTGTTCAAATGTATATTTATTTATGACACATTTTATTCTAACGCTTAAAGTGTATATAGTAGTTTTCTCGAAGCTCGAGAGGAGTAGTTAGAGACTATCTGGATTTAAGAAGTGAACCCTCTATGCGGAATTCCTCAGTTGTTTACCCTCTATGTAGCCGAGTCTCTGTTCAATGTCAGCCCGAGAAATTACAAGGTGCAGCGCTAACCACTATACCTTCTCCAACTTTTTTCCATTGCCTATTGGCCGGGAAGAGTGCCTAGCACCCAGCCATCCGCATCCCATACCATCGAACAACATTCATTTATTTTTAGATTTTTTTTATGTTTTTCTGATGACTTTTTAGCATTTTTATTACTCCAAACATCTACATCTTATTTTTCTTGTTGTGATTTGTTTTTATTTTTTATTTTAAACCTCATTTAAAAAGTCTGTTTATTTCTTTCTTATCTTTTACGTTGTTTTAGTGTTGCTGTACATCATGCTAAAACTACCTCGTCATGCAGCAGAGCGTCGTTCCTCCAAGCCAAATCTTGGCGTAACGACGCTCTGCTGCATGACAAGGTAGTTTTAGGCTTGCTACCAAAAGCCTGCTTTTACTTTTTTTGCACTAGATTGCGTTGACTATTGGAATCTCAACTAAAACTCATACCAAGGCTGATGCCTCTCTCTCCCACAGGCTAGCATCTGGTTTTCAACAGATGGTTACAGCTTCTCTCAGCAAATGTTCTTTTCTGTAAGACTTCACAATTAGTAGAGTCATACAAATGCCCAGTTGTCGAGGTGAGAATGTCAGCCTCCTCGCTCAACAGGAGTGGCTGGACTCCACTTTCCCTGTTTGCACCATTGCGCCAGGTGCAAACAGGAAAAGTATGCCCTATCATGCTGAATGTGGTGCCCCAGGGCAGCTGCAAGCTCGTGCTGTCCTGGTGGCAGCACATTCAGATGATATACAGAGCAGCTGTTTACAAGCCGCTCTGTGTTTCACAGTGCAGGCAGCAATCCGCCTGCACTTTCAGGAGGGGAGTGAGATCCCCTTGCAGACGGGTGCAGTGAGTAAATGCACCCCCCTGCAGGGGGATGCCTGAGGGATACATGGGACCCCATTTCCCCCCTCCGGAGGGCTCTCCTCAGGGGGCGTACTGAAAGTGTGCCATCTTTTTGTGGCACATTGTCAGTGTGCTTCCTGATGGCTTCTTTGCCTACAATATGGGGGGGGGAGAAAGAGATCCCCTTATATACATGGGGCTACACACCCATGCAAATGTGGGAGTGCGCTCTTGAGATAGTGCTTACGTGACATGTGCCAGTGCTGTTAGTATTACAGAAGGGGCCGCACACACCAGTTGCATCCCCAGGGCACTTGTGTAATACGGCACCATTTTGTTTTTTTCTTTTGTTCCTTTTGAAGACTGAGGGTTGCTAAGCAATGTCTCTTTGTTCCTACCCTCACTCCTTCTAGGCAGGCTATTTAGTCATGCCTCTTGCATGGACACACAATAGGCCCAACTGTGCTAATGTCTCAGCAGCACCAGCAATGTGACCCTTTTTGTCTACTGCACTACACCAGGGGCAAGTTACTCTTCATGAAACCTATGTCAGTGGCAATGGACTCATCCCTCTTGTCTACCTTTACCCAAATAAAGTAGAGCGAGCTCTATCAAACAGTATAACGTCACCCCTTCACCCTTAACACTCTCCTTCTTAATGCTCACTCCCTTTCCTGCCACGCCGTTGAAGTAGCCAATCTCATTAAATCTCGTCACCTTGATATTCGACTTGTCATAGAGATAGCTCCATGACTCCAAGCCTGACCTTGTCTCTGCCATTCCCTATGTTTCAACATTATACATATAGACTGTGGAGACAGACCAGGTGGTGATTTGACTATCATCTATTCCTCCAAGATCTCTTCACTATCCCTTGCCCTCCTTTCGCCCCTGCTGAATATCTCCTTTTCCGAGTTGAAAGGCTGCCACAGGGCTATTAGATAACTGCAAATTATTTTAACATTGCTTTCACTAAACTTTATGTCTCTTTGACTATTAAATAGTCCAATTGTGTGGTGGTTGCCTCTCTTAATTTGCAGATTGACGAATCCCCTATAGCGAACACAGCCACCTTGCTTGATTCGCTCACTATACTAGTTCCAGAACGACATATAACCGCCCCACACACCCCGCTGGCCACATCCTTCATCCTATTTTTCCTTACAGTATTTTACTCTGGCATCCTGCTCACTTCCTGTTAGCATGGATGGATTATTTTGGGGGTACTTTTCTCTTGAGCACTAAAATCTCTCCTGCTCCACTTCCATACTAGCCTAAAGTCTCTCAGACCTCGTCTAAGATCAGGACCACTAAGTTCAATGCCTCTGTTTGTGCTATTTCCACCCTTGTGCCATTTACACGAATGTTGCTCACAATGTGCGGTGGCAAATAACTGTGTGATGTCAGCGCTACATACCATAGGCCTGTTTTCTACCTAACAAAACTTCGCCAACAGCTTCCTTATACACTAAGGAGCTTGTGGCAGCTAAACATCGCTATAACTCTCTTGAAGGAAAATGGATATTAGATTACTGCTTGTTTGCTAAAATCACTAATCTGTGACAGATACAATCACCTATATTGCCTCTTCCATTGTGGCAACTGGGAACTCTTCTCCTTAGAGCTTCCACGTTGCTCCCACACCATTGTCACCCCATAACGAGCTTTATAACTCTTTCTCTCTATTTTAAGGATAGAAATCCTGAAAAGGTATCAGTCTTTTGACCCAAAGGCACACTGCTGGTCCAGTTCTATGGCCAATGCTCTAATCACTCTTTTTGATTTGAATCCCCTCTCTTTGGATGCAACTACTGCTAATACCCTCTGCAGAAATTGGCCCCTCCACATTTTTAACATAGCCAATGCTCAGGTGTTAATGTTCTTCTCATCTCAGTTGCTCACATTGAAAAAGCACTCTTGGGTTGTCACTCTTTATGTTATTTTTCGGCCTCCCATTGGAACTCACTCCCTTTTGATTTAAGAGCCAAACCTAATCATGTCCCTTTCAGGAAATATCTAAAAAAAACGGGTTATTTAGCTAGCATTGCAGTTTTCCTGGCTTATCTATGCCCCATGGCATCCTGTTCGAGGTTGGAAGTGCTCTTTTTATTAATTCATTGAAAAGTAGTAGGTATTCCTATCACCAGTGTACTTACTTAGTGGTATTTACAAAGCAAGCAAATGTCAATTTGTGTGACTTTGAAAGAAAAGGGATTACTTTGTGTCAGGTAGGTGTTCCATGGGCGGTGCCTGGGCTTTCCCATGCATCCACCCATAGATTTTGACACAAACTCATATTTTCATAGGCACAGATTTAGAAAGATTTTGCATCTGGGTTGCATTACTCTTTTGATACAGACCAAACACAAAATCCTTTTTGGTACCTACCAAGCCACACAAATGTTGATTTCCGTGGTTTTGAAAGAAAAAGTAATGTAACACAGTGCATTTCTCTGCCTTGTTACTTTCTGTGAGGTAGACATTTCATGGGTGGTGCATGGGTATTCCTGCATTCCTTGCATTCTGCAGCACACACGCAAAGAGGAAAACATCTCCAAGGATAGTTTCCTGCACAAAAACGAACATGACCATAGCGCAGACACCCTTGCACCATGGCAGAAGGGTGCCTGAGTTGGTGCACGGCAGCCCTAAGTGCACCAGTGCATGGAGAGAGCTAAACTGAGCCTTTTTTTTTAAAGAGATGGCACAGTTCTGCTCTCTTTAGGTGATACAACGCAGTACAGCAACTTTGCTTGCTCCATTGCATTGCACCACTTCTTTTTAAATATGCCCCTTAGTGACAGGTTCATCAAAACAATAGCAAATCTGCACCCACAGAAGAACTAATTTTTACAATCCACAAACAAAGGCAGCAGTAGGCATGGAAAGCTACATAAGTCTCAGGTTTCCAGACATACTACTGGCACCGAAAAGGTGATGCGACAAATGCTTGCATATAGTCTTTACCACTGGCAAAATCTCGGGATAGCATTCCAAACCAAGGCCATACTGGCTACCGGGCGTTTTGGTGGGCTGCCAAGGTGGGAGCCCATTTCACTGCGGTGGGGGCTGATTTTGTTGATGGGGACCTGCATGTACTTCTAAATAAAGAAAGCAAAAAAAATGGGTTTAAAGCATACTTTAAAACCATTTGGTTTTGCATTGTTTACCTAGAAATGCCCGGTAGCCAGTCCGGCCCTGTTCCAAACCATTGTTTTTCCCTCCATTGTTCCAGTCTAACTAGAGGGTCGGATTTAGGAGTTAGCAGATGGATGACAGAGGACTTTACTGCCTATACTCTGCCAACCAAATTTAGAGAAGTCCACCAGCCGAGCATGCATCTCTATAGATTGGCAGGAACCTCCCTGATAGCGGTTCCTGACAGTGTAGGAAAAGTTCGGCTCCATCATAAATTACAGCTGAACGTCAAACTTTTCCAAAGTTTAATATTTTTGAAAAACAAACTCCCAAATCAGGAGTTTGTTTTTGAAAAATAAAAAAAACCTAATGACACACACCAGTTTTCTTCCATGGTGTGGGGCTAATTTTTCTTTTTTTACTCTCCCACACTGCCATGATATACCTGGCGGTGAGGGTCAGTAAAAAAAAGCTATTTCACTATCCACTCTAAATAGGGTGGACAGTCGAATGGCTTACTTCAAATGACACCTAGAGATAGAGGTTCATACATTTTGTGCTGGGTTTGCTTCACTAAAATGACACTAACCAGTTCAAAATGTTTTTTACCAATTTATTTTCCAGCGCAAAACTTGTTTTGCATTGGAAAGTACCCTACAAGTAACGTAAAGCAGCACAAAGCATTGCTTTGTGTTACTCAGCACCAAGGGGGTGCTACCTGGGTGGTGCATGGACGTTCCCATGCTACCACTCATGCCTTTTGACACAAAACCCTATCTACAAACAATTGTAGACAGGGTTTAGCGCCAAAAGTTAACGTATCTGAAAGGAGGTGTTAAGAGGAGAAAGATTTTCATTTCTCCTTTCTTTTTCTACTTTACATGCTTGCTGCACTGTGCAGCATACATACAAAGTGACAAAAGTGTTTGTACTTGTCTAGGCATAGTATTTTGTACAGGAAGGGTACCCTTCCTGTACAAAACCTATGATAGACTCAGGCCTGCACCTTAGAGCTATGGCGCTAAGGTGTGCGCCCGTTGCAAGGCAACTAAAATCAGCCCCGGCCCTAGGGAGAGGGGAGGAGAAAGCCATATCTCTGTAGATATGGCCCTCTCCTGCTCCCTCCTTGTCACGCAATGCAGCGCTGCATTTTGTGTTGCTGCTCTGCGTTGCGTGACTTCTGATAATGTAAATTGTACTTCATCAGGCTTCACTAGAGGAAAATGTGTTAAACATTTCAGAGTACCAGCATGTGCGATCAGTAATTGACACGACTCGAAAGAAATCCAACACTAATTTATCAAAATTAAGCAGATTTTTATATAAATTTGACACCAAAACAAATTCAATCAGATAAATACAAGTTCAACTGAAGTTATGGATTTTAGAATACAAAATAAATCAGTGCAATTAAATATTGCAGATCTTTAGCATTGCAGTCAACGGTAAAAAAGCACTAGTGACAATTGGTCACTTTCAGGTCGAGTTGCGTGGAACTCGCTGGGGGTTAAGGTGAAGCGGGTCCCAGGACCAAGCAACAACAGTCAGTTCAATTTTACCTGGCTCGAGAAGCCCGGGTGCAGAGTTGTCCTGGTTGTCCTTGGTGCTGAAGCAGGAGGTGCGAGAGGTCTGGTTTTACCGCTTTCACGGTGCTGGTGAAGAAACAGGTGAAAAAGTCAACAAGGAGGCCACTGCTGTGGTCAGCTGAAGATGCTGCAGAGTTCCCTTGAGTTGGGGTTATCAATTCACGCGTGTCAGTTTTAGGGAGAGAGCACTGGCACTGGGGCCTGGGAAGCAGGATCCAGTGCACTTTCAGAGTCATAACCATCATCATTAGGGCAAAAATTGGGGAGGGGTGACCATACAAAAAGGGCACTTTCCTACAATTCCTATCTATATATACCAATGTTTCAGAGTGAAATAGCTATGGTAAACCATTGAAGCTACCGACCTCAAAGCTGGGCTTGTAGCCTATTCACAAAAAGGAAAGGGTTACTTTAGTGAGTGCTAAAAAGTTTGTTTTGGAGTAGGCAATGGGTCTCTTGACTAATGCAAACTTTCAAGCAAACTAAAAAAAGGTAAACTTTTCTTTTTAAATGCAGTTCGGTTTCCTTTAAGAAATACAGGCTCCATTGTCAAAAAAAGTTAACTTTTTGACATATTATCACAGTCCTAGTGGTCTGCAGACCTGGGCAGGCCACCATCTCTTTGATGGCCTCCAATCGTAGCGCGTCACAATTTGAGGCATATTTCATTATTATTCATGTGGTAAGTCGGAATGTGACCCATTCAGGTTCAGAATTTTAAGAACCTGACTATTACTAAAGAGGTCGGTTCTTAAAAATGTTTACTGGTAGCAAAAATACTGGTTGTAATTCGTGACCAGCCCTTTGCAACCAGATAGCTGTACATCTGGCTCTATGTTTTGAAAAGTAACAGAGAGAAATTGCATAAGAAGTGATATGTCCGGTATGATGAGTATGCTTGAAAAGTAGGTGAATCAATGAATACAGACTGGCGGTGACTAATGGAAACCCCTCTAAATTCTTGAGGTAATGGCACATTTGAAGGAGAATTAGAATCTTAGTAGAATTAAAGCATTAAATATACCATTCATACCAACCCCACAGTGTGGAGGATGTGGACGTTGCATACTGGCACCAGAGGTCACTTCTGGTGTTTCCACCAGAGACTTTGCCATCTCTTTCCTCGTCTGGGGATTAATGGGCTAGAGATTCTACATCAGCCCCTCATCCCTCCCTCATCCAATTAATGATATCAGCATGACATCGGGTGACTGTATTGACAGCCAGAGACATGGTGAGCTTGCAGTCAACCATCAGGGCCACAACTTTATTCTCTGAACACCGGACACAGAGGAGAGGCTCCATTGGATGAGTCTCTGCTTTTCATGGTGCAACTTGTGCAGCTCCCCACTACACTTATTTAATTTGTTGGTGGAACATCTGCCATTCTTAGGGCACCACATGGAGGGGTAAATATGTAAAGTATTATGGAGCTCTCCGTGACCACAAACAGTGAATATAAAATAAGTGGTTTGCTGCTCTCTGTTTTCCCTTTACTGCACCGTGCTGCATATTTTATTTCCCTGTTTGTTTTTTCTTTTTCTTTTGAGTAGTCCAGTCCCACCCATGGCACCCACCAGTTCAGGGTTTGTTGGGGGCTGCAGGGGGATCCCCAAGGTCTCTGCAACACCTCTGCCACCCCACACATAGCCCCAATCCTTCAGGGACCATGTGGGAGCCGGCAGACTTTGCTTCTGGTTTGGGTGCCCCAGTCCCACCCGGAGTACACATGATCTGCAAATGTTGTTGTGTGGCAGGGGGGAGGCCCACGGCCCCTGCGACCTCAGCCCTCCTGTGTCAACTTCCAAGATGTGTGTGGGAGATGGTAGCAGTTCTTTCTGCTCCCACCTGGTAGAAGCAACCTTTATGTCTGCAGTGGGAGTAATATGCACTGCCCTGCTCACAAGAAGTGCAGGCAGGGAGTTGCAAGGCTAGCACCACCCATCCCACACAGACAGGAGCAGGAGTGGCAGGCAACGTGTTTGGTCGATATCGTTTTCTTCAGTCCCTGGAATGGGGGCCTCGGACCTTGACTGACAGTTTGCTGCAGCACTTTCTTTCCTTTGTACCAGACCCTGGGGGAAGTTTTTGGGGGCCCTTAGGGACATCATGCAATATTGGGAGAGTGCCTCAAGCAACCTCCCTCCCCACAATAATTTAAAATAAACATGCGCTGACCCCTAGGCCCTGGCTCACCCAACTGGAATTCAATAAATTATGGTGCCCCACACTTTTTTGATCTGTGGCATAGAAAAAGCACATTTCAGTCTGCATCAGAATGTTTTACTGAAATGGATGAGGGAGATATTTAAGAACTCATAGAGAATGTCTCCTCATTTTAGCTTTCTTGAGCACTAACCATAACTTTTTTGACAAAAAGAACCCCTACTTTTTTTCAGAAATGCTTTATGTTTCACAGGTTTGATTCAATCAAGATGGCTTCAGGCGTGCCACACTTATGTCATACATATAGAATTCTAGCACTCCAGTTGTTCATTAGAACAATGGGGGAATCTACAGTTGATCACTAGGGAGTTAACTGGCAGACTGCTGCTGATATTAGAAGTACATGTTTGACTCTGCAGAATGTTTTACTGATGAGGATGAGAAAGATACTTGAGAACACATAGAAAATGTGTCCTCATTGTAGCTTTCTAAAGCAGTAAGCATAACTTCTATGACAAAACAAACCCCCTCATTTTCTTAATTTGTAATAGAAATGCTTCAAGGTGGCTTAGGTGATGCCACAGTTTTGTAATAAATACAGAGGGCCTCATTTATGAAAAGTGACGCATCGCTGCGTGAAAACAGCGATGCGTCACTTTTCATTGCGCCCTCCTTGCGACATGCTGGATGCGTCATATTTACAGTAAGATGCATCATGTCGCAAGGAGTTACAGATACGTCAGTATTTCTGACGTATCTATAGGCGCAAAAATGACGCATTGCTGGAGTGTGTCACAAAAGTGACGCATCTTCAGCAATGGGTCATTTCACATGGGCAAGTCCCATTTCAAATGTGCCTGCGTCAGTCTTACGCCTGCTATGAGGCAGGCGTAAGATATTGATGCATTTGCGTCCTAGAAGTGGCGCAGTGAAATCTCATAGATTTCACTGCGTCACTTCTACGAGGCTTACTTGCGTCAGAACGCCCACCCTGCATACATTATACCTAGCGCAGGTATAATGTGGCGCAGGGGTTTACAAAGTGACGCATCTACCTAGATGCGTCCCTTTGTAAATATGATGCACCATGGTGCATTTTTTACGCCGCTGGTGCGTCATAAAAAGTGACGCACCGGCAGCACAAAAGTGACGCAAGGGCTCATAAATAAGTCCCAGAATGTGAGCACACTAGTTGTTTATTAGAACACTGTGGGAGGCTGCAGTAGAACCCTACTTGCTCCATGGGAGGACGAGTGGGGAAAGCCCTACTTGGCAGTCTGTATCGTAGTGCGCTTTCCACCGTGTTTCCTACAACCGTCCGCTTCGCCTCCCCGCCGATCGTCCTCCCATGGAGCAAGTAGGGTAGTCACCCAGGGTACCCAAACAGATGCACGATCTCCAACGGGGATAGTGACTCCGCACCCCCCATAGTGGTTGGTCTTTATTTTTAATATTTACATAAAGACGGAGCCCTTTATTTTTATGGTCCTGAAGAATGCTATGTACCCTCCGGGGACCGCAAGCAGAAACATGTTGACCACACTCCTTACGGTGAAGGGATGATTAGTTCCGGTATCACCGGTCACTTTAATTTTAATACTATACAGTTGCCTAATTAAATAAAAACCTGCCTTTGAGGCAACTGTAATGGTTTTTAGATCACCTTCACTAGTCACGGGCCCCCACTTAGTTTAGAAGTGCATCCCTGTCTCCAGGTGTATGCCCGCCCTCTATCAAACCAAGTTTTTAGAGGGCGAGGACAGCCGATGATGAAGAATGACACCTGGTGGTGTGTGAGGCCAGTCCTTCACTTTTTGTGAGATGCCCCCAATGTAGTTGCATCTCTAAAAACCTGTAGAAATTCTCACTAGGGGCAGCCTCATTTTGTGTTTACATTATCAGGTGGAGTCTGGCTAGCCCCTAGGCCCTGTGCCTCTGGTTCCCCTCCCTGGCTAATCACTAGGGCTAGTGTGTTTGAGTACTCTTTTTTTTTATTGCCTGTGGGTCATTTGTGCCCCCAATGTGGGTTTACCTTGACCCTTATTCATTTTTTCTTTTTCTTTACCCAAGATGGTGCTCATCATGTTGGGCAATGGCAGCCATAACAGAAATGTTTCTGTAATGGCTAGCTAATCAGAACAAGGTGGATTTGCGAATCCATTGCTGGATTCATTATGATTTCTCTGATAAATGTGTGATTCTGCAATGAAAGGTCCCTAGTCCAATGGGGTGCCTTTATTTTTTTATTTGGATTTGAGAATCCTCCATGGATTTGCAAACCTGCAGTGGATCTGCAAATTAATAGTCTATATATCGCTAAAAGTTAACCTTTTTATGTCTGACCCAAGAATGCTACAGTAAAGGCCAAGCAAACTATCTTTCTTGTGTAAAATTCTACCTCTATATCAAATTTGGTGTACTTCTGTTCAGCTGTTTTTTCTGTTTTGAGATGCAAAGACTTAAAATGGGTAAAGGCACTTTTGAGACTCACCAACCTCTCTGCTTGATGGATCTGCACAAAACGTACCATGAAGAACCCAAAATGGATGACATTTTTTTCTAAAGTTTCATCCACATTCTCCGCACAGCAGCTAAGTTATTAAAAAAACAATACGTGTGTTTCCTTTGGAAACTTTGACCTACTAGGGATAATGCCACGAGTGCAGTATATATTTGCACACAACCACTCACACGGTCCTACGCTCTTTACTTTTCACCATTTGACTATGAACCATTTTGATGTTTTCATACAACAGATATATAGCACATATTCTGCACATTATTTAAGGAAGGTGGTGGCTGGGTGAAACAAGATGCACGCAACCCAGTGGCAGTAGTAATAACCAGAACAGTGTTATCAGTTGTATTGACGAGAACAAACATCGGCTGCTTCAGGGTGAAGGAAGGCTACCAAATATTCTTCAAAGAGGACACATTCCATGCAGAAGCATTAAAGCCATCCTCAAAAAAGTCCAAGACTTGTGTGAAACATCTTCTTGTGTACTACTTTATTCATAAACCACATTAATGTTTCATGGCTGGATAGTTATATTCCAGCTCACTTTCTCAGGACTGTCATCAACATTACCATTCAAGTCACTAATGTCTAACTTTAGTAGCAACATGTTCTTAGTAAGCTTGCATATTCAAAATAACCAATAATTCCATTAGTATTTAATATGACAAGCCGAACGAGAAAGTGTTCTCGGGCCGTGCAACTCCAAATATCTATCCATGTCATTAACTCCAAATATCTATCCATGGCATTCTGGACATACATCACACATTGGAGGTTGGGATGGGTAATGCTTTTGCTGTTTGAAATCACACATTCACACGTCACTCTGACATTCTGTGTTTCATTTTGCACCATTCCACTACACATCATTTTCATGCTCATAAACATTATATAAGCAACACACATCCCATGTGATCAGCATTGGTGAAGATGTCTTTGTAGTCTGCAAACATATGTCTCTAACACATGCAACATCATAAGTGAAAGTTACACTTTTGAGTGATTTACACTTTTACACTTTTGAGCAAAATTTCAATTTTTTGCTTATTTATAAAATCTGAGTGTAACTTACTAATAAAAAAGTGAGTCCTGCACCACACATCACCAACCATTTGTACTAAAACAACCTCCCATAGAAAATAATTGACTTAGGGAATTAAAATAGAACCCAATAGGAAATAATGTAATAATAGAAAGTATTAAAACATATATTAAAATAAGTAAATAATAAATCAGACAGAACAATGGTAGGACTACAAGTATGCACAGACAGGGAACATTTTTAAATATATTATAAACACATGGAATTGAATAATTTTAGGGACACATTTATTTCAGTTGTTACAGCAAGAGGTGAATCATGTACAGCACACATTCAGTCTTTTCTATAGGAAATTGAATGTTTTTGAAGCTGTCTTCTCGAGCAGCATTAGAGGAAGAAGTCATAGTGATATGTAGGTTGGCACTGTAATGAGGTTTGTCTCAGGTATTATCTTTGAATCTCTTCAACAGATAACGACAGGCAAGGCGACAATCATAATACAGCATTTGGTAGTGTTCAGCTAGCTAATTTACAATATTTGATATGTTACATCCTATATCACTAAACCTCTAAAGAGAGGAACTTAAAGACATTCAGGATGACTTATCAGGAGAAAATAGCACAAAAATGATACAGTTTGAGATAAAGGATGCTTAACAAAAGGGAATGTGTGTATGAAGGTGCTGCTCAAATTACAGGTAGTCATGCATAGGTAAAAACATTTCTATATTTGGATTTTCTCTGAAGAACATCTGACATTTGCAGAACAATCTTTAAAACAGCATATCATAGAAAATAGTTGAAGGCAGCCTTGTTAAAGTTTTAAAACCAACCTACATAACTCACTATAAATTAAATTGACAGGACACCATGAAAAATAAACATTTATGCTTTTGCTTGCTTCTGCTTTTCACACCCTAAGAAGGAATCTCATTAACTGGAAATTATATAAGTGTTGGAATAGCTTTTAAAATCACCAGGCACATTTTAATTTGTCTATTTTTAGCAACATACAGTAAAATGTTGCATGCAATTTAACAAGAAAATACATAAACATTTGTAAAATAGGACGCAAAACAAGAAAAGAAAAAGAAACAACAGAACATGTCAAGCATAGAAGACCCAGTAACCCACAGTGAAGCAGAGATATCTATGTGTGAAGGGAAAACTGCGATGCTCAAATTAATTTCAGCAGAAGAGGATTTCAACATACTTTTACCAAAACTTAATAACTGCCAACATAAGATTTTCCAAGAAGTACAACATAAAATTCTTCATAACTGACAAATTGTGCTATGCCAAAGTGGACAAGTAGAAATCAGAATATGTTTTCTTGTCAGTCATCACACCTTTGCATACATTTACCAGTGATGTACTTTCATGTGAAGATGCAGCTCTCACAGCATTTGGTGCACTTTACATTAAATGTATAACAGACATCACCTTTTAATGCTGTCAGTGGAACACAATAGTAAACTTGAATATCAATACATGTAAGGCTGAAATAATTCCTTCAAGCAGATAAACATACTTTTGTGAGGAAACACATCCATATTTTGGCAATGTACTATAAATAATGTCATAGACAAAGCACTACTAACCTGTAGATCTGAATGTTGCTGAAGTAGCAACATGGAACACACAGGTCTCCTTACCCATTGACAGTGCTGAACACATCCAAGATTCCGTTCAATACTGACTGTGAAGAGTATGAAGGGATATACTGATATGAAAGAAAGCACACATACACAAGAGATGTGATTGGGTTGTAGTCACACACCTAAGCTCATCAATTGGATGCCTTCCCGACTATTCTGAGGTCTCTAACAAGTGACGGCTCATTTATAGTGAGCAGAACGCAAGAATACTGTTGCTCTTTGCTCTTACATCAATTTCGATAGCATGCAGTTTGTATGGTAACCACTCAATGTATAGATGGTACAGTACCTTTATATTTCTAGGACCAGGAAATTGTCAAGATACTGGTCCTGTTCTGATGTCCTATACACAGCAGTTAAAGCTCCACAACTTGAAGCATCCAAACGAAACAAAGATGCTCTCAGTATTTGCAACAGCCCAAGAGACAGTTGCTATGGCGCAACTTAGAAGGTGAGGCAGAGCTCCAGTACACAGTTTCAAAGGGAAGTTCAAGAATGCAACAGTGATTTTACAATACAACCAAATAAATCAAAATGTATCTAGCTAATCACTAAGAAGAGGCCACTAAAGACAGTTCTGGAAGAGGTCGAAGTGTTCCAAGGATGTGTGAAAAGAATAATACTTAAAGCAGAGAATGTCAGGCGGAGAGCAGAGCCCAAGCATAGACTTCCTTACAGCAAGTACCTGGCCATGGCATAGTTGTAGCTTTTATAAACAGCAGGGTCCTTGAAACCTGCAGTCAATCCTCACATTTCAAGGTCGTTAAATCCTGCAATAAGTCCTTGGTTCTGGTTATCCTTGAATCCTGCAGTGGATCCTCAAATGCCTCTGTAGTCTGCAACTCTGGTGGGGCAAACTGTCTCAGTTTTGTGGGTGCCTGTATTGAGATGGGATTGACTGTGCTGATACGGGGGAGGGGCATAATAACCTTGCAGTACACATGTGGAAGCCACAGTCTTCTGCAGTATGTCTCCGATCATGTCAGAGTCGACAGCATCCTGAGTGGCAATATCCTATGCAATGGGTGGAAAGATCAGCCAATAATGCCCAGGATCACATGTGGATGGAAATGAGGGTGAGCTCCTGTGTCAAGCTCTGATAATTAACACCAGTCAAAAGTCAAATGTGTCTTTCTACTCTTAACCAATAAAGTAGCCACAAAATCTATTGTGAGCATTCAAACCATCATCTAATAGATAAACCTCAGGTGCCATGAATTTCCATAAAATATTCAACAATTCAGAGATGCTTAATATACTCAAATAGTACAAAAAATGATTTGAAAAATTAACCCCTCCTGCTAAAAAAAACCTCTGCAATTAAGATTGTTTGATCATTTCTTCCTTTTCCCAGCACTGGCGCACAATGTGCTGCCTAGCGCCAACGCAGGCACTCTTACACTATGGTGCAAGGGTGCCTGCATTGTAAACAGGATTATTTTTATGCAGGAAGGGGCACCTTCCTGCACAAAAACAATCCCATGTGGCCTTTTTCTCTTTATGTGTGTGTCGCAGAATGCAGCACACATAGAAAGAGGAAAAAACTAGGAGAGATAAAGATATTTCTCCTCACTACACCTCCCCTGGGACGGCGTAGCATTTTGGCACATTCCCAGGTCTACCAATAATGGTAAATCTGGGAATCATCAAAATCCATGCGTGTTGCATGGGAACACCCATGCATCACCCAGTGAACGCGTCCCTGGGACTAGAGTTACACAACGCAGCAATTTGCCACACATTGCATTACTCTGGATTTATCAAGCCACTCAGGGCCACACAAGGCCTCCTTGAGTGGCATGTACCGGTTGTGCAAAAGTGACACAACCCGTACATGCATTTGGCCTAGATGTTACTATTTGACCTACTATGAGACACAGGTGACTCACATGCTGTTATGCTATGTTATTAGTATCTAAAAAGGCTGGTTTGGAAAGAAATGTAAAGAATTGTGACAATAATCAAGTCATTATTTGAAGAAACCTTCATACAGAAATAGGACTTGTCAATGCTCCAGTGCGTAAGCTTAGTCTCTGCCTTCAAATAAAAATATGTGGAATTCCATAAAGTTGAAGAACTTCATTTAAGAGCTATTTCCTTTGTTAGATTTGTGTGCTTCAAAGATACATACGTCATATGATAAAATAAATTCCATTGTGTCTTTCCTATGCTGTACCAATGCACAAATATCAGCTTATCATATCACACTGGATGCCACATTTCTGAACATTGGACTAAAAGTATTTAATGAAAACATGAGTTACGTAACCTTATCTAAAACTTGCACACTAAGGGGCCGATTCCGATCTCGGTCGGAGGCGCACCCAATACTATTCGGTCGGGAAAAAAGCCATGCGAAAGCCAGTTTCCCGACCGATCCGTACAGCACACCGAACGAGCAAGTACGATGCGCACAACAGCAAAAATTCCGGCCGAGCCGTACTCACCCAAACCAGGTCCTGTTCTCCGACCGAGGCGAATCCGGAAACGCCGAATCGAGTCGCACGGAAGGGAAAATGCAGCCCCGTCCGGCCGGACAAGTACGATGCACTTTCCGTACGCGCCGAACCCGTCGCTACGCACGGCACGTCAAAGCATCCGGGAGAGGCGCACATAAGCTCCGAATCGCGCCACAACACGATCCACGGCTACGAGACGAACACAGCACCGACGAGGACGACGCGAAGCGACGAGGACGAAGCGAAGCGACGAGGACGAAGCCAAGCGGCGAGGACGACGCGAAGCAACGAGAAGGACGAACGACACGAACCAACCATGAATCCCTTCGTCCCGATCATACCAATATTCTACATCTACTACCGGAACAGGCACGGACGCGTACGGCGCAGAAGGTAAGTCAGACACCAACCACAAAACACATACAACACGTACACGACACATCACACACATACACTGGGAATCTGAATATACTTACACCAGCAACAGCAGCACCATAGGGGCGGGATGCCCATCACCAATGCCACATATGCACACAGGGGCCTGAATGCGCGCCACCACCCCAACCCAGGGGGGCAGGATGCCTACCACTACTACCACCCTTAGCCAGGGGGCAGGATGCCCACCACTACTACCACCCTTAGCCAGGGGGCAGGATGCCTACCACTACTACCACCCTCACCCAGGGGGGCAGGATGCCCACCACTACTACCACCCTTAGCCAGGGGGCAGGATGCCTACCACTACTACCACCCTCACCCACGGGGGGCAGGATGCCTACCACTACTACCACCCTCACCCAGGGGGCAGGATGCCCACCACTACTACCACCCTTAGCCAGGGGGCAGGATGCCCACCACTACTACCACCCTCACCCAGGGGGGCAGGATGCCCACCACTACTACCACCCTTAGCCAGGGGGCAGGATGCCTACCACTACTACCACCCTTAGCCAGGGTGGCAGGATGCCTACCACTACTACCACCCTTAGCCAGGGGGGCAGGATGCCTACCACTACTACCACCCTTAGCCAGGGGGCAGGATGCCCACCACTACTACCACCCTTAGCCAGGGGGCAGGATGCCTACCACTACTACCACCCTCACCCAGGGGGGGCAGGATGCCCACCACTACTACCACCCTTAGCCAGGGGGCAGGATGCCTACCACTACTACCACCCTCACCCACGGGGGGCAGGATGCCTACCACTACTACCACCCTCACCCAGGGGGGCAGGATGCCCACAACTACTACCACCCTTAGCCAGGGGGCAGGATGCCTACCACTA
Organism: Calotriton arnoldi; assembly: GCA_963921515.1. NCBI lineage: Eukaryota > Metazoa > Chordata > Amphibia > Caudata > Salamandridae > Calotriton > Calotriton arnoldi. The sequence goes on from CAWUFW010007714.1 coordinate 223,584, forward strand.
CTACCACCCTCACCCAGGGGGGCAGGATGCCCACCACTACTACCACCCTTAGCCAGGGGGCAGGATGCCTACCACTACTACCACCCTCACCCACGGGGGGCAGGATGCCTACCACTACTACCACCCTCACCCAGGGGGGCAGGATGCCCACCACTACTACCACCCTCACCCAGGGGGGCAGGATGCCCACCACTACTACCACCCTTAGCCAGGGGGCAGGATGCCTACCACTACTACCACCCTTAGCCAGGGTGGCAGGATGCCTACCACTACTACCACCCTTAGCCAGGGGGGCAGGATGCCTACCACTACTACCACCCTTAGCCAGGGGGCAGGATGCCTACCACTACTACCACCCTTAGCCAGGGGGCAGGATGCCTACCACTACTACCACCCTTAGCCAGGGGGCAGGATGCCCACCACTACTACCACCCTTAGCCAGGGGGCAGGATGCCTACCACTACTACCACCCTCACCCAGGGGGGCAGGATGCCCACCACTACTACCACCCTTAGCCAGGGGGCAGGATGCCTACCACTACTACCACCCTCACCCACGGGGGGCAGGATGCCTACCACTACTACCACCCTCACCCAGGGGGGCAGGATGCCCACCACTACTACCACCCTTAGCCAGGGGGCAGGATGCCTACCACTACTACCACCCTCACCCACGGGGGGCAGGATGCCTACCACTACTACCACCCTCACCCAGGGGGGCAGGATGCCCACCACTACTACCACCCTTAGCCAGGGGGGCAGGATGCCCACCACTACTACCACCCTCACCCAGGGGGGCAGGATGCCCACCACTACTACCACCCTTAGCCAGGGGGCAGGATGCCTACCACTACTACCACCCTTAGCCAGGGTGGCAGGATGCCTACCACTACTACCACCCTTAGCCAGGGGGCAGGATGCCTACCACTACTACCACCCTTAGCCAGGGGGCAGGATGCCCACCACTACTACCACCCTTAGCCAGGGGGCAGGATGCCTACCACTACTACCACCCTTAGCCAGGGGGGCAGGATGCCTACCACTACTACCACCCTTAGCCAGGGGGCAGGATGCCCACCACTACTACCACCCTTAGCCAGGGGGCAGGATGCCTACCACTACTACCACCCTCACCCAGGGGGGCAGGATGCCCACCACTACTACCACCCTTAGCCAGGGGGCAGGATGCCTACCACTACTACCACCCTCACCCACGGGGGGCAGGATGCCTACCACTACTACCACCCTCACCCAGGGGGGCAGGATGCCCACCACTACTACCACCCTTAGCCAGGGGGCTGGATGCCTACCACTACTACCACCCTTAGCCAGGGGGCAGGATGCCTACCACTACTACCACCCTCACCCAGGGGGGCAGGATGCCCACCACTACTACCACCCTTAGCCAGGGGGCAGGAAGCCTACCACTACTACCACCCTTAGCCAGGGGGCTGGATGCCTACCACTACTACCACCCCCACTCATAGGATGGACAATGCATGACACAACAAGCACACCACAACCTAGGGAATGCAAGATTAAGACATCCCCCCACCACCATGACAAGCGTGTGAGCAGGCTGTGTCAAATGCCTACAACACCGAACATGACTTTGAACATACAATGTGACCCCCTAGCACATGTGCCACACATATATGTGTGTGGCACCCACAATGCAAGCAGCCCATGACCATTGTGGCAATGGGGCCTAAACCCCCATCATCACAGTGACCAAAAGGCAAGTGTGGGGTCCATAGCTGAAGCACATTTTGACCATTGTGGCAATGGGGTCTAAACCCCCATCATCACAGTGACCAAAAGGCAAGTGTGGGGTCCATAGCTGAAGCACATTTTGACCATTGTGGCAATGGGGTCTAAACCCCCATCATCACAGTGACCAAAAGGCAAGTGTGGGGTCCATAGCTGAAGCACATTTTGACCATTGTGGCAATGGGGTCTAAACCCCCATCATCACAGTGACCAAAAGGCAAGTGTGGGGTCCATAGCTGAAGCACATTTTGACCATTGTGGCAATGGGGTCTAAACCCCCATCATCACAGTGACCAAAAGGTAAGTGTGGGGCCCATAGCTGAAGCACATTTTGACCATTGTGGCAATGGGGTCTACACCCTCATCATCACAGTGACCAAAAGGTAATTGTTGACAAAGAAAGAGCTGCAACTGCCAAACTGCATGGATCATTCCTGGTCACAGAACCAAAAACTCATCTGTGGCAAAGTAGTGTATGTGTCCCATTGCAACATAAATTGGGGGAGCCAAATACTGCAGTGCAAATGAAACATTCCTTTGGCCATGTGCAGACAAACAACACCCATGGGGGCTGAGACCGTCAACAGTCATCAATGACACAATGACAGAAGTGACCATCAGAATGCAGAACCACATATTTGCACCAATGGGCACACAAATGCAGATACCCTGTGGAGACAGCAGATGTGAGGTGAACAGATACCATACCATGGCAGCAATGGGACACACAAACCATGATCACTGTGCTGACCGATGACCTAGGAGTCCCAGGGACAGCAGGGGAAACACACCAAACAACATACAGCCAATGGCACACCCAAGATATGCCAATGCAGTGGTGCAGATGCACAAACACAAACAGGCAGACCAACACTGTCATCATACACAGCAGGTGAGGGTGGGGGTGCCAGTGTCCCCAGGCAACAACACAACACATGAGGAGAGCTGAATACCAATCATACAGATGTGCATACACTGCCACACTAAGGTAACTCATGGATCCAAATCCCCTATGTGGGCAAGCAGGCATTGACAGGTGAGAGGGAGCACAAAACACACATGTCACACAGGCACGTAGGAACAACAACTGACACAGCAAGTCACAGACACACCACAGCACCACCCCCAGGGCCCCCACAATGTGGTGACCCTGGGCTGAATAAAAATACCACTGTGATGACAAAGCTAAATGTCGATCACACTGTGAACCACAGTCAGGTGTCCTGAGCAACTAACTACCATCACACCTACACAAGCACAAATCAATCAGCATGGCCAGTAAGCCAAGGCCAACATGGAGGCAGGGGACTAGCCGGGCAACAACTCTCATCTGCACACACTCAAGACCACACCCCTCGACCTCCAACAATGTGCAGCAGTGAAGTACACATGCACTGGTGACATTGCACATGCACCCATGACTATTCCAGGGTGGTGGGTGGGAACCAAGGTGTAGAAACACATCACACATGGACACTCAACAAGACTCCTGAATGTCTGACACACTGCACACTACGCTGTACATGGACATGACGGCAATACCACACCGACCAATGGGATCCCAGCCACAGTCACACACCAATGAAGAAGCCAAGGTCACCCACAAAGAACACACATAGACAACAACCAACATTGCAGCCCGGACCCTAAGGAGTGCCAGCAGTCACACACACAACGTGTCACAATCACTGAAAGATAACACAAACTGGAAATCACATGACAGGGGCAAACAACAAGTGCCAAAGGGAAACCTGACTGTGACCCATCTGCGTCTGCACACAAACTCTGCCCTGACAGCAAACACACCTATGGGTGACACCCTGATGACCAGTAATGTGCCATGCACCCACATCACAGAGAACACAGGGAGAAGACTTTGGGGGAACATAGCTCAAGTCAGCAAGCATCACAAACAGGTACAACACTAGGGATCACAGCATGCGCAGATGAATGGAAGTGAACACACAGACATGCACATACAACACACACCTTGGGCGCAGGCAATGTCACACGTGTACACACTGCCATGAGGGGACTCCACTCCTGTGTGAGGAAAGCTGTGCCATATGTTGCCTCAGTAGGGCCCCATCATGTCAGCTGAGCACTTGGTCACACAATCAACAATTAGCACCAAATGAGGGCTCCCATCACATCAGCCTGGTCATGGATGTGCCAACGGAATCATCAGCACAGATCCAACACACTTGTATAGCAATGTTGCACTGACTACACGGATGAGTCCCTCCCCATTGATGCCCAAACCTGCATGTCCACTGGAGATGGCAACACGGTCAGGGAAGTAGACAAATGCAACGATGGCAGGCACAACAGATGTGCAGGGGTGGAAGCCACAGATATGAAATTGCCAATGTAAGTAGGAAACCCATTGCCAAATACTGAACACATGACACCCTCAGATGCTGCTATTGATGACATGGATACACCACATGATAGGACACATTCCCCCTGGACCACATGGGTTCCTGCAGTGTAACACTTCATAATCATGAGACCAGATATCACCATCACTGCAGCAAGGGCATGGTTAGCTGCACCAACAACATGTACATCTGAAGCATGAGCACTAGAGAAAAGAAAGTTGCTTTATTCAGCATATGTGTTGTTTGATAACGACGTCCAGAAGAAATTAGAGCAAAGGCCAATGGCCAGTCCATTGTCAAAGTTCAAACAGGGTGACACTGGCAGATGTCACCCTACGCATGCCTGCACAATACCAGGGACAATCCACTAGGAGGGGCAACCGGGGGGCAGGCCAGGCACCGCAGGGACAGGATCAGGGCTCACCAGGGGGAGTCAGGGAAGGGGTGGTGGGTGCTGGAGAGCCACTGACAACTGCAGTGGAGGTGTCTGACATGGTGTGTGCCGGCACAACTGGGGGGCATGACACAGATGTCGTGGGTGCCGGCACAACTGCAGTGGACCCTGCAGATGGGGTGGACAGGTCCGCCACTGCAGTGCCCAAGTCAGACAGGGCGGTAGTGGACTCCACTGCAGTGCCTACCTCCAGGGGAGGAGAATGGGGAACAGGCAAGGTGGGTTGGACAGAGGGGAGGACACCCTCACCACATCAGTGGCACAGACAAGCGCAGCGGGGGTGTGGTGCTGGGAGAGCAAGTGGCAGGGGGAGAAGGCCGGATCCTCTTGGGGATGGTATATCTGTGGGTGGGGGAACCTGGGGCAGGGTGTGGTGGGGGCACCTGTGCAGTGGGGGCCTGAGGGATGGAGGACGGAGACCTTGTGCCTGAGCTGCAGGGCGGTGGCGGGGTCTTGCTCTTAGCACTCCGGGGGGACTTGCGGGTGGGGGCCTCAGTCCGTCTGCGCCTGGGGGAGGGTGTCCGGGGGCGAGGGGCACTCTGCTCCGTGTGGGTGGGCTTCCTCTTCCCCGGGATGCTGGAGCAGCTTCATCGGTGGGGAAGAGGCCGAGGTCACAGAGGAAGAGCTGCTGTGACTTTGGGGTTGCAGGTGAGGCAAGGGAGGGTGCTTTGGAGGGAGAGGGAACTGAGGACTGCGCAGTGCATGTGGATGCGTGTGTGTGTTCCAGGGCCCCATCCCCTGTGAGTCTGGCTTCAGTCCCTTGAATGTGCGTGCGTGTGCGTTTTGTCATTGGCGTGTGTGTCAGTGTGCTGGATGTGTGTGTGCTGGTGTGTGCCTGTGCCGGTGTGTGTGTGCCTGGGATGGGTAAGGTGCTGGGGAGTGTGGATGGAGCAGAGGCAGGAGGGGTGAGGGACCATTTGAGGAGGGACACTGCTGCCGTCAGGGAGGAGTCCATGGACCTATTGCCCCTCTGTAGGTCAGACATGCCCGATGAGATGCCCTCCATGAACGACACCAGCTGAGTCGACAGCGCGGTGTGCGCATGGAGGACACTCAGCATGGCTGTCTGCCCTACATGGAGCTGGCGAAGGAGGTACACAGACTCCTCACTCAGGGCAGCAGGGGACACAGGGGCAGGGGGTGCGGTGCCTGGCCCAAAGGAGACACGCTCCCGGACATGGGAGCCTCCACGGACCTGGGGAATGGGAGCCGATGGGAGGGCGGTGGTGGTGCTGGTGGTGGCGGGGACAGCAACACTAGCTGGGGTGTGGTGGCTGCTGACACCCGCCTCCACAAGGGAGTCATCCTCCGAGTTGCTCTGGTCCTCAGCTGAGGTGGATGCTGCTGAGGACTCCTCGGTGTGGCTCCCCTCGCCCTCCGTGCCACTGGGTCCCTCCGACCACTCCTCGGCTGCTGACCCAGTCTGGCTCTCCGGCTCCTCCTGGTCCGTGGAGCTGTCCCCTTCCGTGGCCGTGGATGTATCTGCAAACAATGGGGAAACAGACAGACATCAGTCACCTGCACCAAACGCACACACCACTGTGAGCACAGCACATTACAGAGCAAGCCCTGGCATCATTAGTTGTACATTGCTAAAAGTGCCCTAATTGAACAGGAGAAGTCAATTGTCAGTCTGATGCCAAGCATGGCACTCACATCCCACATGGCCTTGCACCCATCTGTCTGGTGTCTGTTGGATTGCAACACCCCAGTGTTGACACATGCACCAAGTACACAGTAGTTGTACAGTGCAGAGGACACGGTGTGGACACTTCACAGCTCTTGCCACTGAGTCAGTACAGGTTTACGGATGTAAGGGATGCCCAGAGTCAAATAGGAAATGCATGTGATGCATACCAGCGACAGACACCATGATGCACCCATGTCCTGATAGCCAGCGCCACTATGGTGTGCATGTAGCACATGTCACTCCCCTGCAGGATCACCAATCAGTAGACACATGCCATGGCGGAGGCATGACTGCAAAGTCATACATCACTGTCTCAGTGATGTATGACTTTGCAGCCAGACAACAACACTCTGCACTGTGTCACAATAGTAGGTCATGGGGAATGCAAGTCCTGGAGCTGCACAAGTGCACATGTACATCCCCCCACAACACATCCTCTTAACCCTCATCTGTCCAGGTCATACCTATTGGACATATGGGAGACCTGTGACACTACCCTCTGAACCTGAGCCCCTCACACTCTGCTGTGCATGGGGAACAGCTGCCTGAACTTCACATTTACATGCCCCAGTCTGCATGGGCAGCTGATCAGACACCTATGTGTCACACAAGTATCGTCTCCTATGGTCACATCTCCAGTGGCATGCTGAGCCCCTACCAAGAAACTCCACAGCAGTCCTGGCGACTAATCCACAGCACACTGACACAGAGGCAGACACCTGAGGGGTCAAATCACTGTGCACAATGTGTCCTCTGATACACGGGAGTGGGAGTACAGAGTGTATTGTATGGCCTGGAGTAGGCATGACTGTCCAGCCCCACATGAATGAGGGATGAGCCCTGGACTGTAGGCAGCTGGCTAAGTATGTGTGACACACGTCATATACATACTCCTGGGGCCCGAACATTGTTCCCACCCGCAGCATGGGTGTGTGCCAGGTACCCCAGCCACATGTGGTGGATCAGCTCAGCAATTGGACCACAGATCAAAGTAACACGCTGAATACATGTCAGAATACAGGCATTGTGTAAGCAATGGACCCACCCATGATGCCCACCACAGAGTCAGGGAAACAGATGCTGTCTCCCACCTTGAGTCAAGCAAACTGCAAGGACACAGTCCTAAGTGACAGAATTCCCTGCATGTAAGGGCCACACCTGGGTATCAGATGAGGAGTGGGCAGTGCACAATAGAGGGACATGGCTCCTGGACAACATGACTGCTGTACTGTGGCAGTTCAACCTGGCCCGAGGAGGGCACATAGCATGTTAGACAGAGTACACAGTGCAGTCTTTGACTCACCCCCTCCTTGCTGCTCTCTGGCCTTCAGCTGCCCATCCAGGTCTGGAAAGACCACCGCCAGGATCCTGAGCATGTGGGGGTCAGGGTCCGTGTTCCGCCCCTCCTGCGAGGAGGCGACAGCTTCAGCTGGACCCGTGCAATCCTCCGGGTCCAGCCCCGAAGGTCCTGCCACCTCTTCTGGCAGTTGCGGATCCGGCGCTTGTAGACCCCCACGGACCGGACAGCCCGGACGATGTCCTTCCAGATCTCATGCTTCCGATGGGCAGAAGCCTGTCAGGATGACAAAGTGATAAGGCCATTACTACACATGCAACATATCCGTGCATGACACAGTTGCATATACATGTCGCAATCACAGGGGCACATGGTGTACCCAGGCAGTGCACGGCTGCCCATGGACAGTTTTCCAGAAGTCACTACATGGTATCATTGCATGGGGAGTAAAACCCTGTTCAGAAGCACTGTCACTGCACCATACCTGTCCAGTGCAAGTCACTACACACTATGGGGGGTGACAACTACTCAGTGAGCCTGCTAGCCAGTGGTGTGCTGACTCTCAGCCTTGCTAGTCAGACAAAATGCACATTCAGAAAGGCAGTGCACAGAACACTCACCTGCTCCCCTGGTGTCCCATACAGCTTGCTGTACTGTGGAAGTAGGCTGTCCAGCAGGGCCTGGTTCTCTTCAAGGCTGAAGGCTGGGGCTCTCTCCACAGTACGTGCCATTGCAGGGTCCAGAGGGGCAGAGACAGCAGCAGTGCAGTGGCAGATGTCGTCCTGGAGCATGTAGTGCAGGCAAGTGGGCTCTCAGGGGAACATGCAGCAATATATATGTGCTGGAGAGGCAGATACTGTCCCTTGTGTCCAAACTGATAGGTCCAAGTCGTTTGCATCTTCTGAATCTGGCCAATCCATGGAATAGCAGCACCAAAACACGCCCACAGCATCCTTCAAAATTTCAACTTCATGACATACATGATTTTGCAACATTGTTGTGGGTGACCAACTGATTTTCCAGCAACCGACTCGTTCGAATATTCGAAAACGCGTCCGTTGCCAGGCAAGCCCATTGTCAATGGGTGCGCACCGATCGGTCCATTGAGGTACAACGCGCACAGGGGTACAACGCGTACCCGCACACATTGAAAGCAATGGGCCGGCCGGAGGCACCGATCGGTCCATTGCTGTTCAACGCGCACAGGGGTACAACGCGTACCCGCACACATTGAATGCAATGGGCCGGCCGGAGGCACCGATCGGTCCATTGCAGTACAACGCGCACAGGGGTACAACGCGTACCCGCACACATTGAAAGCAATGGGCCGGCCGGAGGCACCGATCGGTCCATTGCTGTTCAACGCGCACAGGGGTACAACGCGTACCCGCACATTGAATGCAATGGGCCGGCCGGAGGCACCGATCGGTCCATTGCAGTACAACGCGCACAGGGTACAACGCGTGCCCGCACACATTGAAAGCAATGGGCCGGCCGGAGGCACCGATCGGTCCATTGCTGTTCAACGCGCACAGGGGTACAACGCGTACCCGCACACATTGAATGCAATGGGCCGGCCGGAGGCACCGATCGGTCCATTGCAGTACAACGCGCACAGGGGTACAACGCGTACCCGCACACATTGAAAGCAATGGGCCGGCCGGAGGCACCGATCGGTCCATTGCTGTTCAACGCGCACAGGGGTACAACGCGTACCCGCACACATTGAATGCAATGGGCCGGCCGGAGGCACCGATCGGTCCATTGCAGTACAACGCGCACAGGGGTACAACGCGTACCCGCACACATTGAAAGCAATGGGCCGGCCGGAGGCACCGATCGGTCCATTGCTGTTCAACGCGCACAGGGGTACAACGCGTACCCGCACACATTGAAAGCAATGGGCCGGCCGGAGGCACCGATCGGTCCATTGCTGTTCAACGCGCACAGGGGTACAACGCGTACCCGCACACATTGAAAGCAATGGGCCGGCCGGAGGCACCGATCGGTCCATTGCTGTTCAACGCGCACAGGGGTACAACGCGTACCCGCACACATTGAATGCAATGGGCCAGCCGGAGGCACCGATCGGTCCATTGCTGTTCAACGCGCACAGGGGTACAACACGTACCCGCACACATTGAATGCAATGGGCCGGCCGGAGGCACCGATCGGTCCATTGCTGTTCAACGCATCACTGTACATGTGACTGGCATATGTCAGCATGCCTATCTCAGATGGACATATGCCAGCCACAGATAGCTCCCAGGGAGTGAGGGGCACACCTACATCACGACAGCCTGTCCAAACCTTATCATAAGGCATGTAAGGCTGCATTTCCTATTGTGTGTATGTTGGTGTACATGTTGTCCTGTGGGTGTCACCTGTGGGCAGCCACCCCCAGGCTGTGCACGTGTTAATGGGGACAGGATCCTGGGTGTTACGTGTACGTGACCACTGTGATGTGCAACTGTTCATATCTGTGCATGTGCCATGGTCACATTTCACAGTGGTGTTTGTGTATGTTATGTCACATACCCCGTGAGTCCCATGTGGGACGGTATGTTTGAGCCAGGGTGTCCCAGTGGCACAATAGTGATGGCCCTCCACAGTCTTTGTGCATGTAGTGTTTACAATGTCTCTGATTTCATGTGCACAATGGGAGACAGTCTCCACATCCACGTTGTGTGTGCATGGACTCTGATGTTGTGCGTGTGTGTCACAGACGTCCATGGCTCTCCTGCCATGGCAAGTGTGGCCACTACCTGTGGGGGTCATGTTTGTTTTGTTGTGGTGTACACATGATACTCCAGGTGATGCCAGTGTCCATGTGGCATTACAGGGTCCCTGGGAATGTGCCTGTCGTTGAGCTGTGGTGCCTGGGGCACATCTGTCCTCACATGTCACTGGGGGGTGACTGTGACACAGCATCATGATATCCAATGGGCCAACCTGGGACAAATTGATGCCACCTGTAGGACCGTGTTGACAGATGTTGGCCATGTATGTACCATACATGTCGTTCCGGTACTGCACACTTCATGTAGTTGTGCCTCATGATGATGTATGTTGGGATCTTGAGTGTGTTCAATGCCGCATATGTGGGGTGACTGACGATCTTGCTTACTTCTCCTCTGCACTGCAGGGCTCCTGCTGTCCATCGGCCATTCCCAGACCTGGCAACGATGGTGGAACGGGACAGCATCCGACGGTACCGCTTCACCAGGCAGCTGATTGAGGATTTGGCAGTGCAGTTGTCCCCACATTTGCAGCCTGGCCGGCCGTATCCTACAGCGCTGACCCCCAAGGTGAAGGTGATGGCAGCCCTACACTTCTTTGCCACCGGTACCTTCCAACATACTGTGGCGTCTGCTGGTGGGATGTCACAGACCATGTTCAGCCGTGTGCTCCGCGATTTCTTGGCGGCAATGTTGCTCTTCCTGAACCGGTACATCTATTTCCCTAGACTGCGACGACTCACTGACGTGAAGAGTGACTTTTATGCCCTGGGGAGGATGCCGCATGTCATTGGCTCCATTGATGGGACACATGTGGCTTTGGTACCACCACAGGCCCAGGAGCAGGCCTACAGGAACCGCAAGCACTACCACTCGGTCAATGCACTGGTGGTGTGTCTTGCAGACATGACCATCACACACGTGTGTGCCCGTTTCCCTGGTTCAGCACACAATGCCTTTGTGATGAGGAGTAGTCGCATCCCCAGGTTGATGGCACAGATGCAGAACCAGCGTGCCTGGCTTGTCGGTGTGTACTGACTTTGTGCCATTGTGTGTGATCTGATCTGTAGTATTCCGCCCACTTTTCCAAGTCAGCTGATGTGCACTTGTCTGTCCGTAGGTGACTCGGGATACCCCAACATGCCGTGGTTGCTGACACCCCTCAGGAACCCTGTGACACCTGCCCAGATGCGCTACAATGAGGCACATGGTCGGACCAGGAGAGTGATTGAGCGGACCTTTGGTCTCCTGAAGAGCCGCTTCCGCTGCCTGGACAAGACCGGAGGGTCCCTCCCATATGCCCCTGCGAAAGTGTGCAAGATTATCATCGTCTGCTGCATGCTCCACAACCTGGCAGTGCGGAAGGAGTTGCCTCTCATCCAGGATGACGATGACCAACATCCGCCACCTGTGGAGGATCCTGGCCTGGACCACGATGCCATTGACGATGATGATGATGATGGTGATGGTGATGTCCGCACACAGCTCATCACCAACTTCTTTAGCTGAATGTGAGTATCCTGAGGTGTCATGTCAATGATGTGAGTTGGCATGATGTGTGGGTGGTGCTCTGGTGCTGTTGGAGTGTGTCCATGGGCTACTTGACTGGATGTGTGTTGCGATGTGTGCTTACAGGTGGGCTGTACTCCCCAACAGTGTTGACATGCTAACTTGGTTCTGGGTGGGTATCTTGTAACATGTATTGTGCATGAGTTTTGCTGTTCTGTCCTGTACTCCATTGCTTTTGACTGTGTGTCATTTCTGTCCTTCACAGGGTACTTTCAGATTCGTTTGGTCAACTGTGTCCACCGACGACGTGATTGCACATCCAGGCTGGTAGCTGTTGTGTCCCTACAGGTGATGTGCGCCACACCCATGGACTTCCTTCTGTCTACAGTTGTTGACTGTGTGCCCGCTACCAGGTGGGGTTACCTTGCATCTGTAGTGGTTACGGCATGTTGCTACTGTGTAATAAACCTGTGCTTCACTTAGTGATGTGCGTTGTCTGTGGTCACACATTTGACTGCCATTTGCTTACTGCACCTGTGGGCTACTTGACTACAACTGGGAATGGGTGTGGTGTCTGTGCATTGCACCGTCTTCCCTGGCAACATCAGTGTAGGCAATGAGTCAGATGGCCTAGGTGTGTATGTGTTGTGTAGCCCTGGTGGTGTGTCTCCCTCATATGTGTCACGTTGCCTGTACTCACATGCCTGTGTTGTCCTTGCTGTTGCAGTTCGCATACACAGTGTAATTTTGCTGTTCATCATCCCCATAACAGCACCCACGTTGGAATCACGACAGAGGCAAGTATGGTGTATTATTGTGTTTATTGTGATACATCTGTGATAATAGTGCATAGGATGGATTGTGCTGTACATGAATCTTGCAATCCCAAGTTCCTAGATGAATAGAAAGTCCAGGTAGACAGGATCCCCAGTATCGGGCCACAGTTGTCTGACACATTGTTCCAACTTGTACTCCCCATGCAATGTGTGGGAGTAGTGTTGCCATCAACAGGGTGAACAGTCTGTGCACAAAGGCGAAAATCCAGAACAGGTTCAGGCTTCCTGGGAGTTGCGCTTGGCCATCAGCCTCTCACTTTCCCCTCCTCGGACGACCCCTCTTCTTGGGGGGGGCCCTCAAGTGCAGGCTGCTGCGGTGCAGGGGACTCTCCGCCAGAGTCCTCCTCCCTCCCTGTGGCAGTTGCAGTTTGTTCGGTACCAGATGTTGTTGGCACACAGGGAGGTGTGGACTGGTTGCTGTTCATCTGGCGGAGGCATTGTAAAATGTCCCTGTGCACCGCCGTCATCTCATGTAGTACATCCCACTTGGACTCCACGCGGGTCATGTGGGAGTCCACACGTGACATGTGTGACTCCACGTGGGACATGTGGGAGTCCAAGCGGGCATGATGGGCAGCCTGCTGCTGTTTGATGTCTCTGAGGAGCCCCACTACCTGGCTGAGCTCTCCGGTGCTGGACTGGTACGCATCAGCTATGCGTACCAGTTGTGGGTCTTCATGCACACCAGCAACTTCTGCAAGCAGCGACCTCTGTCTCCCACCCCTCCCACCACCCCTGCTGACATGTGCAGTGTGTGCAGTTGCACGCACAGATAACCCTGGTCCACCTTGGGGGTTGGTGGTGGTGGTGGTGTCCATGGCCCCAGGTTGGTCCAGGGTCACTGCGCTGGTGTTGTTCCTTATTCTGTCCATGTCGGCAGGGATGGTATTCGTGGTGACAGTCGTTGGAGGGGTGGGTGCAGGGGGTGCAGCTGGTGGACCTGCTGGTGCTGCAGCTGGTGGTCCTGCTGGTGCAGCATGTTGACTTGCACCGGATGTGCCAGGTTGTTCTTCATCGTCCGAGGAGGACAGAGGCTGTACGACGCCAGTGAGCTCGGCATCCTCTTGAGCCTGGGACTGGGACTCCTCAGCGTCTGCTGCTGTGTCCCTATCATCACCTGTTTTTGGGAGACACAAACAATGTATGTCATGTTTCTGCAGGCATCAGTGGTTGACACACCTGACAGTTGTGACTGTGCCTCGGGGTGCGGGCCTGTACATTGTATTGTCCTAAGTCGTCACAGTCAGGGGTTGATATTGGTGTGGCACATTGTCCTGCATTATTTGGGCATTTCTATGTATTCTCTGGGGTGTGAACATGGTCTGCATTGATTGTGTTTGGTTGACAGCCAGACCTCCTTCCCACCCACCCACCCACCCAGTCAGTTATCCCACCATGGAACGTGCTTGCATTGCAGGGAGTGTAAGTTGTCTCTCAGGATGTCAGTCAGTGGTGTCCTGCTGTTTGTTGGTGCACAGTTGCCAGCAGGGCCTTGTGCTCCCCACAGCAGTAGCCAGTGTCAGCCATCTTGTGAGTCCTTCTCCACTCCCTGTGATGTGAGCATGGTTCAGGGTGGTGTTGATGGGCCAGTTGTGAGGCTGAGCAATGTCTGTGACTACGACTCCCATCATGCTATTGCCTCCACCCCCATTCCCAGCATGCCCATGCTTCCTTCCTTTTGACTCTGCTTCCCTGTGGGGTGGGCTGGCTGTGCTGACAGGATGGCTGGGAGTGTTGTCCTGGCAGTTGTTTGGCTAAGAGTCCCAAGAGTGTCCCTGTGCTTCACACAACAGAACCCAGGGTGGTGGTGCTTTGTGGGATCTTGTGTTAGGATGGAGGGCATTGCATTCTACCAGGTGGGTACTGTGGAGTTTGTGTTGGGGGGGTGTGAGGGGAGGTGCTGGTGACTATGGTCAGTGCTGCAAGTCCCCCTTCCCACCCAGCCAGCCAGATATCCCACCATGGAACGTGCTTGCATTGCAGGGAGTGTAAGTTGTCTCTCAGGATGTCAGTCAGTGGTGTCCTGCTGTTTGTTGGTGCACAGTTGGCAGCAGGGCCTTGTGCTCCCCACAGCAGTAGCCAGTGTCAGCCATCTTGTGAGTCCTTCTCCACTCCCTGTGATGTGAGCATGGTTCAGGGTGGTGTTGATGGGCCAGTTGTGAGGCTGAGCAATGTCTGTGACTACGACTCCCATCATGCTATTGCCTCCACCCCCCTTCCCAGCATGCCCATGCTTCCTTCCTTTTGACTCTGCTTCCCTGTGGGGTGGGCTGGCTGTGCTGACAGGATGGCTGGGAGTGTTGTCCTGGCAGTTGTTTGGCTAAGAGTCCCAAGAGTGTCCCTGTGCTTCACACAACAGAACCCAGGGTGGTGGTGCTTTGTGGGATCTTGTGTTAGGATGGAGGGCATTGCATTCTACCAGGTGGGTACTGTGGAGTTTGTGTTGGGGGGGGGTGTGAGGGGAGGTGCTGGTGACTATGGTCAGTGCTGCAAGTCCCCCTTCCCACCCAGCCAGCCAGATATCCCACCATGGAACGTGCTTGCATTGCAGGGAGTGTAAGTTGTCTCTCAGGATGTCAGTCAGTGGTGTCCTGCTGTTTGTTGGTGCACAGTTGGCAGCAGGGCCTTGTGCTCCCCACAGCAGTAGCCAGTGTCAGCCATCTTGTGAGTCCTTCTCCACTCCCTGTGATGTGAGCATGGTTCAGGGTGGTGTTGATGGGCCAGTTGTGAGGCTGAGCAATGTCTGTGACTACGACTCCCATCATGCTATTGCCTCCACCCCCTTCCCAGCATGCCCATGCTTCCTTCCTTTTGACTCTGCTTCCCTGTGGGGTGGGCTGGCTGTGCTGACAGGATGGCTGGGAGTGTTGTCCTGGCAGTTGTTTGGCTAAGAGTCCCAAGAGTGTCCCTGTGCTTCACACAACATAACCCAGGGTGGTGGTGCTTTGTGGGATCTTGTGTTAGGATGGAGGGCATTGCATTCTACCAGGTGGGTACTGTGGAGTTTGTGTTGGGGGGTGTGAGGGGAGGTGCTGGTGACTATGGTCAGTGCTGCAAGTCCCCCTTCCCACCCAGCCAGTCAGATATCCCACCATGGAACGTGCTTGCATTGCAGGGAGTGTAAGTTGTCTCTCAGGATGTCAGTCAGTGGTGTCCTGCTGTTTGTTGGTGCACAGTTGGCAGCAGGGCCTTGTGCTCCCCACAGCAGTAGCCAGTGTCAGCCATCTTGTGAGTCCTTCTCCACTCCCTGTGATGTGAGCATGGTTCAGGGTGGTGTTGATGGGACAGTTGTGGGGGTGAGCTATGTCTGTGACTGTGACTCCCATCATGCTATTGCCTCCACCCCACTTCCCAGCATTCCCATACTTACTTGCTTTTGTGGGGAGTTCAGTGTGTGTGGGTGTGAGGGCAATGGCAAGATGGCTGACAGTGGTGTCCTGCTGTTGGTTGGTGTGCAGTTCCCAGCATGCCCTTGTGCTCCCCACAGCAGTAGCCAGTGTCAGCCATCTTGTGTGTCCTTCTCCACTCCCTGTGATGTGAGCATGGTTCAGGGTGGTGTTGATGGGCCAGTTGTGAGGCTGAGCAATATCTGTGACTACCACTCCCATCATGCTATTGCCTCCACCCCCTTCCCAGCATGCCCATGCTTCCTTCCTTTTGACTCTGCTTCCCTGTGGGGTGGGCTGGCTGTGCTGACAGGATGGCTGGGAGTGTTGTCCTGGCAGTTGTTTGGCTAAGAGTCCCAAGAGTGTCCCTGTGCTTCACACAACATAACCCAGGGTGGTGGTGCTTTGTGGGATCTTGTGTTAGGATGGAGGGCATTGCATTCTACCAGGTGGGTACTGTGTAGTTTGTGTTGGGGGGGTGTGAGGGGAGGTGCTGGTGACTATGGTCAGTGCTGCAAGTCCCCCTTCCCACCCAGCCAGCCAGATATCCCACCATGGACTGTGCTTGCATTGCAGGGAGTGGAAGTTGTCTCTCAGGATGTCAGTCAGTGGTGTCCTGCTGTTTGTTGGTGCACAGTTGCCAGCAGGGCCTTGTGCTCCTCACAGCAGTAGCCAGTGTCAGCCATCTTGTGAGTCCTTCTCCACTCCCTGTGATGTGCGCATGGTTCATGGTGGTGTTGATGGGACAGTTGTGGGGGGGGGCAATATGTGTGACTGCGACTCCCATGATGCTATTGGCTACACTGACTTGGCCAGCATACACAGAATTCCTTCCTTTGAGTGGTCTTCACTGTGTGTTGGTGTTGTTGTGGTGGCTACATGTGTGGATGTGTGTGTTAGTTCTATTTGTGCCACTGCCTAGCTGTAGTTGTGGTTGTGTTTGTACATGTGTTGGCATAGTTGGATGTGACTTTTTTGATGGCATGTGTTGTGTTTATCTGACTGACATACACATTTTGGGATGATTCTGTTCTAGTTGCTGTGTAATTGCTATGAGTGCATGGTTTGACTCTCCCCTTGACAGTGATGTGTGTGTTTTGTGGCAGTATATTGTGTACATTTGTTGTGTACTCACCAGGCTCTGGGATGTCCTCTAGTCCATATATGCTCACTGGCGGTAGGATGGCCCGCACCTTCTCCTCCCAGGGCCTGAGGTATATTGGCTTGGCAGGAGGGCCACTGCCGGTGTGTTGGCTGTTGATGTAGTCTTGCTTCAGCAGTTTCCGTACCCTCCTGCGCACGTCATACCACCTGTTCTGGATGTCGGTCTTTGTGCGCCGACATGGTGATTGGGCGTTCACCCTGTTGATGATCCTCTCCCACATCTTGGTTTTCTGTGACATGGGGGTCTGTTGGACCAATGTGCCAAACAGCTGTGGCTCTACCCTGAGGATCTCGTCTACCAGGACTTCCAATTCACAATCTAGGAACTTGTGATTCTTCTTGGGGGGCATGGTGATGGGTAGTGATGGTGGGTGATGTGTGTGTTGGTGTGCAGGTGAGGGTGTGTGGGTGTGTGTTGTGCTGGGTGTATGTGAGGTAGGTATTTGTTGGTGTGCTGCTGGTGTGTGGCTTGTGTGAGGGATGAGCTGTGGGTGTGTGGTTGCTTTCTCTTGGGTGCTGGCAGTGGAATGGCATTTGCAAAGGCTCATGGTAGTGATTTGTGTCCTTTATATAGGTGGAGTTGTGGGTGTGTCTTTGTTCTCTGTCCCCACCCCCCAGTATTTATTGGCTTGGTAATTGCTTGTTTGGCCTTTTTTTGGTTGATTTTTCCTTTGTGCTGTTTGTGTATGTTGGAAACGTTCTTGTGACCGAGTCGGACCCTGCATTGGTCTCGTACGGTGTTTTCCGTTTCGTTCACGCTGTGTTTGTGCAGTTTTGTATGCTGCGTACGCGTCGGTCGCGGTGTATTGTGTTGCTTCGGCTCGGTTTTGTATGCGTGTCGGTCGTACGGCTTGTCCTCCGTCCGACTCGGTCGTGTTTTCGCGCCTTGCATCGTACTTTGCGGGTTGGAGTTGGCGGGTACGATTCGGTCGGATTTGTTCCGGGTGCGTGTCGGTCGGTTGGATTCGCGTGTTTTTCCGGCCGGATTGCTATTTTCCGAGCGGCTCGGTCGGTCGGCTTGGTTTCCTGACGTGTCGGTCGGATTTATCGCGGCTTGCATCGTACTTGGCGTGTCGGGCGCCACTGGTACGTGTCGGTCGGTAATTTTTCCGGCTCCGAGTCGGTCGGTGCTTTTCCGGCCCGAATCGGAATCGACCTCTAAGCATATACGTTTTTGTTGAATTCGTTTCGAACAATATAATCAAATTCAATCTATTTACACACCAGAATTAACTCTTGATGACATTCCAAAAAAGGAACTTGCGAAAAGAACACATTGCTATATTTGTAACAAGCAACAAATCTCCAAACTAGGAAATCCCTAAGTACCAAAAATGGATGACAAACATATTCAAAAATATGCCGTAGTTCCTTTTGAAAATACAAATGGAATAAACTGGTATATCAATTTCACTTTAACATTATTATTTTTTTAGTTAGTTATGCTGTACAAGAAATCAGTAACAATAAGCAGAAACTAATTTCTAAACCTCTTTCACACTCACTTGAAACCCTTACCAATCATGATTTTCCTGTTTATCAAGAATTCATGGATTAGTATAAGTTCAAAATAACCATGAACTATTAAAAAAGATAAACATGAAGCTGCCCATGATGTTATTTAATGGTGGTATTGCAGTCTTTACAATGTGAAAACCACAGAGTTGAACAAAAAAACTACATATACTACAGGAGACAGATTTGGGAATTCATGACCCCCAAACATTTTGTCATTGAATGTGCAGAACTAGCTCTCATTGAGAACGATTTTGAATACGAAGGAACAACATACCATCAAGTGAGGTGTACATCAATGGGAAGTATCTTCACACCAAGTATTGCCTGTTTATATGTACACCAGTTTGAGGCGGACTACATTTTCAACTCAGAAAATCCCTATAGAGAACAGATTAAACTCTGGCGCAGTTACATCGATGATGTGTTAATAGTATGGCATGGCACCAAGGAACAGACTACTGAATTTGCAAAGTGGGTAAACACAAAGGACAGACATATAAAATTCACATACACCATCAACAAGGAGGAAGCAGTATTCCTGGACCTAGTCATCACAATGGACCAAGAAGGTATAAGAACGAGAGTTCACAACCAAGCAACTGACAAAAACAGCCTTTTATTACATGAAAGCTTTCATCCAAAAGCACTTTGACAGAACCTCCCCGTTGGGCACTTCATATGGGTCAGACTAAACTGCTCCACTCTGGAGGTCTTTGAAACACAGGCAACCACACTAGAAGAGAAACTGATCACACGCCATTACCCGAGGAAATGGGTGAAAAAAGCTTTAGAAAAGTGCGAGAAACAACAACCGCGAGGCCCTGATAGAAAACTACAAAAAACCTGAGAACGGCAGGGTCGTCTGCATCACCACATGCACACCCATTTAAAATAAAGTCCAGAATATAATACGAAAGAACTGGAATATCCTAAATGGGGGAATAAAACAATGGTCTCAACCGGTAGACCATGGATCCTGAAGGATCTGACTTACTGTAATAGTGAGAATGTTCTATACCTCATAACCTGCCCGTGTGGTCTTCTTTACGTGGGAATGACTACTCGGAAAGTGAACACATGAATTAATGAACATAGGTGCACGATCAGGTGCAAGAAGAACAATACAAATCCCATGCACCTGATCCAACGCCAATCAGGGATCGATAATCAATAAACACTATCAATGGCCCATACTCATACACCCAACACATAAATCCCTGTTGCGCTGTTTCAAGTTTAAACGTTTAATCAGTAGTTCATAACTACAGGCTCGTCCTAACACACAAGATACATAATTGAACCTGTAATCAACTCTCTTTCCTCTGGTCGATAGACCATTAGTTGAATAGTTGATGGTAATAATTAGTAAACTAACCATCAATCTATACTACTGAATAAATCACAAACTCGAAATAAGATTAATAATATTTATCGCAAGTAATGTAAAGGTAAATGCTCATCATGTACAGATTTACAAGGCAAACAAAGTATATATCATAGAGAGAGAACATTTATCAAAGCGAAAAGGTATCGAACTCATATCTCAATGAACAGAATGCAATGAAGGAGTGGATAGATAAAGAGACATAAGTTTCAGGAGCAAAAATACATTTGCAAAATGATTATGCAAGTTCAGATTTTAGCTATACAAACCTAAGTATTTTAGTGGAAAATCTACCCCCTGGCCATGGGAAAAATATGGGGGTTCCCCAAGAAAGTTCAGGGCACAAGGAGTAGGACAGGAAACAGGTAGGCCTCTATCTGCATACAGCAAACCGACGGACAGCGACGATCTCCCCCCTCTAGCTTCTTCAAGGGCACGCTCACTTCAGCTTGAACTTGAGTCTGAGCTTTAGCTTAGCTACCCAATACCCCCCAGACACCCCAGTTATACTCTAAAAACCTTAATGTCCAACCCACCATTGTATCAACATTTTCAGAATCTTAGTCTCTCAATGGTCAATTTAGGGAGTGTTCTATCACACCACCATAGTCACGTCCATGTTTTCACAGCCTTCTTTGTTTAATATTTCTAGCAATACGTAAGCCACGTCTTATGAATTCAGGCTTCCTTCATCTGGCAACATGTTTCAAATCTCTACATTTTCATTGTCCGCCTCTGCAGTTTCCACGGAAGAAGTTTGTACATTTGCTCATGGTCTCATGGCCATCCTTCCATTACTTGGCAGACATACAATGATTTTCCGAAGGACATCAACATTGCCTTCTCCATTCTCTCTCAAAGCTCGATTTTCAATTTATTAGTTTTCTTTTCTTAACCCTTAACTCGTCATGCAATGATGTAGGCCCATGCAAGTATCACTACGATGAATAAAACACAGACATTATTAATTTCATGAAATATAATTCTCACTGTTTTACCGCCCACTATTTGCACTATCCCACGTTATTTGTCAATTAAAGCATTAACGCGCAGAAAGCAGCATTATTATTATTTTTATTTCTGAGCAGAATGTGAATGCGGCCTAGTCTTTCATGCATTAGTCCACACATTAGTGCACGCATGCGCATAAGCATTTCCCCATGTTTTCGTGTTTTTGCATGTTAGTTTCACCGCACATTGTTAGTAAATGTTACTGAGGAATTAATCCGAGCAGGTTTTAGTTTCTGAAAACCCTGCTCCATCACACCATTACCTGGAAAAATGCCAACGAGACGTAGACATGGTGTGGATAGTTTTGGAAAAAATCACCACAAATTTTCACGATATCCAGAAAAGACTCCTAGCTTGCAAACAACGATGGGTGTACCATTTAAAAACTTGGGAAACCTGACTGAACGATGAAATCCTGTGATTACAGATTGGGTAAAGAGCTTTGTAAAAACACATCTGGAGGTTTCCATATTCATCAATAGGCTCCCCTGGATTCTCCTCTATATATCCTTACATTACCTTTGAATGAAAAGGAACTTTCGCGAATCTCTGTACCACTACCTGCATGACAAATTATCTGCAGCTAACTAAACTTAGATGTCCCCTGGTTATGTCCCTTTCACAAATGGAGAGAGATATTATACACTATACTATTTAATCCTTAAAAAGTGTCTTACCACAAAGAATATAGGCACCAGAGGGTGGATTTAGCAGAGATGAGGTCAAAGTATCCTCTTGAGCACAGTAATACAGCCCTAACTGCTTTTCCACTCTCACCTGGCACTTATAAACATCCACTCCTATTAGGATTGGCAACTCTATTTAATAGTACAGGCGAGCGCGCTATTCTTATATGACTCCAGTGTTTACTGCTGCATAGGCACATTTTCTATGCCTTCAGAAACATTTGTGATCTATGGACATTTATTCTCACTGGATCTACAACTTTACCTAAATAGTACAAGCGAGTGCGCCATTCTTACATATCTCCAGTGGATACTGCTATATAATCAATTTTTGCAACCGCTGTCCAACCCTGTAATATCTATTAAGTACACACCCCGCCCCTGGCAGCACCATGTCATCACGTGGCCCCCAGTTGTCAGGTGTGCGAGACACCACATCAAGTATAGAGGTTACCGCGCCAGTTGCAAGTGGCTACAGCCGTAGCTACCAGACACGCCCCTTGGAGCGCCGCGTCACCACGCGGGGGCGCATGGGACCCAGGATCTAGCAATAGAGTAACCGTGCTGGTTCGAGTTGAACACAGGTGCTGCATATCAGTTCTTTCCCTGGTCATGGTACACCTATATATACAGCAAGGAAATCTCCAATCCGACATCGTCGGGGAGAAGGAATGGACGTCCGTAGGTATATGACGAGGGACACACCTTGAGGCAGAGTATGCATGAGAGTATGCATGGGAATATAGCGTCTCTATCTTTGAAGGCACATCTAAATTACTCATTTACATAAGAACATTCTACCAAGGCAGTATCAAACAAACTTTTTACTTTTCCTAGAGTGTGACTACAGGAGTCCCTGAACCCTCCTCCCATGGGGCAATACGGACCCTGCGTTGGGGTAAGGTTGTGAGCTAGACTCACAACTCATGGGGAATTTATGTTTTAATATGTATCTCATGTTTGCAGTGTCACATGATTACCACACTCACATGCAAATATCGCATATGCATGGTGTGTATGATGTTACCAATTCCCTATCTACGAAAAAAGCACATGAAATATCCACCTGAATAAAATATTTTTTTCACAAGTATTTGAGAACACCCGCGTTAGGTTAGAGGTTGCCATAGGTCGCCCTATCATAGTGGCAATATCTAAAGTCGTATTGGCAAGACATATAATAGTGGTGATGGGGTAATAGTTCCCCTAATCCCCACATTCCAACTTTTAATACCAAGTAATATCCTATGATTAAATGTGACTTGGGGTAGAACATTGTTTTTTAAATCACTTTTTGCACTGGCCCTCACTTAAATGATTAGAAGTGCCTCCCTATCTTCAGGTGTAAGCCCGCTCTCTATCAAACTGTTTTTTTTTTTTTTTAGAGCGAGGACTGCCTATGATGAAGCATGACACCTGGTGGTGTGTGAGTACAGTCCTTAACAATTTTTGAGATGCCCAGCACTCCATCTATATAGTGCTTGTAGGGATATGGTTATGTCACATAAGTGAGTTCAAACGAACCCTCTTGTGGATAAGGTCATCGTGTTCCTAGAGCAAGTTCCAACAGTTGTCACTTCGTTACCTTGCCCAGGGAGTCCGGGTGTAGAGGTAACTTGGCTATCCTTGCTACTGAACGGAATCTGTGGGAGCTGTCGGACTTGCAGCACTTGACAAGACCACACTTGGAGATGGAGCTCCACTCTACCCACGGAGAGTAGAGGCCTTTGGGGGTCTTAGGACCCGGATTCAACAGCTGGATTTATTTTTCCTTGCTCGGCGGCTCCATGTGCAGAGGTAGCTGACAGCTGTCAATCACCAGGCAGGTCAAGCCAAAAATGCTTTACCACACACTCAATGACTCCACCTGCAGGATGCCATGACACAGCAGTGGGGTCATTGTCAACATCAGTCACTGTTGCTGTGAGGTGTTCTCGGGCTTGAGATGTCGTTCAAGGGGTAGATCACCTGACTGGCAATCACCACATCTTGGCTGCCGCAAATGTAGTCCACGGTTACTTCGGTGACTGGAAGGTGACAGGAGTGGGGTTGCAGCTTGAAACTTGGCAAAAGCTTGGCTACTACTCTGGGCTTGCAGGACACTGTTTCTATTCAGGCTTACTCTCAACAGGCCCAGCATGTCGCAGTACTTGTCATGTAGCATGTCGATTTTCCTGCATCTTGCAGAGGACTGGTCCCATCAGTCCAAGGGAGTCTGCTTCCGTTTCTGGTGTCCACTGGAGTCCCTCTTGCTGAGAGCGATGAGCTTTTGCCACGGACACAAGTCAAACACATGGTTCCAGTATATGGTCTCTTCAGGGCACCTAAGTGTCCTATCTTTGCACTGTGGCAGAGTCCAAAGTCCTGTTGTCGGTGACGGCATCTTGTTTGTGCCTCTTCTTAGATTCAAAGTCAGAACTGAGGTTCTGGTGTCAGGGGAGCCAATTAATTTCTAGTTTAGGAGGTGTTAAAGGGGTGAGGGACAGTAGCCAATGGGCTAGTGGTCTCTGTGGCTAACCTGCCCCGAGGTGACATCTTCTGGGTGTACGTCACCTTTCTACCTGGAGTTCTCTACTTTAGGGTCTTCCAACATGGCAGAACCCTTCTTTAGCTGTGCAGACCTCCTAGCTAACCTAGAGGTGTGGCTAGCCTTTTGGAGATGTTCACCTCCTGAGTACCTAATTTTCCCATCTGACTGCATGGACAGGGCGGGAAGGGCTTTGTCCTTGAGTGGAGGACAAGTAATTACACATCCAGGGTGGTGAAAGCCATTGAGGCTCACCTTCTTGATGACTGTAAACACTAGCCATCCTGGGAGGGAGGAGGTGTGACCTCCTTCCTGCCTAGGCCTTTGTCTACATCCTGGGGAGGTGCTAGCACATCTCACCAGGAAGGCAGACTCTTGTCTTGGTGGCAAACGGCTCAGGGAAGCCCGCCAAGGCACTGGAGCACTAAACCTTAGATGGGCACCCACTCAGGGTGGCTCCTGCATGCATGCCAGCTCACCCTTGACCAGAAAATCGTGTTGGGGTGAAAAAGCACAGTATTTGACACACAACATGACACAATTTAGTCGTTCCATAATGGAGCTGGCTATCTCGAGTTTTCTCGGTAGCCAGCCCATGTTACTCTATGGACCGCCGGTCATTTACAGTAGAATCTTGTTTTACAGGGTTACTGTAGGGATATATATGTATAAACATATATATAGCCACACCTTTAATGTAATGCACTTTACCTCCTGGGCTTAGGAGGACAACCTTAAGAGTGACTTACTTCCATTAAGGCAGGGTGTGTGCAGAGTGACTCTCGAGCAGACAGGCTGCTCATGTAGGGCAGCAATGTCAGTCCTGCAGTCACACTTTTACTTGGGTCACACAGGAGGTACAATATATAGCGCTGCAGCCCTGGTGGCCCCTTTACCAACCTTGCCGTGGATATCACTGGTACCATATACTAGGGACTTATAAGGGGGCAAAATACCTTTCCAATTGGGTTCACCAATTCACATTACCTTTAGGGGAAGGAGCAAGGTACTGGGGCCTGGTTGTCAAGTCCCAGTGCACTATCAGAGTCAATAAATCAGCATCCAGCAGTCCAAATAGAGGCAAAAGTAGGGGACATCTGCAAAGAAGCCCAGTTTGCTACATATCCAGATACCCATCATCACATGTGTCCTCTAATAGGACTATACAGTCGTACTCTCACCATCCCTCAATGTATATTTCCCCAACATCAATTTTTCCCTAAGCTACTATCATACCTAGTCACAAAAGCTACCAAGGCCACACATAGCAATGTATGTTAATATAACAACCAAATACCTAGGCAAACCACCACCATTAAGTGCAAACCAACACAACATAGTAAAGTGTGCACAGTGAAATATAAACAAATCAGGCAAAATCACCAGGTATCATCACAAGCCCACCAACATACATGTACACAATCACCATCAGATGCTCATTCTAACTCACGTTTAATTCTCAGTAACATTACTAAAAGACAAAATTTGAGACTTCCATATAACCAGTCACATGCTTAAAAATATACTTTACAAGCTTACAACAGATATTACATTTCAAATTAACACTATTAAGAGGAGAGCAAAGTGTACTGTGGGAGCAAAAATGGAAAATACCCTTTAATTTTCCATCCTGGACAAATCCGCACAATACTGAATATGCCAAAAAGTAACCACTTTTGCCATTGTTTAGAAAGTTTTGTGCAGATTTATCAAGTAACATCAAAGTTATAATTATGTTTGTGTGTGTGTGTGTGTGTGTGTGTGTGTGTGCGCGCGCACGGGTGTGTGTGTGTGTGTGTGTGTGTATATTACACAGTGGCAGTCACCACTCCATAGTGATGGTTCAGTCGCACTTTTCATTGAAAAGGGCCTTTTTTGTTTTGCTTACTACTTTGGCCCTCAGAATTAAATCTGCGCTCAGTTTGGCAATCATTTGGCATACTCAACAGAACTCTGATAACCCAAATCAGGTGCAATTCTGTGCGCGGGGTGGGGGGGAATTAGGAGGGGTTTAAAAAAATATGTGTTTCCCATTTTAGATTCCATTGGAAATTTTGCTTCCGAAAAGGTAAAAGAAAAGTACATTTACTAATATATTTTGCACAGATAACTGAATTAGCACAACATTTAGTTGTTACAGCAGCAGTTACAGCAGCAGTTACCTGACTGCCCACTGCCCCAAGAGCAATTACAACTTGGGCGGCCGCACCAACACAAACTTTAGAGAGAACAGTGGTTGGCAGCCTCAGAGGACTACTGCCTGCTCTCCCTTATGGTTTCCTAAATATTATTTTTTTGAAGCAGCACTGGTTCTTTTAAGGAGCACAGGCTGTTTTGTTTTCTTCCATTTGGAAATGCAAACACAGGGATGGTGGTCTGCTGTGGCATTCAGGCCACCATCGCAAGTTGAGACCTGCCTTATTAATATTCATTAGCATGGTCATTCTGCAACCCCCTGAAAATGATGATTTTGTGAGGCAACCTAATAATAATAGGTCGCTTTATCAAAGTTAATTTGCAAAACATCAGTTTGCGTTTTGCAGTCGCTTTTTGCAATGGGACTCTTAGTACATCTGGCCCCTATGTACGGTGCAGGAATTCTGTTTTTTGCATACATTTGGATTCCAAATACTTCAGCTGTAACTCTACTTTTGCCATGCTGTTGAATAATTCGTAATGTTCACATTGTTACTCAAAAAGTCAGGGTATCAGAGCTGAATATGGCATTAAACATTTGAATGGATTATCTGGTCTGGTTTTCTTATACAATTTTGGCGACGATGAATGACGTGCCGCTTTTGTAGGGCAATTGAATTAATCCCAGTTTAGCCCAAGATTATTTTACAAAATGCATTTGCAGGCCTATTTTGAAGAAAATCAAATAGTACGTCCCACAAATAGGATGAAAGTGAATTAAAGCCATCTGTTTGTCTGACTGTAGATTCAATTAAATGTTGGT
The DNA here is from genome assembly GCA_963921515.1 of Calotriton arnoldi. Taxonomy (NCBI): domain Eukaryota; kingdom Metazoa; phylum Chordata; class Amphibia; order Caudata; family Salamandridae; genus Calotriton; species Calotriton arnoldi. The sequence goes on from CAWUFW010007714.1 coordinate 250,893, forward strand.
GTACCAACCTATTTACTGATGAGTAGCATTTTAATTTGGCAACGGAAATAAAAAGAACAAATAAAGTGGCATGTTATGTTTTTTGTTGTGATTTCTTTATCTGGGCTGTAGTTTCAGCTTGGCATTTGGGAATAGAAGCCCCTTGCCATCGATGTATTGACTAGCAGTCTGAAGTAGAATGAATTGAATGCAGACAAAACACAACTGAAAGTCATCTTTTTTAGTTGTTAAACAGAGATAAAATTTTTTTTAAAAAACACGTGAACGTGCATGTCCTTTATTAAACTACAAACATGTTTGCAAAGTTAATTTTTGAGAGCAACGTAAAACGGGATAAGTGCGTACATGAGCTTTCACTGTGTCGAGGGCAGTACTTCATTTGTAAAAAAAAAAAATTTTTAAAAAAAAGCAGCGGACCCCATAAAATTTCTAAGAAAGCCACCACACACTTCATCCTCTGGCTCGACCCACTTCAACAATGGGCTTTGCCCACTTCCAACATGGACACTCCCACTCTCTGTATCCTCAAGCGCTGGTCTGCTTTCGGTTCTTTTTAGCCTTCCTCTACTATTTTTACTTCACTCCACCCCTTTCTCTCTCCATTATGTCTCTATTGGTCTGTCACCTCACGCCCTCTTTATCTTCTCTCTCTCCTCCCTTCATTCTAAATCTGCTCTCTTTTCACGTCCCTTCTATGCAGGGGTCGAGCTATCAATGGTGAATGTGAGGCAATGGCACAAGGGCGCAGGGGTCTTACGACCCCAATTATCGCTGTCTTTTACCACTGAACCGGGTGACGTGAGGAGCGGGGTATTTTCCGTGCCTGCACTAGGGTCTGGCCCTGTGTCACCCTTGCTAGCCCTCTGCTTTTTCCAGCTGTGCTTTCTCTCCCATCAATCTCAAAGTTTGGTTTTAGCTAAGCGAGCCACTTCAGCATCAAAAAAGCAGTATAGGGAGGGCTTAAAAGAAAAAGGATTATACTTTATCAGTCCTTCCTTTGGAACATTGCTATTGGATGAAAATGTATCTTGTTTTTCCTTGTAGACCAAAACATACAGATCAATGTACTAGGCAAGTAATCTTCTGAGCTCCACGTTGGGATTCAATCCTTTAAATCGGCAACAAAGCTCTGAAAAGTAAACCACATTCTTGAAGCTCTTTAGATTCGTAATCTGTGATCGTCAGCTCTGTAATTTACAGGTAACCATTTCTGTGAAATAAGCACAACCCACTAAATTCAATCAATCAATCAATACATCTAAGCTTTATTCGGTTATTGTCAAATAATTATAAAAACAATACGAAAACAGAAAAAATATTCAAGTGAAAATTAATAGAAAGTACATCTACAATAAAATAACACATAGTGACAGAAGGACATTTTTAAAACTCAGTGAGTTACTTTGTCATATAGCGTTTTAGAAAGCACCCACCACATAGCAAACCACTGGATTACACAGCGTTCGCAAGAAATAACAAGAATTGGTAAATGCATTAGGTTTCGCCTATGTGATTAATAATACAGTTTTTTTGGGGTTGTGAATTTTAGCTTGGTGAGCAGTTGTGCACTATAAATTACTGAAACTTCGTAAAAGTGTTCTGACTTCTATATTGAGAAAGGCAATAAGTGCAGTAACTGCGTTTTTCACACAATTATGGATTTGCCGCATCTGCCACATAATCCATCATCAGATGCATAATCTGCAGATTTTATCCACACAAAAAAATTTTTCTAGCCCAAATGGTTTAAAAGTAACTGAAAATGCGGTGATGTGTGTTGCCACACAGTGGAATGACCTTTGCAAAGGTTTACTGGTCACCTTTCTGTTGCTTATTGCTATATTTGGGTTTTGAACCAGTACTAATGAGCTACGACCTATGCCCAGACAGTGCTAACAAGTGTAAAAGTGAGAAAACAATGAAATAATACTATCATAAAATGTGCCACATAATTTGCCTTTCATTGTCGCATAATTTAGTCAACTGTGCTGCATATTTCTTCCCCCACTACATAATTCCAGTGGCCCTGATCTTATACTAGCCGTGTTTTTTTAAAAGAAGCATACTGCACCACACACATGATTTGTCTGATGAAATATATATTTAATTATTAAAATCTGAGAGTTTATGTAAAATCTTATGAATTGCATGTTAGAAAAGAAAGCAGACTTTCATCCCTATGAGCTACTATTAATTATTCTTTTTGAGGTCAAGCAGATTGTAGAAATGTAATATAATGACAAAGTTGAAGATTTTGGCACTAAGACCCTTGTTGCATCACCAGCTTCCCAAATTGAACAAGCTATGTGACCCTACGTTAAACTACCGCATTTCCTTCTGTTTCATTCCACCTTACAGTGTTCACAAGATAAGAAAATATTTTCTTTTATATTAAGGTAATGGAAAGATCGCAACTCCACTAAAAAATGAGAATGTGAAACTTAGTCACAATAATCTTCAAAGTACCCACATTTAGAGTCTTCAATTAATTACACATACCTATGGCGGGGGGAATTTTAAGTTTATCGACTTCTATAGGGCACATGAATTCCCTTCATGCTGTGGATCCATTCCTATCAATGACCACATTACATCGCCAACTGGACATCGGTAATAAAAAGGTACAAGTTCATGGAGAGTGTTACCTTTGAAACACTGTCATCAGGTGGCAAACGTACAGGCTTTAATATGTGAAATTTCTATAGCATAAAATTAAGTTTTGCATCTTTTACCTCCTGATTTGTTTTTTGATATTTGCTATATAAAGTTAAAAACTTTTTTCTATGGAAAATAGGTTAGCTGTAGTAAAACGATATGGATGTTTGGGCTGTTAATTTGCTCATGGTAGCTAAAACTACAGGAGGATTTTTGTGTATTCCTGGGATCCTGGTTAAACAATACAAAAAATTGTGTGCTAGCATGGTATACTTATACTGTCAATGCAGATTTCTCCCAAAACATGCATAGTTTTAAGTTTTTAACTTCGAATCTCTTAGACTCGCTGATCACGGTGTATTCTGCAACACCACCGCAACAAAGTATTATTACAAATATAGTGACTTTTACTTGAGATGCAAAAATTAAATACTACAGCTGCCAAACTACACAGTAAAGGCTGCTATAATACATTTACCAACTCTTAGTTTTCAGTGAATAAATTATTTAGACACTGAACTATATGTACTTAGCCCTGTCTGCATGTGCACAACCAAGCTACCATGGCACTTATTGAGTTTTGCACTATTGGTACACCCATGGAAATATATACCCACCCAACTTCAGAGGGTTGTTTCTTGTACTCATTCCCTTTTAGTATTGAAAGCATGGGCTGCCCACCGGATTGGGGTAGTTGAAGCTAATCATATGACTTGGGCAGCACCAGTAATTTTGTAAACATGGCTCTCGTGAGTGGCTGCAGAGTGCCGAGGGTCTGTGAGCGGGAGAGAGCCTAGGACCGGGCGGAGGCCTGAACAATTGTAGAGAGGTAAGCACATGATGCACGCTTGATGAAGGTACAGCTCGGGTGGAGCAGCAGAAGATCTAGCATGGTTGAGTTCAACCAACCCAAAGCCCGCCCACGTTAGCTTACTTACCAGCACAGGTCCCATTTGTAGAAATTACGTCTGGCCTCAGGATCCAAATCCCTTGTACAGACTCACCTGGGGGCACTAGGTAGTGCGTGCTTTGTCCGTAGTATGGAGAAGGAATAAAAGGCACATCAGAGGATCTCCAATGAGATAATAACACCACGCTGAGCCCACAGCACTCGGGCAGCGCTGTAACTTTAAAGCAAGGGAGTAGCTCTTGTAGTGACAGCAGGCTGTGATGATTAAAAGAAGTTCCACCAAAGTGGATGAACACAGTACTTGGGCCTTAGGACACTGATAAGAGCAAACCCATAAGGAAGAACAGGAAATAGTATGCTACAGCCAATAGAAACAGAGGACAAGTAAGTGGCAAGCACAGGAACCAATGGAAAGCAAGGGGGTGGGACGTAAGCCCCTTTTAAGATTGATATTGTATACAATAGATTTCACAAGCACAGCACAAGCACTGTCCAGGTGAAACCTAAAAAGTAGGATTACACTTATAAAACCCATTTGCCTTAAGAAGAGGAAGAAGATATCATCATTTGATAGTTTCATAATATTTGCAAAAAAACAAAATAAATTAATGTCTGAGGAGAGGGTTGTCACATGGGCAATAAAATAGATGGCAAATCAAATTGACAAATGGGAAACAAAGGTATCCCCTAATCATGCCCAGGCAAATTTTAGTGCAAAGCGACCTTTCCCAATTTCTTTTATCCAGGGTCAAGTAAGGTTCCATGCCCTCACATGTTTAGATGATAGCATAATTTCTCATTGTTGTTTTCTACCCTCTCCTCCCATCTCTGTTAGCATTGGAGAACCTCATAGATAGTCTTTTTGCCCTTATGATTCACTAAGCGCTTTAAATTACCTGTTTGGGTGCTTTTGTTGCAGAAAATGCAGTGGTATAAAACCCATGTTTAACAGGGAGCCAGAAAATATGGAAAACATTTCAAAGTTCCATGTGAAATAAGGATTTCAGGTTCCTAATGAGAGCTCCAAACCACTCTGCATAGCTTTACCATTGTCAGAGCTGCTTGGATTAGGTGACAAGGAGGATCAAATTATTTGGCAAGGTTATATAAATTATGTGGAAACAAAGCAAATTATGAGGCACATTCTCTGGCAGTGTTATTTTCTTTCATTTGAGCTGGGTTTTTTTTTTGGGTGAAATCTGCTCATTATGAACAAATTATGTCTCATTGGTTGTGTCAATCATTACAAGTAATTCTCAAAGATCTGCAAGTCACTGTAACTGTGCATTTGTTTAGCTAATTTAATACAAAAAAACATTCTGATGTTGCAACTGGAATCAAATTGAATTCCTCTTTAATAGCTGCCCCCAAATTCCTAATGCCAGAGACTGAGTACAGTGGTATCCATATGTACCTTGTCAGCTGGCACTTCCAAGAGTTAAAAGGGATCAAAAACTTTACATATTTGCGTTGCAGTCCATTCCTTGTGTTGGTCCCATCCTAGGGAAAGATAATATTTGACAACATCTCTGTACTTCTATTAGGGATCAGTTAGTGGCTAATAAAACGCGATTTCTTAACCCAAAAGGAACCACATATACACAAATCAGCGGGGCCATTATCAACTAGCTACATATTAATTAACCCATGCACATTCACTTTTTTTGCTTTTTACTATTTTGAAAAACACTTTTCTTTTAAAATCCTCTTTTTTTTTCTTGTATATCAGTACATTTCATCCAAACTTTCTTCAAATTCTTTACAGTGATAACTTTTTAATTACATTTAAAACAAAGTACAATTCTCATGAATAGTTCTTGATACTCTGTTACAATCAAAACCACCACGTGCTTCGAGATTAACCAATCACTACTTCAGGGCTCATGTGAGGAAACGAAAGAGAAAAGCGGGTTAAAAAATTAGATGCATCCAAGAAGGTCTCATAATCAAAGCATGATAGATTGTGTAGATGTGTCTTTTATCCTTGATATATTGCTGTCATAATAGTTCTGTGCTAAGATGATGTTTCAGCACAAAATAACTGTCAATTCCATTTATTTATATCATCTCCACATCATATTATGGTCCTTGAAACTATATCATGGTTTTAAATTGCACCTTGAAACCACATAACCTATCACCTTATTTTTTTAGACCACTAATTACTTTTCTCTTCTGTTTCCTCACATGAGCCCCGAAGAAGCGGTTGGTGAGCCGCAAAGCATGTGTTGGCTGTGACTATATCAGAGTATCAAGAACTATTCATGGACCTTGTATTTTGTTTTAAATTTGATTAAAAAGTTATCACTGTAAAGAAATTTTGGATGAAATATACTAATATACAAGTGAAAAGGTTTTCTGAAAGAGGATTTTAAAAGAAAAAGAGTGAAGGTGTAAGGGTTAAATAATATGTAGCTAGTGTTCTAATGTTTCTTTGCAACATATCTGTTTCTTGGGTTACTGATATAGTGGGTAGTAGCCTAGCGCAGGGTCGTTCACATCTGCTACCCATACTATAATCAAACTGCCAAAAGGAACCACTGTTTGTATTATATGGACTGTGCCAATGTACCCTGACACTGCCAACAGGTGGCATGCTAACACCCAATAAAAATAATTAATTTCATGAACATGGGAGTTTGATTTGGTATGGCAGACTGAGCTGCCATATATGCTTAGTTGTCCAAACAGAGGTCTTAAAAATTAAATGCACAAACTTGTTTGTGCTTTTCCTGGATGCAATACGCAGTATAAGGGGGTCAAAGAGCAGGTGTTTTGTATTACAAGATCCTTTTTTGCCTCGAAACAGGTGAGTGTAGAACTGCGTAAACTCACAAAGGACTCCAGGATTGTTGAAAAGGTAACAAATAACACATGTCCTCACAACTTGATCAGTTTCCTTATCCATGGAAGGTCACCAAAAGGACAACCTGATATGTCTCTTTGCCATAGTGGAACCCAAGTGACCATCATGGGCTTGATTAATGATTGAATAGCTCAGTGAAATGGGAGGTATACATTTGACAGTCCTCAATAATAACCTATCCTCAACTGACAACTCTTCTGCCACTTTAACAAAGGTCTTCAAATCAAAATCTAACTTCCTTTCTTTCAGCCAGCCTGTCTCTACATACCTCATCACAGCACAAAGGGAGAAATCCTCTTTTAAAGCTTTACACGAGTCATCCTCTGTAAAAGCACCCACCTGAGATATCAATGGATGCAATAATACAATCCTCATAATCTTCCTCACAACCCAGATCCCTGTTATCCTCAGCACATTCTGGAAACCGAGAAAGATAATCCACACACATATTTCTCCCCCTGGAATATATTCTAGAACAAAGTCAAATTGCAGTAGTTTAGTCGAATGTCTAACCATACGTGGAGTAAATGAGGGTTGGGTGATAAATTCCACTCCACCTGCGGATTTCACATAGTTTCGCCCACTCAGTGTTACGCTTATAACACGGAATTCTGTCAAAACTCTGCCAACCACTGCGTGGCTGAGTTTTCTCTCACGTGCGGCTTGCCAACGTTAACTTGGCGAGCTGGAAAGATAATTTGTGTCCCCGAGCATGATTTTCAGGCACTAGAACGGCACCTGGTGAGATTTTCTCAACGCGGGTAGTTGCAGCAGTTCGTGGCTGGTTGCGACCATTTGCGGTGAGAAAGCTGCTGGCAGCAAACAAGCAGCGCCCTGTGGCGCACCGCGTGGTGTCATTCACACTGATTTTGCAGCGCAGAACAAGCTCCGAGTACTAAAAATCAGTGTAAGCAGCGCAGCATACTGAGATCCTCTTGCTTGCAAAACTCAGTGAAATCTCATGGAGTTTTTATGTAACTCTGCTGAATTCCATAGAGTGAAACTCTGCGATTTCTGCCCACCCCTACGGTAAATCCCCAAACATTTAATTCCTTTAAGAATGAAAATCAATGGTTTGTTATCTGTTTGTATGATAAAATGCTTACCCCACAAACAATTTTGAGACTTCGGGGCCGATTCCGATCTCGGCCGGTAGGGCTCCGAATAGGATTCGGCTTTACCGGATCCGATTCGGAGCCCTGTTTCCCGACCGAATCGTACGCGGGTCCGGCCGAGCGAGTACGATGCGAATTCGCCGACCGACTCGTCCGGGCGTCCCGACCGCTCCGACCGACTCGTTCCCGGCTCGAACCGCACCGACCGACTCGCTCGGACTCGACTCGCACCGCGCAATGGAGACGTTTCCCGGCCGGGTAAGTACGATGCGCGCCGCGAGCAGTCCGACCGAGCCGCGCACTCCGGCTCGAAAGAGCTGTCGGAGCCGTACTTTGGGGGTCCGTGTCGGACCCCCCTGTACGCGTAGCCGCGCGAGTCGCACACAGGGGGGACCCATGGGTCCCCCTACCTGTGCGTGTACGGCGCGAATCGCTCGCCGCGTACCCGCTGTAGGGGGCGCACTTGTCCGACTCCGCACCCATTGAGTCAATGGGAGCCCGCGTACGCGTTGTACGACCGGCTCCCATTGACTTCACTGGGAGTCCGACCGACTCGGGTCCGATGGCATACGTGCGCATCGTACTCGTTCGGTCGGACTGCACAGGTCCGATTCGGTCGGAAATCTCTCCGGGTCCGGCTCGGTCGGAGAAATTTCCGGCCCGAATCGGAATCGACCCCTTCATGTCTGCCCACCAACAAGCCATGAGTTCCTTTTCAATATCTGAATATTGTTTCTCAACACCAGTCATCACACGGGAAGCATATCCAATAGTATAAATGTGGGCATCCTTACTTTGAAAGAAAACTGCTCCCAACCCTACATTGCTGGCATCCACTGTCACAACACACTGTAATTCAGGGTCATAGTGTTTCACTACCTTATAGTAAGTCAATTGCTCCTTCACCCATTCAGAAAGTTGATGACACTCTGCAATCCATTCAAATACCCCTCTTTAACATGCGAGACAAAGGTCTCAAATGTGATATGTAATCTTGTATAAACCATGAGTAGAACTCACACATGCCAAGGAATGATTTCAACTCAGATTTATATACAACAGATGTTGCTTGTGCAATACGTTTGATCAAACTGGTTTTCAGTTCAATGTGTTGCTGGACACTAAATTATCTAAATACTCAACCTTATCAGTCAAGAACACACATTTTTCTCTTCAGAGCATAACACCATAGATCTGGAACATTTTCATTACTTCATCTAGAATTTTGTCGAGTGCTTCTCTAGCGGATGCATATGTTAACACATCATTCTGGAAAATTGATAATTCCTGGATCCCCTTGAGCATGTTACACATCACTCTTTGAAAGAACGATGCTGCAAAAGCCAATCCAAATGGCATTTGACAATATTGATATGTTCCAAAGGGTGACACAAAAGCAGTAAGTTGACTTGATTCTGGCTCCAGTTCAATTTGGTGATATGCCAAATCCAAATCCAATTTTGTAACCCACTTTGCCTCATTCATCCCAGTCAATCACTCATTAATGTTTGTAAGGGATGGGAATTGACCCAAATTTGATTGTTAAGGCAGCGGAGATTAACATATACTCTTAACTCTGCATTATGTTTACAGGCTAAAACCAAAGGTGACAGCCACAATGAAGAATCAATTGGTTTAATTATTCCTCTTCTACACAATGATTCCAACTTTTTCTCGACATCTGTTGTATGCTAAAAGGCACATTCCTCAGTTTATGTTTAATGGTTTGGGCTCCTTCCTGAACTTTGATTTTATGCCTGAAATGCTTGATCTTTCCTAATTCCCCAGAAAATACATGAGGATATTTGTTCATAATGAATTCTAACTCTGCCTTGTCCCTTACTGCTAGTACTTGCTCCTTTGTTCCAGTTCTGAGGACCATGCTGAACAAACCTTGGTGCTACCACCCCTAGATATTTAGCCCTTTGTGAGCTACATAAACTTTTCCAGCTATCCTTCTACCCTTAAATTCCAAACTTTCTTCAATATGCCCCTCAAATCAACTTTACATCCTTCATAGGACACAGCAGTGCGATCAGGAGGTGACAATGGTCTTGTTGGCCACATTGTGTCAAACAATTCTTGGGTTATCTTGGTAATACGTGCCCTAGAGTCTACTAGCAAGTTCACATTTGTATCTCTTACTTTCACATCTACATAAGGATCAGCACAAGCATTAGGATCTCCAACTTTCATCACATTTCACTACCATGACCATATCCCTTAAGTCCTTTCAATACTTTCTTCTTCTTCCTGTGAGATATCATCAGTAACACACCTGATAGGAGGTAAACTTGATTTGTGCCCTTGACAATTTTTGGCAAATGACCTCGCTGATAACATAGTCTACAAACATCATTCTTGACGGGACATTGCTTCCCTCCTTTGGTGTGCATCCGATATCCACAGCAGGAAACAGACATTCTGTTGAGAAAAAAATGGTTTAGATCAGTCCCCAGATTTGTCCACACTAGATCTCTTTTGAATTCTTTCTTGAATTAGACTTTACTATAGAAATGACATCAGAACTTTTACAGTCCAACTCTTTAGCTGATAACTGAGAAGTCTCTGGACTCTTGGCTGTTGTAATCATTACCTCCAGCGACAGATTACCTGTGGATAATAGCTTTTGTCTGATAGATTTGTCAGTGCAATGGCTAATAAATTGATCTCTAACCAATTATTCAGAAACGATTTCCAGTTGGAAATCTGCAACTAATCTTCTTAATGCTGATATATATGAATCCACATCTTCACGAATTCTGAACTCTTTTGAAAAATGTATGTCTAAGTACTACCAACCTTGGTTGTACATCAAATCTAGTTTATAGTTTCTTGACAGTTTTTTGATATACAGCCAATTTCGTTTTTCACTATTGCAAGGCTATCTGTTCCAATAGGCCAGAATGGGCAGTTTGATTATAACATCTTATAAGCATAACTGACCCAGGGAACAAGATAGGAAAATAAAGTTTAGTATGCCTGAACTCAGAATGTTAAAATACATCTTTTAGTGTGGGTGATTTTTTCATTTCTGTGTTTGAAAATACCACTTTTAGAAAGTAGGTATTTTCTTGCCTAACCATCCAGTATGCCTCTGCTAGGTTTGTGTATTACATGTCTGGTTTGTGAGCGACAGGGGGCTGGAGAGGGCTTTGGCTCCAGCAGTCTGATGAGTCAGGGCTGGGCTGAATAGGACCTGGGTTGAATAGAGAGTAGGGGGAGGAGATTTCCTTTCACTTGTCTGAGCCTACATAGAATAGAGAGTAGGGGGAGGAGATTTGTTTTCAGCTACCTGGGCCAGGTCTGCTTTCAACAATGCTGTCTCCACCTCCTGCCAGGAACAGGCACCAGGGAGGACAGAACTGGTTTGGGCTGGGTACAGACACTCTCTGCCTTCAGAGAACAAAGAAATTGTGTGTATAAAAAGAGGGGCCCAGACCCCAGAACTTTAGATCACTTCTGGGAATCAAGACAAACCTTTGCCAAGGAGAGAAACCAAAGAAGCTGAAGGAGGAGACTGCCCCTGCAATGGTGACTGTTTGGGGTTGGCCTGCAGTGGTTACTTATTGCAAAGGAAAGGAGAAAAGGAACTTTGTGTGTACTTTATCATCTTGAGGAAGATCTCCAAGGGCTTGAAGCTGAGCTTGCCTCCTGTTCTGAAGTCTCAGGGACACAAAGACTTCACCACCAGCTCCCCTGAATTTCCTTGCTGGGATTCTACCTGCAGAGAGGTGCCTGCCGCTGTTTTTGGGGACCTCTAGAGACTGCGTGTCGCTGGGAGCTGGAAGCGCGACGCAACGAGGAAGAAGCGTGTCGCCGCCGCAGCGGTTGCCGTCGCATCGTCGAAGAAGCCTGTCGGCGCCGCAGCGGTTGCCGTTGCATCGCTAAAGAAGCGTGCCGCCGCAGCTGTTTGCCGACGCAACGCCGAAGAAGCGTGTCGCATCGCTGGAGAAGCATGTCGCCGCCACAGAGGTTGCAGTCGCATCACCAGAGAAGCGTATCGCAGGGCTTGTTGCGGCTCAAGAATCCACAGAGTTTGCCGCACGGCCATCGGGCGTGCACGCATCGTATCCATGTTGTCACATCACATCAAAGTTGCCATTTTGTCGCATCGCATCGTCGCATCGCATCGAGGTGCCATCTTGTCGCATCGTAACCGGAACACAGTAAGAAACCGACGCATCACCTCCTCTCCGGTAAGGGACCAACGCATCACCTCCCCTGCGCTGCAGTAAGGAACCGACACATCACCTCCCCCAAAGCAAGGAACCGATGCATCACCTTCCCTGCGACCCTTTTGTTTGTATTGCGTTACGCATTCAAGGTACTTTGAGAGTAAAGTGTCGCATTTACCATCTACATTGAACTAAGCTATTTCTACCATTTGAAAGTCATATTTTTGAGTACTGTATTGTGGATTTTTGTCGTTTGGTCTTGTGTTAAATCTAGATAAAGATTACTTATTTTTCTAAACTGGTGTGGTGTCCATTTGTTGTGTTTTCACTGTATTACTGTATGTGTTCACAAATGCTTTACACACTGCCTCTGAGATAAGCCTGCCTGCTCGTGCCAAGCTACCAAGGGGGTGAGCAGGGGTTATTTTAGGAGTGTAGCCCCCTTACCCTGACTAGAAGCAAGGGCCCCTACTTGGTCAAAGGTGCCTACCTCTGCCAACTAGAGACCCCCATTTCTAACATTGGTGGTCAGCGGTGAGGATTCTGGACTTGCATTTGTGACTCATATACAGTGATTGGTGTACACTATTAGTGAGTGCAGACCATAACGCGACCACATACATTTTGGTAGAATTTTTTTTCCTTGGGACTTCTATTTTTGCTAAGAACTGCCAATACTTATTACCATGAGCAAAACAGCATCCAACGCATCTATGGATCTACAATTTGAAGAAGATAGGGTGGATACCTACACTGTGCCACAGCTTAAGACCATCTGTAGAAAATTTAAAATCTCTGTGAAAGGCCTCACCAAGAAGGAGGAGTTCCAAAAGGTGCTGAAGGCCTGGTTGGAATCTAGAAATGCTTCTGAGCATCCTGATGAGCCTAGGGTGGAGGCAGAGAATACAGATGGGCAGCTAGATGGGCCATTGGGCCTGACCGGGGAGAAAGCTCCTTCCAGGGCAGGCAGCAGTGTTTCTTCAAAGTGCCTGTCCCCAGGAGAGCTGGAGGACAGGGAAAGGGATAGAATGCATAGGATGGAGCTAGCCAAGTTCAAACTGGGTGGTCAGATGGAATTAGAAAGCAAGAAGTTAGCCTTGGAAGAAAAGAGAATGCATTTAGAGCATGATAGAATGTTGAGGGAATTGGAGCTGAAAGCCAAGAGCTTAGAAATTACTCCCTCTGGTGGCAGCACACCATCCGTGCCTGTAGAAGCAAGAGTATTCATCCCCAAAGATGTAATTAAGGAGTTCCACAAGCATGAAGATATTGGGCAATGGTTTATGGCCTATGAAGTAGCCATGTCCTCCCACCGGGTCCCTGAGAAGGATTGGGGAGCGGGGTTGTGGGGGCAGTTTCTCAGTGATGGGCGGGACACCTTGTTAGACTTGCCCTCTGAGGACCAGAATTCCTATGTCCACATGAAGGAAGCCTTAATGACCAGGTATGGGTTGACCCCAGAGCTTTATAGACAAAGGTTTAGAAATTGCAAGAAACTGGAGTCAAGTACTTGGGTGGAATATGTGTCTTTTTTTTGCAGAGCATTGGATGGTTGGGTGAAGGGTAGCAAAGTAAATGATTTTGAGGCGCTGTATGATTTGATTGCATGGGAGCACTTGTCCAGTAATTGTTTTCTAGAGCTACGCCAGCACCTGATTGATAGTAAGCTGACTAATCCTAGGAAGCTTGCTGAGGAGGCGGACCGCTGGGTTAGTACCCGGATCCACAAGGGTCATGTGGGAGACTTCACCAAAGGTGGGCAGGGTCCCCAGCAGAAGATTGGGGGGGATAAGGGTAAACAGAGGGAGTTCCAGAAAGGGCCCCAAAGTAATTCCCAAGGGAACCAAGGGAAGGGTTCCCAGCCTCCCCCTGACAAGAAGCCAGGGGCCCAACAGATAAGTCTGTTCAGAAGGGGCCCAGGAAATGTTATACTTGTGGCCAGGTGGGCCACTGCTTCTGGAATACTAAGTGTCCCATGAAAGCGAATGCAGCACCCACTGGTGCACCGCCCCGGCAGATGGCTAGTGTAGCCCTGGGGGAGAAGTTGGGTGCCCAAGGTGGGTGGGGTCCCGCAGAGATGTCCCTAGTCTCTTTAGGAGACAGTAAGATGGTCCCTAGGACCCAGCTGCCTGATAACACTAAGAAATACAGGCAGTGGGTGACCTTCAATGGCCATAGGGTGGAGGCTCTGAGAGACAGTGGAGCAAGTGTGACAGCTGTCAGTTGTCGGCTGGTGTCTGAAGAGCAGGTGATCCCCCATGCATTTTACCCTCTAGTTGCCGCTGACAACTCAGAGAGCTACTGCAAGGTGGCCCTGGTTCCCTTTGAGTGGGGGGGTCTCAGGTACCTTTCAAGTAGCTGTGAGGTGAGCCATGCCTGTTGACGGTCTGCTAGGCAATGATTTGGAGAGCTCCCCTTGGGCTAAGGTGGAGAGAAGGTCTCATTTGGAGATGATGGGTCTGCCTGAGTGGGCGTGTGTCACCACTCGGTCCATGGCAGCCAGTAAGGGTATTCAAGAGGACCTAGAGCCTGAAAGAGTGGCCCAGGTACCTGCCTTAAAGAGAAGAGGCCGGGGCATCGGAAACCGGCCCCCGAAGTTCCCACGGTCCAGGAGGAGGCACACCTTGAGGGGGATGCCCTGGAACCTACAGGGGGAGCAAGTAGCTGAACTGGGGGACCTGCCTGAGCTGACCCATTGGCAGCAGGAAGGAGGACTCTCCAGGGAAGAGTTCTGCGAGGAGCAGAAGAAGTGACCTTCTCTTGTGGGTTTGCGGCAACAGGCCACAAACCAGGCAGCAGGTGATCAGTCTGGATCACATTGGATCTACTGGGAGAATGGTCTCCTGTATAGCGAGCCTAAGGTTGCTGAGCCTGGGTCAGCCCGTGTGCTGGTGGTACCCCAGCACTTCAGAGCCTTCCTACTGGGTCTGACTCATGATGTGCCTTTAGCAGGACATTTGGGGCAAGACAAGACCTTTGAAAGGCTTGTCACCCACTTTTATTGGCCCCAAATGCGCAAGAGTTCAGATACTCATTGCAGGACCTGTCAGACTTGCCAGGCAAGTGGTAAGAGTGGGAGGAAGCACAAGGCTCCTCTCTAACTGTTCCCTGTGGTCAGCACCCCTTTGAAAGGTTGGGCATTGACATTGTGGGGCCTCTGGATCCCAAGACAGCCATGGGCAACAGGTTCATCCTGGTCTTGGTGGACCATGGCACCCGGTACACGGAAGCCATCCCTCTCCGGACTGTGACGGCCCCCGTGGTGGGACGTGCATTGATGGGGATTTTCTCCTGTGTGGGGTTCCCCAGAGAGGTGGTGTCAGACCGTGGTATATCCAAGTATATGAAGTCCCTGTGGCAGGAGTGTGGTGTAACCTACAAGTTCACCACTCCTTACCACCCCCAAGGTAATGGGCTGGTTGAGAGATTCAACCGGACCCTAAAAGGCATGATTATGGGTCTTGAGGATCCTATGAGGCGCAAGTGGGACGTCCTATTGCCATGCCTTCTGTTTGCTTACAGAGAGGTGCCACAGAAGTCCTTAGGGTTCAGTCCCTTTGAACTGCTGTATGGCCACCCTGTAAGAGGACCTCTGAGATTGGTAAAGGAAGGCTGGGAGAAAGCTCCCAGTAAACCTCCCCAGGATGTATATAGCTACATGCTGGCCTTCAGAAACCAAACTAGGCGTTTCAGACAACTCGCTCAGGCGAATCTGGAAGCCAGCCAGGAGGAGATGAAATGATGGTATGATCAGAATGCCACTCTGATCGAGTTTCAGCCTGGACAGAAAGTGTGGGTCATGGCCCCCGTGGAGCCTTGTGTGCTCCAGGATAAGTGGACCGGACCATTTGAGGTAGTGGGGCGCAAGAGTGATGTTACCTACTTGGTGGACTTGCGGTCTCCTAGGAACCCTTTGCGGGTCCTGCATGTAAACCACCTGAAGCCCCACTTGGAGAGGTCCGAAGTGGGCATGCTCCTAGCGACAGATGATGGAATGGAGGAGGAGACTGAGCCTCTTCCTGACCTCCTGTCTGCAAAAGAGCAAGATGGGTCAGTGGATGGTGTAAACCTCTCTTCCGCCCTGACCCCTGAGCAGCAAGATGACTGTCGCCAACTGTTGTGACAGTTTCCTGATCTGTTCTCCCTGACTCCCGGTGTCACTGAGTGGTGAGTCCATGATGTGGACACTGGAGACAGTCTTCCTGTAAAACACAAAACTTACAGAGTGACTGACAGGGTGAGAGCTTGCATCAAGGAGGAGGTCTCCAAGATGTTTGCGTTAGGGGTGATTGAGTCCTCTAACAGCCCTTGGGCCAGCCCAGTGGTCTTGGTCCCAAAGGCTGCCGCGCCTGGTGCCACACCCGAACTCCGGTTCTGTGTGGACTACCGAGGACTCAATTCAGTCACCAGAACTGACGCGCACCCCATCCCCAGAGCTGATGAGCTCATTGATCGGTTAGGGGCTGCCCAGTATCTCAGTACGTTTGACTTAACATCTGGGTACTGGCAGATCGCCTTAACTGATGGGGCAAAAGAGAGTTCCGCATTCTCCACACCAGATGGGCACTACCAATTCCGGGTTATGCCCTTTGGGATGAAGAATGCCCCTGCCACCTTTCAGAGGTTGGTCAACCAGGTGTTGGCTGGACTGGAAGATTTCAGTGCCGCCTACCTGGATGACATCGCAGTGTTCAGCGCCAGTTGGGAAGAACATCTGCGCCACCTCTGGGAAGTGTTGATGGCGCTGCGGAGGGCAGGCCTCACGATCAAGGCAAGTAAGTGCCAGATCGGGCAGGGTTCAGTGGTGTACTTGGGACACCAGGTTGGGAGCGGCCAGGTGGCGCCCCTACAGCCCAAGATTGATACCATCCTGGCTTGGGAAACCCCCAGACCCAGACAGAGTTGAGAGCCTTTTTAGGACTCACAGGGTACTACAGGAGGTTTGTCAAGGGGTATGGCAGCATTGTTGCCCCCTTGACAGAGCTGACTTCCAGGAAGTAGCCCAAGAAAGTGAACAGGACTGACACCTGTCAGAAAGCTTTTGATGCCCTGAAGACTGCCATGTGCACGGCGCCCGTGCTTCAGGCGCCCAACTTCTCAAAGGAATTCATTGTGCAGACAGACGCTTCAGAGCATGGTGTGGGGACTGTACTTTCACAGATGAATGAGGAGGGCCTATAGCAACCTGTAGCCTTCATTAGTAGGAGGTTACTTCCACGGGAACAGAGGTGGAGTGCAATTGAGCGTGAGGCATTTGCTGTGGTCTGGGCACTGAAGAAGTTGAGAACATACTTGTTTGGGACTCACTTCCGGGTTCAGACAGACCACAGGCCCCTCAGATGGTTGATGCAGTTGCTGGGGACCTCTAGAGACTGCATGTCACTGGGAGCTGGAAGCGCGACGCAACAAGGAAGAAGCTTGTCGCCACCGCTGCAGTTGCCATCGCATCGCCGGAGAAGCGTGTCGCCACCACAGAGGTTGCCGTCGCATCACCGGAGTAGCTTGTCGCAGGGCCTGTCGCGGCTCAAGAATCGACCGAGTTCGCTGCACGGCCGTCGGGCGTGCACACATCGTATCCAAGTTGTCGCATCGCATCAAGGATGCCATTTTGTCGCATCGCACTGGATCGTCGCATCGCATCGAGGCGCCATCTTGTCGCATCGTAACCGGAACGCAGTAAGAAACCGACGCATCACCTCCTCTCCGGTAAGGAACCGACACATCACCTCCCCTGCGCTGCAGTAAGGAACCGACGCATCACCTCCCCCGAAGCAAGGAACCGACGCATCACCTTCCCTGCGACCCTTTTGTTTGTATTGCGTTACGCATCCAAGGTACTTTGAGAGTAAAGTGTCGCATTTACCATCTACATTGAACTAAGCTATTTCTACCATTTGAAAGTCATATTTTTGAGTACTGTATTGTGGATTTTTTGTCGTTTGGTCTTGTGTTAAATCTAGATAAAGTTTACCTATTTTTCTAAACTGGTGTGGTGTCCATTTGTAGTGTTTTCACTGTATTACTGTATGTGTTCACAAATGCTTTACACACTGCCTCTGAGATAAGCCTGCCTGCTCGTGCCAAGCTACCAAGGGGGTGAGCAGGGGTTATTTTAGGAGTTTAGCCCCCTTACCCTGACTAGAAGCAAGGGCCCCTACTTCGTCAAAGGTACCTACCTCTGCCAACTAGAGACCCCCATTTCTAACATCAAGCAATTAAAGGTAAAGGTTAGGGGTAGGCGGAACTCTGCTGACTTACATGGAAACTCTGTGAGATTCCGTGAAGTACCTCGAATGGTTGGAATTAGGCACAGCGTGCTGCTCACACAAATCTTTAGCCCCGGAGCTCATTCCACGCTGAATTATCAGTGTCAAATGGCATGCTGTGGCACGCCAGAGGGCACTGCTTCTTGAAGTGATTTCGCTGCAGCTCGAGTAGATTTTCTACTCGAGCAGCAATTTTCTCACCGCAAACGGTTGTGACTGCCCGCTTTGGGGAAATCTTGCCAGACACCCTCCTAGCAACCGAAAATCACACTAGGTGCGCCAATTCTCACATGTGCTTGCCAACTTACCGTTGGCGAGCCACATGTGAGAAAAAACTCTGCCACACAACGGTTTGGCCGAAACGCTGCCAACTCAGCCAGTGTAACAGAATTTATTGCCCACCCTTATTAAAAATACAATTTGCTATTTCGTTAAAAATGCATTTGTCAGGACAGAACTCATGAAATCATGATTAGGGGTGAACGTGCCCTACACAGGCAAAGTTCCTGTTATCCTGCCTCTAATTTCACTGACAGGGTGCTCAAGGGGGCCAGGATGCACTCACCAATCATTATTTCCGCCCAGGGGTGACTATGACAGGAGCTCTAGGCTCAGCTAATCCTCAGTCTGAGGGAGTCCAGAGTGGAGACATGGGGACCAGAAGCATTCGATTGTTGAAAGACATGGCTGGAGGTGCTTGCAGGATCTCACCAGTGACTCAGTCTGCCCGAGGAGAAATAGAAGATGAGGGTTAAGAGAGAAGAGTATCCTGCACACTGAAGCATATTTAGAAGCCCCTATCGCCACAGGAATGTCACTTTTAGTGACGTTCCTGTGGCAAAAGAGGCTTCGCCTTATTCACAAGGTGGCGTTAAGCCACTTAACGCAGCTTAACGCCTCCTTGTGAATAAGGCACCCATTCTCAGTACACTTGGGGCCAGATGTACAATGCTTGCATTTTGCGACTCGCAAATTGCGTCGCTTTGCGACTCGCAATTTACAACTCGCAAAATGCAATGTACAACAGTGTCTCAGACACTGTTTGCGATTCCCAATGGGGTCGCAAATTGCATGCCTCATCAATATTCATGAGGCAAGCGCAATTTGCAACCCCATTGGGAATGGCTAGCACTCACAGGGATGGTGGCCTGCTGGGGTCAGCAGACCACCATGTCTGTGACTGCTTTTTAAATAAAGCAGTTTTTTTTTTTTTTTTTAAATGCAGTGCGTTTTCCCTAAAGGAAAACGGGCTGCATCTAAAAAGAAAAATTAAACTTTCAGTTTAATTTTTAAGGGCAGGCAGTGGTCCCTGGGACCACTGCCTGCTCTTAAAAATATTTTTGCACCCATTCACAAAGGGGAAGGGGTCCCCTGGGGACTCCTTCCCTTTTGCGAATGGTTTACCACCTACTTGAAGTAGGTGGTAAACTGCGAGTGTTTTGCGACCACAAATGCAGTCGCAAAACAATGGTACACAGAGAATTTAAAGCGGTTAAAGTGGTCGGAAGCTGCGTCTCTTCCCTTGGTGGAAAAAAGTAGAGCTTTATTACATCAATCTTTGGAGTCAAACACCCCCGTTGTCAGTGGCTGGACCTCCCTCATAAACCAATTGTTCGAAGAATTGCCATCTAGGAGGAGCCCTAGGCATCAAATCTTTCAATTTCGTATTTCAAAAGCCACAAAGAAATTAAAAGCTCATAGAAATCGAGCACTTCGTCTGTCGAGGAAGAACCCCAGAAACAAAAACAAACTTAATAACTATAAGCAAGCCCAAGCAGGTTTTAAGATCGCAATACGAAGGGAAAAACAAGCGGCTTCGGATCAATTCTGGCTGAAGCTTATTCACGAAAGCAAAAATCCTAATTCGAAGCAATTCTGGTCCCTTGTAAATAGGGGCTTACAAAGCAGATGTGGTCATGGCAGCGCAAACATCAGCGGAGACGAATGGAGTAAGTTTTTATCACTTCATTTTGGGGACCACAACAAAAAAGATGTTTACCCTAATCCTCTTAGTCCGGTCAATTCCACGATTCCACCTCCGGAACTGGAGAGCCCAAGACGATTTGATCTCAGTCACCTCGCTAATAAAGTGACAGAAGAACTAACACACAAGGACCCAGCGAAAAAGAACGACATAACGTTAAAGACCATGGTGACATCAGACGACTTAAAAAACAAGATCTCGCGCTTCATAAGGAAAGCCAGAGCTGAAGGAGCCCCAGGCCCAAATGGTCTCCCCGAGGCCATGTTTAAATCCGACGTAAACTTATGCTCAGCATACCTGACCCCCCTGTTTCTTTACTGCAGACTAAATAACACCGTTCCAGAGTCCTGGAGAGGTGCTATTATTCACCCAATCTATAAAAGTGGGAAGAGAAAGGAGCCCAAAAATTACTGAATGATAGCACTTCTCGAAGTCGAGTCCAAGTATTACGCAAGCATCTTACTGGAAGAGTTGCAGGCCTGGGTCGAAACAACCGCATGCCTTCCTTTCAACCAGATGGGCTTCGTGGCTAACTCTGGCACTACAACCAACTTGCTAACATTAAAAATCCTGATGGAGAAAGCGATAGTCCTACAAACCCAGCTGCACTGTTGCTTCGTAGACTTTAAAGCGGCCTTCGACCGCGTGCCCAGGGGCCTGTTATGGCAGAAACTAGAATCCTGGGGCATACCCCAGACTCTTCTACATGCTATAGTCCAACTCCACACAGAAACATGGATCAGAATCGAGCTGGGTGAAGGCTCTCACGTTTCTGGGAAGATTGGAACCGAAACCGCTGTCAAACAAGGCTGTGTGTTGGCCCCACTTCTCTTTAATCTGTTTATATCAGACCTATCCCCAGCACTTAATAGTGTTAACTGCCATCCTCCTCAACTAGATGGAACCTGCATCAGCAATTTGCTGTATGCCGATGACTTGGTGCTGTTAAGTCATACAAAAGTGGGTCTCCAGAGGTTATTAGACGAACTGCTTCCCTACACTACAAGAAACTGTTTAGAACTGAACTTGTCAAAAACCAAAACAATATCTTTCGGGAAGCAAAAGAGGTCACGAGAAGGGTGGTACTTTAACAATGTAAAGCTCGAATCAACATCTAGTTATAAATACTTGGGCATCTTTCTCGACACCAGATGTACATTCGCCAAGCACAAAGAAGCATTAAAGATCAAAGCCCTGTCGTTAGAGGCTGCCGCCGCAAAACTGTCAAAACAGCTACTTGGCCCGAGCCTAACCCCTATGCTGAAAGTGATGAAGGCGAAGGTAATTAATTCTCTGACGTATGGGCACGAGATCACGAAGGGTACAACCAGCACTTTAATAAACAAATTATTGCTATTTGGCCGATGCCCGGTGGAGCTACCTGATAGCTAAAGAGGAGATGGGCCGTGGACTTCCCCCTAGGCCGTCACCTACCCAGCCGGACTTGGGGCAGACTTTCCTTCGTCTCGCCGTCGTATCTCCCTCCTACCCCTTCACCCTACCCCCTTTCCCTTCTACGCTCCATTTATCTCATTCTCTATACTCTTTAAATGTTTTACTAGTAACTGATGTAACCTGTTTCCTGATGTAATTTTGTAACTTTGTGGAACCTCATGTAAAGCGCTCTGATACCTTCAGGTCTAGCCAGCGCTATATAAAACTCATTAAATAAATTAACGATCAAAATTTTTAAACAAGCTTTTCGGTTGTCAAAAATTGCTTCGCCGGCCCAAGTTAGACTTGAACTGGGCCTACTAAATCATCATGGCGTAGAGGCCGGCGCGTTCATAAAGCTGTGTCACAGACTGCGCCATGCTCGGGAGGGTTCCTTGGAGGCCCGACTATGGCAGGAAATACTGAAAAACCAGACTAGCCAAAAGCATCGGCAACACCTGGATCGCAGCTTACAGTTACTAGGAGTAAAAGATCTCTGGGGAACAAACTCCACCTACCTGGTGTTAAAGGTCGCCATTAAAAAGACTGTTAGATTGTGGTCCTTTCATTCAGACAGGGCAATACTGTAAAAAAGGAAACACGCTTGGGCTGTAATCTCTAATTTTAAACTAGGAGTCGAGCTGCCTTACTTATCAAGCACATTTGCACTTTACTGGAAACAAAAGTTTTTAGCTCTGAGGATGGGCGATTGGCCTTTTTTAAAGAACCTTCCTGAATGGCGCCGTCCTGGCAGTAGTATTAAATGTAGGTTGTGTGGCTATCACTCCGAAGCAATGGAACACATCGTCTGTGTATGCCCCGCAATGCTCACAGTCAGACGGTCATTATTGCGGGAACAATGGATTAGGTTGGGAGTTCGATCTTGCCGTCAGGCAATAATGGCTGCTTTAAACCCAGATAACATCAAGCTGAACATTGGGCTTACTAAATTTGTTTATAAA
Source organism: Calotriton arnoldi (assembly GCA_963921515.1). NCBI lineage: Eukaryota > Metazoa > Chordata > Amphibia > Caudata > Salamandridae > Calotriton > Calotriton arnoldi. Next base: position 273,263 of record CAWUFW010007714.1, read on the forward strand.
GTGTCAAAACTACTGGAAGCCACTACTGCCGCCAAACCTTCTTCACCTTAGCATGGCGGCATCGAGTCAACAGGCTCAACAATCGAACTATAGACTGTAACAACAGTAAATCAGACCAAGGCTCTCCAGTTGAACATTATTAGCTCATAACGCTCTCTAGGTTTTAAGTAATTTATAACTTCTGTATCCAATACTTATTGTTCCCATTTTTACTGTACGAGTTAGTTGTGTTTTAAATTGTAATGTTTTTTTTTATTAAACCAAACAATAAAGTAAAAAAACAAAAAACAATGGTACATATCATTTGGACTCGCTATTAGGAAGAGATGCCCTTGGCACGCCCCTTCCTAATAGCAAGTTGAAAAATGCTATTTTGCGAGTCTGTGACTCGCGAAATAGCGTTGGTACATACCACCACCGTTTTTTGCAGTTGCAAAAGGGTTGAATACACTTTTGCGACCGCAAAAAATGGTCGTACATCTGGCCCTAAGTGTGAATGGGGTGGGCAATGGGTGTTGTGGCGGGCGTTTCACCACAACACCCATTGATTTTGATGCTGCCCCATATTTTCATGGTTGGCATAAATATGATTAAGTAAAACAATTGGTTCTGTCGGGATGTTTACAATTGCTTAGAATACTGTTTTTAAATGCAGACAGCAAATACTTATTTATAATGCATACAATAGTTCATGAAAGAGAAGGAAAACACACACCAAACTAAGATTCAATAGTATATTCAAAATGAGTATCAAATACTGATGGCTGTTACAATTACAAATTCAATTGCGGCAAGGAACAACAAGTGACTGTGGTGAAAAAGTGACATGTAGTGATTAGTGATATAAACAGTACACTATATACATGACGAATACACGTGAGATAAAAAGGGGGGGAAGCTTTTCAAAGTTCCTGTCCTGTCTATTTTTACACATGTGCTGCAAGATCCATTGATGAATTAAATCGTGATCATGAGGACTGTGCGGACATATACAGTATGTCGACGTTTCGACCCTGGAAGTAGCGCAAAAATAAAGTGCATCAGAGCGGGTCTTCCTCAGGACTATGGAAGGATGAGTGGACAGCCAATGTGCAGAAGCCTCAGTAGATGAAATCAGAATGAGGTGGTTCGACTGCACCGATGAGTAATTCGGAATTTCAAAGAGGTCTCCACCAGCCGGTTGGAGCCTCATCTATATCTTCACTCGACTTCCACCAGCCGGTTGGAGTCTTGTGAAATGCGCTTAAAAAGCCATTTGTGTCAGGTTGCTTAGTGTGCCAAAGGCGCATCCGTCCGGCAGCTGCTCAGACCAGACTCCCCCTTTTTTATCTCACGTGTATTCGTCATGTATATAGTGTACTGTTTATATCACTAATCACTACATGTCACTTTTTCACCACAGTCACTTGTTGTTTCTTGCCGCAATTGAATTTGTAATTGTGACAGCCATCAGTATTTGATACTCATTTTGAATATACTATTGAATCTTAGTTTGGTGTGTGTTTTCCTTCTCTTTCATGAACTATTGTTGTATGCATTATAAATAAGTATTTGCTGTCTGCATTTAAAAACAGTATTCTAAGCAATTGTAAACATCCCGACAGAACCAATTGTTTTACTTAATACTAATACCCAGGTTCTGAGGGACACCGGGTCGCCCCATTATTTTTAATACTATGGCATAAATATGAGGCAGTGGAGAAATGCTTTATTTCTCCACGTTTTTGCTGTTTCTATGTGTGCTGCGTTGTGCAGCACACATAGAAACAGCAAAACGCCACTGATTGTTTATCTGCAGGAAGGGGTCCCTTCCTGCACATAAACAATTATTTTTTTTAAAATGACGAGTTGCAACATCTATGTGTGCTGCACACTGCAGCACACATAGAAGTTACAAATCGCTATTCCAGATTGTTTATGTGCAGGTAGGGCCACCTTCCTGCACAAAAACAACCCTTGCCCTCAATGCAGACACCCTTGCACTTTGGTGCAAGGGTGCCTGCATTGGTGCCAGGCAGCTGTAATTAGTGCCATGGCAGGGGGAAACGCAGGGCTGCACCGTATTCTTGTAAATACAGTGCAGCCCTGTGTTTCAGAAGTGGCGGAGCACGGTGTTAAGCCAACAAGGCTAACGCAGTGTTCTGCCACTTCACTTGTAAATATCCCCCACTGTGTTTAATGCAACTTTGAGAAATGGTTACTCCATTTTGGAGTTGCTGACAGAATGGCTAGGGTATGTTACCAAACTTTCACACCTAAATGCTGAAATTACTAACCAGCCTATAAGTTTGGAGAATATCCTTGAAGGTACCTATCAAAATGGATTTACCATCAAAAATAGGCAGAGCAGGCTTCAAAGGCCAGAAAATTCAGCTATTGAAAATTGAAATAAGTCAAAAAAGAAGAGTTGTGAATGTCATGAAAATTATGATATGTACTGTTTGCTGCAGTCTGAGCAAATAAGTGAGGTTGTCATGGATGACCAGCACCTGGCCATAAGCAAGGCCCTATGGCCAACCCCCTGCTGTGAATTCCCAAAGGCCATGCACAATGGGGGCTGTCCACATGCGATGGTTGGGTGCAGGGCCTGGCAATTAGGTAAGCCCAAAGCCCAACCTCTGCTGTATGTTGGATGCAGGGTCTAGTGTGACACTAGGCCTTGCAGACAACTTTCACCTTGTATGTCCAAGGTTTATGCATGGTGGGGGTTGGCTGCTTGTGGAGTAGTGGGTGCAGACCCTGGCCAGAGGCTAAACCCTGTGTCAACCATGTCCTATGTGTGGCTGTAGACTGTGCATTGTGGAGGTTTGATGCTTGGGGAGGGTTGGGTTGAGGGCCTTGCTGGATCCTAGAAACTGAGGGACATATTTATGAAATAGTGGCACAGCGCAGCAAGTCACCTTGCTGCGCTGCACTGCATCACTGGGAAAGAGCAGGAATGCATTGTATTTAAGGTATACAGGACATTCCTGACTTTTCTTCCTGGGCTGGTGCACAATGGGCTGCCTAGCGCCCATGCAGGTACCCTTGCACCATGGTGCAAGGGTGCCTGTGTCGCATGCAGGATCATTTTGGTGCAGGAATAGACACATTCATGCACAAAACCAATCCTGAGAGGTATAGTCCTCTTTCTATGTGTGCTGCAGAATGCAACACACATAGAAAGGGGAAGTGAGAGGAGAAATAAAAATATTTTATTTCAGTATGGATCTCCTGGGGAGGAGCATCGTTTTGGCACATTGCCAGGTTTACAAGGTTTTGCAAATCTGGGACTGCATCACAAACCATGGGAGTTGCTTGGGAACTCCCATGTAACACCCATGGAATGTCTTCAGAGGGCAGGGTAACGCAACGCAGCGATTTACACTGTGTTTAGTTACTCCAGACCTTTGGAGCCACACAGAGCCATGCAAAGTGGCTTTGCGTGGTTAAAAAATCTGACTTAAGGTTTGTGTGGCTCTTCCACTTTATTGCATGGTACAAGAGCGATGCAAACTGGGTCCCAAATATGACCTTAAATCTGAGTCCTAATGCAGATGGGATGCAGGGTCTGGAAAGAGACTATGACTGAGGTGTCATGAGTGGTGTCATCAATTATATCTTTTAACAGGGCATCAGTTCTACAATATGTGAGGTCACAAGCAATATATGATAGGGTGCAAGTTATTGTTTGTTCACAAAAGTATAACTGGCGTATTTCAGTGTATTTTTGTTTTTTAATTGTTGTTTTTATCTTCTTTCAACACCTAACTGTAGCGTCACTTTAACCTTTTTAGAGACTCCACTGAAAATACATGTGTGACTGTGGTTTTGAGGAGAATATGCAAAGTAGTTATAATGCGGTATGGTGAATTCAAATAATGCTATGATATTATGTGGTGCAAAGTAGGGGGATCCCTCTGGCTCACAGTTCCACTAGTCATTTTTGGACCGGCCCTGTGATCCGACTGACCCAGGAAAACATGCAGAATTTGTCCTTGTAAACAAATTCAACAAAGTGCGTTCGGAGTGAGTGAGTGAGTGAGGTTGTGAGTGAACATGCTGAGGCTAACAGTTTGGTTAACAAGGTGAGAGTGTGAATTTGTTTACTACAAACTTAGGGCCACAAACTTTTCTAGCAGTACGCTTTTAGCAACATGTTTAGTCAATGATACTTTCTTATTGTCATGTTATGTTCGTTTCAGATACTGACTGATCAATTGTGATTTATTTGAACCATCTGGTGATGATAATGTACCACAGAGGGCACCATAATAATAAGTGATTTGAGCTCTGTTACATTCTCTTGTTGTGGGTGACGTTTCCGTATGTATTTATAATTTATTTATTGCTGGTTTGAGATTCATGGGCATGGAGTCATGTTTGGAGATACATGTTTGACTCTCTCTTTAATCTTGTCTGGGGATTTATGAGAGACATGATATCTGGCTATGTATTGCATTGCCTAGTTGAATGTGTAATTCGTGACTAGTGGGAGTTTAGAGAGGCTGTGACGTGAAATTAGTTGAGCTGCTGTTTTTCATTGTCTCAGCAAATCTATTTCCTCTCCTTTTCTCTTCCTTTTTTCCTTTATTTTCCTCTTTTTTTTTTTTTACTTTCCCCTTTTTATTGCAAGAATTGATTTGCATGTATTGTCATTGCTGGTTGTCAACTGTGGGGCATTTTAAATACAATAAAAAAAAGAATGCAAGTATTTGAAGATGTAATTATAATTCAAGATGTATATGTGTTAAGAAACACCTTTTGGCCTTGTTTCTTATTTGAGAGAGATTATGTTAACACAATAGATTCAGTCAAATGACATGCATTATAATATCAAAGGCCTGTATGAAAAGCATTATTATGCAATTTTTTTTGTATTGTGAACTGTTTGTAGATTTGAATGAGGTTCACAGAATTTGCTGTGTTACGTTTTTCACCATTTCTGTGAATGAAATCACATGGATTAAACTTGATATTTGATATAGCCTGAAAATGTAATATTTATGATACGAGGACTGAGACTTGCTTAATTACATGCTTTTTAACTTGTTTTATAATAAACTAAGTGGATGTTTTGGAATTAATATTACATGTGATTGTTCTAAGCTCAATAGAATTAACGATACACCATTTTTAGAGAGAGGAGAATATGTAGTTTGTTGATTAACTGGGTATAATTGTATTTAAGTATAGTACCCCTGAATGGTTGGACCTCCATCAAGTCCTGAGGATGGTCTCCATGAATTTCTAAAGAGGGTACCGAAACGGCCACACAAAATGAGCTTCTGAGGGTGTTACTGAATCTGAAGGAAAGAAGATACCCAAGCCCTACTTTTCAAAAACATCAGGGGTCATATTACACAAAGTGCCTTAGGGCGCAACGGGCATTTGTGTTCACTTTGCGTGCTCCTGGGGCAGACACTCACTACACCAACCTGCAACGGGATCTCTAATCCCCTTTAAAAGTGCACCTGAATGTGCATATATACAACTCTGTGTAGTTCTCAAGTTTAGGTGGAAAGCAGCTCCAGTTTATAGCACCCTCAACACCAGCTACACTCTAAATTTGCTCACCTCAAATGTGTGCTTTTCTATCAAAGTCTTTAAGCGTAGGATTAGCACAGTGCCTTTCTATCCATGCCGAGATAGAAAGGGACAAAGTCTTTTGCAATTTCTACAGCAAAGTGTCGCTGGTGTTGAGGGTGCTCTAAACTGGAGCTGCTTTCCACCTAAACTTGAGAACTATCCAGAGTTCTTTGCTTCTCTTTTGTATAATTTATGCATCACTCTAAGCCTGAAAGAGTATTGTTTTGACTTATACTGGGTGCTCCATTGTGTCGGGACAAAGCTATACCTCTCTGAAGAGCTCTAATGAGAGCGAAACACATGTGAGGGGTTGCTTTTATTCATTTCAGGTTGGCTTGGTTGGTATTTTACGAATTCAAAGCTGTAATACTGTGCCTGGAGTGGTAAAAGGCTTTTATAATTTTACAGCTCGGCATGGATAGCACTGTGCTAGTCCTATGCTTAAAAACTTTGCTGTAGAAATGGCAAAAGACTTTGTCCCTTTCTATCTCGGCGTGGATGGCACTGTGCTAATCCTATGCTTAAAGACTTTGATAGAAAGGCAGACATTTGAGGTGAGCAAATTTAGAGTGTTGCTGGTGTCGGGGGTGCTCTATACTGGAGCTGCTTTCCACCTAAACTTGGGAACTACCCAGAGTTCTCTGCTTCTCTTTTGTATAATTTATGGGTCATTCTAAGCCTGAAAGGGTATTGTTTTGACTTCTACTGGGTGCTCCCTTGTGTCTGGACAAAGCTATACCTCTCTGATGAGCTCTAATGAGAGCGAAACATGTGTCAGGGGTTGCTTTTATTCATTTCAGGTTGGCTTGGTGGGTATTTTACCAATTCAAAGCTGTAATACTGTGCCTGGAGTGGTGAAAGGCTTTTGTAATGTTACAGCTCGGCATGGATAGCACTGTGCTAGTCCTATGCTTAAAAACCTTGCTGTAGAAATGGCAAAAGACTTTGTTCCTTTCTATCTCGGCGTGGATAGCACTGTGCTAATCCTATGCTTAAAGACTTTGATAGAAAAGCAGACATTTGAGGTGAGCAAATTTAGAGTGTTGCTGGTGTCGGGGGTGCTCTATACTGGAGCTGCTTTCCACCTAAACTTGGGAACTACCCAGAGTTCTCTGCTTCTCTTTTGTATAATTTATGGGTCATTCTAAGCCTGAAAGGGTATTGTTTTGACTTCTACTGGGTGCTCCCTTGTGTCTGGACAAAGCTATACCTCTCTGATGAGCTCTAATGAGAGCGAAACATGTGTCAGGGGTTGCTTTTATTCATTTCAGGTTGGCTTGGTGGGTATTTTACCAATTCAAAGCTGTAATACTGTGCCTGGAGTGGTGAAAGGCTTTTGTAATTTTACAGCTCGGCATGGATAGCACTGTGCTAGTCCTATGCTTAAAAACTTTGCTGTAGAAATGGCAAAAGACTTTGTTCCTTTCTATCTCGGCATGGATAGCACTGTGCTAATCCTATGCTTAAAGACTTTGATAGAAAAGCAGACATTTGAGGTGAGCAAATTTAGAGTGTTGCTGGTGTTGAGGGTGCTCTATACTGGAGCTGCTTTCCACCTAAACTTGAGAACTACCCAGAGTTCTCTGCATCTCTTTTGTGTGTGTGTGTGTGTGTGTATATATATATATATATATATATATATATATATATATATATATTCATCACCAAAATGCCCTGAAGCATTGAAGGGGCACTCGACGGCGCTCCCAACCATCCGGTCTCTTTGCCTCGCTGCAGCTCGCCTCTCTCTTGCCATTCTTTATTTCATGCCGACGCGTTTCGAGGCTGGCACACCTCTTCTTCATGGGCTGCAAGACAAACAGGCATTGAAGGCTCACTTCTGATCATTTCTGGCATGCTTTTATTAACAATTTCCCCAATGGGCTTTGCTTAGTGCAATCTTTGCTTAGTGCAATGTCTTTTTTTTTTTTTGTCCAACCAGCAGCATGATATCACAAATACACATCATTGTACATATTAGTAGTATATGGTCTCATGGCATTTCTTACATTTAGATGCACATAACACATGTCACTATGCAGCAATACATACTGAATAAATGACCGCTGTAACAAAGCATGAACTGTTGTTGTGTCTTGATTTGTTATAGTAGATTATACCCTAGTTGCAATTGTACATGATCCTTGCCCACCGTGGTGGGTACTGAGGGTTGTATATCCCTGAGTTGCCCTTACGGTGTGTCAGTCTCTTCCTGTGTTGACTGCAAGTACTGAACTAGTGGTTCCCAGAAATCTCTGGGTCGTGAAGCCTGTGGTATTTCCTCTGCATAAACCTCCAGTGTCTCCCTGCAGTAGGTCATGTCCGTGATCCAGTCTTTGAGTCTTGGGGGCCTTTTGCTCCCCCAGCGCATGCTATGCGCCGCTTAGCGAGCAATAGTGCAACCGCCAGAAATTTCCTACGTCTAGCGAACTTAAGTTTACGTACACCCAGAATGCACACTAATGGTGTGTTTGGTATCTGCTCTGATAACATCTCTGTGAGCGTGTTCGTAATGTCTTGCCAGTACACATGGAGTTGCGGGCATGCCCATGACATATGTGGGAAGTCTGCATTTGGTGCGTTGCACCTCTGACAGTTATCGTTCTCCCTAAGTCCGAATTTGTGTAACTTGACCTGGGTGTAGTATATTTGGTGCAGGAACTTAAAGTGAATAATACGCAAGTTGCAATTTGACGTAAGGAGCTGAGTTGTGTGCAACTATATTGGCAATCTTGTTCATCTATTGATTCGCCGAGTGCTATTTCCCACCTGTGAGCCGCAGTGTTTGGTACTCTTGACTGTTCCTCTTGTGCTGTATTGTAAAGGCGCGTCACTAGATTCTGGCGTGTAGGTGCTGTTAAAAGTATTTGTAACGCATTCAGTTGTGTGGGTTCGTCTGGGAATGAGGTGTATAGTTCTCTAAGTGCCATACGCAACCGCAGGTATGCAAACTTCTTCAGGGGCGACTGATGTGCACAAAGTGAGGGATCTTCTAGTGAAATACATTTATTGTGTGGGAACATATTTCCCATAGTGGTCAGCCCCATGTCCACTAGCAATGTTGACATTTTCTTTTCCTGTGTCACTGTGAGTTTGGGGTGCCGAGCCATTGGTAGCGCCTTGGCATATATCGGGAGCTTATGTGCCCTATGTGCCAGTGTGTGCCATGCCCGGGAGGTGCAGTAGACCGTTTGTATCATATCCCGCGGCGTAAACCTCTTCAGGTCAGTTATGAAAGCCGTCAACGGCAGAGGGTGCACACTATCCCGGTCTACTGCTATATGCGGAATATGTGCATGGGGTTTCATCCAATAGTGCGCATGTTGTGCTTGCGCACAGTAGAAGTATAATTGGAGGTCCGGCTCCCCGAAGGCCCCTAGGTAATAGGGTTGTGTTAGAGTTTTCCAGCTAGTTCTAGCTTGTTTTCCTGCCCATGTTAGGCGTTGCAAGACAGATCTTAGTTTAGCGAAGAATGCCTGCGTTAGCCATATGGGTATATTCCAAAACAGATACAGGAACCTAGGCAGCACAATAATTTTCTGCAGGGCTATTCTGTCCGCTAAGGAGAAGGGCATTTTAATCCACTTATCTACCTGATCTTCGAGTTTTGACAGTGCTCTACCATAATTTTCTCTAATGACTGTGTCTGGGTTACGGTGGATCCATATTCTGAGGTATTTTACCGGGTCCGTTTGTCATTTCAGAGGGTATTCCAGATTTGGCTGTGTGGTCTCAGCCGTGAGAGGTATAACTACTGATTTATCCCAATTTATTCGGAGTCCCGAGTAGTGTTCAAACCGGATATATTCTCTAATGAGTGGATTTAAATTAGTGTCAGGGTGGCTTGTATATAGGACCATGTCATCCACATATAAGGAGATGCCGATGGGCCGGAGGTTAAATTGTAAGGCTGACCTATAGTGCTTTTGCCGAATTTTGCAAGCTAGGGGTTCCAAGGTTAGTGCAAATAACATTGGTGACAGTGGGCAGCCCTGTCTGGTACCTCGTGTTATAGCGATTGGGTCTGATGTGTTCCCATTTATCCTGACCCGTGCTCTAGGTTCAGTGTAAAATAGTGATATCCATCGTAAAAACTGCTCTGGAAACCCCATCCGGCGCAGAATTGTGAACATGAAGGCCCACTCCACTGAATCAAAGGCCTTCGCCGCGTCCAGAAGGGCCGCGGCTGCCAGTATGTCTGGGTCTAAATGATGATATAGTGCAAATATGGTGCGTATGTTATGAGTAGTAGACCGTGTCGGCATAAAGCCTGCTTGATCTGGCAATACTAGATTACAGAGTAGTGGCTGTATTCGCGATGCTATAATTTTGGCTAATATTTTGGCGTCTATATTAATTAGGGATAACGGCCTGTAAGAATCGCATTCAGTTAAGTCCTTGCCCGGTTTAGGGAGTGCTATCAGGAGTGCCTCCCTTAAGGATGCTGGGAGTGTGCCTTCCTCATAGGCTTCTTCATACATTTCTGCTAGATGGGGAAGCAGTAGGTCCGGAAATTCTTTATAAAACTCTCCTGGGAGTCCATCTAGGCCTGGAGCCTTATTATTTAGGAGGGAGTTAATCGCCTCTATGATTTCGTCCCTTGTAATATGGTGGCAGAAATACTCACAATGCGCATTAGATAACCATGCCAGTGCTATATCATCTAGGTACTCATTTATTTCAGATGTGGATACCCTCGACTGAGTGGTATATAAGCTAGCATAGTATTTGGTAAAGCAGTCTAGTATAGCTGGAGTGTCATACAATGATTGATGGTGGTCATCATGGATCTGAGTTATGTATGTTGTGGTATGCGCAGGTTTGATTTTGTATGACAGTGCGCGGCCCGGCCTCCCACCCTTTCCATAGCACCTAGCTTTAAATTTACGCGAAATATATTTTATCTCGTCATCTGCAAACTCGTGGTATTTATCTGTCTGGCGTCTGATTTCCGCTAATATGGAATTATTCGGAGTTGTCACAAATTCCGCTTCAAGTCTTCTAATGTCTGCTTCTGTCATTTTTAGTTGGTGTTGGATATCATGTAGTATGCCTGCGTGTTTACTAATACAATGACTCCTGATAGTGACCTTAAAGGCCTCCCACAGTACCTTTGCGCTGCTAACCGATCCGGAATTGTGATCGAAGTAATCCACTATCGCCTGATGCAGTAACTGCGGAATACCGGGTCCTGAAGAGCATTTTGTCGTAATCTCCATGTAAATTGTCGTGGAGTGTGGGTGTAGGAATCGCCAATGTGAGGCGTACCGGGGCATGATCTGACAATGTTTTAGGTAAGTGTTCGACTGCAGTGGTCCACGTGCACACGTCCTGTGTTAAAAGCCAGTAGTCCAGTCTGGACCATGTATGTGTGTTAATGATAGGCAAGTTCCTTCCTTGCAGCCTGGGAGTCTTAATCTCCATATATCGACCATATCCCAGTCCTCCATTCCCTCTCTTAAAACCTTCGCAGATTGTTTACCGTATCTGTCGTTGCCAGTTGTTCTGTCTAACGCAGGGTCTAGGCATGTGTTAAAATCCCTGCCCCAAATAACGGCTGCGGGTTGTAAATCTCGTAGTTGTGTCCAGATTTGTGTGTAGAAAGACGGGTCATCATTATTTGGACCATATACATTGACCATTGTCAAAACAGTGCCCCCGAAGTTGCCCTTCACTATAGTATATCGACCCTGATCATCTTTGATAGATTTAATGAGCGTGAATGGGGTATTTCGTTTGACCAACAACAGTACCCCTCTGGCATATGAGGAATAAGAGGATGCCATCTTGTATGCAGCCCATCTAGCACCTATCTTATGTTCTCTGAGGTCTGTCAAGTGTGTCTCCTGTATACAGGCAACATCCACCTTATGTCTGTCCAGATAGGCTAGGACTTTTCGTATTTTCTGTGGGTTTTGGAGTCCTCGAACATTCCAGGTCATTAACGTCAATGTTCTATAATGTTTCGGAGTATTAGCCATGCATCTGTCTGTTGCCATCTACTAATTGCTGATGTTGATACAAGCTTACAGTGCCATATCTATATTTGTCTGCCTCTCTGCTGCGGGGCGGAATTTTCTGTTTGATACCCCCCCACCCCCTCCCACTCCACCACACCCCTGTCAGCGGAGACAATCCCAAAAAACATGTAACATACCCTTTTACCCGCGGCCCCCCATCCCAAGAAAAGGGAAAAGAAATAAACTAACTGGTGTGGTATACACTAGAGGGCGGGAGATGCCGAACTCAGATACCATTGTATGATTTTACAAGGGGGACGCCATCCTGTATATTTACGATGCACTTCAGAGCATCCAGCGATGTCCACCGATTATACCATAGAACAGCACTTACTTCAGTGATGTTATTTGTCGGGCGACCGTACGCAGCACCGCCGGGCCATCTGGTCTAGGATTGATAAGTGTGGAATGATTAACAGTCTCTGCTACCCCGCTCACACGGTCACCACACAATTGAGTACATTTCCGCCTACTACCCCCACCCTCCGGGCAATGCACTGGTACCTGCAATCCAATCCGTGTCATGAGTCCAGACCCTGTATTCTTGCTCTGCGATGTAATATCGTTTAAAAATCTCAATCGTTCTGCGTTCAAAGAAGCGCTTTAAGTGTCCCAAATGTTCTAGTATGGAAAAAGCAGCAACAGAACTTCTTGAGGTCTTGGGTGTCACTCCACGTCCGATGTAGCTGCTTGTTCTTCCAGCCGCTCTCTTGGAGACCTCCTTCTTGCGCTCTGCGAACCTTTCTGCTGGAGATATTTCAGAATGTCTTTGGGTTCATTATAAATTTTGGATTTGCCATCTTCCATTACTTTAAGTCTGGCGGGATATAGCATTGCGTACTTGATATTTAGGTCCCGAAGCTTCTTTTTGGCCAGATCAAATTTCTTCCTTGCCTCTTGTACTGATGGTGTAAAGTCAGGATACAGAGAGATGTCCATTCCCTCATGTCTCAAAGCACCCAGCTCGCGAGCCTTTCTGAGGGCTGCGTCACGATCCCTATAATTCAATAACTTAGCAATAATGGGCCTCGGCCGAGCGCCCGCTGATGGTGGTGGTGCTAAGGACCTGTGTGCCCTTTCAACTATGAAGACATCAGAGAAGCTGTCCCTGCCTAGAAGGGCGATCAGCAGCCGTTCTACATATTGTTCCATGGGTCCTGTATTCGTTGTTTCTGCTATGCCCATCAGGTGTATGTTACTTCTGCGGGATCTGGCCTCTAAATCTCTGCTTTCGCCGTTAACACTGCCAGTTGTTTATCCATCTTGCTCTGTTTGGTTTCCATTTGGTGATGAGCATCTTCAGTTCCGGATATTCGACGTTCAGCCATATCTATCCTTTCCGTATGTCGTTCCATACGTTCGGACATACGATCCATCCTGTATGTGAGAGAGTCAATCTTGCCATCAATATTTGTGAGGGCAGCTTGAATAGTGGAGAACATGGCCTGCACATCATTATTTGTGATATTGCAGTCAGACGCCGTCGCCTGCGTTGGTGGCTGGTGATCATCTGTGTTTGTTTCTGTTGCTTTTTTGGACTGATCAAAATTGAGCTTAGGCTGGTTTCTATCCGGTTTGCCCAGAGTGTTGGTCTTGGCGGAGTCCGCACTTAAAACTTAAAGGAAGGAAATAAAACCCCTCCCCGGTGGAACACTGATGTTACACGCCCGGTCTTTTACGTCAGCAAGGTGCACACAGTGTTATTCCAATGAGCTCGCTTGGCCCTTCCCTGCGCAGAATCTGTACAGGTGAATGGCACTCCGCTTTTCCCTACTGTCTATTGTTTGCGCTTTGTGTGCACAATTTGCCTCCGGACTCAGTACAGACCACCTGTCTGCAATGCCCCTCTGGTGACCAGCGTCGCCTTCTCCGCAGACTGGCCCACCGGACGTCTTCTAATAAGCCCAATAATTCTCCGTTAATATTGCGTTCCGTGCTGCCTCTAGGTACCGCCTGTGTGGTGCCAGTGGCCACCTCCTCTCAGATGCGTATACATTTTTTGATTTGTAGATCAGGGATACATCTCCACAGGCAGGAGACCATTTGCCGGCAGCCATTCACCTCAGACCGGCCCCTTAGGTGTCCTGACGCTCTTAGACTTCAGCTTCCGATATTGCTCCCGGTAGGCGCATACGCGGAGGCGTATAGTCACCCGCTTTATGGCCGTGACTGCAATGTGTAGCAGTTCCCAGATCTCAGATGCGATATCGCAGCGTCACCAACAGCTGCTCCCCATGCGGCCCAATTTCTTCTTCCGAGGCACCTATAGTCCGTGCAGCCGTTCGACGTTCCTTGACTCAGCGCCAACAAGCTACCTTGGGCCCAATATGACGCACAGTGAAAGGCCGCGATGCTGTGCAGTCTCGCAGCTCACACCCGCAGGAGCCAGACCTCGGATCGGCAACACACTCGTCTATCAGGCCAATTTGAATCAGACTCCGTGCATGGGTCTCGCCTTCCCAGTTCCCTGCGCCGTGAGGTATGTCAGCAGCGATGCGTGCTTTAGGCTTATGTGTGTGGTTATTGGGCCTCTCACCAGGCGGTCGTTTCAATAATGGACGCCGTCCCCCTAATCTTGAGTGCTATGGTGGCGGTTCGCCGCGTCGGCGCCTTACCGTCTTCTCCTCCCGCTCACCGCACCCGACGGCACCAGGCACCCGCCTCGGGGGCAGTGGGGGCTCTGCTCGCTGCGGGCAAGCATTTCGAGCCACTGGCGATTTCTCCCTCCTCCAGGCCCGATCGCAGGTCGACTCCACCGGCTTCGTGCACTCCGTCACGGCTCAACTGCGCACTATAGGCCGGTGCTCAGCTTTCTCTTTTACCCGCCAGGCCCCAGTTGCGAGTCGGTCCTTCTCGAGGTCGGCAAAATCTTACAGTGCCATGTAGCAGCCAAATGACAGGGCTAGATGCGTCTCACACTTGCCCCGGCTTGTTACTAGTTCCAGGAGCTCTTTTTGTGCATAGTTTTTAGCGTATTTCATGGCGTCTGAGAGGAGCTCACTTACAACGCGGCCATCTCTCAGCTCGGCTAGCTCCGCCCCCCGCTTAGTGCAATGTCTTTAATGTATGATGGGACTTGTAGTCCCTCGAGGTGAGTACAAATGAATACCTTGGTAGGTTCAATGCCAGGTTTGTGTCTCTTAAAAGAATATTTACATCCTTTGTAGGATAGGCAAAGTCAAGGCGGGCTCAATTTTCATTCGGGAATGCTGTGCTGCACGGAGTAAACCAGTTCCACTCCACAGCCTTTCTGTTGTAGCGAAATGGTGCTCCCTTCCACGGCCGGGCAGCCATGCAGAAAAATTCATCACCAAAATGCCCTGAAGCATTGAAGGGGCACTTGACGGCGCTCCCAACCATCCGGTCTCTTTGCCTCGCTGCAGCTCGCCTTTCTCTTGCCATTCTTTATTTCATGCCGACGCGTTTCGAGGCTGGCACGCCTCTTCTTCATGGCCTGCAAGACAAACAGGCATTGAAGGCTCACTTTCAATCATTTCCGGCATGCTTTTATTAACAATTTCCCCAATGGGCTTTGCTTAGTGCAATCTTTGCTTAGTGCAATGTCTTTAATGCATGTTGGGACTTTTAGTCCCTCAAGGTGAGTACAAATGAATACCTTGGTAGGTTCAATGCCAGGTTTGTGTCTCTTAAAAGCATATTTACATCCTTTGTAGGATAGGCAAAGTAAAGGCGGGCTCAATTTTCATTCGGGAATGCTGTGCTGCACGGAGTAAACCAGTTCCACTCCACAGCCTTTCTGTTGTAGCGAAATGGTGCTCCCTTCCACGGCCGGGCAGCCGTGCAGAAAAATTCATCACCAAAATGCCCTGAAGCATTGAAGGGGCACTTGACGGCGCTCCCAACCATCCGTTCTCTTTGCCTCGCTGCAGCTCGCCTTTCTCTTGCCATTCTTTATTTCATGCCGACGCGTTTCGAGGCTGGCACGCCTCTTCTTCATGGCCTGCAAGACAAACAGGCATTGAAGGCTCACTTCCGATCATTTCCGGCATGCTTTAATTAACAATTTCCCCAATGGGCTTTGCTTAGTGCAATCTTTGCTTAGTGCAATGTCTTTAATGCATGATGGGACTTGTAGTCCCTCGAGGTGAATACAAATGAATACTTTGGTAGGTTCAATGCCAGGTTTGTGTCTCTTAAAAGCACATGAAGAAGAGGCGTGCCAGCCTCGAAACGCGTCGGCATGAAATAAAGAATGGCAAGAGAAAGGCGAGCTGCAGCGAGGCAAAGAGACCGGATGGTTGGGAGCGCCGTCGAGTGCCCCTTCAATGCTTCAGGGCATTTTGGTGATGAATTTCTCTGCACGGCTGCCCGGCCGTGGAAGGGAGCACCATTTCGCTACAACAGAAAGGCTGTGGAGTGGAACTGGTTTACTCCGTGCAGCACAGCATTCCCGAATGAAAATTTAGCCCGCCTTGACTTTGCCTATCCTACAAAGGATGTAAATATGCTTTTAAGAGACACAAACCTGGCATTGAACCTACCAAGGTATTCATTTGTACTCACCTCGTGGGACTACAAGTCCCATCATGCATTAAAGACATTGCACTAAGCAAAGATTGCACTAAGCAAAGCCCATTGGGGAAATTGTTAATAAAAGCATGCCGGAAATGATCGGAGTGAGCCTTCAATGCCTGTTTGTCTTGCAGCCCATGAAGAAGAGGCGTGCCAGCCTCGAAACGCGTTGGCATGAAATAAAGAATGGCAAGAGAAAGGCGAGCTGCAGCGAGGCAAAGAGACCGGATGGTTGGGAGCGCCGTCAAGTGCCCCTTCAATGCTTCAGGGCATTTTGGTGATGAATTTTTCTGCACGGCTGCCCGGCCGTGGAAGGGAGCACCATTTCGCTACAACAGAAAGGCTGTGGAGTGGAACTGGTTTACTCCGTGCAGCACAGCATTCCCGAATGAAAATTGAGCCCGCCTTGAGTTTGCCTATCCTACAAAGGATGTAAATATTCTTTTAAGAGACACAAACCTGGCATTGAACCTACCAAGGTATTCATTTGTACTCACCTCGAGGGACTACAAGTCCCATCATGCATTAAAGACATTGCACTAAGCAAAGATTGCACTAAGCAAAGCCCATTGGGCAAATTGTTAATAAAAACATGCCGGAAATGATCGAAAGTGAGCCTTCAATGCCTGTTTGGCTTGCTGCCCATGAAGAAGAGGCGTGCCAGCCTCGAAACGCGTCGGCATGAAATAAAGAATGGCAAGAGAAAGGCGAGCTGCAGCGAGGCAAAGAGACCGGATGGTTGGGAGCACCGCCGAGTGCCCCTTCAATGCTTCAGGGCATTTTGGTGATGAATTTTCCTGCACGGCTGCCCGGCCGTGGAAGGGAGCACCATTTCGCTACAACAGAAAGGCTGTGGAGTGGAACTGGTTTACTCCGTGCAGCACAGCATTCCCGAATGAAAATTGAGCCCGCCTTGACTTTGCCTATCCTACAAAGGATGTAAATATGCTTTTAAGAGACACAAACCTGGCATTGAACCTACCAAGGTATTCATTTGTACTCACCTCGAGGGACTACAAGTCCCATCATGCATTAAAGACATTGCACTAAGCAAAGATTGCACTAAGCAAAGCCCATTGGGCAAATTGTTAATAAAAGCATGCTGGAAATGATCGGAAGTGAGCCTTCAATGCCTGTTTGTCTTGCAGCCCATGAAGAAGAGGCGTGCCAGCCTCAAAACGCATTGGCATGAAATAAAGAATGGCAAGAGAAAGGCGAGCTGCAGCGAGGCAAAGAGACCGGATGGTTGGGAGCGCCGTCGAGTGCCCCTTCAATGCTTCAGGGCATTTTGGTGATGAATATATATATATATATATATATATTTTTTTTTTTAATATATATATATATATATTTATATGTATGTATATGTGTATATATATGTGGATATATATATTACCTACTGGCGGTCGCCAGTAGATAGTTATCGTTAGGACTTTGGGCCACATGTATCAACCATTTTTGCATTCGCAAACGGGCCGATTCGCAGAATCAGGCCGCTTGCGAATGCAAAAAAGGGTTTTCACATGTATCAAACCCAAATTGCAATTCAGTAATATGTTACCGAATCGCAATTTGGGTTTGCAATTCGGTATTAGGAAGGGGCATATTTAGGGCGTCCCTTCCTAATACCGAATCGCATCGGTATGCATGAATATTTTGCAACCGAAATGCGGTCGCAAAACATTCGCATTTTACCACCTACTTCAAGTTGGTGGCAACCCATTCGCAAATGGGAAGGGGTCCCCAAGGGACCTCTTCCCCTTTGTGAATTTTTGTAAAAGCTTTTTTTAAGAGCAGGCAGTGGTCCCACGGACCACTGCCTGCTCTTAAAAATTGAAACGAAAACTTTTCATTTTTTTTCTGTAAAGCATCCCGTTTTCCTTTAAGGAAAACGGGCCACTTTACAAAAAAAAGATTACTATATTTAAAAGCAATCCCGGATATGGTGGTCTGCTGACCCCAGCTGGCCACCATCCCTGTGATTTTTGTGATTCCTAGGGGGTCGCAAATTGCGACCTACCTCATTAATATTCATGAGGTAGGTCATTTGCGATCCCCCAGGAATCGCAGAAAGTGTTCAACACACTTTCATACATGCCGTTTTGCGATTTCCTAATTGCAAATCACAAGGATTCGCAATTAGGAAATCGCAAAACAGGGCCTTCATACATCTGACCCATAGTTTCCATAGGAAAAGCATTTTTTGACTTGGCTATAACTTTGGCGTCGTTTGACCAATCTGCATGAAATTTTGCCAAATAAGTGTCACATGGGTACTATTTATTGGGAAAGTTTGGGGTTGATCCGTGAAGTGGGAACCGAGAATTTGATATATGAAATAAGGTTGCGTTTATAATGGTAATTCCCATAGGAACCTTTAGCCACCTCTACAGCCTGAACCTCTGAATGGACTTACACCAAATTTGGCAGGGAGCTAGATGTCGGTTAAAGGAAGTGCCTTTTGCTTATTTGGTGTAAATCCATTCAGTAGTTTTTGAGAAATGTAAGTTTAAAATTATAGTGATATCTCTGGCTGCAGATATTTCGCAACGGTTTCGTGATGAATCGAGGCTGCACGCGCCAACGGGAATGCTCTGATTGGCTGGACGCAACCTGAATAGAAAGTCGCAGCTGCCATTTTATCTATCAGGAATGATTCCCGGGGCTGAAAATCTGTGTGAAAGCCCACATAAGGGGTAGGGTTGGAGATACTCTGACCCCATGGTTGAGAAATGGAGGTGTTAGTGACAGAAACTAAATGTCCAAAATTTTTTTTTTTTAATAGTGCGTGATATTCACAATGACGCTGCGTCCGCCAGCATGGCCACACATGTACCATCGCAACTATCAACATCGTCGTAAATATTGGTGAAAATATAAAAAAATATCAATGAATCATTAGTATGCATTGTTATAGAGATATTGATAAATGTTTTTATCGAGTTATTTATATATTGAGTTTTTACTGTGATGGTTAGAATTAATTATATAGCTATAATTTTTTTATGTGGTGGCGGCTATTGAATTCCTGCTTTTGCTTTCTTCCTTCGCAACGTAACCGTGGGGATCGCGATGACCAATGACATTGTGATCTCCGGTCTCACTGCAAAAACAGAAAATAGGTTTAAGAGATGGTAGTTCTAGAAATACACTAGAAAAACATGAGTTGGAAGTGTACAGTAATAAACCCCTAGTGTGTAAAATACTTTAATATGTGTGCATATATGTGTTTTCACTTTATGGAGAAAGTGCGATCGTCGCGGTTATCAACGTCATCGCGACGCCCGGAATAACCGTGAAAACAGAAAATAGGTCAGAAAGATAGATTATAAAGAAACTTAGTATAAAAATATAAGTTTAAACATGCTTTGAAAGAAGTATGTATATAGTATTATGTGTAGGACAATGTTCAGAATGGATTTTTTTACATATTATTTTTGGATGTGTTGGTGACCATTGAATGCCCGCTTTTGATTTTCTTTTTCACGAGGTGTCTGGGAGGGTCGCGACGTCGTTGCGAAGATCCCCAAAAACAAAAGAAAAAAACCTTTAGAAAAAAACTTCACAATATTTCGGGTACTAGGGTGGCTCCGACAAGAGCCGCTGTGTTGGTTGTGTGAATAAGGCTGTTACACATAAGACTGGAAGCATAGTTTCAGGTTACTTGGAAACACCCTGTTGCCTTCATCTGTAAAGTGCACTCCATAATTTCTATAAATTCCATGCATGTCACAACGCAGATTGTTGTTCTAGGTACAGCCCATGCGATGGACTCTGAGGAATGCAGAAACAACTTTATTAACATGTTTCCTGCCTTTGTCAATCTGTGGACAGAATTGATTTGACCACTTCCATTTCTGTCTTTGGCATATATTAAATTGCATCAAGACAGTGTGAGGGAAAAGCAACATCAGTTCTGCAAAGGTTTCTTTCATTAGGATTTCAAGCCCTACCCCAGTCAAAGTGCCTAGGTCATTGCCACTACAGTGCACAATTGTGAGGTGAGGAGCTTGGGAATCCACACTAAATTTAACCAAAGCCAGCAACTGATGAAACTTTAACCCTCTCTAGCCAAACCAAGTAATTTGCACATTTGGCAAACCCAAGTCCCTGTCAATACCTCTCTTTTTTGCAGCCTCTTTAGCCCAATAGAGATAGCGGTGGCCTACAATCCATACTGTAAGCATTTTGAAGTGAAGGAGCAATAGTAGTCAATAGAAGGCTGGAGCTGAATGAGGTCGTTTTGAAAGGAAAAGCAGTTAAAATGGATGTGTTTTAAAAAAAAAAAGATATATTTCATTGGATGTTGTCAGCATGAAAGTGAATAAAATTAAGTAGTATGTTGGATGCCTTAGGAAGAAGTCTTTATATTGGCTGTTCTTTAAGAAAAGAAAAGTAATACAGACATGGATATGATTTTGAATCTCTGGAGTGAAGCACACCTGTTGTATCTTATTTGGAAGTAGCATGTTCCTTCTAGAATGTGCTGTGAACTTGTGACCTACTGGTTCCACTGGGTTGCTAGGTAAACTGAGCTAAGAGTGTATTGGGAGAAAGGGTGTTGAAGAGACAGAACATTTTTGAAAAAGTTGAGGAGAGATTACACAATTTAAATAATGGCAAGCTTTAATTTCTAAATCAGTACTATGTAATAAAATGTTGTGAAGAATTTAAATTTTAAAAAAATGAAGCTAGATATAGGTTTGAACTCTCATTTTTTGCACGATTTCTCTGTGTTCATCGTGAATACATTGTGAAAACTCGCTAACAGGAACGTCATTTTGAAAGAGAGGGAAAGGGTTAACATATGCTAAACATTCACAAGTGGAGGTAGAGTAGTCTAGAATGAAAGGCATGATTTCCTTTGCTGCCTTTCTCATGATGATAGAGTGGAAAGTTGAAGAGATTGCCATTTTATATTTGCTTTGTTTGGCAGTTATGTACCCATACACTCATCCAATCACCCAGGCACTACTCATGCACTAATCCATTCACTCAGGCACTACCCATGCCTACATTCATTCACTCAGGCACTACCCATGCAGTCATCCATTCACTCAGGCACTACCCATGCACTTTTCCAATGACCCAGGCACTACCCATGCTCTCATTCAACCACCCAGCCAATACCCATACACTCATCAATTCACTCATGTACTACTGATGCACTCATCCATTCATTCACTCAGGGACTACCCAAGCACGTATACAATGACCCAGGCAGTACCCTTGCACTCATCCATTCGCTGATACATTACTTATGCACTTAGCCAATCACCCAAGCACTACTCATACACTCATACATTCACTCAGGCATAATCTACCCATAATCTCATTATTCGCTCAGGCACTAGTCATGCACTAATCCATTCACTCAGGCACTACCCATGCACTTATCCAATAACCCAGGCAGTACTGTTGCACTCATCCACTCACTCAAGCACTACTTATGTACTCATACATTCACTCAGGCACTATTTATAATCTCATACATTCACTCAGGCAGTATCCATACACTTATCCAATCACCCAGAGACTATCCTTGCACTCATTCATTCACTAAGGCAGTACTCATGTATGCATCCATTCACTCAGGCCCTACCCATGCACTCATCCAATCACCCAGGCACTACTCATGCACTAACCCATTCACTCAGGTACTACCCATCCACTCATTCATTCATTCAGGCACAATCCATGCACTTATCCAATGACCCAGGCAGTACCCTTGCACTCATCCAATCACCCAGGCACTACCCATGCACTCCTCCATTCACTCAGTCAATACCCATGCACTCATCCATTCACTCAGGCACTACCCATGCACTCATCCAATCACCCAGGCACTACCCATGCACTCATCCAATCACCCAGGCACTACCCATGCATTCATCCAGTCACCCAGGCACTACCCATGCACTCCTCTAATCACCCAGGCACTACCCATACACAAATACAATCACTCAGGCATTACCCATGCAGTTATGCAATCACCCAGGCACTACTCATGCACTCATCGAATCACCCAGACACTACTCATACACTCATGCAATCAGCCAGGCATTATTCATACAATTATCCAATTAGCCTGACACTACCTATACACTCAATCAATCAAAGAACTTTAGTCGGTTACTATGAAAAAGATAACCATAAAAGCACAGTTCATAGGTCACAGAAAGAATTCCACAGTCCTAATAAACACTATACACAAGGGCTAAAAACATATAAAAGTCATATCACAATTGATGTGCGAGATTTAAATTTTTTTAAAAAAAGGCAATAACAGAGGCAATGGTGAATACATTATTGTGAGAAAGTGCCCTCTTTCTGCATGGTTGACCCGACTTTTTTTGCTGAATTGCTGATGTACTTTGACTGAGTGTGCCCTGGGCTCCTGCCAACCAGGTACCCAGGGCCTGTGTTCCTTCCCTAAAACTGCATTGATGCCTACACCCAATTGGCATCCCTGGCCACAGGTCAGCCCCTGGTAAATGGTACCATGGGTACCCAGGGCACTGTGACCAGGGAAGGCCCCTAAGGGCTGCAGCACTTGTTGTGCCACTCTTAGGGACCCTGTACCTTTACACACACACACTGCCTTTGCAGGCTGCGTGTCTTGGTGCAGAACAAAAGTGAAGAGTCGACATGGCACACATCCCTGTGTGCCATGCCTACAAGCCACTGCCCTGGCCTAGGTCAGCCACCCCTCTAGCTGGGTGCACTATGCCAGTGGTGAGGGCACAGAGGCATGAGCCCTGTGCCCCTACAGTGCCCAAGTCCATTCTTGGGCATTGTAAGTGCAGTGCTGCCATTAAGAGTATATGGTGCTGGGAGTCTGTCATTACGAACTCCACAGCACCATAATGGCCCCACTGAAAACTAAGAAGTTTGGTATCAAACTTCTCAGCACATTAAACCCACACTGATGCCAGTGTGGGATTTAATGTAAACACACTCCAGAGGGCATCTTAGAGATGCCCCTGAAACCAACCCGACCTCCAGTGTCCGGACTGAGTGGCTGCCCAGGCTGCCACCACCAGACATGTTTCTGGACCCCTGGGTCGAGAGCCTCTGCTCTCAGGGGCCTGAAACAATGCGCATCCTGGGGCGAGGTGCCAAAGCCTCCTCCCCCAGGATGGGCAGGGGAAGCTTCAAAGGCCTGCCGCCTTTTGAGCTTCCCCAGACCATTTGCTGTTCCCAGCAAACTGGTCCCCACTGGTTCTACCCCCACTTCTGGCGGGAGAACCAGCGGGAAAACCAGAGGCAGGAAATGGGTTGTGCCCACCTCTGCCAACTCCACCCCTAAGGTGGGGGAGGCGAGGTGAAGCACAAACTCGAGTCCCCGCCATCTTGAGGATGGGGGACCCAGCCAACCAGGGACAGGCTCCTGCCCCCTCCCACTGGAGAGTGGCAGAATAGGGGTGTACCCACCCCAGGGACGGGACCCATTGGTCCCTGCCCTTACCTACCTGTAACCACCCCTAAATTCAGTATTTAGGGGCTCCTGAACCTTCCTTCCTCAGTTCCAGATTCCAAAAACAAGAAAGAAGAACAAGAAACAAGAAGACCTGCGTGCAGCTGCTCACAAGAGGAAGACACCAACTGATTTGGCCCCAGCCCCACCGGCCTGTCGACCCTCGAACCGGCTCCTGCTAAACCCCGGCATCTCCAGTGGTCAGCACCCTCACAAACCCCGGGGGACCTGACTGCCTAGTGACTCCAACCCCCTGGGACTCCCAAGAGCAGTGGTACTGCTCAAAGCAAGCAACCAACCCCTGGTGCCAACCGGGAACCGCAAATCCTGCACCCTCTGCACCCGCCGAGCCCGGCCTATGCCTGAGTGGGCAAATACCAAGAGGACGTCCCCCTGGCAACTGTGACCCAGAATCCAGCACCCAAGGGCCCTCCTCAACGCTCATGACGACGCCTGCAGCCTCAGAACCAGGGACCCCTCCAACCGCGACCAGCCGAGGGTAAGATTTCCGACGCCTAAAGACACCCCTGCACCCGACGCCCCACGGCCTCCTGTGCCCAACTCCGGGGTGCCTACCCTTCCCACAGCTTCCCAACTTACCTCTCAAAGTGGTGGTCGCACCTGAAGAATCACCGTCCCCGAGTTTGCAGTCTTTGTTCGTCACGCAGCTTTACCATTGAAAACCATTGGGCGCCCGACGGCCCAAAGCCCACTGCACCCGGCCGCCCCAGTGCCGCTGAGGGTGCACCAACTACCCTGTTCGACTTCCCCACTTGCCCTGAGCAAGTGACCAGGAGCTTTGCTCCCACAGCCGAGTGGCCTGCTAGCCAGCAGCCACCAACCAAAGCCCCCTGCCGTCCATAGGATAACATTGGGCCTACTCACTCTGCACCCGGCCGCCCCTGTGCCCCTGAGGGTGTAACAACTGTACTTTCCTGACCCTGGGGGACCCCTGAGTCTATGCCCAGAACCTTAACTCTGCCAGTCGAGTACTTACCCAAAAGCCGATAACCCACTTTTCTTCCATAGGGTAACATTGACTGGTTTCACTCGGAAATTCTTCTAAGTGTGGAGTTTCCCAACTTTAAAATATTCACCTAAAATCAACCGAGTAACGAAAACAGAAATACTCACCAGCTATTAGGAGAGATCCCAGTGCTGGATCTTGGTGCCCAGCACTGACCCTGAAAAGTAATCACAACGTTACTTACCGCTAACTCAATTTTCTTCCATAGGGATCCATTGACTGGTTTTCTGTGAAATTTCTTCTAAGTGTCCACTTTTGAAATACCAAAATATTGCTTAAAAATCACACAGTAACGAATTCCGATTTACTCACCTGCTATCAGGAGAGACTTCAGCACTGCATCTTTCAGACCAGTACTGACCCTGAAAAGTAATTTTAACCGTACTTACCCGTACTTTGAAATTCCTTCCATAGGATATCATTGCCTGCTTTTTGTTGAAAAAGTTTCTAAGTGTCGATTTCTGAATCTTACAAATATTCTTTAAAAATCGTGCCAACGATACAAACGTAATTACTTACCTGTTTTAGATAGATATCCCAGTGCTGAACCTGAGACTCCAGCACTGGATTACAAAAGTAACGTAAACATACTTTGCTTGCAAACTGTATTTCCTTCCATAGGATAACATTGGTAATTTTACCCAGAAAAGTTTCTGTCAACTTTTGAAATACCATAATATTCCTCAAAAATCACTACTATAACCAAAACGCTTTTACTTAACTGTTTACAGGAGATGTCCCGGGACTGAATCCAAGATCCAGTCCTGTGGTTAGAAAAGTAATCCACAAAGTAATTAATTGCATTTAACCAAAACTTTCCATTGAGCTCAATGTTGCATTGTGTTTGAAATTGTGTTGCCTCTTGCAACAACTGTGACTACTGTCATCAAAAAGACTATTGCCTATTTGAAAAGTGTTTAAACAAAGCATTTCATTCTGAGAAAGTATATTTTGATTCCTATTGTTGGTTCTAAAATAAAACAAGCCTATATTTTTATATACAAACCATTGGCCTAGAGTTCAGTTCTTGAGTGTGTGGCTTCATTTGCTGACTGAGTGTGTACAACAAATGCTTTACACTGTCCTCTGATACTGCCTTACTGCTCGACCAAGCTACCACTTTAGAGAGTAAGGTTATATCTAACTTTAGCCTCTGCCTTGCCATTGGGGAACTGTGGACCCTATACACCCTGTACCTTACTTTGGTGCAGTATATATAGAGTCACTTTCCTACAATTATCCAGAGATTGCAACGCCAAGAATGCAGGGCGACATCGTCTCAGTCCCAATCTTTTTAGCACAGGGATAATCCAATTTTTTCTAGGTACACTCATCCAATCACTCAGGTACTCAGGTACTACTCATGCACTCATACAATCACCCAGACACTACTCATGCAGTCATACAATCATCCAGGCACTACCTATGCAGTCATCCAATCACCCTGGCACTACATTTTCACTCATATATTCATCCAGGCACTGCACTTGCACTCATGTCACTCAGGCATTACCCATGCGGTCATGCAACCAGCAAGGCACTGTACTTGCAATCATCCATTCACAAAAGCACTGCACTTGCACGTATCCATTCACCCATGCGCTGCACTTGCACTCATGCAATCATCCTGTCAATGCACTCACACCCATCCTTTCACTCAGGCACTACCCATGCACTCATCCAATCAATCAGGCACACTCCATGCACTCATCCAAGCACTCTGGCACTACTCATGCACTCATCCAATCATCCAAGCAGTACTCATACAGTCATTTAATCATCCAAGCAGTGCCCATCCAGTCATCCAATCAATCAGGCACAATGCACTCATACAATCACTCAGGCACTACTCATACACTCATGCAATCACCAACAAGGCACTAATCATACACTCATCCAATCACCCATGCATTACTTATGAACTCATACAATCACCCAGACAATTTTTCTTTTTTTAACCATAAAATGTGTTTCTAAAAAGGACCATTTTGTTTTTTTTAACTGTTTTCTTAAACTTTTTTTGTTTTTGTGATGCAGAATAATCAGCAACAACAGGTTGGAAAATTAGAAGATGCACTCAAGAAAAAGTGCAGAAAGTAAATTTGAAAACAAAATTAACATTTGTTGTTTTTGGCTGCAGCATGCATAGCTGAGATGACCTGTTCTCCTGCACTTAGAATTACCCCACAGTCATGCAGTACACAGGGACATGAGGGAACTCTGGAGCCATTTCTTCCTTTTGATTTTCCACCTCCACAGGAATCTTCTGGCCAGGTGTAGATATTCTGGGAACTGCTGTTGATGGCCCTGCATGTTCTCTTTGTCGCATTGCCCTCTTAAGTTGGTTGCTGTGATGGAGATTCATGGCTAAACTGGTGCCACCTGGTACACAGGCCCACTAGGCTGTTTGCCGATCGAGAGACAGGAAGTGACCTGCAATTGAACTGCAATCTACTGCGCATGTGCTCGAAGTGCGGCTGCTGGCCGCTTTTCTCTAAACGTTCCGCCGGACGAAGAACCTTCTCCTTTACTAGTCCGTCCGGACCTCCCGGGAGCTTCATTCCCCCTTCCTCACCTTTGGTGTGGCCGCGCATGGCTGTGTCCTATCTCGGGCAGCGCTGCTGCCAGTCATCACCGAAAGACAACCCGGGTCCCTTCTCCTGCAGACGCTGCAGCTGCACCTTTGCCTGCCACTGCACACCAGCCCCACCCACCGCACAACCAACACATACCAGACCGACTCTCTCAGCTGTATCCTGCTCAACACATGCTCCCTCCACAAACACCCCGTGGAGATCTGGGACCTACTCGACTCAAGCCACCCAGATATCACCTTCCTCACAGAAACCTGGATGAATTCCATCTCTGCCCCGGACATCACCACGGCCATCCTGGATGGCTATAAGATTATTCACAAGGACCTCATCAACAAAACGGGTAGAGGCATCACCATTGTACACAAAAGCACCTCCACCTCACCACCCACTCAGACGACCACACGACCAACATGAATGAATGAATGAATGAAAAAGTTTATATAGCGCTCAGCTACTCCAGAAGGAGTGTCCCGGCGCTGCAGAATCACAAGCTGCTTAGCCTAATGATGGTTTAGCTTCCAAAGAGCCAGGTTTTCAACAGTTTTTTAAAACTCATCAAATCCTTAGAACGTCTCAGGGGCAGAGGAAGTTTGTTCCATGCCTGTGCACCCAAGAGGCTGAGGGATTTGCCACCCTTGCGTGCCAGGCGAACCTTCGGGACGCAAACAAGCGCCCCCGAGGTTGATCTAAGTGCCCTAGTCGGAGTATATCAGCCGACACGTCTTCTAAGGTAGCTTGGCCCTTTACCATGAAGAGCCTTAAAAAACATTACTAAGGTCTTAAACTGTATCCACTCCCTAACTGGGAGCCAATGGAGCACCTTCACTTCCAGGCACAGACCAACTAAACACCACCCTCCGTGGCACCATCATCTACAGACCTCCCAGACCCGTCCACCCTTCAGCAACTCCATCCTCAACTTCATTGCATCCCACGCTTTCGCCTCCTCTGACTACATCCTCCTCTGTGACCTCAGCTTTCATCTGGACAACCCAACAACAAAAACACATCATCCCTGCTGGAAAACCTGACCGCCGTCGGATTTAGGCAATGGGTTACCTCTCCAAACGACTCAGCAGGACACACGCTTGACCCCAACTTCTCCGCCAGCGATAACATGTCCTTCAGCCACACCTCTGAGCTGCCTTGGACCGACCATCTCTGCATCCACTTCTCCTTCACCAAACCCACCATACACCACCACGCCCACCGCTACCCTTGCAGAAGCTGGAACATGATGACCGTAGACCTCCTTCAGCAACACCCCACCTCCGACTTCTATGGACGTTAATACCTCAGCTCACAACCTCCACCAATGGATCTCCAACTGCACAAACGCACTGGCTCCTATCAAGAGAGGGCCAGCCAAACCACACTACAAAAGAGCCCGTTGGTTCTCCCCTGCCCTGCATGAGTCCAGACACTCCTGTAGATGGCTTGAAAAGAGATGGAGGAGCAGCAAAACAATGGAAGAACCACTCAGCCTTCAAATCACCACACATCATCACCTCATCACGCCAACACGCACAATAGCAAGGAACTTTTTACCGTGGTCAAAGATTTTGCCAAACCCAGCACAGGGACAGCAGACATCCCACTCTCCCAAGACCTCTGCAACAAACTCAACGCCTTCTTCCACAGTAAGATTAAGGAAATCTATGACAGCTTCAACAACCTTGATACCCGAGACCCTCTCACCCCACTCGCAGCCACCGCACCCAACAACACCAGACCCCAGCAGACCCTGATCAGTTGGACTCCCCTGACCTCTGTCGACACCCTCAAGATCATGAAGAGCATCCACTCAGGCTTACCCTCGGACTCCTGCCCGGACCACATCTTCAACAGAGCTGGCACCTCCATTGCCCCCGAACTCTGCTTCACCATCAACTGCTCCATCAACTCCGCAGCATTCCCGGAAGACTTGAAACACAAAGAGATCAACCTCTTGCTGAAGAAACCCTCTGCCGACCTGAAGGACCTCAAGAACTTCAGACCCATCTCTCTGCTACCCTTTCCAGACAAGGTCATCGAGAAGGCAATCAACGGCCAACTTTCTGAGTTCATCGAGGTGAACCACATCCTGGACCACTCGCAATCTGGCTCCTCCCTGAGCCCCACTCTCTTCAACATCTACATGGCTCCGCTCGCAGCCATCGTCAGGAAGCACGGACTCAGCATTGTCTCCTATGCCTGCGATACCCAGCTGATCCTCTCCCTCACCAATGAACCCACAGCGCCAAGAGCAACTTCCACGACGGGATGAAGGCTGTTGCCACCTGGATGAAGGACAGCTGCCTCAAGCTAAATTAAGAGACGACAAAAGTCCTCATCTTGGGCTTCACCCCCCTCCGCTTGGTACGACTCCTGGTGGCCTGTAGATCTTGGACCTCCGCCCACCCCCCCACAGACCATGC
The DNA here is from genome assembly GCA_963921515.1 of Calotriton arnoldi. Taxonomy (NCBI): domain Eukaryota; kingdom Metazoa; phylum Chordata; class Amphibia; order Caudata; family Salamandridae; genus Calotriton; species Calotriton arnoldi. The sequence goes on from CAWUFW010007714.1 coordinate 302,902, forward strand.
AAGAAATCTCGGCATCATCCTGGACTCCTCACTCACCATGAACCGCCAGATCAGCGCCGTCTCATCATCTTGCTTCCACATGCTACACCTGCTCCAAAAGATCTTCAAGTGGATCCCCACCGAGTCAAGAAATACGGTCACCCACGCACTCATCAGCTGCAGACTCAACTACGGAAACTCACTACACCGGCATCACCCAGAAACTCTTCAAGAAACTGCAAAGCATCCAGAACGCCTCCATCAGACTCATCCTCAACATACCCCACCGCAGCCACATTACCTGCCACCTGAGAGACCTGCTCTTGCTCCCAGTCAACAAAAGGATCACCTTCAAGCTCCTCATACACACCTACAAAGCCCTACATGACACAGGACCTGCTTACTTCAACTACCGCCTCTCATTCCACGCACCCACCAGAGACCTCTGCTCCACTCAACTGGCCTTAGCCACCATCTGACGTATCCGCAAGACTACGACGAGGGGAAGATCTGTCTCCTAGCTCGCAGCAAAGACCTGGAGCACCCTGCCTCTCCTTCTAAGGCAATCAGCCTCACTGACTCAATTCAGGAAGGACCCAAAGACCTGGCCCAAAGACCTGGCTCTTCGACTGAACCACAGTGCCTTGCGCCAGATCTGCAGCCATCCCCCCAGCACCTTGAGACCCTTACAGCTGAATAGTTGTGCTTTACAAGCCACTTGATTGATTGATTGATTGATTGATTGCTGTGATAAGGTTTAAGGTGGTAAAGCATCAATGTTAGGCCACAGCTATATTTTTTATTAGAGCCTCTAGATAAAACTTTTTCACAAAGAAAGCATTTTACCAATTTTACTACAGTTTTAGACTACCCAGAAGGGATAGTAAAAAAAGTCCCAGGCAATGCTGATCTTCTTTTGGGGAGGTTCTTCATCATCTGAATCTTCTCCATGGATTTCCTGCATGTCCTCTTGTGTCTCCTGAACCACCTGCTCCTCTTCTGTATCTTCTGTAGCCATGTACAACTTCAAAACTTCTGAAACTGCAACTTTCCTCTCTCACCAACTTCGGCCACCTACTCTCAATGCTGCTGCAATGAAATGAAGGTTCCAGAAAAAAGATATGGGTGGAGTCTTCCTGTTAGGATAGATGAAAAGTGTGTTATCCAATGAGATTACTGCATGTTCCGATCACATGACGTTCACGACAACCAACATCTTCGCAGTTGTCGGAAATTAAAATAAAAATTAGTTTATAGGAAAATAAATATAGAAACATCATTTTTTATAGTTTCTAAATATGTACCTATGCTCAAACATCCCATTTAATATGTGCATTTGTGGGTTTTTTTACTTTGGAAAAAACACGCAGTCTTGGCGAGTACCAATGTCATCGCAATGCCCGGCGTCACTGCGAATGCGGATAATAGTCTTTGAAGGCGATTTTTCTGGAAACTCACTACAAAAATATGACTTTGAAAAGTAGACTCATAAGCTCTACTGTTAAATGTACTGTAGAATGTGTCTATATATGTTGTACACCATGTGTTCAAAACACGCGAGATGTCATGAGTGATGTCACTGACCATGTCATGAGTGATGTAATATGTAAGGTCATAAGCAGTGCATTGCGGGGGCGAGAGTTATAGTTAACTCAGCTAACTAAAACTGCTGAATTTATCTAGTTTTGTACGATATGTGTATATATATATATATATATATATATATATATATATATATATATATATATATATATATATATATTCACTGAAAAAAACCATAGGTTTTAGGGACAGTTATAGTTAGTTGGACATTGCACTCGTACAAAACCCGTGAAATTCCCCGTTATAGTTAGTCCAGCTAACTATAACTCGCGCCCCGCAATGCACTGCTGATGACGTCACATATTACATCACTCATGACATGGTCAGTGACATCACTAATGACATCACTGATGACATCACTGATGACATCTCAAATGACATCACTGATGACATCATCCAGTGACTGTGTGTTTCTGTAAAGTTTAAATATTTTTAATATATATAGGAAAAGACGTATTGAAGAATGAGTGGGTGTGTAAGTGTCTGTATGGATGATTTAGTAGGTGCGTGACTGACTCTATAAGTGAGTGATTTAACGTATCTTACTGAATGCATGGGTTAGTGACTAAACTGGGTGAATGTCTGTATCCGTCTGTCTGTTGCTGTGTAAGTGGCTGCATGTGTTTGTGAATAGCTACATGAGTGTCTATATGAGTTATTGAATGCTTGTCTGAGTATCTGTATGGGTGCCTGAGTGTTTGTGTGGGAGGGGTGTGTGCAACTCTGTGCATAGATGTGTGAGTGGGTGATTCACTGGGTGGATGGTTTCAAGAGTGCAACTGTGATAGACTGTATGGGTGGGTAAGTGTGTGTAAGAGTGTGTTAGTGAGTGAATGTATGTCCCAGTGGTACATGTGTGAGTAACTACATATGTGAAAGGCAGTATATATGTGTGTTGGAGTATATAAATAGCTATAAGCGAGAGTGAGTGATTGTGATAGTGGCTGTATGAGTGTGTGCTTGTATCAGTGATTGTATAAGAGCGTAAGATTGTGCTACTATTTGTATGAGTAAGTGAGCTGGTGTGTGTATAACTGTATAGGTGAGTAAATGGTAGTGTGTTTAATTATTTGCATAACTCACTAGGTGTGTGAGTACCTCTATGGATGAGTGGCGGTGTTTGAGTGTCTATATAGGAGTATGAGTGCATATGATAGTCCTGTACTGAGTGACCTTAAGTATGAGTGACTGTACGGGTGAGTGAGTGGATGTGTGCGTAGACCTAAGAATCAGTGAGTGGGTATGTAGTTATTGGTGTTGGAGTGTCTATGGTTTTGCGAATGGCAGTCTGTAATTTAGAGTGGGTGTATCAAAGGTTATATTAGGGTGTGAGGAGGTGCATCAGATTATCACGTGGATGATGTCATCAGTGATGTCATTTGAGATGTCATCAGTGATGTCATCAGTGATGTCACTGACCATGTCATGAGTGATGTAATATGTGACGTCATCAGCAGTGCATTGCGGGGCGCGAGTTATAGTTAGCTGGACTAACTATAACGGGGGAATTTCACGGGTTTTGTTCGAGTGCAATGTCCAACTAACTATAACGGTCCCTAAAACCTATGGTTTTTTCAGTGAATTTCAAAGGTTTTTTAAATGCTAATTTGTAACTATAACGTCCCTGAAACCTATGGTTTTTTCAGTGAATTTCAAAGGTTTTTTAAATGCTAATTTGTAACTATAACATGTCTGAAACCTACAGTTTTTTCAGTGAATTTCAAAGGTTTTGTAAATGACAATTTTTAAATGTATTAATTGTTATATACATTTTTTTCATACTGATTTCCAAATTTTTTAGAAACAATTTTTTTTACATATTTTATTTTTTAAATTACATTGTAATTACATTATACATTACATTACAAAAAATACTTTCTCAGAATGAATTACTTTAGTTTAATTACTTTGCACATAGGCAATAGACCTTTAAGTACAGTAGTTACAGTTGTTGCAATGGGCAACACATTTTCAAACACAATGCAACATTCAGCTCAATGTGAATTTCTAGTTAAATGCAATTAGTTACTTTATGGATTACTTTTCTAACCACATTACTGGATCCTAGATTCAGTCCTGGGACATCTCCTGTAAACAGTTGAGTAAAAGCGTTTTGGTTACAGTCGTGATTTTTAAGGAATATTATTGTACTTTAAAAGTTCACACTTAGAAACTTTTTCTCATAGAATCACCAATGTTATCCTATGGAAGGAAATTCACTTAGAAGTTAAAAACTGTTATCGTTACTTTTTCTTACTCAGTGTTGGATCCTGGATCCAGCACTGGTGCATCTCCTGTAAACAGTTGAAAGAATGCGTTTAAGTCATACAGGCGATTTTTTAGGAATATTTGTAGTTTGTGAAAATCAACACTTTGAAACTTTTCTGCTGAAAACCAGACAATGATATCCTATGGAAGGAAATTCAAGTTACTGGTAAGTACGGTTAAAATTACTTTTCAGGACCAGTACTGGGCTGAAAGATGCAGCACTGAGGTCTCTCCTGATAACAGGTGAGTAAATCGAAATTCGGATTTCGGCTGATTTTAGAGGAATATTTTAAAGTTCCAAAACTCCACACTTAGAAGAATTTCCAAGTGAAACCAGTCAATGTTAGCCTATGGAAGGAAATTCAAGTTACTGGTAAGTACGGTTAAAATTACTTTTCAGGACCAGTACTGGGCTGAAAGATGCATCACTGAGGTCTCTCCTGATAACAGGTGAGTAAATCAGAATTCGGATTTCGGCTGATTTTAGAGGAATATTTGTATGTTTCAAAAATCAACACTTAGAAACTTTTTCAGCAAAAAGCAGGCAATGATATCCTATGGAAGGAAATTCAAGTTACTGGTAAGTACGGTTAAAATTACTTTTGAGGATCAGTACTGGGCTGAAAGATGCAGCACTGAGGTCTCTCCTGATAACAGGTGAGTAAATCGGAATTCGTATTTCGGCAGAATTTAGAGGAATATTTTAAAGTTCCAAAACTCCACACTTAGAAGAATTTCCAAGTGAAACCAGTCAATGTTAGCCTATGAAGGAAATTCAAGCTACCGGTAAGTACGGTTAAAATTACTTTTGAGGATCACTACTGGGCTGTAAGATACAGCACAGAGGTCTCTCCTGATAACAGGTGAGTAAATCGGAATTCGTATTTCGGCTGATTTTAGAGGAATATTTTAAAGTTCCAAAACTCCACACTTAGAAGAATTTCCAAGTGAAACCAGTCAATGTTAGCCTATGAAGGAAATTCAAGTTACTGGTAAGTACGGTTAAAATTACTTTTCAGGACCAGTACTGGGCTGAAAGATGCAGCACTGAGGTCTCTCCTGATAACAGGTGAGTAAATCAGAATTCGGATTTCGGCTGATTTTAGAGGAATATTTGTATGTTTCAAAAATCAACACTTAGAAACTTTTTCAGCAAAAAGCAGGCAATGATATCCTATGGAAGGAAATTCAAGTTACTGGTAAGTACGGTTAAAATTACTTTTGAGGATCAGTACTGGGCTGAAAGATGCAGCACTGAGGTCTCTCCTGATAACAGGTGAGTAAATCAGAATTCGGATTTTGGCTGATTTTAGAGGAATATTTGTATGTTTCAAAAATCAACACTTAGAAACTTTTTCAGCAAAAAGCAGGCAATGATATCCTATGGAAGGAAATTCAAGTTACTGGTAAGTACGGTTAAAATTACTTTTGAGGATCAGTACTGGGCTGAAAGATGCAGCACTGAGGTCTCTCCTGATAACAGGTGAGTAAATCGGAATTCGTATTTCGGCTGATTTTAGAGGAATATTTTAAAGTTCCAAAACTCCACACTTAGAAGAATTTCCAAGTGAAACCAGTCAATGTTAGCCTATGAAGGAAATTCAAGTTACCGGTAAGTACGGTTAAAATTACTTTTCAGGACCAGTACTGGGCTGAAAGATGCAGCACTGAGGTCTCTCCTGATAACAGGTGAGTAAATCAGAATTCGTATTTCGGCTGATTTTAGAGGAATATTTGCACAATGGTGAAGGGAGGGGGCGGGGCCTGAGGTGACATCTGTGCAAACGCGCCCGTGGCGTGTTTTAAGTTGGGGGATTAAGTCCCCTTGAATCATGAGGGTCCCTACGGGCCAACTAGCCCACCAGGAACCTCCAGTATGCGCTAGGGGCTGCGTTGCAGAGACATGTACAGAGGCCACACCCCTTTTACACCTCTCTGCAACGCAGCTCTGTGGCGCTTTCTGGACGTACCTGTTGGGCTAGTTGGCCCCCAGGGACCCTCAGGATTGAAGAGGATTTAATTCCCCATCTTAAAACGCGCCACGGGGCCTGTTTGCACACATGTCACCTGAAGCCCCGCCCCTCCCTTCACCACTGTGCAAACGCGCCCCGTGGCGCGTTTTAAGTCGGGGGATTAACTCCCCTTGAATCCTGAGGGTCCCTGGGGTGCATCTAGCCCACCATATACCTCCAAAAGCGCCAAAGAGCTGCGTTGCAGAGAGGTGTAAAAGGGGCGTGGCCTCTGTACACCTCTCTGCAAGGCAGCCCCTGGCGCATACTGGAGGTTCCTGGTGGGCTAGTTGGCCCCCAGGGACCCCCAGTATTCAAGGGGAATTGTTCCCCTCTGCAAACGCGCCAGGGGCGCGTTTGCAGAGTGGTGAAGGAAGGGGGCGGGGCCTATGGGCCCGATCGTTTTTTTTTTTCTTTTCTTTTTCCCCCCTGAAGGGGGGCTGTGTGGCCCCCCTTCCTTTTTCCTATTTTTAGGCCCTGGGGACCCCATCCCCCAGGGCCTTACCCCTTTTTTAAAATTAAAATAAAAATAAAAACGGGAAGGGGGCCGCGTGGACCCCCTTCCCTGGGCCTGTATTGGCCCCGGGACCCCATCCCCGGGGCATGGCCTCTTTTTTTTTATTTGGAGGGGGCTGCGTGGCCCCCTCCTCAGGCCATTTAAGGCCCCGGGGACCCCATCCCCCGGGCCGGCCTTGCACTTTTTTTTAATTTTTAAAAAAAATTTACTTTGGAGAGGGGGCTGCGTGGCCCCCTCCCGGGCCACTTATGGCCCCGGGGACCCCATCCCCGGGGCCTGGACTCTCGTTGGGGACTGTGGGGGTCCCCAAACCCCCACAGTCCCGCCTCGGCTCCCCGTGTCCTACGGGAGCCGGCATTGCTTTACACATGGGGAGCAGCTAACATGCTGCTCCCCATGTGGAAAGCATCGGCTTTGGATATTGGAAGAGAGAGCAGGTTTCCTGCTCTCTCTTCCAATATCCAAAGCAGTTTGCAATGACAGGACGGGAGCCGCGAGGCTCCCGTCCTGTCATTGCAAACAGCAGTGTCCCGGGGTAGGCACCCCGGGACACTGCAGGAGCCGGCCCTGGGGGTGGCGGTCCCCAGGACCATCAAGGGCCCCAGGAGGGGGCCGCGCGGCCCCCTCCCTACATTTTGAAAGCCCCGGGAGGTGGTGGTCCTCGGGGCTTGGGGGTCCAAAACGGACCCCCATTTTAATTTTTCTTAGTGCCCCGGGAGGTGGTGGTCCCGGGCGTGTGGGGGCTGGAGCCCCCACACAGGTTTTTAATTTAAAAAGAAGCCCCGGGAGGTGGTGGTCTCGGGGCTGCGGGAGGGCTCAGAGCCCTCCCGCACCATTATACATAAGGCCCCGGGGGTGGTGGTCTCCGGGCTTGGGGGCCCTTAGAGGCCCCCCACACATAAAATTAACCCCCCCAGCATGCCCTCGGGACTTGGCCCACCCTGGGGCCAATTAACATCGAAGCGCGGGAGACCGCGCTTCGATTTTTTTTTCTTTTCGGCAGGGTTCGCGCTCCCTGAGCGCATCCTGCCGATTTAAAAAAAAAAAAAAATTTATTTTTGCCCAGGGGGTCCTTGTGGGACCCCTGAGCAGACCTAGGGGTCAGGGTGTTTCTACCCTGCTCCCTTTGTGCGCTTTGCGCACTTGTTTCTGTCCCTCGGTTCTACCGAGGGATAAAATGGCTGCCAACACTTCCTGGTTTGGAGTGTTGACAGCCAATTAACATAAAGCTCGTGCTCGGGAGGATCCGCGGCCCTAGATATTACTATCTTTTTTACTTTTCATTTTCTCAGCAACTACTGAACGGATTTACACCATTTAACAAAAGGGTTCTTTCTGAACCAAGAACTACCTCTTTGCCAAATTTGGTGTAATTCCGTTCAGCAGTTCGGGCTGTAGCCGTGTCTAAAGTTTCCTATGGAAAAATGCATGGGGAAAATGCGTTTTGGGACCCCCCTTTTTCTTGGCCCCCGCTTGACGAATCCCCCGAGACTTTCAGGGTAGGAGCGGACTGGAGCGGGCCACAAAGTTTGAAAATTTTGCGAAGATACGTCAACCGGCAAGAGAGTTATTTCAAATAGAATGTCGCGGATTTCCTATGGATAATAGGTTGTAACTATAACTATCTACTGGCGACCGCCAGTAGATAATATATATATATATATATATATATATTTGTATATTTAGGGACGGGGATCCCCGTGCTCAAATCTAATTGGCTGCCAACATTTCAACGAGTTCGCGGCTGCCCTGGGGGCGGCGCATTTTATGTAAATAGGGTGCACTAATAGGGTACACTTTCCCTGTTTGCGCCTTGCGCACCAGTTTTAATATATATATATATATATATGTGTGTGTGCATTACCTACTGGATTGTCGCTTCCTTAGAAAAAGCGTTTTTTCCATTTGTCAATAACTTTGGCGTCATGACGAATCCACATGAAATTTTCAAAACTATTGGGTCAGACACTTCAGCTGCTGTCGTGAAAATTTCACGGTGATCCAGCAAGGGGGGGGGGGGCGAGAAAAAGAGGGGGTCCCAAAATGCTTTTTTCCCCATGTTAATTTCCGTAGGAAATTTTAGACACAGCTACAGCCTGAACTGCTGAGCGGAACTACACAAAATTTGGGAGAAAGGTAGCTCTTGGTCCAGAATGCACCTTTCTGTTAAATGGTGTCAATCCATTTAGTAGTTGCAGAGAAATTTAAACATTTCTCAGACATACAACTGAGGCAGCGGTGGAACCACGACCCCTCCCAATCTCGTGCCTGAGATCTGATTGACTGCCAACACTTCAAACCAGGAAGTGTTGGCAGCCATCTTGTGACTCGGTTGAACCGAGTCACAAGAAAAAATATAAAAAAAAGTAAAGGGGGCAGGGTAGAAACAGCCTGATCCCTGGGCATTTTTTTAAAACAAATTTCGGCGGGAGTCGTGTTGGATTTGTGACTCCCGATGAGAATGAAAAAAGCGAAGCACAGTGCTTTGTTTAATTAGGCCCCCGGGTGGGCCAGGTCCCTGGGGCATTTGAAAATATAGGAGAGGGCCGCATGGGCCTCCCTCCTAGAATACCTACAGTCCCAGGGACAGCACCTCCCTGGGGCATTTTTTAATATGTATGTGGGGGTTGCCCTAGTGGCAACCACCGTGCCCTGGGGACTGCCACATCCCTGGAGCACATTCATATTTTTTTTTAAAGCAGGGGAGGACGTATGTCCTCCCTTGCTGCCCGGGGACCGCCACCTTCCCGTGGCTAAAATAAATAATAATGTGTGGGGGAGCTCCGGCCCCCCACACAGCCCCGGGGACTGCCACCTCCCTGGGGCACAAATAAATCAATGAAGGGGGTCTGTTGCGGGACCCCGGGGACCACCACCTCACCAGGGCAATTTTGAATATGTCCAGCTTCAGCAATGTCCTGGGGTGCCCACCCGTGGGACATTGCAGTTTGCTATGGCATGGCGGGAGCATCGCTCCTAACATGCCATAGCACACAGTGTGTTCTGCTTTGAGCAAGCGAGAGCATTGAGAAATGCGGCTCGTGGTTCACTACTAGTTGGGGCATGAAGTCAACTTTACTCCTGAGGGACCTTGGGGGAGAAGAAGCCCTCCTAGTACCTCCTGTAATTCCTACACAGCAGGATTCCTGAGATTGGGTCGGAGGCCCAGCCTCCTTTCTCCACCACTCTGCAAATGAGACTAGTAGTTAAAAAACCATGGAAATTCACTGAAAAAAACAAAGTTTACAAGGATGTTATAGTTGGGAATTAGCATTTAAAAAACCTTTGAAATTCACTGAAAAAAACAAAGGTTACAGGGACGTTATAGTTAGAGAATAGAATTTTTAAAAACCTTATAAATTCACTGAAAAAAATTTACAGGGACGTTATATTTAGGGTCAGGTTTCACTCGTATAATACCTGTGTAATTCAGCAGTTACAGTTAGATGAGCTAGCTATAACTTGCGCACCCGCAATGCACTGCTTATGATCTCACATATTACATCACTCAGGACATGGTCAGTGACATCACTGAAGACATTTCAAATGACAAAGTGAATTTCTAAGGTTTTTTAAAATTTCTATTTGCTCACTATAACGTCCCTGTAACCTTTGGTTTTTTCAGTGAATATATATATGTAGTCATCCTTTGCAATCCCATCCCCCGGGGCCAGGCCTCTTTTTTTTCAATTTGTTTTAAAATTAATTAATGGGAGGGGGGCTGAGCGGCCCCCGTCCTGGGTTGATTTCCGCCCTAAGGACTCCATCCCCTGGGGCCGGGACTCCTCTTTAATTTTTTTAATTAAATAATTGGAGGGGGGTCTAGCAGACCCCCTCCCAGGCTGTTCTGGCCCCTGGAACCCCATCCCCTGAGGCCCGGCCTCTAGCCTGTGTGCCCTGGTCCCACCTAGGGCACCTAGTAACTTTGATGGGGACCACTGGGGGAGCCTGAAGGCCTTGCAGTCCCTACCAGCTCCCCGAGTCCTGCTGGAGCCGGCATTGTTTTTGGACAGAGGGAGCTGCTAAACATGCAGCTATCTCTGTCCAAAAGCAATTCTGCTCTGCTTTAGTAAGCGAGAGCATTTTATATTTTACACTTATTTTACATTTTACATTTTAAACTTGAAGCAGAACAGAGTTTGCTATGGCTTGGTGGGAGTTGTGCTCAGCCAAGTCATACCAAACAGTAATGTTCCAGGGGTGGGCACCCCTGGACATTGCAGGAGTTGGCCCTGGCGGGTAGCGGTCCTCAGGCCATCTATGGCTTCAGGAGGTGGCCCCCCTCCAATCTTCTAATTTGCACCAGGATGGTGGTAATCCCCGGGGCTGTGGGGGGTGTGCAGCCTCCCACATTCAATGAAACATAAGCCCCAGGGAGGTGAATGTCCCGGGGCTGTGGGGGTCCATGTGGCCCCCCCACATTATTTTAAGATTAAGCACCAGGGAGATGGCGGTCCTCAGGGCAGCACAGGAGGACATACAGGACTCCCCCATTTATATAAAAATAAGCCCCGGGGAGGTGGTGGTCCCCAGGGCATCAATGAGCCCCTAGGAGGGGGGCCGGGTGCCACCCTTCTTTATTACAAAGCCCCTGGGATCTGGCCCACCTGGTGGTCAATTAGAAATGAAGCACGGCAGCCCACGCTTCATTTTTAAAAAACATTTCAGTGAGACCCGCGGATACCACAGAAAATTTAAAACGAAAGATTATTTTTGACCCCGTGGGGTTCCTGTGGGAGAGGTCTAGGAGGTCAGGGTGTTACTACCCTGCCCCCTTTTCTTTTTTTGGATGTTTTTTCCTGTGACTCGGTTCAACGGAGTGACAAGATGGCTGCCAACTCTTCCTGGTTTGAAGTCTTGGCAGCCAATCAGATCTCAGCACGAGATCAGGAGGGGTCACGGATCCTTCGCGTCCATATATATAACTAGATTTTTTTTTAAATAACTCCAAAACTACTGAACGGATTTCCACCATTTAATATAAGGACTCTTTCCAGACCAACAGCTACCTTTCTGCAAAATTTGGTGCAATTCCGTTCAGCAGTTCGGGCTGTAGCTGTGTCTAAAGTTTCCTATGGAAATTTACATGTCGAAAATGTGTTTTGGGACCCCCCCTTTTTCTCGGCCCCTGCTTGATGGATCACCCCGAAATGTTCAACACAGCAGTTGAGGTGAGTGGCAAACTTTCATGAGGATCCGTCAAACTACGCCAAAGTTATTGGCAAATGAAAAAATGTTCTTCCTATGGAAACTAGGTCCTAACTATAACTGCCTACTGGTGAATGCCAGAAGGTAATATACATATATACATAAACTTATATATCTAGGTACGTAGATCCTCCGTGGAGCCGACAGTCCCCATGCTGAAAACCTGGTTGAAGTGTTGCCAGCCATTTTGGGACTAGGCTTAAGCCAAGTCCCACCTAAAACGTTAAAAATAAAGAAAAGGGGGCCGGGTAGGAATACCCTAACTCCCTAAGTGTGATGGTGGGGTCCAACAGAGACCCCGCTGGTGATTAAAAACTTCTTTTTTTTGCAATTTTTCCATGAAATCGTGGGTGGATTTGTGAATTTGCAGCAAAATTGGAAAAAAAACCATCTCTCAAACACTGTGCTTCGGCCCTCCGTCTTCTCATAATGTTTCTATTGGAAACTCTCCTTACCCCTCCGAGTCCAAGTCATGAACTCCTCTGTGTCTTACTACCTCGTTCCCTCCTTATCTCTCGGCCATGTTTAATATCTGCACTTCGAGCAAAAGCACCTTGTAAACTGTGCAGTTATCTATGTCTGTTGGTGTCTGACCGTGCTGTGTCTGTCCATAACTGGCTAGTTGCTGATGTCTGACTGTTCTGTACGTCTCTGAGTGTCGAACTGCATAATTGTATCTCTGAGTGCCAGATAGTGTTAGTTGGTCCTGGGGTACAATTATCAAAATGAACAGCTTACACAAATGTATATAAAATGTAAATGCTTGGTAGCATTCATTCCCTCATTTGTTTATTGCAGGAGACAAGACTACCTCTGTGAATATGTACTCCTCCATCCTCATGCTATAGGGACAGAGTGCCTACTTTATGTTGTTAACAAACCAGTAGTTACTGATAGACTTTAAAATAGGCCACCAGACCCATGGTACACATGGTGACAAAATCCAACCTACTCTGAAGACGTCTGCAGGGGCTCTCCTTCCAGTCATCTATAAAAACAGAAAAATATAAGGCATTTTGCAGCACATGATTTCATATACATCTTGCAAAATGCACATGTTTTACACGCAACTAACACAGGATCATTGTTTCGCTACAGTAGAACATCATTGATGTGTCCAAGAGAAAACTGGGCACAGAATAACATAGTGGTGCCAATGATCCCAAACCTTCGACACATGGGTACACTTCTCTGCTCACACACAAGCACTCACACACCCAGTCACAGACTCACAGAGACACTCACACACAAACTCAGAGACACATAGAGACATCCACACACCCAGTCACAGACCAACTCACACAGTCACTTACCCACTCACAGACCTACAGAGGCCCTCACATACCCACAGAGGCAGTCACACACCCACTGACAGACCCACTCACACACTAGTTCACAGACACAGTCATACACTGACACACCCACTCACACACGCAGTTGCACACTGACACACCCACTCAGACACACACTCACAGACCCATAGAGCCACTCACACAGATACTCATCCATACAGATCTGTGACACAACCACTCAGACAGCCAAATAACCATTCACACACCTACTCTGAAATACTTATTCATAAGCTTATACACATTTAAAAAAACTTACAAATTCACTTAAAAAACCAAAGGTTACAGGGATGTTATAGTTAGGAAATAAAATTAAATAAACCTTAGAAATTCACTGAAAAAACAAAGGTTGAAAGGATGTTATGATTATGAAATAGAATTAAAAAAACCTTAGAAATTCCCTGAAAAAAACTCATACAAAACCAGTGAAATTCAGCAGTTATAGTTACCTGAGCTAGCTATAATGTACGCCCCCGAAATGTACTGATTCTGACCTCACATATTACATCACTCATGGCATGGTCAGTGACATCACTGATGACATCTCAAATGATATCACTGATGACATTATCCACAGAACCACTCACTCGCTCACCGACACACCCACTCACATCCCATTCACAGACCCTTATAACTAATCACACACCTACTCACTCATGCATACAGCCACTCACACATCCACTCATTCACTCATACAGCCACTCACACAACCACTCACTCAACCATACAAGTACCGGCACACCCACTTATATACCCATAGAGCCACTTACACACTGACACACTCACACATACAGCTGAGGTATGTGAGGTCATAAGCAGTGCATTGCGAGGGCATAGGTTATAGTTATCTCAGGCAACTATAACTGTTGCATTTCAATGGCTTTGTACACGAGAAATACGAGCCTAATTATAACGTTCCTGTAACTTTTGTTTGAGGTTTCATGGACGTTATAGTTAGGAATTAGTATTTAAAAAACCTTAGATATTCACTGAAAAAAACACAGGCTTCAAGGACGTTATAGTTAGGCTGACATTTCACTCATACAAAACCAGAGAAATTCAGCCATTATAGTTAACTGAGCTAACTATAACTTTACCCCCACAATGCACTGCTGATGATGTCACATTTTATATCACTCATGACATGGTCAGTGACATCACTGATGACATCTCAAATGACATCACTCATGACATCATCCACATAATCTCTAATGCACCTACTCACACCCCAATATAACCTGACATACACCCACTCCAAATTTCAGACTACCATTCTTGAAACCATTGACACACCAATACCAGTACGTAAATATCCACTCACTGATTCATAGGTCTACATACACATCCACTCACTCACTCAGTCACTTATACATGCAGCCACTCATCAATACAGCCACTGAGATATCCCCTCATACACCCATACAGCCACTCATATACCGTCAGTCACCCATAGAGGTACTCACACACCTACTCACTCACCCAAACACTCAATCACACAGCCACTTACTCACTCACACAGAAACACACACACACTCACTACTCATACAGTTACTAACAAATACTTACTCTCTTTACAGTCACTGACACAAGCATGTAGTCACCCATACAGCCACTCTCACAATCACTCACTCACACATACACTCACTTATATACTCCAACATTCATATATACTGCCTTTCACATAAGTAGTTACTCACCTATATACCACTGAGTTATCCATTCACTCACCGACACAGCCATACGCACACTTACTCGCCCACACTGTCCCTCACAGACGTACTCATGAACCCATACACCCAGGTATTCACCCACTCATACATCCAAGCAGAGGGTCACACACCCCCTCACCCACCCACACAGACACTCAGGCACCCATACAGGTACTCAGATAACTAATGAATAACCCATATAGACACTCATGTATCTACTCACCAACCCATGCAGCCACTTACACACCAAATGACAAACTGATACACACATTCACACAGATTAGTCACTCACCCATACATTAACTAAGACACATTTAATCACTCACTTATACAATCAGTCACGTACGCACTAAATTATCCATACAAACACTCATACACCCACTCATTCTTCAATACACCTTGGCGTATATATATATATATATCGCACAGCAAAGGATCTTGAGGAAAAAGAATCCAGGCGAGCCCACTCGGTCGATCAAAGCAGTTTATTTTCTATGACAGACAAGGACGACGCGTTTCGACCACGTCCGTGGTCTTGGTCACATGACCATCGCCTCCATTTTTTTACTATTTAAAGGTACGTGCACATATTTGTTTAATAAACATAAAAGAAATGTTACAAGCACATATAACAATAAAGTGAAAAAAGTGCATGGTGAAAACAGACACATTAGTTTCAATGTTGTAAACAATCATAGCATTATAAATGGTTAGAAACGGTCTCCAACTATTCATATTAGTGGTAAATCTATTTATTAATGTTACACTATAACAATGAAGAAACACTGCTCAATTGTGACATGGAGGGACTAGTGCCCTGTATTCAATAAGTGATTATGTACAATTATCTCAAGACTACTACCACTTAGCTGCAGTACAGGTATATTACCTAGTAAGTATAAATCACTCACTTATACAATCAGTCACGTACGCACTAAATTATCCATACAAACACTCATACACCCACTCATTCTTCAATACACCTTGGCGTATATATATATATATATATAAATATGAATGAATATATATATATTTTATTTGAGGCTCATACAATTGCACACTTTGCAAAATATTTCTGATGTATCAGGTAATTTTCTTGTATGTGTATTTAATTATGAAGTATTTGCTGCATTTTTAAGTATATTTACTAAGTATTTTTACTATGTCCAGGAACTAGGCACTATATACTCATTGCAAAATATGGCATCTATCAGATTGACAAAGGCTGTTGCTACAGCCGAAACGCGTCTCTTTTAGCTGCCGGGTCGCGGGTGACCCATTTTCATTAAAAGAAGCCGTATACATGCAAGCTTCGTGTGCGTGCCTTTTTCCTTTTGGAGCTGGGGCTGTGTATATATATATATATATATATATATATATATATATATATATATTCACTGAAAAACCATAGGTTTTAGGGACAGTTATAGTTAGCTGGACATTGCACTCGTACAAAACCCGTGAAATTCCCTGTTATAGTTAGTTCAGGTAACTATAACTCGCGCCCGCAATGCACTGCTGATGACGTCACATATTACATCACTCATGACATGGTCAGTGACATCACTGATGACATCACTGATGACATCTCAAATGACATCACTGATGACATCATCCAGTGACTGTGTGTTTCTGTAAAGTTTAAATATGTTTAATATATATAGGGAAAGGCGTATTGAAGGATGAGTGGGTGTATAAGTGTCTGAATGGATGACTTAGTAGGTGCGTGACTAACTCTATAAGTGAGTGATTAAACGTATCTTACTGAATGCATGGGTTAGTGACTAAACTGGGTGAATGTCTGTATCCGTCTGTCTGTTGCTGTGTAAGTGGCTGCATGGGTTTGTGAATAGCTACATGAGTGTCTATATGAGTTATTGATTGGTTGTCTGAGTATCTGTATGGGTGCCTGAGTGTTTGTGTGGGTGGGGTGTGTGCGACTCTGTGCATAGATGTGTGAGTGGGTGATTCACTGGGTGGATGGTTTCAAGAGTGCATCTGTGATAGACTGTATGGGTGGGTAAGTGTGTGTAAGAGTGTGTTAGTGAGTGAATGTATGTCCCAGTGGTACATGTGTGAGTAACTACATATGTGAAAGGCAGTATATATGTGTGTTGGAGTATATAAATAGCTATAAGCGAGAGTGTGTGATTGTGAGAGTGACTGTATGGATGAGTGTGTGCTTGTATCAGAGATTGTATAAGAGCGTAAGAATGTGCTAGTATTTGTATGAGTAAGTGAGCTGGTGTGTGTATAACTGTATAGGTGAGTAAATGGGTGTGTGCTTAATTTTTTGCATGACTGACTAGGTGTGTGAGTACCTCTATGGATGAGTGGCGGTGTGTGAGTGTTTATATAGGTGTATGAGTGCATATAATAGTCCTGTACTGAGTGACTATAAGTATGAGTGACTGTACGGGTGAGTGAGTAGATGTGTGTGTGTGTAGACCTAAGAATCAGTGAGTGTGAATATAGTAATTGGTGTTGGAGTGTCTATGGTTTTGACAATGGCAGTCTGTAATTTACAGTGGGTGTATCAAAAGTTATATTAGGGTGTGAGAAGATGCATCAAATTATCACATGGATGATGTCATCAGTGATGTCATCAGTGATGTCATTTGAGATGTCATCAGTGATGTCATCAGTGATGTCACTGACCATGTCATGAGTGATGTAATATGTGACGTCATCAGCAGTGCATTGCGGGGCGCGAGTTATAGTTACCTGAACTGACTATAACGGGGAATTTCACGGGTTTTGTACGAGTGCAATGTCCAACTAACTATAACTGTCCCTAAAACCTATGGTTTTTTCAGTGAATTTCAAAGGTTTTTTAAATGCTAATTCCTAACTATAACATGTCTGTAACCTATGGTTTTTTTCAGTGAATTTCAAAGGTTTTGTAAATGACAATTTTTAAATGTATTAATTGTTATATTTATTTTTTGATACTGATTTACTACATTTTTTTAAACTATTTATTTTTAGATATTTTATTTTTTAAATTACATTATAATTACATTATACATTACATTACAAAATATACTTTCACAGAATGAATTACTTTAGTTTAAATACTTTGCAAATAGGCAATAGACTTTTAAGTACAGTAGTTACAGTTGTTGCAATGGGCAACACAATTTCAAACACATTGCAACATTGAGCTCAATGTGAATTTCTAGTTAAATGCAATTAGTTACTTTATGGATTACTTTTCTAACCACAGGACTGGATCCTAGATTCAGTCCTGGGACATCTCCTGTAAACAGTTGAGTAAAAGCGTTTTGGTTACAGTAGGGATTTTTAAGGAATATTATTGTATTTTAAAAGTTGACACTTAGAAACTTTTTCACATAGAATCACCAATGTTATCCTATGGGAGGAAATTCACTTAGCAGGTAAGTAGTGTTATCGTTACTTTTTCTTACTCAGTGGTGGATCCTGGATCCAGCACTGGTGCATCTCCTGTAAACAGTTGAAAGAATGCGTTTAAGTCATACAGGCGATTTTTAAGGAATATTTGTAGTTTGTGAAAATCGACACTTTGAAACTTTTCTGCTGAAAACCAGACAATGGATTCCTATGGAAGGAAATACAAGTTACTGGTAAATACGGTTAGAATTACTTTTCAGGGTCAGTGCTGGGCTAAAAGATGCAGCACTGGGTTCTCTCCTGATAACAGGTGAGTAAATCGGAATTCGTAGTTCGGCTGATTTTAGAGGAATATTATAAAGTTCCAAAACTCCACACTTCGAAGAATTTCCAAGTGAAACCAGTCAATGATAGCCTATTCAAGGAAATTCAAGTTACTGGTAAGTACGGTTAGAATTACTTTTCAGGGTCAGTGCTGGGCTAAAAGATCCAGCACTGGGTTCTCTCCTGATAACAGGTGAGTAAATCGGAATTCGTAGTTCGGCTGATTTTAGAGGAATATTATAAAGTTCCAAAACTCCACACTTAGAAGAATTTCCAAGTGAAACCAGTCAATGTTAGCCTATGGAAGGAAATTCAAGTTACTGGTAAGTACGGTTAGAATTACTTTTCAGGGTCAGTGCTGGGCTAAAAGATGCAGCACTGGGTTCTCTCCTGATAACAGGTGAGTAAATCGGAATTCGTAGTTCGGCTGATTTTATTTGAATATTATAAAGTTCCAAAACTCCACACTTCGAAGAATTTCCAAGTGAAACCAGTCAATGTTAGCCTATTCAAGGAAATTCAAGTTACTGGTAAGTACGGTTAGAATTACTTTTCAGGGTCAGTGCTGGGCTAAAAGATCCAGCACTGGGTTCTCTCCTGATAACAGGTGAGTAAATCGGAATTCGTAGTTCGGCTGATTTTAGAGGAATATTATAAAGTTCCAAAACTCCACACTTAGAAGAATTTCCAAGTGAAACCAGTCAATGTTAGCCAATGGAAGGAAATTCAAGTTACTGGTAAGTGCGGTTAAAATTAATTTTCAGGATCAGTATTGGGCTCAAAGATGCAGCACTGAGGTCTCTCCTGATAACAGGTGAGTAAATCGGAATTCGTAGTTCGGCTGATTTTAGAGGAATATTTGTATGTTACAAAAATCGACACTTAGAAACTTTTTCAGCAAAAAGCAGGCAATGATATCCTATGGAAGGAAATTCAAGTTACTGGTAAGTACGGTTAAAATTACTTTTCAGGATCAGTACTGGGCTGAAAGATGCAGCACTGAGGTCTCTCCTGATAACAGGTGAGTAAATCGGAATTCGTATTTCGGCTGATTTTAGAGGAATATTATAAAGTTCCAAAACTCCACACTTAGAAGAATTTCCAAGTGAAACCAGTCAATGTTAGCCTATGGAAGGAAATTCAAGTTACTGGTAAGTACGGTTAAAATTACTTTTCAGGATCAGTACTGGGCTCAAAGATGCAGCACTGAGGTCTCTTCTGATAACAGGTGAGTAAATCGGAATTCGTAGTTCGGCTGATTTTAGAGGAATATTTGCACAATGGTGAAGGGCGGGGGCGGGGCCTGAGGTGACATCTGTGCAAACGCGCCCCGTGGCGTGTTTTAAGTTGGGGGATTAAGTCCCCTTGAATCATGAGGGTCCCTGGGGTCCAACTAGCCCACCCTGTACCTCCAGTATGCGCCAGGGAGCTGCGTTGCAGAGAGGTGTTCAGAGGCCACGCCCCTTTTTGCACCTCTCTGCAACGCAGCTCTGTGGTGCTTTCTGGACATACCTGGTGGGCTAGTTGGCCCCCAGGGACCCTCAGGATTGAAGGGGATTTCATTCCCCATCTTAAAATGCGCCACGGGGCCTGTTTGCACACATGTCACCTGAAGCCCCGCCCCCTCCCTTCACCACTGTGCAAACGCGCCCCGTGGCGCGTTTTAATTTGGGGTTTTAAGTCCCCTTGAATCCTGAGGGTCCCTGGAGTCGAACTAGCCCACCATGTACCTCCAAAAAGCGCCACAGAGCTGCGTTGCAGAGAGGTGTATAAAGGGGCGTGGCCTCTGTACACCTCTCTGCAACACAGCCCCTGGCGCATACTGGAGGTTCCTGGTGGGCTAGTTGGCCCCCAGGGACCCCCAGTATTCAAGGGGAATTACTTCCCTTCTTAAAACGCGCCAGGGGGCGCGCTTGCACACTGCTGCAGGGAGGGGCGGGGCCTCCGGCACGATGGCATTTTTTTTTCCTTTTTTTTTATGGGAGGGGGCTGCATGGCCCCCTTCCTCGGCCACTTTTGGCCCCGGGGACCCCATCCCCCGGGGCCTGAGCATTTTTGTTAAATGCCTCTTTTTTAATAAAAAAAATATATATTTGGAGGGGGCTGCGTGGCCCCCTGCTCAGGCCATTTAAGGCCCCGGGGACCCCATCCTCGGGGCCGGCCTTGCCCTTTTTTTTTTTTTTTTAATTGGGGAGGGGGCTGCGTGGCCCCCTCCCGGGCCACTTATGGCCCCGGGGACCCCATCCCCCGGGCCTGGCCTCTCGTTGGAGACTGTGGGGGTCCCCAATCCCCCACAGTCCCAGCCGGCTCCCCGCCTCCTGCGGGAGCCGGCATTGCTTTTCCACATGGGGAGCAGCTAACATGCTGCTCCCCGTGTGGAAAGCAATTGAGTTTGCATTTTGAAAGAGAGGCAGGTTTCCTGCTCTCCCTTTCAAAATGCAAACAAAGTTTGCTATGACAGGACGGGAGCCGCGATGCTCCCGTCCTGTCATAGCAAACTACAGTGTCCCGGGGGTAGGCACCCCGGGACACTGCAGGAGCCGGCCCTGGGGGGTGGTGGTCCCCAGGGCCATCACTGGCTCCAGGAGGGGGGCCCCCCTCCCAACTTGTTCAAAGCCCCGTGGAGGTGGTGGTCCCCGGGCTCTGGGGTCCGTAACGGACCCCCATATTTAAATCTTTAGTGCCCCTGGGAGGTGGCGGTCTCGGGCGTGTGGGGGCTGGAGCCCCCCACACAGGTTTTGAAAATTAAAAAAACAGCCCGGGGGTGGCGGTCTCGGGGCAGCGGGAGGCGCACAGCCCTCCCGCCATCTTTTTGTAAAGCCCCGGGGGTGGTGGTCCCGGGGCTTGGGGGCCCTAGAGGCCCCCCATAAACAATAAACCCACCCTCCGCATGCCCCCGGGACTTGGGCCACCCGGGGCAAATTTGCATCGAAGCGCGGAGACCGCGCTCGATTTCTTTTTTTCCCCGGCAGGATCCGCGCACCCTGAGCGCATCCTGCCGAGTTAAAAAAATGCTTTTTTCTGCCCAGGGGGTCCCTATGGGACACCCTGAGCAGACCTAGGGGGTCAGGGTGTTTCTACCCTGCCCCCTTTGTGCGTTTTGTGCACTTGTTCCTTTTTTTTTCTCGGTGGGATTCGCGCACCCTAAGCGCATCCTGCCGATTTAAAAAAGAAAACATGCTTTTTTCTGCCCAGGGGGTCCTTATGGGACACCCTGAGCAGACCTAGGGGGTCAGGGTGTTTCTAACCTGCCCCCTTTTTGCGCTTTGCGCACTTGTTTCTGTCCCTCGGTTCTACCGAGGGACAAAATGGCTGCCAACACTTCCTGATTTGGAGTGTTGACAGCCAATTAGCATGAAGCTCATGATTGGGAGGGTACGCGGACCCTACTCGGCCATAGATATATATGTGATTTTATTTGTGATTTTCTCAGAAACTACTGAACGGATTTACACCATTTAAGCAAAAGGCACGACACTGAACCAAGGGCTACCTCTTTGCCAAATTTGGTGTAATTCCGTTCGGCAGTTCGGGCTGTAGCCGCGATGAAAGGATCCTATGGAAAAATGAATGGGGAAAACGCGTTTTGGGACCCCCCTTTTTTCTCGGCCCCCGCTTGACGAATCAACCCGAGACTTTCAGGGTAGGAGCGACCCAACAAGTTGGAAGCTTTCATGAAGATTCGTCAACCAGCGCAAGAGTTATTTCAAATAGAATGTTGCGGATTTCCTATGGAAAATAGGTTTTAACTATAACTATCTACTGGCGACCGCCAGTAGATAATATATATATATATATATATATATATATATATATATATATATATATATATATATATATATATATATATATATCCACCACCACGCTTACAATGTGAAGCAAGCAATGAGCCACGCCGGTCCAAGGTTCTCAATTCAGATTTATTACAGGCACAAATATATATATATATATAGATATATATATATATATATATATATTTTTTTTTTTTGCCAAGGTCCAAGTAATTACGCTCTCTCAGAACAGTCCAAATGCAAAGATTTTATTACCAGTTACGCGTTTCGGGGAACACAGTCCCCTTGCCCACATACTGGGCAAAGGGTTACACCACCACACATATAGTAGATAGACATAGTCAAAGGACAATCCTCTTTAGTAGATGGGAGAATTACTGCGGTAAAAACGGCATCCATTTTGTAATGGGTTACTTAACAGTCAGTATGGATACCAATTGCATATTTACATATTATTTCTTCATAATATTGGTTACATTCAACAGTTATACAAAATTTTTATGTATATGTTTCTTAGTGCCACATGTAAATATAGCCCAATCTAATAGAATTGACAAAGGCCAATCAACTACCTTGCATGGGAGAATTACTGCGATAAAGACGGCATCCATTTTTTAATGAGTTACTGTACAGTCAGTAGGGATACCAATTGCATATTTACATATTATTTCTTCATAATATTGGTTGCATTCAACAGTTATACAAACGTTTAATGTGAATGTTGCTTAGTACCATATGTAAATATAGCTCAATCTAATAGTCGGATTTAGTGAATGTTCGGATACAAATTCCTATTCTATTATGAAATCCTGCCAAGCCCGAAAGTGGTATGAGAGAAAGAAAGATAGGGGACCTTGGCAAAAACAAAATTTCCGGTGGGCCTCGCCGGAGTACGCTCCATTTATCACGGGCCGAGTGGGGCGGAAGAAGCAACACGAGGAATGGTAAAAATGGATGCCCCTTCGAGACGGCCGGCTGGCACAAAATGAACATAATAAAACTTGGAAAATACTGAGGAAAATCTGGTGACAAATCGGTGAGGTCATTTGTTGCAACAAACGAATCCTGCGGGCTGAGCGCTTCACGGACAATATCATAGAAGCGTCCTGGGCGGGAACCGTTTCCCGGGAAATGAAGATAACACGGAAGCGGCAAATTTCTACAAGCTGCACCTACAAAAAAGACAAATCCTTTCTTCTGAAAACAAATCTTCACGTTTCGGCGTAACAACTGCAAGCAAGGCGCAATACTTTGGGAAATGCTGAGCGAGTGAGCCAACCAACCATCCTACGCCGAATTTAGAAAAGAAGCGACAAACGGAGAAGAATTACGGCTTCGGAAAACCCGATCCGGATACACCGGGGTCCAGCATAACAGCGGAGAACAAAGACACGCACTATCGAAGAAGGACAGCAACCCAGAGGTAAGCGGGACTGGGGTGGTGATCACGGGGGAAGGTACTGGGGGTATTGAACATGTCGGAGGACACGGTCAGTGTCTCCGTACACCAACCGGCCACCATCTCTGACCGCCCCCTCTATCTGGGTGCGGAAAGACCCCGAGTGCCACACAGCTGCAATATATGCAATATCTCTAAACTCTGAATACAGAACTTTCAGACACCAATCAAAACGGAACATCCTAAGGTGCTGGCAGAAATAGCGTAATATACACAGAGAAACATTCAGTGTTTCCCTTCAACAAGTCCGCACAAGCGAATTAGTACTATGTTATATACGCTACTACTGCGCCCACTCGACTGCTCTGATCTTGTGTCTACCAGCATAACCAGCAACATCAGGAAAATCCCACCACAAGTGGGTGGGAAAAGAAAGGAAAACAATTTTCGTGCCCGGCAGTTAAAACCCTCTATTACTTGAGAGGGGGGACAGTCCAATTGCACAACTAGTCACAGCGATATCTTCACTCTCACTATTTCTATTTTTTTCACCTTCTTTATCACCTTCACACACGCAATATGGATGAGGAATCTGAAAGACGTTTGGCTGCACAAAGCCTATTCGCAAGAGCGCCCAATAAACAACAACAAATATGTGCTCCAGCAATAAAGGATGGGACACTACATGATAAACTCAAAAGAATGGAGAAACTCAAAAAAACGGAAATCTTGAAGTGGTGGGAGGCCATATCCTTACAAGACTACATCAATAAGGATATGGTCCCACGTGGCCTAAGGATATACACCACTCCATCGTACGAATCCCCTAATCCTAAAATGCTCGAGGAATGGTCACAAAACTCGGCCCAGAGCTCCAAAAATTATTCTGACAATCCTTGTCAAATATGCCTGGGAAGACAGGGAAGAAATATTGAAAGAACTCAAAATATTGGAAGGCGAACTAAAACACCACAAAGAACAAGAAACAATTAAAAAGTCTGTGGAAGAACTGAAAACACGGATGAAAGGATACGAGGAGGACATCAAGACACGAAAACAAAGGAAACTCCACTGAGACTGCATAGACTACGAATCGGGCAGGATTCTCACCTACAGACATAAGTATGGCTACCTATATGAAAAACTAATGCAAGGTGAACCTATTGGAGAATTAAGTGAGATTGCCAGTGGAACTGATTCAATTACCTGCAGCGACGTTGATGAATTCCAAAACCAAGCAAATGAAAGAAGACCGAACAGACGAGGAAACATTTTTAGACGAGTTTCGCATCATGAGAACAGGAAGGCAAACTCCGAGAGCAACACCCACCCCGAGAACATGAGGGAGAGGCAGAGGACAGTGAGGGAGAGGCCGGGGAAGAAACATGGACGAAACAAGCGGAGAAGCAAGCAAGACAAACGGAGGGAACAGAAGAGGCAGAGGACGAGGAAAAATGCCAGTGGGAAACAAGGCAACCACCTCCAAGAAACAATGATGGATAATGACATGGTAAGCAAAACTATTGTCAATTTATCAAATAGACCACTCTCTACATTAGAAAAAAGAACGTTGTGTTTAGGTCTTTCCTTCTGCCCCACCAATCACTTCAACTACCCAGAAACAAGAATTGATATTTTCAAATACATCAGAAAAGTGAAATTTAAAAAATGGCATAAACTACATAAACCACAACAAGAACGATTAGAGAGATTGCCAGATTCCCTGAACTCCACGAACCATGCCCCGATCATTACACCAACAGAGAATGATATACTATGTATTAGAGACGCAGATCCTCTCCAAGCGATGCAGGGTTTGCTAGCAGAAATCGACCCAGAAGAAACAGAGACACTAGCAAGTATGGACATCATCACCAACCAAGCGACCATAACAGATTTTAAACCCAAATCTAAATTCTACCCCAACGTTTCCCACGATAACATTGATACATTCCATGATACCATGATGCACAAACTCATCAAGACCGAGAACAAAAGAATAAAAGATCCACTAACTGGAATATATCTCAAACTCAAAATGAAATAATACAATCTCTGGCTAAAGACGACACCATAGTGATCCGCCCGTCTGACAAAGGAGGGAATATAGTGATATGGGACAAAGAAATGTATATACAAGAAGCATTGAGGAAACTGGAAGACAAACAATTCTATTCCAAAAGCGACATCAGGGAATATAACCAAAGCATCACAGCCATGTGGGAAAAACTAAATGGATGGAGAACTAATGGCATATTACACTGCGAAGAATTTTGTTACTTGAAACGTGATTACCCAAGACTACCTATCTTTTACCTACTCCCAAAAATACACAAGAATCCTACCACACCACTAGGGAGACCCATTGTTTCCTCCATTGGGAGCGTCACCGAAAACATCTCAAAATACGTTGACTACTTCCTCAGAAACTTTGTTACAGACCTACCATCACATGTCAAAGACACTAAGGACTTTTTGAAAAAAATACAAACTGTACAATGGGCAAGCGATCTTATTTTGATAATGGATGTGAACACATTGTATACTATTATTGACCACGATCTAGGGATAAGATCTTGCCAATACTTTCTAGACCAGAGACCAATCAGGTACCTTGAACACACAAATATGTTAGTTGAGATGATGAGATTCTGTCTCACTAACAACATTTTTATGTTCAACGATGAGATCTATAAACAAACACTCGGCACAGCAATGGGGACATGCTTTGCCACCAGCTTTGCCAACCTGTTTCTGGGGGCATGGGAGGAAGAAATACGCAAAGCACCCAGTATGCATCTGATGTGGAGCCAGGTTACCACTTGGCTCCGCTACATAGATGATATTTTCCTTATTTGGAAAGGTAGCGAGGAGAGTGCCATCAGATTTATTGAACTACTGAATATTAACAACTGCAACATCAAACTCACATACAACATGAGCAGAGAAGCAATTGAGTTTTTAGATGTAGTAGTTACAACTGACGGTGACAAACTCAACACGAAGCTGCTCAGAAAGAGTACAGCAGGATACAGCCTTCTCCATGCTCTCAGCAGCCACCCGGATGTACTCAAATGGAGTATTCCATTCGGGGAACTGCTGAGAGCAAAAAGAAACTGCAGCACAAACGAAGCATTTGAATTAGAAAGTAAGACGATGCAGAAAAGATTTAAAGAGCGGGGTTATCCCAATTAGGTTATCAAAAAAGCCATCAAAAAAGTACAGCAAATAAGCAGAGATCTAACCCTCCAAGAAAAGCCAGCGAAAAAAGAAAACAATGTGAGTAGAGTTATTCTTACCTACAATGAAGAATCCAAACAAGTGGCGAAAATCCTGAACGATAACTGGAACATCCTTAAAAGTGATCCAGTGATCGGACAGGACTTGCCGGATCGCCCCATGATAACTTACAGAAAAGGGAGAAGTCTCAGAGACATTTTAGTGCGAGGAGACATCACTAAACAGCAGAGGGAACATCATCACAATCTACAGGAATTTTCTCCCTGTGGATACTGCAAAGCGTGCAAATCCAGCATTATGGTTAAAACATACGACACACCCAGCACTATAAAAACCAATAAACAATTTCTTACCTGTAGCTCTGCTTATGTTATCTACGTGCTAGAATGCCCCTGCAAGATGAGGTATGTAGGGAGCACCACTTTCGCAGCAAAAAAACATATACTGGAGCACCTCGGGCTATACATAACAATGACAAACACTATCCAGTGGCATGCCACTTTGAGGAATATCACCTTTCCAACAGTTCACTTTTGAGATACTTTATCATTGAGCAAGTCCAAGCGAATAAAAGAGGGGGCAACCGTACGCTCCTCCTCAGGAAACGTGAATCATGGCACATAATCGATTTACAGACAAGAAGCCCATGGGGCCATAATCAAGATGAGGAAATGATTATACACTTACAGGATGAGTAGAGGCACCCGCGTCTTCACCAGCCCCCTATTATCATAACCCAGACACAGCTGTAGGCCTGAAATCTATCCTTGTACACTGTATCTTTACTTCCTTGCGTGTGTATAGAAGACTTTTACCTTGTGCTGGTTCATATTTTTAGGCTTCAATTCTTTTCTTTTATTTTACAGGAGGAAAGGAAGGGACCTACACTTACCTGTATGTAGCAGTAGAGGTCACCTACCCTTTTCTTCGAGAACACAAGGAATCAGCCCATTGACACGGTGAAAGATAAGATGAATAATTCACTATTTTTTAATACATGATTTTTTGACAAAATTTTCACTATATTACTTCACTATGTTTTCTCGATATATGCACTGTATACACGGTTAGTGAGAGAGTTCTTTATATATCCATTTGTTGACGTCTGGTACACCACCGACTTTGGTCTTCACTTGTACATAGGAAACATCCACATTGAGAAATTCTTGACAATAGGATACAGCATAATCTACCTATGGTGGCTTGGAAAGATTAGGGGCCCTGATCGGGTAAGACATTGTTTCTGAGACCAATTTGCCACTTGGCACCTGGAACATGCAATACCTTTAAAAATATTCCCAGTATCTTTAATTTTAGGAATACCATGTTATACTTTATTAAGATGTCCAATAGGGAATTACCCGATCTATAGTATGATGCATATGCCACTAGAGCGATTACACCCCCTATCTTTCTTTCTCTCATACCACTTTCGGGCTTGGCAGGATTTCATAATAGAATAGGAATTTGTATCCGAACATTCAGTAAATCCGACTATTAGATTGAGCTATATTTACATACGGTACTAAGCAACATATACATTAAACGTTTGTATAACTGTTGAATGCAACCAATATTATGAAGAAATAATATGTAAATATGCAATTGGTATCCATACTGACTGTACAGTAACCCATTACAAAATGGATGCCGTATTTATCGCAGTAATTCTCCCATGCAAGGTAGTTGATTGGCCTTTGTCAATTCTATTAGATTGGGCTATATTTACATGTGGTACT
This sequence comes from Calotriton arnoldi, assembly GCA_963921515.1. Classification (NCBI taxonomy): domain Eukaryota; kingdom Metazoa; phylum Chordata; class Amphibia; order Caudata; family Salamandridae; genus Calotriton; species Calotriton arnoldi. The sequence continues at coordinate 331,408 of CAWUFW010007714.1, forward strand.
AAGAAACATATACATAAAACGTTTGTATAACTGTTGAATGTAACCAATATTATGAAGAAATAATATGTAAATATGCAATTGGTATCCATACTGACTGTTAAGTAACTCATTACAAAATGGATGCCGTTTTTACCGCAGTAATTCTCCCATCTAGGGAAGTGGATTGTCCTTTGACTATGTCTATCTACTATATGTGTGGTGGTGTAACCCTTTGCCCAGTGTGTGAGCAAGGGGACTGTGTTCCCCGAAACGCATAACTGGTAATAAAATCTTTGCATTTGGACTGTCCTGAGGGAGCGTAATTACTTGGACCTTGGCAAAAACAAAATTTCCGGTGGGCTTCGCCGGAGTACGCTCCATTTAGTACGGGCCGAGTGGGGTGGAAGAAGCAACACGAGGAATGATATATATATATATTATATATTATATTATATAAATCTGCAAAACTAAAAAGAGATATGTTAAGATTTTATATACCTCCTCTTCCAACTCACCACTTCCTAAATCATTCTGTTTTTGGAGATTTTCTTGTCAGTGTAAGGCCTGTGAGTAAACAGCATAAAAACCCAGAAGATTTATAAGACAAAAAAGGCTGCATAGCATCAGCCAGCTACAACCCTTCCAGACATCCGACTCAGTTATTGACTTGACTGGAGGGCTCCTATCACCAGGTGAATTGAACCTCTTGAGCAAAGGCCTCTATTTCTGTCCTGTACCGAAGGACCATAATATGGCCAACATGATGAGAGACCTAAAAACCTTCGAGAGAAGATGCAGACTTACAGAATACTTTTACAATAATTCTAATGTTGGTCTGCCAAGCTACCTTCCAGATCCATTTAAGAAGTTCCGCCATCCCAAATCATGGACTCCTCAATGTGGTAGAAATCCTGTTCTTGATACATACATTTTAACCATCAACAAACTCATCAAGGAATCAACACCTGAGAGGATTTTTGATAACATTACCTGAGAAGATAGAAAAGCTCTCCACCTCCTTCAACAGAGAATGGATGTCATTATAAAACCGGCAGACAAAGGTGGTGCAGTGCTTGCCATGAAAGTAAGTGATTATATTGAGGAAGGAATGAGACAACTAATGGATACCAACACTTGCAAACCTTTAGAAACTGATCCCACAGAAGACTTAAACAAAGAAATTAAGAACATGGTTGTAAGGTACAGGAGCTTAAACCTCATTGATGAAACAACAGCAGATATACTTGTTCATCCCAAACCAAGACCTGGGAGATTTTATATGCTTCCCAAAATTCACAAAATGAACAATCCTGGCCGTCCCATCATCTCTGGCAATGACACAGCCACTGAGAGACTATCTTTATTTGTCGACCTGCACCTCCAGCCCATTGTACAGGAACTTCCATCATTTGTTAAAGATACCAGTCACTTCCTTCAGATTATTGAAAAATTAAACCAAACCTACACATTTGATGATGATACTCTTCTGGCTACATTTGATGTTACATCATTATACACCAATATGCCACATGAGGATGGGCTTATGGCATTATCTGAAGCTCTTAATAAAAGAACTGTGAAAAAGCCATCAACAAATGTGCTTACCAACTTTGCAAGAGTTATCCTTAAATCCAACAATTTTACATTCAATGATAAACACTATCTGCAGATACAAGGGACTTCCATGGGCACTCGGATGGCTCCATCCTGTGCAAATATCTTCATGGGCAAACTAGAGAACTGTATACTTGCTACTTCTAGCATCAAACCACTGGTATGGCTAAGATACATTGATGACATTTATAATATGGAATGCAGGAAGTAGAACATTGGAACAATTTACAGCCTATATCAACAATATCCATCCTACCATCAAATTTACCAGCAGCAATACTAAACAGAAGCATCATCTCCCTTTTCTGGATGTGCTACTCACCATTCATGAACAAAAAATTACAACTGATCTGTACCACAAGCCTACAGATGCTCATTTGTATCTAAACTGGACTTCATGTCACCCACACCACACTAAACTGAGCATCATCTACAGCCAAGCACTCAGAATAAGACGCATCTGCAGCAATGAGGAAACCTGTAAAGACCATCTACAGGAGCTTGCTACATTATTTAAAGGCGAGGCTATCCTATGCATATCATACAGCAACAAATTGACAAGTCTTTGCAGTTACCCAGAGAAGCACTTATTTGGAATACCAATGGCAGAAACAAAAGTGACAGAACTCCATTTGTGGTTGACTATCATCCATCAGCTCCCAACTACAGAAATATAATGCAAAAAATATTTCCCTTACTGTCTACTTGTGAAAAATTGCAAAAGGTTTTTCCAAAACCGCCAGTCATTGCTTACCGAAGAGCTCCAAATTTACTATCTCTTATTGTGAGAGCTGAACTCAAGCAAGTTGTAGCAAATGCAGGGGTTCATTGCTGTGACTCTAAAAGGTGCATCACGTGTGAATACCTTTTACAAACATCATCAGTAACTAGTTCTGTTACGAGAAGGACCTATGGAATAAGACAGCATCTTACATGTCGCTCGACATGCATTATTTATGTGATTCAGTGCCAACGGCAAAGCTGTAAAAACAATATGTAGGCCAAACAGTGAATGACCTCCGTACACGATTCAGGAATCACAAATCGGCAATAATTAATAAGAAAATTGACCAGCCTGTAGCCAATCATTTTAAACTTGTAGATCATTTACTATCAGATTTGAAGATTTTCCCCATGGAACATGTCTCAAAGGAAGAACTACTGGACTCCAGAGAAAACTTCTGGATGTACCGTTTAAAATCACTGCATCCAGATGGACTGAACATTACTGACAATACAACCTGATTACTGCATATCTCAAGAGCTCTCAGGACTGCATTGATTCCACATTCCAAATGGAATCTTCACTCATGATGCTTTTTGAAAATTCAGCTGTGTCATCTGTGCAGCCACTGAGCAAACCAACTTGTACTACCTGAGGAAGGCGGAAGCTGAAACGTTGTAGTGGAAATATATTTTTGTTCTTTGGTGAATCTATCTGTTTGAGTCACTTCTTTCTTGGATATTTTATTTCTTTGTGACTCATTGTATTCTTTGGGATCCAGATTTTTGCCCTGGCTGGCTGTTGTTTTCTTGTGATCCTACATCTTCAAGTATACTCTTTTGAGATTACAAACCTGTATCCTCCCTGGATCCGACACTCAAGCCAGAAGCAACCACCATGTCAAGAACAAATCTACATCCTAGATATGCGCTGTTCATCCAGGAGAAAATCAGTAAGTGCCAATTTACAATAGCACATTTACAAATCTATAAAAAACTTAACATCTATCCTATGGGGTTGGAGGTTAAGTCTAAGCCACCTTTTAAACTAACTAGTTGTGAATGGTCCGCAACATGGAATATTTTACTGCATAACTCATCAATGGCCCTACTATTGGCATCTATTAAAGTAACCATTCAAAAATGCAAATGCTTAAAGCCAAGCTACAAAAAGAACTGGAACTTTTAAAGAACACAAAAAGTGACTCTGAAGTGGCACACATACTACAGAGGGTTGCAGTAGTAAAAAGGATGACTGCCAGAAATGCTATTGAAATTAAATTTGCAAAACTAAAAAGAGATATGTTAAGATTTCATATACCTCCTCTTCCAACTCACCACTTCCTAAATCATTCTGTTTTTGGAGCTTTTCTTGTCAGTGTAAGCCCTGTGAGTAAACAGCATAAAAGAACTAGAAGATTTATAAGACAAAAAAGGCTGCATAGCATCAGCCAGCTACAACCCTTCCAGACATCCGACCCAGTTATTGACTTGACTGGAGGGCTCCTATCACCAGGTGAATTGAACCTCTTGAGCAAAGGCCTCTATTTCTGTCCTGTACGGAAGGACCATAATATGGCCAACATGATGAGAGACCTAAAAACCTTCGAGAGAAGATGCAGACTTGCAGAATACTTTTACAATAATTCTAATGTCGGTCTGCCAAGCTACCTTCCAGATCCATTTAAGAAGTTCCGCCATCCCAAATCATGGACTCCTCAATGTGGTAGAAATCCTGTTCTTGATACATACATTTTATCCATCAACAAACTCATCAAGGAATCAACACCTGAGAGGATTTTTGATAACATTACCCGAGAAGAAAGAAAAGCTCTCCACCTCCTTCTACAGAGAATGGATGTCATTATAAAACCGGCAGACAAAGGTGGTGCAGTGGTTGCCATGAAAGTAAGTGATTATATTGAGGAAGGAATGAGACAACTAATGGATACCAACACTTACAAACCTTTAGAAACGTATCCCACAGAAGACTTAAACAAAGAAATTAAGAACATGGTTGTAAGGTACAGGAGCTTAAACCTCATTGATGAAACAACAGCAGATATACTTGTTCATCCCAAACCAAGACCTGGGAGATTTTATATGCTTCCCAAAATTCACAAAATGAACAATCCTGGCCATCCCATCATCTCTGGCAATGACACAGCCACTGAGAGACTATCTTTATTTGTCGACCTGCACCTCCAGCCCATTGTACAGGAACTTCCATCATTTGTTAAAGATACCAGTCACTTCCTTCAGATTATTGAAAAATTAAACCAAACCTACACATTTGATGATGATACTCTTCTGGCTACATTTGATGTTACATCATTATACACCAATATGCCACATGAGGATGGGCTTATGGCATTATCTGAAGCTCTTAATAAAAGAACTGTGAAAAAAGCCATCAACAAATGTGCTTACCAACTTTGCAAGAGTTATCCTTAAATCCAACAATTTTACATTCAATGATAAACACTAGCTGCAGATACAAGGGACTTCCATGGGCACTCGGATGGCTCCATCCTATGCAAATATCTTCATGGGCAAACTAGAGAACTGTATACTTGCTACTTCTAGCATCAAACCACTGGTATGGCTAAGATACATTGATGACATATTTATAATATGGAATGCAGGAAGTAGAAAATTGGAACAATTTACAGCTTATATCAACAATATCCATCCTACCATCAAATTTACCAGCAGCAATACTAAACAGAAGCATCATCTCCCTTTTCTGGATGTGCTACTCACCATTTATGAACAAAAAATTACAACTGACCTGTACCACAAGCCTACAGATGCTCATTTGTATCTAAACTGGACTTCATGTCACCCCCACCACACTAAACTGAGCATCATCTACAGCCAAGCACTCAGAATAAGACGCATCTGTAGCAATGAGGAAACCTGTAAAGACCATCTACAGGAGCTTGCTACATTATTTAAAAGGTTAGGCTATCCTCCTCATATCATACAGCAACAAATTGACAAGTCTTTGCAGTTACCCAGAGAAGCACTTATTTGGAATACCAACTGCAGAAACAAAAGTGACAGAACTCCATTTGTGGTGGACTATCATCCATCAGCTCCCAACTACAGAAATATAATACAAAAAACATTTCCCTTACTGTCTACTTGTGAAAAATTGCAAAAGGTTTTTCTAAAACCGCCAGTCATTGCTTACGGCAGAGCTCCAAATTTACGATCTCTTATTGTGAGAGCTGAACTCAAGCAAGTTGTAGCAAATGCAGGGGTTCATTGCTGTGACTCTAAAAGATGCATCACGTGTGAATACCTTTTACAAACATCATCAGTAACTAGTTCTGTTACGAGAAGGACCTATGGAATAAGACAGCATCTTACATGTCGCTCAACATGCATTATTTATGTGATTTAGTGCCAACGGCAAAGCTGTAAAAAACAATATGTAGGCCAAACAGTGAATGACCTCCGTACACGATTCAGGAACCACAAATCGGCAATAATTAATAAGAAAATTGACCAGCCTGTAGCCAATCATTTTAACCTTGTGGATCATTTACTATCAGATTTGAAAATTTTCCCCGTGGAACATGTCTCAAAGGAAGAACTACTGGACTCCAGAGAAAACTTCTGGATGTACCATTTAAAATCACTGCATCCAGATGGACTGAACATTACTGACAATACAACCTGATTACTGCATATCTCAAGAGCTCTCAGGACTGAATTGATTCCACATTCCAAATGGAATCTTCACTCATGATGCTTTTTGAAAATTCAGCTGTGTCATCTGTGCAGCCACTGAGCAAACCATCTTGTACTACCTGAGGAAGGCGGAAGCTGAAACGTTGTAGTGGAAATATATTTTTGTTCTTTGGTGAATCTATCTGTTTGAGTCACTTCTTTCTTGGATATATATATATATATATATATATATATATATATATATATATATATATATATATATATATATATATATGTATTCACTGAATAAACCATACATTTCCAGGACGTTATAGTTACAAATTAGCATTTTAAAAACCTTAGAAATTCACTGAAAAAACCACAGGTTTCAGGGACGTTATAGTTAGTTGGACATTTCACTCGTACAAAACCAGAGAAATTCGGCCGTTATAGTTAGTTGAGCTAACTATAACTGGCGCCACCGCAATGCACTGCTGATGACGTCACATATTACATCACTCATGACATGGTCAGTGACATCACTGATGACATCACTGATGACATCTCAAATGACATCACTGATGACATCACTGATGACATCATCCAGTGACTGTGTGTTTCTGAAAAGTTTAAGTATGTTTTATATATATATATATATACGCCAAGGTGTATTGAAGAATGAGTGGGTGTATGAGTGTCTGAATGGATGATTTAGTAGGTGCATGACTGACTGTATACGTGAGTGATTAAACGTGTTTTACTGAATGTATGGGTTAGTGACTTTTCTGTGTGAATGTCTGTATCAGTCTGTCAGTTGGTGTGTAAGCAGCTGCATGGGTTGGTGAGTAGCTTCATGAGTGTCTATATGGGTTATTGATTGGTTGTCTGAGTACCTGTATGGGTGCCTGAGTGTCTGTGTGGGTGGATGGGGGGTGTGTGACTGCCTGCATGGATGTGTGAGTGGGTGATTCACTGGGTGTATGGGTTCAAGAGTGCAACTGTGAGGGGCTGTATGGGTGGGTGAGTGTGTGTATGACTGTGTTGGCGAGGGAATGGATGTCTCAGTGGTACATGTGACTAACTGCATATGTGAAAGGCAGTATATGTGAGTGTTGGAGTATATAAGTGACTATATGTGAGAGTGAGTGATTGTGAGAATGGCTGTATGGATGAGTGTGTACTTGTGTCAGTGATTGTATAAGAGAGTAAGTATGTGTTAGTATCTGTATCAATAAGTGAGGTGGTGTGTGTATAACTGTATAGGTGAGTAAATGGGGGTGTGATCGATTCTTTGCATGATTGACTAGGTGTGTGAGTAACTCTATGGGTGAGTGGCGGTGTGTGAGTGTCTGTATGGGTGTATGAGTGCATATGATAGTGGCTGTATTGATGAGTGACTGCATGTATGAGTGACTGTATGGGTGAGTGAGTGGATGTGTGTGTAGACCTAGGAATCAGTGAGTGGGTTTGTACTAACTGGTATTGGTGTGTCTATGGTTTTGAGAATGGTAGTCTGTATTTTAGAGTGGGTGTATCAAAGGTTATATTAGGGTGTGAGGAGGTGCATCAGATGATCATGTGGATGATGTCATCAGTGATGTCATTTGAGATGTCATGAGTGATGTCACTGACCATGTCATGAGTGATGTAATATGTGACGTCATCAGCAGTGCATTGCGGGGCCACGAGTTATAGTTAGTTCAACTAACTATAACAGCAGAATTTCTCTGGTTTTGTACGAGTGATATGTCCAACTAACTGTAACGTCCCTGAAACCTGTGGTTTTTTTCAGTGAATTTCTAAGGTTTTTTAAATGCTAATTTGTAACTATAACGTCCATGAAACCTATGGTTTTTTCAGTGAATTTCAAAGGTTTTTTAAATGCTAATTTCTAACTATAACGTCCTTGAAACCTATGGTTTTTTCAGTGAATTTCAAAGGTTTTTAAAATGCTAATTTCTAACTATGCCTACAGAGGTAGGACATGTGCAGAAAGAGTAAGAAAAGCGCAGAAAGAAGCAAGAGAAATACAGAAAGAGGCAACAGAAGTCCAGAAAGACGAAGAAAGGTGCAGAAAGAAGCAAGAGATATGCAGAAAGAACCAACAGAGGTGCAGAAAGAGGCCTTGTTGCAAAGTCATCCTGGGCCCCCGACTTTTTGCTGACTGGTACTGGTGGTAACTGACTCTGACTAACCAGGCCTGGAGCCAGTGCTATGCTGAAAGACATTTAAAATACAACGAAAACACCTACATACACTAGGGTACACTATGGGTTGGGGTACCCCTGTGATTGGCATGACCTCCCCTGTAAAGCCCTAGTACATAATAGGGCAGGGGGATTAAAGCTACCTCTAAGTCAGAGGTGCAGAAACAGGCAAGAGAGGTGCAGAAAGAAGCAAGTGAAGTGCAGAAAGAGGCAAGAGAGGTGCACAAAGAGGCAAGAGAGGTGCAGAAAGAGGCAGGAGGGGTGCAGAAAGAAGGAAGAGAAGTACAGAAAGAGGCAAGAGAGGTGCAGAAAGAAGCAAGTGAAGTGCAGAAATAGGCAGAAAAGGTGCAGAAAGAGGGAACAGGGGTGCAAAAAGAGGCAAGAGAGGTGCAGAAAGATGGAAGAGGCGTGCAGAAAGAGGCAAGAGGGGTGCAGAAAGAAGCAAGTGAGGTGTAGAAAGAGGCAACAGAGGTGCAGAGAGACGCAAGAGAATTGCAGAAACAAGCAAGAGAAGTGCAGAAAGAGGCAAGAGAATTGCTGAAAGAAGCAACAGAGGTGTAGAAAGAAGAAAGAGAAGTGCAGAAATAGGCAAGTGAGGTGCATAAAGAAGCAAGAGCAGTGCAGAAAGAACCAACAGAGGTGCAAAAAGAGGCAAGAGGGGTGCAGAATGAGGTAGGAGAGGTGCACAAAGAGGCAAGAAAGGTACAGAAAGAAGGAAGAGAAGTGCAGAAAGAGGCAAGAGAGTTGCTGAAAGAAGCAACAGAGGTATAGAAAGAAGCAAGAGAAGTGCAGAAAGAGGCAAGTAAGGTGCATAAAGAAGCAAGAGCAGTGCAGAAAGAACCAACAGAGGTACAAAAAGAGGCAAGAGGGGTACAGAAAAAGGTAGGAGAGGTGCACAAAGAGGCAAGACAAGTACAGAAAGAGACAGGAGGGGTGCAGAAAGAAGGAAGAGAAGTGCAGAAAGAAGCAACAGAGGTGCTCAAAGAGGCACGAAGGGTGCAGAAAGAGCAAGAGAAGTGCAGAAAGAAGCAACAGAGGTACAGAAAGTGGCAAGAGAGGTACAGAAACTGGCAGGAAAGGTACAGAAAGAGGGAACAGGGATGCAGAAAGATGCAAGAAGGGTGCAGAAAGAACAAGTGAGGTGCAGAAAGAGTCAACAGAAGCGCAGAAAGACACAAGAGTGGTGTAGAAACAAGCAGGAGAAGTGCAGAAAGAGGCAAGAGAGTTGCTGAAATAAGCAACAGAGATGTGGAAAGGAGCAAGAGAAGTGCAGGGAGAGGCTAGTGAGGTGCAGAAACAGGCAAGAGAGGTATAGAAAATGGCAAGAGAACAGCAGAAAGAGGCAAGAGGGATGCAAAAAAGGGAAGAAGGGTGCAGAAAGAAGCAAGAGAGGTGCAGAATGAAGCAAGATAAGTGCAGAAAGAAGCAAGAGAGGTGCAGAAAGAGGGAAGATGAGTGCAGAAAGAGACAACAGCGGTGCAGAAAGACAACAGGGGTGCAGAAAGAGGCAAGAGAGCTGCAGAAACAGGCAAAAGGGGTGCAGAAAGAGGGAACATGTGTGCAGACAGAGGCAAGAGAGGTGCAGAAAGAGGGAAGAGGGGTACAGAAAGGCGAGAGCAGTGCAGAAAACCAACAAAGGTGCAGAAAAAGGCAAGAGGGGTACAGAAAGAGGTAGGAGAGGTGCAGAAAGAGGAAGGAGGGGTGCAGAAAGAAGGAAGAGAAGTACAGAAAGAGGCAAGAGAGGTACAGAAAGAAGCAAGAGAGGTGCAGAAATAGGCAGAAAAGGTGCAGAAAGAGGGAACAGGGGTGCAAAAAGAGGCAAGAGAGGTGCAGAAAGATGGAAGAGGCGTGCAGAAAGAGGCAAGAGGGGTGCAGAAAGAAGCAAGTGAGGTGTATTAAGAGGCAAGAGAGGTGCAGAAAGAAAGTGAGGTTCAGAAAGAGGCAAGAGAAGAGCAGAAAGAGGCAAGAGAATTGCTGAAAGAAGCAACAGAGGTGTAGAAAGAAGAAAGAGAAGTGCAGAAATAGGCAAGTGAGGTGCATAAAGAAGCAAGAGCAGTGCAGAAAGAACCAACAGAGGTGCAAAAAGAGGCAAGAGGGGTGCAGAATGAGGTAGGAGAGGTGCACAAAGAGGCAAGAAAGGTACAGAAAGAAGGAAGAGAAGTGCAGAAAGAGGCAAGAGAGTTGCTGAAAGAAGCAACAGAGGTATAGAAAGAAGCAAGAGAAGTGCAGAAAGAGGCAAGTAAGGTGCATAAAGAAGCAAGAGCAGTGCAGAAAGAACCAACAGAGGTACAAAAAGAGGCAAGAGGGGTACAGAAAAAGGTAGGAGAGGTGCACAAAGAGGCAAGACAAGTACAGAAAGAGACAGGAGGGGTGCAGAAAGAAGGAAGAGAAGTGCAGAAAGAAGCAACAGAGGTGCTCAAAGAGGCACGAAGGGTGCAGAAAGAGCAAAAGAAGTGCAGAAAGAAGCAACAGAAGTACAGAAAGTGGCAAGAGAGGTACAGAAACAGGCAGGAAAGGTACAGAAAGAGGGAACAGGGATGCAGAAAGATGCAAGAAGGGTGCAGAAAGAACAAGTGAGGTGCAGAAAGAGGCAACAGAAGCGCAGAAAGACGCAAGAGTGGTGTAGAAACAAGCAGGAAAAGTGCAGAAAGAGGCAAGAGAGTTGCTGAAATAAGCAACAGAGATGTGGAAAGGAGCAAGAGAAGTGCAGGGAGAGGCTAGTGAGGTGCAGAAACAGGCAAGAGAGGTATAGAAAATGGCAAGAGAACAGCAGAAAGAGGCAAGAGGGATGCAAAAAAGGGAAGAAGGGTGCAGAAAGAAGCAAGAGAGGTGCAGAATGAAGCAAGAGAAGTGCAGAAAGAAGCAAGAGAGGTGCAGAAAGAGGGAAGATGAGTGCAGAAAGAGACAACAGCAGTGCAGAAAGACAACAGGGGTGCAGAAAGAGGCAAGAGAGGTGCAGAAGGAGGCAAGAGAACTGCAGAAACAGGCAAGAGAGCTGCAGAAACAGGCAAAAGGGGTGCAGAAAGAGGGAACATGTGTGCAGACAGAGGCAAGAGAGGTGCAGAAAGAGGGAAGAGGGGTACAGAAAGAGGCGAGAGCAGTCCAGAAAACCAACAGAGGTGCAGAAAAAGGCAAGAGGGGTACAGAAAGAGGTAGGAGAGGTGCATAAAGAGGCAAGAGGGGTTCAGAAAGAAGGAAGAGAAGTGCAGAAAGAAGCAACAGAGGTGCTGAAAGAGACAAGAAGGGAGCAGAAAGAGGCAAGAGAAGTGAAGAAAGAAACAACAGAGTTGCAGGAAGAGGCAATAGAGGTGCAGAAAGAGGCAAGAGAGATGCAGAAAGAAGCAAGTGAGGTGCAGAAAGAGGCAAGAGAGGTGCAGAAAGAAAGTGAGGTTCAGAAAGAGGCAAGAGAAGAGCAGAAAGTGGCAAGTGAGGTGCAGAAAGAGGCAAGAGAGGTATAGAAAGAGGCAAGATAAGTGTAGAAAGAGGCAATAGAAGTGCAGAAAGAGGTACTTGAGGTGCAGAAAGAGGCAAGAGAGGTACAGAAAGAGGCTCTAGAAGTACAGAAAGAGGCAAGAAAAGTACAGAAAGGGGCAAGAGATGGGCAGAAGGAAGAGAGTGAGGTGCAGAAAGAGGCAAGTGAGAAGCAGAAAGAGGCGAGAGAAGTACAGAAAGAGGCAAGGGAAGTGCAGAAACAGGCAAGAGAAATGCACAAAGAGGCAAGAGAGGAGCAGAACGAGGCAAGAGAGGTGTAGAAAGAAGCAGGAGAAGTGCAGAAAGAGGCAAATGAGGTGCAGAAAGAGGCAAGAGAGGTACAGAAAGAGGCAAGAGAGGTGCAGAAAGAGGCAAGAGATCTGCAGAAAAAAGCAACAGAGGTGCTGTAAGAGGCAAGGGAGGTGCAGAAAGGGGCAAGAGAAGTGCAGAAAGAGGCAAGTGAAGTGCAGAAAGAAGACAGTGAGGTGCAGCAAGAGGAAGAAAGGTGCAGAAAGATGCAAGAGAAATGCAGAAAGAGGAAAGAGAGGCACAAAAAGAAGAGAGGTTTGTGTACCATTAGTACCAATTTAACACCCACATTTAGCAATAAGTAGCACATGACCATTCCAGCTTTGCAAAGGGCCTTCCACCACGCTGTACCACGTGAAGCTGCATTTTTGGGAACATTTGAGCCGTTTGAGCTAGAAATAAGGCTTTTTTTGTTCAAATCTGCAGATTAGGCAGCAGATGATGGAATATTTGGCAAATGCGGAAAATGTTTAATTATGTGATAATTGGTGCAGCCAAACAGTCACATAATTCCAGTGGCCCTGCTCATAACTCTGACTAGGTCCAGAAGTGCTCCTCAGTGGTTCTTACTTTTTTTGTGTCTCATTGAGTTTATAGTTTAGCTTCTATGGAAACGAGGAAGACTAAACCTGAGGTTACCACTCCACAACACAGACTACAATACCACATAATTACTCTCCAGAACACATATTCCCACTCCACATAATACCTATACACTAAATACCACATACTTTCTATTCACATAATTTCACTGCACAACATACCACATAATTCCACTACACACAACGTACATCCACTCTACACCAAAAAACATTAGTAAAAAACTTTTACATTTACAACGCCAATACCTCTAACTCTCGCAAATGCAAAACCTATTACATTGCAAATGCTTTTTTAACTAGTAGTCGCGTTTGCAGAGTGGTGGAGAAAGGGTGCTGGGCCTCCGACCAGCGCACAGGAATTCCACTGCGTAGGACTTACAGGAGGTACCAGGAGGCCTTCTTGGCCTTCAAAGTTCCTCAGGAGTAAAGTGGACTTCATCCCCCATCCCGTAGTCTGCCAGGAGGTGCAATTGCAGAGTGGTGGAGAAAGGGGGCGTGGCCTCCGAAGACGTCTTAGCAATCCCACTGTGTGGGACTTACTGGAGGTAACAAGAGGGGTAGTTGGCCTCCAAGGACATCCTTGGGGCCCAACTACCCCTCCTATTACCTCCAGTAAGTCCCACACAGCAGGATTGCTAAGTTCTCATAGCAGGCCACGCCCCCTTTGCCCACCACTCTGCAAACGCGCTCCTTGGCACGCTCTTGGATGGGGATTGAAGTCCCCTTTGCTGCTGGGGGTCCTTAGGGGCCAACTAGCCTACCTCTTACCTCCAGTAAGCCCCACAAAGTGGGATTGCTAAGAGGTGGACACAGGCCATGCCCCCTTTCACCACCACTCTGCAAACGCACCTCCTGGTGCGCTCTTCATTGGGTGATGAAGTCCCCTTTCCTCCTGAGGGTCCCTGGGGGCCAACTAGCCCTCCTGTTACCTCCAGTAAGCCCCATACAGCTGGTTTGCTGAGAGTGCGCAAAGGCCACACACCCTTTTTACACCACTGTGCAAACGCGGCTCCTGGCGCACTGCTGCTCGGGGGTTGAAGTCCATTTGTGTCCTGAGGTCCTCAGGACACAAGAGAACTTCATCGCCCCACCAGCAGTGCACCAAGAGGTGCATTTGCAGAGTGGTGTAAAAAGGGGCGTGCACTCTGACCACCTCTCAGCAAGCCCACTGTGTGGGGCTTACTGGAGGTGCCTGGTGGGCTAGTTGGCCCCAGGGACCCTCAGGAATGAAGGGAACTTAATCCCCCAACTTAGAACCCGACAGGGGGTGCGTTTGCAGAGTGGTGCAGGGAGGGGGCAGGGCCTCCAGCGAACTGCCGGCTTTTCCCTTTTTAGGTTTTGTTAGAGGGGGGCTGTGTGGCCCCCCCCTTCTCTTACTATTTTTTGGGACCCTGGGGACCCCATCCCCCAGGGCCTGGCCAGCCTTTTCTTTTTTTTGGGAGGGGGCCCACGCGGCCCCCCTCCCCAGGCCTTTATCGGACCGGGACCCCATCCCCTGGGGCAGTGCCTTCCTTCTGTTTTTTTTGTGTAAAATAATTAAATATTCGGGAGGGAGTCCACATGGCCCCCCATCCCTGGGCCACTTCTGGCCCCGGGGACCCTATCTCCCGGGGCCTGGCCAACCTTTACTTTTTTTTATTTAGGAGGGGGGGAAGTGTGGCCCCCCTCCTGAGGCCAATTATAGCTCCGGGGACCCCGTCCCCGGGGCCTGGCCAGCCTTGTTTTCTTTTGTTGCTTTTTTTGGAGGAGGGCCACGTGGCCCCCTCCTGAGGCCAATTATGCAGGTTTCCTGCTCTCGCTTCCTTGAAGTGAAGCAGTGTTTGCTATGGCAGGGCAGGAGCCGTGCTCCTGCCCTGCCATAGCGAACGGCAATGTCCCGGGGGTGGGTACCCCAGGACATTGCAGGAGCCGGCCCTGGGGGGTGGCGGTCCCCAGGGCCATCTAGGGCTCCAGGAGGGTGGCCATGTGGCCCCCTCCCAACTCTTTAAAGCCCTGGGGAGGTGGTGGTCCCTGGGGCAGTGTGGGGGGGCAGCAGCCCCACCCACACTCCACTAATTGGATTGGAGCCCTGGGGAGGAGGCGGTCCCTGGGACTTGGGGCCCATGAGGCCCCGCCCCTATTAAATCAAAGTCCCGGGAGGTGGCGGTCCCTGGGGTAGCATGGGGGGCCCTGCGTGCCCCACGCAGATTTTTGAAAAAACCCCAAGAGGTGGAGGTCCCCAGGGCTGCGGTGGGGCCGCGCGTGCCCCCGGAGGTGGCAGTTCTCGGGGCTGTGAAATTGCCCCCAGGACCTGGCCCACCCGGGGCTTAAAACAAACAAAGCACGTTAGCCTACTTAGTTTTTTTTTCGCCAGGATTCGCACACCCAGCGCGAATTCTGCTGATTTTTAAATAAAAAATGCTTTTTTTGGGCCTGTGGGTCCTTGTGGGACCCCCTGAGCAGGCCTAGGGGGTCAGGGTGTTTCTACCCTGCCCCCTTTTCTTGTTTTTCATCTTTTTTCTACTGTTTTCTTGTGACTCGGTTACCGAGTCACAAGATGGCTGTCAACACTTCCTGGTTTGGAGTGTTGGCAGCCAATCAAAATGAAGCTCGTGCTCGGGAGGATTCGCGAATCCTCCTCGGTGCTCAGATATTGATATTTTTATTTTTTGAATTTCTCAGGAACTACTGAACGGATTTACACCATTTAAAAAAAAGGTCGCTTTCTGAACCAAGAGCTACCTTTTTGCCAAATTTGGTGTAATTCCATTCAGCAGTTCAGGCTGTAGCCTGTTCCAAAATTCCTATGGAAAATAACATGGGGAAAATGCGTTTTGGGACCCCCTTTTTTCTCGGACCCCGCTTGACGAATCACCCCAAAACTTTCTAGACAGGAGCTGACCAGAGTGCCCCATTAGTTTTGAAAATTTCGCAAAGATTTGTCAAACGGCACCAAAGATATTGGCAAATCAAAAAACGCTTTTCCTATGGAAACTAGGTCCTACCTATAACTACCTACTGGCGACCGCCAGTAGGTAATATATATATATATATTAAATAATGGATATTAGAAACAAATGTATAGAATTTATATTTATAAAAGTAATTGTTGTTACATTGTTCTATTATTCAAATTAAGGCATTTATGCAATAATATGAAGTATTTTGTTTATGTCCATGAAAATGTTTGAGCACTAGCACTTTAAAAATGGGGGCTTCAGTTAAGCAGTGTCATGTGATCAAGGCCGCTTGGACGGCAGAAACGCGTCATGGCTGACATCTGTGTTTGCTGGAAATAAATCTGCACTATAGCACAAATTCTGGGTCTGCGCTCGTTATTCTTGGAGGAATTATTGCGAGGTGATTGATGTGTTACCGGCTTGGACTGGCGCCGGATCGTGGACCCCCCCTTGTGAAGATGGCTCCATAATCTACAGTCTTTTATCTTGATTAGCTTCTCCCGGGTCACTGCGGACGTGGTGGTTTCCTGAGGCGAGGCTTTCGAGGTATTGTGTGAAATCCGGAACGGAATGGACGGAGCCCCCTGTTTTGAATCTCATTGAGCTGCTGAATTGGTTGGAGCACCAGCACGAGTAGAGCTGAGCTGAGTCAGTGTTTGGTCAAAAAAACGAGTGGAAGTCTTGTCGGAGCTCGTATAAAAGGAAAAAGGATTCCGAGGAATTCGCTCGGCTGAGTGAACATCGGAAACAACATCAAACGAGCAAGCAAGTAAAACGAGAGAAAGTTTTACAAGTTCGACAAGGCAAGGTACAGCAGAATATTCAACAGTGTTTCATTACAGGTCAAGGGGTGTGCTTTCCCGGTAACTCGCTTAATCATAAACTGAATGAAAGGAATGAGTAAAGGGAAAAAGTGTTAAACGGTGATTGTGCGTGAAGCACTAAAACGATAATCAGTGCAATTTAATGCGGACACGATGTCGGCTGACACGCTTAGGAGCCGGGAACAGGCAGCGGAGGAAATGTTTTTGGAAACCCTAGGGGAATCGGACACAAATGGTGCTGGCAGAGTGGAGGAACAAAGTAGTAAATCAATTGGGCTCAAAGATAAATATAAGGTTTTGGAGAAGTTAAAACAACAGGAGCAGTCTAAATGGTGGGAGGCACGTTCCCTGAAGAGATATTTAGAGAATACCCAGAGGGCTCCGCATAATGATCACACCGAGTTATGAGGCACCCAATCCTCTCATGTTAGCAGAATGGGGGGAATGTAATCTCGAGTCATCCCGCAGACTGGTACAAATACTAGTAAAGTATGCAGATATCGACAGGGATGAGCTCCAAATTAAAATAGATAAATTGGAGGAAGAGATTAAAGAACAAGAAAATGGCTCGGTAGTTGGTCAGAAATTGCGGGAAGAAATGATGGTGAGACTTACCAAAGGGGAAGAAAAAATTAAGGCAAGAAAAGCATATAAATTCAAAAGGGACCGTGAGGACTATGCTAATGTACAGATATTTACATTCGCTAGACGCTATGATTCGATAAGAATGGCAACAGCAAGTAAACGTATGCAAACGGATTATCAGGCATCCAAGCAAGCAGAAGGAGGTAAACAAGTAGGGGAATCAGCTTCTGCATCAGATCTCAGCTCAGTGACTGAGAGTGAGTCGGACAATGAAGGCCAAAGAGTAATGAGTGCACATAATGGAATTAAGTTCACCTTGGGGGAAGAGTTGGGCATTTTAAAACAGGGAAGACGGGAAACGCTGCGACCTCGCAACAAAGGAGCGATTGTAAAACCCGCTCACAAAAAAGAAGGAGTAGGCGCCAGGCTAACCAAAGGCACAGAGAACACGAAACGGGGTCGGGGAAGAGCGAGATATTAATGAAAGACGACATTAATAATATGATCTCAATGGACAACAAAAGCATCAATAGTATTATTAAGGAGCAGAATGCCAATACCATCATCAATTTGGCTAGCATTGATCTATCAGCAGCAGAAGCTCAGTTGTTGTCCTTGGGACTTTCTCATTGCCCTGAGTCGAATTTTAACTATGTCAGGACAAGAGCGGATGTCTATCAGTATATCAGAAAGCTGAAACTTAAGAAATTTCATTTACAAAGGACAGCGCCTAGTCAACCAGGAAATACATGCCAAGGACTCGAAGAGTTTCACCCCCCAGGACTGACGGTCTCTGATATAGGCTTATAGCAGGACTTATGTGATCTAGAAAGTGGTGTTGAATTGTCCCACAATGTTGAGAATGTACAAGGGTTGTCTCCCCTGGCAACCAATGTGAGACCGGCAACACCTTTCAAACCGAGGTCTAAATTTGTCCCAAACATGGCTAGGGATGGTTTGGATATGTTTAGTGAACAGGTAGTGTCCCAAATTAAAAAATTGAATATGGAAATCAATGGACCAGCAAAGAGAAAATATACTGACAGGGAGAGACAATATAACCAACTAATTACCAAACTGCAAAATGAAAAAGTGATAATAAGAACGTCTGATAAGGGCGGTAATATTGTCCTATGGCCGGAGAAAGAATATATGGAGGAGGCATATGGCCAACTGAATGACCAACAATGTTACAGGAGAAGCAATCCCTTGAAATTTAAGAGCATACAGGATTCCTTGTTTAAGCATCTCCTGGCTTGGAAAAGTTTAGGTCTTCTCAGTTGGGAAGAATATAAATACCTCAAAAAGATTACCCATTGGTCCCAGTGATTTATTTTATACCCAAAATCCACAAGAGTATTGATAAACCACCTGGGAGACCAATAATTGCAGCTTGTGACGGGCCGTTAGAAAATGTTTCTAAGTATATTGACTATTTTTTACAAGGATTCATGAAAAATTTGAGCTCTTATGTGCAAGACACGTGATTTTTTGGGAAAAATTGACAATATTATTTGGACTTCTGACTATCTACTCATAGCTTTGGATGTCTCATCCTTGTATACATGTATTCGGAATAAGGATGGGATGAGAGCAGTAGAGTATTTTCTTAATTCAAGGCCCATAGTATTTGCACAGCATACTAAAATGTTGTTGGATATGTTGCTTTTCTGTTTGGAGAACAATGTTTTTCTTTTTAATGGTCAATTGTTTCAACAAATCCAGGGATTGGCTATGGGGGCCAGCTTCTCCCCCAGCTATGCCTGTTTATTTATGGGCTGGTGGGAGGAGCTGGTCCTCATGAGGCAATATGAGAATACGTATAAAACTAATGTCATTTCTTGGATGCGATTCATTGATGACTTATTCATTATTTGGAGGGGCAACAAGGAGAGTGCAATAGAGTTTATAGAACAAATAAACAGGAATGATATTAATTTACGATTTACATCTACAATAAGTGAGAGCACTATAACATTTTTAGATGTGCAGGTCCAAGTTATTGACAATGTTTTAAATACAACTCTTTTAGAAAGCCCACTGCAGGAAATACATTGCTGCATGCGTCGAGTGCCCATCCTCCCCATCTTATTAAGAGTATTCCCTATGGGGAGATGTTGCGCATTCGACGAATATGCAGCAATAATGATGATGCAGAGAAAAAGCAAGAGGAAAGTCGCGGTAGGTTTTTAGTCAGAGGTTATAGTCCTAGAATAATTGAGGCAGCTATAAAGAGATCTAGAGTTCAAGCGAGGGAGGATCTCTTAAAATATAGAGCCAAGAGGACAAAATCAATGGATAAAGATAAGAATGAAGCTCCGCAACCTACGAGATTGATCCTCTCTTACTCCAGGCAGGAAAAACAAATAAGAGCAATTATGAGACGCCACTGGCATTTTATTCATGATGACCCGGTAATTGGGAATTCAGTTTTATCTAACCCATCTATCACTTTTAGGAGAGGTATAAGTATGGGAAATATGCTAGTGAGCAATAGCCAGGAGAAGAAAGTGCCGGAGACATGGTTAACGGCCAGAAAGGGCTTTTTTAAATGTTCGTTGTGTAAAGCTTGCCAATTTGGTATTAATACAAAATCCTATACAACTGCATTCAGTAATAAACTTCATGAAATCAAACAGCATTTAACATGTAAAAGCGAGTTTGCTGTATATGTTCTCGAATGCAGTTGTAAACTTAAATATATAGGTAGTACCAAATTGGCGGTGCATAAGAGAATCCTGCAGCATGTAAGAGCAATCGTTAATAAGGACCAAAATTACCCAGTGGCTCGGCATTTCGAGGTCTTACATGACAGTGACCCGAAATATTTACAATACTTTGCCATTGAGGCCGTCCCCATATTTAAAGGAGGTGGGGATAGGGAGTCCAAATTGAGACACCTGGAGACTAGTTATATTTTGGCATTCGATTCCAAGTATCCGGGCGGTCTCAATGCCACTGAGGATCTGTACACTTTCCTTTAATTATTGTTGCATCCTTGTCTAATCATAATATTTAGCTGGATTTAAGAACATATCTCTTGAAGTTTTTAGGTTTTATAGATATTTATGATCTTATCCACATATATTTATATATTTAGACATATATATTTTTGATATGATCTTAATTGAATGGTTACAGGCATAGTATACTATTCAGGTGGATACATGAAATTCCCTTTAACTATTTAGGATGTAGTTTATATAGTGTGTGTCTATGGGACCATGAATTTATATGACCTTTTAACAATGTTCAGTAGATAGACCAGGAGAACAATATACCTCAATTGCATCATATCCCTTTCAGTTAAACAAAGTCTCTCCATACCTTGTATGTAAAGTTTGGCCATTGGATTTTCAGCATAAAAGAAGCACTCAGCACTTTAATATTGGTTTACATAAATGTTTGTTTTGACATATATTGTACCATGTAGTCACTTTATTAACTAAATATGTTGTAGCAGGTCGTATCTTAACCCAGAATGAAAATATATAGTATTAGCATTTGAAGCGGAATACGATTTAGAAGTTTCATTCAAGGGGAGTGCATTTATAGGAGTAGGGCCAGTTTGACCAGCTCAACTATAAGACTTGTAATTGTGCATTGTAAAAGGACTACACAAATATGTCAATTTGTTTTTAAATTCAGTTTTTTTAGCACATTTCCACGTTGTATAGAGGGCACTTTTAGGAATTTTAAGGCACTACAAATTAATTTTCAGGACATGATATGATTTGTTCAATTTTAAGCATTTATGTGCATATTAAATAATGGATATTAGAAACAAATGTATAGAATTTATATTTATAAAAGTAATTGTTGTTACATTGTTCTATTATTCAAATTAAGGCATTTATGCAATGATATGAAGTATTTTGTTTATGTCCATGAAAATGTTTGAGCACTAGCACTTTAAAAATGGGGGCTTCAGTTAAGCAGTGTCATGTGATCAAGGCCGCTTGGACGGCAGAAACGCGTCATGGCTGACATCTGTGTTTGCTGGAAATAAATCTGCACTATAGCACAAATTCTGGGTCTGCGCTCGTTATTCTTGGAGGAATTATTGCGAGGTGATTGATGTGTTACCGGCTTGGACTGGCACCGGATCGTGGACCCCCCCTTGTGAAGGTGATTGATATATATATATATATATATTAATATATATATATATATATATATATATATTCACTGAAAAAACCATAGGTTTCAGGGGCGTTATAGTTAGTTGGACATTTCACTCGTACAAAACCATAGAAATTCCCCCGTTATAGTTAGTTCAGCTAACTATAACTCGCGTGCCCGCAATGCATATTACATCACTCATGACAAGGTCAGTGACATCACTGATGACATCACTGATGACATCTCAAATGACATCACTGATGACATCACTGATGACATCATCCTTGTGATAGAGTGGCAGACCTCCTGATCCTAATATAACCTTTGATACACACACTCAAAAATACAAACTAACATTTTCAAAACAATGGACATACCAATACCAGTTACAACACACCTATTCAGTAATTCCAAGATCTACACACACATCCACTCATTCACCAACAGTCCCTATACAGTCACTCATACATGTACTCACTCATCATATGTACTCATACACCTATACATCCTGTTACACACCGCCACTCATCCATAGAGTTACTCACACACATAGTCACACATGCAAACAAAGTATCAAACATCCATTTACTTGCATATACAGTTATACACACACTACCACACTTACTTCTACAGAAACTTACACATACTTACTCTCTTAAACAATCACTTATAGAAACACCTACTTATTTGTACAGGAACTCTTCCAATCTCTCACTCTCACATATACTCACTTATATACACCAATACTCACATATACTAGTTTAAAACATATGTAGTTACTCATAAAGACACTATTGAGACAGTCATTCACTCACTAACACACCCATACACACACTCATCCACCTATACAGTCCTGCACACATGCTGTCTTCAACACATACAAACATTGAGTCACTCATTCATGCATCTATGCACTAAGTAATACCCCCACCGAACCATACAGACACTAAGACACTCATACTGATACTCAAAAAACCAACTAATAACCCATATAGACACTCATGTAGCTACTCACCAACCCATGCAGCCACTTATACACAAAGTGAGAGACTGATACAGATATTTTCATATTTAAACATTACTCACTAACCCATGTATTCACTAAGATACACTTAGTCAGTTATACAATCAATTTTACAAAAAAATCATCCATTTAGACACTTATATACCCATTTATTCTTCCATCGACCTTGAGATATACATATATAAAACAGATTTAATTTTCAGAAAAACACACATTCACTGGATGATGTCATCAGTGATGTCATTTGAGATGTCATCAGTGATGTCATGAGTGAGGTCACTGACCATGTCATGAGTGATGTAATATGTGACGTCATCAGCAGTGCATTGCGGGCGCGTGAGTTATAGTTAGCTGAACTAACTATAACGGGGGAATTTCTATGGTTTTGTACGAGTGAAATGTCCAACTAACTATAACGCCCTGAAACCTATGGTTTTTTCAGTGAACTTCTAAGGTTTTTAAATGCTAATTTCTAACTATAACGTGCCTGAAACCTATGGTTTTTTCAGTGAATTTCTAAGGTTTTTAAATGCTAATTTCTAACTATAACGTGCCTGAAACCTATGGTTTTTTCTGTGAATATATATATATTTATTATACTATGTATACATGTGAAAATGTCTCGGTCCCCTGTTTGCCTCGGTGGCACGGAAAAAATGGGTGGAACTGACTTCAGCACGCCAACGAGGTCCTCTTATGGCTCCGATGACGTCATACGGTGTCGCGAGCGGAGCCGTGCTCGTTGACGTGGGAGAGCTAGGAAAGAATTTCCGTGGTATGCTGGTGCAGGGGATATTCACCTAAGTGTTCAGGCTAGTCCCTTGGGAGCAACTGTTTATGTTGCCACTCCAGAAACCGAAACCAGTGATCCGAGGGCAGAGGCCCTGCAGATGGCACACGAGGTGGGGTGCCCAGTCGTGTGCACCGGCGGGGCAGCGAATTGACAAGCACCACAACCCACAAAAAAGGTAACGAGGGCACTGAATAACACAGGATCTTCTCTTTGTATCTGGCAGGAACAACGAAGTTAAAATGCCCTAGCACCAAAATGTAGAATTAGGGCTACAACGGTCTTCAAGAGGACCTGCGATGCCGCTTCTGCCTCCCGTACCCTGGAGGCGGCACATGGGTCATGCGGTACGGTCATACTGCGGTGGGACGCACACTCGTTGACCTCTCATGGCACTGCTCCACACTTCAGGGAGGACGCTTTCCATTAGTTATGTTTTCTGATGACATGTTGCGCCTGCCCCGTCCAACAACAGAACTCCTTTAGATCCAAACAGACTCTTCCACTTTCTCACCGGAAGTGAAACCAGGCCACACGGACACTTTCACAATACAACAGCCAGGAATGCACTTTCCGGTAAAACAACCACATTCCTTCCTCCTAATTAATCAAAAAAACGTCTCACTGAAGAACAGGGGCCAGCTTCGATCGGTAAACAGCCGTTACAACGACTTTTTTACTTTGCGATACCATTACAACGCATGCATTACCACGCATGCGTTGTACATCACGAAGTCATTACTACGCATTTTTAGAACGCATGGTCATTTACCACGCATGCCTTTACAACGAATTTTGTTGTAAAGGTATGTATGGTAAATGACCATGCGTTCTAAAAACATGTAGACGATCCATGTCGTTGTAAGGAAACAGAGGCTGTTCCGTTTCCTCACAACGACGTGCACCGCCCCTCAGAGATGATGTGAAGCAGGAACCACGAGGAGAGAGGTACCATGAGGAGTGAGAGGTAAGGGGGATTGGGCATGGGGTGGGGTTTCTTTTCTAGGGTTTAGGGTAGTGCAGTGGTGTTTGGGTGGTGTAGGGGGTCGTGCTGGGGGTAGTGTTTCAGGGTTTAGGGTAGTGCAGTGGTGTTTGGGTAGTGTAGGGGGTCGTGCTGGGGTAGTGTTTTAGGGTTTAGGGTAGTGCAGTAGTGTAGGGGTCGTGCTAGGGGTAGTGTTTTAGGGTTTAGGGTAGTGCAGTGGTGTATGGGTAGTGTAGGGGTCGTGCTGGGGTAGTGGTTTAGGGTAGTGCAGTGGTGTTTGAGTAGTGTAGGGGTCATGCTGGTGGTAGTGTTTTAGGGTTTAGGGTAGTGCAGTGGTGTTTGTGTAGTGTAGGGGTCATGCTGGGGGTAGTGTTTTATGGTTTAGGGTAGTGCAGTGGTGTTTGGGTAGTGTAGGGGGTCGTGCTGGGGGTAGATTTAGGGTTTAGGGTAGTGCAGTGGTGTTTGTGTAGTGTAGGGAGTCGTGTTGGGGGTAGTGTTTTAGGGTTTAGGGTAGTGCAGTGGTGTTTGTGTAGTGTAGGGGGTTGTGCTGGGGGTAGTGTTTTAGGGTTTATGTTAGTGCTGTGGTGTTTGGGTAGTGTAGGGGGTAGTGCTGGGGTAGTGTTTTAGGGTTTAGGGCAGTGCAGTGGTGTTTGTGTAGTGAAGGGGTCATGCTGTGGGTAGTGTTTTAGGGTTTAGGGTAGTGCAGTCGTGTTTGTGTAGTGTAGGGGTCGTGTTTTAGGGTATAGGGTAGTGCAGTGGTGTTTGGGTAGTGTAGGGGTCATGCTGGGGTTAGTGTTTTAGGGTTTAGGGTAGTGCAGTGGTGTTTGGGTAGTGTAGGGGTCGTGCTGGGGGTAGTGTTTTAGGGTTTAGGGTAGTGCAGTGGTGTTTGTGTAGTGTGGGAGGTCATGCTGGGGGTATATTTAGGGTTTAGTGTAGTGCAGTGGTGTTTGGGTAGTGTAGGGAGTCGTGCTGGGGGTAGTGTTTTAGGGTTTAGGGTAGTGCAGTGGTGTTTGGGTAGTGTAGGGAGTCATGCTGGTGGTAGTGTTTTAGGGTTTAGGGTAGTGCAGTTATGTTTGGGTAGTGTAGGGTGTCGTGCTGGGGGTAGTGTTTTAGGGTTTAGGGTAGTGCAGTGGTGTTTGGGTAGTGGAGGGGGTAGTGTTTTAGGGTTTAGGGTAGTGCGCCCAACCAGCCACAATAGAGAGGAGAGGTGTGGTGCAGCGGCCAGGGCAGCTGACTTCGGAGCACAGGGTTCACGGTTCGATCCCGGCTCCGGCGGCAGCTCAGCTCAGCACCATGAGACTCTGGGCAATAGCTCACTTAATTTCCACTCCGGCCCCCAGCGTCTTGAGACCCGTAAGGGTGAGTAGCTGCGCTATATAAAAACGGACTTACATTTTACAATATCCGTGGACAAAGGGGATCCTGACTCTTTGGAACGCTCCGTCAATTGAATAATTTGGGTCAAGGGCCCTACCACGTCCAAGACCTATCAATTCCTTTCTTGGGATCCCTCATATACTTGGAGAAAAAGGTACATAGTTTCTCATCAATTTCAGGCATGTGTGCCACCTTCCCCTTCAGTGAGGGCCTGGGGCATTCTCCCCTCATCCTATTCCTGACCTCCCTTTCAAGGGGTTGATGGATTTTCCCCACCACATACTCTGCCACTTTGGCGTCAGGTGTCCACTCTGCCGACCTAGGATGGTAAATTTGGGTAGGCTCGAACATGTCCGAGTGGACCCCGACCCCAACCTGGGACTGAGAGGAGTGGGACTCTGGACGCCAGGGACGCCACGAGTCCTTATCCTCATCGGAGGAGAAATCGTCCTCCGATACACCCTCTCCCTCTAAGGGAAACCCGCCGTCGGGGTCTACAATAGTGGTGACAGAGTCGCAATTTTCTCCGGGTCCCTCCTCCTCCCGGCAGGGTGCATGTTTTAGCGTTCGCGCACTCTTGAGGAAGGTCTCCGTAAGTTTATCAAATCCTTCCAAGTGCCCCGCGTTATGCTTAACGGCCCTTTTATTCCCCATCTGGGAGCTACTTGGACCCGCCACCACCAGACCTGGGTCACTGAACACCCCAGGGATGCTTTTCGCCAGCTTATCAACCTGATCCCTAAGAGGAGCCAGCGCCCTAGAAATAGCCAGAGAGAGGGCTTGGTCCACTGCTGGAGGGAGAAGTTGGGGGGCCATTCCTCTTCCACTTCCTGGTAGGAGGAGTAAAAATGGTCTTCTGGAGAAGACATGATAGCAGAGGGTGTGAGCACAGAACAAATGCCCTTAAAATCCTTAAGACAGCCCCCTCGCCGGAGCTCCAACAGCTGGGCTTTCCCCGGAGCTGTTATAAGAATAGACTGAGGCGCAATACCAATTACCACCACCAGGTGGTGCTGGTCACTAACGTGGCCGTGTGGGGAAATCACCGCGTAGCGGTGTCAAAATTAGGCGAGGGTTGGTCAGGAATCAAGCGGACACTAAAGGAGTGACCGGATTCCCAAACGCGCGTAAAGACCAGCGGGAGCGCTCGACGGAGCTGCCTCGCTCAGACCAGAAGCGCCTGACAGGATCTCACCGCGCGCAGAGCACACAGCGGTAGAAACTGCGAGGGGGAGAACACGCTCGGGCAAGAGCCTGCTGCGCAGGGAATATGAAACAATACCAAGGCAATAATGCTAATAACGTGCACAAGAAACCGCTATACAAACAGCAACAACGTCAGATTAAGCCAAGAATGTAAGGAATGCACTTAACTGACGAGCAGTGAAGAAAGAGGAAGCGGAAGGGACGTCACGATATTATATATGATGGACTGTGATATGATTGGACTATAGTTGCCTTGGAGACTACCCCCTAATGGTTCATGGGTTGTGTAGTCTTTTGTTTAATGATTGTTGTGTTACGTTTTCTTTGAACTGCTATGCAAATAAAGTGAGGAAAGATGTGCATAATCCTCGCCGCCGTCCTGCCATAGAATTAATTAAACTTTATTTGATCTGATTTAGAAACATAGATCATAAAAGTGTACATAAAAACAGTAAATCCTCTTTCCTAATACAATACAGTGAGAATTAATTAAAACCAGTAGGTAAAAACGGGTGTTACAAAGCCCGGTTCAGAGCAACTTCAGGTTAACAGAATCGTAAAGTTCAATGTTTCGCAAGATCAATCTCATGTACTTCGTGCAAAATACGCAATAAGGGGTCCAAGTAAGATGTAACGCTCCAATACCTGACCAGTTTGCACTATATAAAACTGCAAAAAAACTAAAAATTTTAAGTGTTTTGCACACTTCTGTCATAGGGCTATATGTGGGATACATCTGGGTGATATTTGTGCTACATTTGGGCCCTTTTTTCTCTGGTGGCCATCTTGGGAGACTTATTTGTTATGAAGTTTCCTAATTTCGTCATTTACTGCAGTCTCCTCAGTAGGAAATGCTTTCAGTTTTTACTTTGATTCCATCAAGAAGGCATTCAGATGTGTCACACATTTGCCATAAATTCAGAATGTTAGCACTCTAGTTGTTCATTAGATCACTGTAGTAAAGCTGCTGCTCACCAGGGAGTTAACTGGAAGTCTACTGCTGGTATTGAAAGTGATTGTTTCAGTCTGCATGTCAGAATGTTCTAATGAAATAGAAGAGGATTTGAGATCTCACTTAAAACATGCCCTAAATTTTCTTTCTGCAGCACTAACCATAATTTCTATGGCAAAATGAACCCCCTCATTTTGTTCCTTTTTAAATTAAATGTTTTAAGTGTTACCAGTTTATTCCAATCAAGATGGCTTCAGGTGTGCCATACATTTGTCATAAGTAAGACTGTTAGCGCTCTAGTTGTTCTTTAGAACACTCTGGGAAGCTGCAGTAGAACACAAAGGCATCAACTGAAAAGCTGCTCCTGTTGAAATATAACAGGAAGATTTTTGAGATCTCACTTAAAACATGTCCTAATTTTTCTTTCTACAGCACTAACCATAATTTCTATGACAAAATGAACCCCCTCATTTTGTTCCTTTTTAAATTAAATGTTTTAAGAGTTACCAGTTTATTCCAATCAAGATGGCTTCAGGTGTGCCATAATTTTGTCATAAGTAAGACTGTTAGCGCTCTAGTTGTTCTTTAGAACACTCTGGGAAGCTGCAGTAGAACACAAAGGCATCAACTGACAGGCTGCTCCTGTTGAAATATAACAGGAAGATATTTGAGATCACACTTGAAACATGTCCTAATTTTTCTTTCTACAGCACTAACCATAATTTCTATGACAAAATGAACCCCCTCATTTTGTTCCTTTTTAAATTAAATGTTTTAAGAGTTACCAGTTTATTCCAATCAAGATGGCTTCAGGTGTGCCATAATTTTGTCATAAGTAAGACTGTTAGCGCTCTAGTTGTTCTTTAGAACACTCTGGGAAGCTGCAGTAGAACACAAAGGCATCAACTGACAGGCTGCTCCTGTTGAAATATAACAGGAAGATATTTGAGATCACACTTGAAACATGTCCTAATTTTTCTTTCTACAGCACTAACCATAATTTCTATGACAAAATGAACCCCATCATTTTGTTCCTTTTTAAATTAAATGTTTTAAGTGTTACCAGTTTATTCCAATCAAGATGGCTTCAGGTGTGCCATACTTTTGTCATAAGTAAGGCTGTTAGCACTCTAGTTGTTCTTTAGAACACTCTGGGAAGCTGCAGTAGAACACAAAGGAATCAACTGACAGTCTCTGCCCTTGTTGGATGTACATGTTTTACTGAGAATGTCAGGCTTCATTCTCACATGACTGAGAAAGATAATGTGAATTTACAGAAAATATGCTCTCATTTTAGCTTCTGGAGCACCTTCCAAAACTGTATGGGACAAGCATGTGAAAATAGTTTTCTCTCAAACATGATATCCCAGCAGAAGGTTTTTCACAGGGTAAAATCACCTTAGAACACACCACAATTCCTGAAATTAGTATGATACCATCAACAAATGAATTCTAATGTAACTAAAGTCTGTTATCACCCTTTATAGTTCTCCTTTTGGTAACCCTCAAAATCTTCGATTCACTACAATGCATTTCAATGGGGTACTATCATTTATATTGGTCCCAAGATGGCTGCCAGCAATTCCAGGATGAAGTGCTGACAGCCAATCAGATCTCACGATGACATGTGTGGTTAGTCTCCGCCCAGATATATATGTGTTTTCTTTTTCAAATTTCTCAGGAACTACTGAACGGATTTACACCATTTAACCAAAAGGCACGACTCTGAACCAAGGGCTACCTTTTTGCCAAATTTGGTGTAATTCTGTTCAGCAGTTCGGGCTGTAGCTGCGATGAAAGGTTTCATTGGAAAATTGCATGGGGAAAACACGTTTTGGGACCCCCCTTTTTTCTCGGCCCCCACTTGATGAATCACCTCGAGACTTTCAGGATAGGAGCGGACCGGAGCGCCCCACGAGTTTTGAAAATTTTGCGAAGATTCGTCAACCGGCGCCAAAGTTATTTCAAATAGAATGTTGCGGATTTCCTATGGAAAATAGGTCCTAACTATAACTATCTACTGGCGACTGCCAGTAGATAATGTATAACATTATTAAACTTTTTAGAAACACTCAGTCACTGGATTATGTCATCAGTGATGTCATCAGTGATGTCATTTGAGCTGTCATCAGCGATGTCACTGACCATGTCATGAGTGATGTAATATGTGACATCATCAGCAGTGCATTGCGGGGGCGCAAGTTATAGTTAGCTCAGCTAACTATAACAGCTGAATTTCTCTGGTTTTGTATGAGTAAAATATCAGCCTAACTATAACGTCCCTGAAACCTGTGGTTTTTCAGTGAATATCTAAGGTTTCTTAAATACTAATTCCTAACTTTAACGTTCCTGAAACCTCTGTCTTTTTCAGTGAATTTCTAAGGTTTTTGAATGCTAATGCCTAACTATAACGTCCCTGAAACCTGTGGTTTTTTCAGTGAATTTCTAAGGTTTTTAAACAATTCTATTTATGAAAAGATGTTTGTGACTATTTTTTTCTTTTTTTCTATGATTTTTTTTATAAACTTTTAAGATAATTATAATCACTATTTTAAAATATATATAACATAGCTGATTAAAGATTTATAGTGTTATTTATTTGAATAATTTGAAATATTACAAAATTGTAATATTGTTCTACTGTTTCTAATTTTGTGGTGTGATATTATATAACTGAATTATGAACAGAAAGAGAAAAGTTGTATATAATTTTTTTGCATATTTTTTATATACTGTTTTTTGCTAAATTACATTTTGTATGATTGCTTTTAAAAGTATGAATAATGTTTTGTTCTCTTACTATGATAAATATCTTTTTTATATATATGTATTTTTTTTTAATTTACAAAAAGGGTTGTGCACCTTACGCGAACCTACACGGTGGGTGCGTGGATCCGATATACGAATATCAGTCTAATATACATATTTAGAATGAATTAATATATTTTTTTCACGAAGAGGTTTATTACCGAGTGCAAAAAAATAATAATATAGAAGTTATAAATTTGTTTTAAAATGTTTTTAACAGATTTTTCTGGACGCAATGGTATCGTGCACCGGTCACGGATCTACGCGTTGGGTGCGTGAATCCGTTACATGAATGTAAGTCTAAAATACATACTTACATTGAAATAATATTTTATTTAAACAAAGAGGTTTATTTTTTATTTAAAAAAAATTGTATTAGTGTTTTTGTAAAATATTTTTAAGACGTTTAAAACACATTTTTATGTAGGTGGCACCATTGCGTACCTGACGTGTAGGGGTCGTGAACCCTGCCAGCACATGTTTCCGGAATCCCGTGGGGGTG
Organism: Calotriton arnoldi; assembly: GCA_963921515.1. Lineage (NCBI taxonomy): Eukaryota > Metazoa > Chordata > Amphibia > Caudata > Salamandridae > Calotriton > Calotriton arnoldi. The sequence goes on from CAWUFW010007714.1 coordinate 362,102, forward strand.
GCGACTCTGGCGTAATTTTTAAAAGTATGAAATATCAATGTTTCAAGTTTAAATATCTGTTTTGCATAAAGACTTTCCATTGAAATAGTTTGAAACACAATATCTTAATAACAATTTACACTGTTATATTACATTTAGTACATTTTACTGGTGCGCGACGTATATGCAATGGGTGCGCGACCCCTATGCGACTCCATGTGACATAGAAAGAAAGTTTGTCATTGGTTGAAAAGCTTTTCATTCTCCTGGAGGGTGGAACCAACACCTGTTCCAGTCCTTTCATTTTGGGTGTGTCTCCTTTTTAGACTACCTTTTTTGTAGGCTCTGCAAATTCTTTATTTTCTTTGGTGTTACTACATTTTTGACTTGGGAAAATGGCATCAGCTTTTCCTGAAGAGGAGCAGCAGGAGGAGATGGAAAAGGTGGAGGAGCCAGTGAAAAAGCGGAAGGAGAGCATTGTGTGGCCTTTTTTTATTATGCTGGGAGAGAAAAAAGTGAATGCGCACAAGGTGACCTGCAGCACCTGCCACAAAGTCCTCTCCAGAGGATCTGAGAAGAAATACTCGTGTGGCACTTCTTCGATGAAGAAGCACCTTGAAACTATGCATCCCACTGGTCTTGCACGAGAGATGATGGAGCGACAGAAGAGGGAGTAAGCTGCCAGTGATGATGGTAGTAAACCATCTACTTCTGCAGAGGTTGTATTGACCACTCCACACCCTCAGATTGTTCCTGAACTTGCGGATGCAGGCATTCATTGTTGCAAGTGTTTGACCACTCTTTGTGTTGGAGAGCTCTCCATTGAAGCCCTCCGTTAATCTCCTCAAAGCACATAAGTGCTAAATTTTTTGGGGGGAGTTTTCTACCTTGTGTTTCTTCGTTCTAATGAAACACCACAGTTTTTCCTTCAAAAATTCAAAAACACCCCAAAAAATAAAACATTTTCAGAAAATACAAATAAAATACAAAATTTTTTTTTTTAAAAACGGTTCTCACGGAACCACCTATATTGGTTAAAATTAGAAAAATTGTATGTAGTGAAAGTGATTGCTTGTTTAAATGTGTGTGTAATGAATGATAGAATTGTGCATAAGTAGTGTCTCAGTGAATGGATGAGCGCATGCATAATACGTGAGTGAATGAATGAGTGAAAGAATAGTGCTTTGGTGAATTGATATGTGCATGAGTAGTGGCTGAGTGAATGGATGAGTAAATGCATAATGCCTGAGTGAATGGTTGAGTGTAAGAGTAGTGTCTGAATGATTGCATGAGTGCATTGGTAGTGATTGTATGAGTGCACGTGTAGTGCCTGGGTGATTGCATGAATGCATGGGTACTGCCTGATTGAAAGGATGAGTGCAAGAGTACTGCCTGAGTGTTTGTATGAGTGCAGGTGTACTGCCTGGGTGATTGGATGAGTGCAGGGGTAGTGCCTGCGTGAAAATATGAGTGCAAAGGTAATGCCTGGGTCATTGGATGAGTGCATGGGTAGTGCCTAAGAGAAAAGATGAGTACATGGGTAGTGCCTGAGTGAATTGTTGAGTGCAAGAGTACTTCCTGCGTGATTCCATGAGTGGATGGGTAGTGCCTGGGTGAACATATAAGTGCAGGTGTAGAGCCTGGGTGATTGGATGATTGCATGGGTACTGCCTGAGTGAAATGATGAGTGCAAGAGTTGTGCCTGAGTGTTTGTTTGACTGCAGGTGTACTGCCTGGGTGATTGGATGAGTACACATGTAGTACCTGTGTGAAAGGATGAGTGCAAAGGTAATGCCTGGGTCATTGGATGAGTGCATGGGTAGTGCCTAAGTGAAAGCATGAGTACATGGGTAGTACCTGAGTGAATGGTTGAGTGCAAGAGTACTGCCTCAGTGATTGCATGAGTGGATGGGTAGTACCTGAGTGGCTTCAAGAATGCAAGGGTAATGCCTGGATGCTTAGATGAGTGAATGGGTAGTGCATGAGTGAAAGGATCAGTGCAAGGGTAGTGCCTGCCTGGGTCATTGGATGAGTGAATGGGTAGTGCCTGAGAGAATGGATGAGTGCATGGGTAGTGCCTGACTGAATGATTGAGTAGAACAATAATGCCTGAGTGATTGCATGAGTGCAGAGGTACTGCCTGGGTGATTGAATGAGTGCATGGGTAGTGCTTGACTGAAAGGATAAGTGCAAGGATAAGGCCTGGGTTAATGCATTAGTGCATGAGTTGTACCTGAGAGAATAGATGAGTGCTTGGGTAGTGCCTGTATGAAAGGATAAGTGCAAAGGTAATGCCTGGGTCATAGGATGAGTGCATACGTACTGCCTAAGAGAAAATATGAGTATATCAGTAGTGCCAGACTGAATGGTTCAGTGCAAGAGTACTGCCTGAGTGATTGCATAAGTGCATGTGTATTGCCTGGGTGATTTCATGAGTGTAGGGGTACTGCCTTGGTGATTGGATGACTGCATGTGTAGTACCTGAGTGACTTCATGAAAGCAATGGTAATACCTGGATGCTTAGATGAGTGCATAGGTAGTGCATGAGTGAAAGGATCAGTGCAAGGGTAGTGCCTGGGTCATTGGATGAGTGCATGGGTAGTGCCTGAGAGAATGGATGAGTGCATGGGTAATGCCTGCATGAATGGTTCAGTACAAGAATAGTGCCTGAGTGATTGCATGAGTGCAGAGGTACTGCCTAGGTGATTAGATGAGTGCATGGATAGTGCTTGACTGAAAGGATAAGTGCAAGGGTAATGTCTGGGTTATTGCATTAGTGCGTGAGTTGTGCCTGAGAGAATGTTTGAGTCCAAGAATAGTGCCTGAGTGATTGCATGAGTGCATGGGTAGTGTCTGGGTGATTGTATGAGTACAGGTGTAGTGCCTGGGTAATTGGATGAATGCATGTGTAGTGCCTGGGTAATTGGATGAATGCATGGGTAGTGCCTGCGTGAAAAGAAGAGTTCAAGGGTAATGCATGGGTTATCACATTAGTGCATGAGTTGTGCCTGAGAGAATGGATGAGTACATGGGTAGTGCTTGAGTGAATGGTTCAGTACAAGAATAGTGCCTGAGTGATTGCATGAATGCCTGGGAGATTGCATGAGTGCAAGTGTAGAGCCTGGCTGATTGGATGAGTGCATGGGTAGTGCCTGCATAAAAGGATGAGTGCCAGGGTAATGGCTGGGTCATTGGATGAGTGCATGGGTAGTTCCAAAGAGAAAACATGAGTGCATGGGTAGTGCCTGAGTGAATGGCAGAGTGCAAGAGTAGTGCTTCAGTGATTGCATGAGTAGTGCCTGGGTGATTGCATGAGTGCATGGGTACTGCTTGGGTGATTGGATGAGTGCATGTGTAGTACCTGAGTGACCTTATGAGTGCAAGGGTAATGCCTGGGTACTTAGATGAGTGGATGGGTACTGCGTGAGTGAAAGGATCAGTGCACAGGTAGTGCCTGGGTCATTGGATGAGTGCATGGGTAGTTCCTGAGAGAATGCATAAGTGCATGGGTAGTGCCTGTGTGAATGCTTGGGTACAAGAACAGTGCCTGAGTGATTACATGAGTGCAGAGGTACTGCCTAGGTGATTGGATGAGTGCATGGATAATGCTTGACTGAAAACATAAGTGCAAGGGTAATGCCTGGGTTATTGCATTAGTGCGTGATTTGTGCCTGAGAGAATGTATGAGTGCATGGGTAGTGCCTGAGTGAATGGTTGAGTCCAAGAATAGTGCCAGAGTGATTGCATGAGTGCAAGTGTAGAGCCTGGTTGATTGGATGAGAGCATGAGTAGTGCCTGTGTGAAAGGATGAGTGCAAGGGTAATGCCTGGTCCATTAGATGAGTGCATGGGTAGTTCCTAAGAGAAAACAAGAGTGCATGGGTAGTGCCTAGGTGAATGCTTGAGTGCAAGAGTAGTGCTTCAGTGATTGCATGAGTGCATGGGTAGTGCCTGGGTGATTGCATGAGTGCATGGGTAATGCCTGTGTGAATGGTTGAATACAAGAATAGTGCCTGAGTGATTGCATGAGTGCAGAGCTACTGCCTGGGTGATTGAATGAGTGCATGGTTAGTGCCTGTGTGAAAGGAAGAATGCAAGGGTAATGCATGGGTTATCCTATTAGTGCATGAGTTGTGCCTGAGAGAATGGATGAGTGCATGGGTAGTGCCTACATGAAAGGATGAGTGCCTAGCTGATTATATGAATGCATGGGCAGTGCATGAGTAAATGGATGAGTGCATGGCTAGTGGCTAGATGAATAGCTGAGTGCAACAGCACTGTCTGGCTGATTCTATGAGTGCATAGATAGTAATGAATGAGTGTACAAGTAGTCCCTGTGTGATTGCATGAGTGCATTTTTACTATCTGTTTCATTCAATGAGTGGCTGGGTAGTCGCTGGGTAATTCTATTAGTGCATATCTTTTCTATGTATGTATCTGAGAAGTCATTGGATAGGGAGTTTAATACACACCTGTCCTGTATAATGAGGAGTAAATAACTTGCAATTAAAGCACTTTTATTGCTCTATGCAGTTTCGTAAAAAGTAAGTGTGATACTGCTTCTCAGAAATATGATGATAGTTTTCAAATAGTGTAAAGGATCAACATTATTTATATTCGAAACAAATACATATAATTGCATTTTAAACATTTTTCCAGGTTATTATGCATATTATATTATGTATTCTTACCTTTCAAGTAATTTAGATACATTACACAGTAGAACTATTTTAGAGTAGTATTGTCCTAAACAGCATTAAAACTGTTTTCAAACTTCAACAGTAGCTACAATAAAAAAGAAGAAAAACTGTTATTTAATAATAATATATTACAGAAATTATAATATTATATTTTTAAGAACATAACATAAATTTAGAATTACATAACATTTTCAGTTTCCCTTTTTTGCTGTTCTCAGATTCCACTTAACTTCACCATACACAGTGATTTCAATGTAGTATCTTCATTGGCCAGCAGGGAAAAAAATAATCAAATGGATTGTACAAAAAAAAACCTCATCAGCATAGTACATCATTATCAATATGTGTACCTATGTGTTTTTCTATCTACACGTTGTTAATTACTTCTTTCATCTACATTAACTCTATTATTTATCTCAAATACATTTGCCAGAATATAAGACTCTCAGTTACATCTGGTACAATATAGAAAACAAATATATAAACAAATTTTCCAAATGTAATATCAATTAGTGCAAATAATAATCAAAACACTAATTATATATACTAATAGTTTGTAGTGCTGTCTACTTTCTGTTCACATCGTCCCAATAGGCCGAATGATGTACTCAAAACTTTGGCTGCAAAAATAACAAATATGAATTTGGTAATTCATAAGGCAATCTAGGTTTGAATTGCAAGTGGGCATCATTGCAATGCGTCCATCCTTTATTACACTCTAAATACACAGTATAGTGCCCAGATGTTGTAGCAGGTCCATCATGGAAAATACTAGCCACGGCTGTAAAAGTTCTTCCTGAAATAGAAATTTGACTTGCATTAAAAGTTTTAATTTTTGTTTCCAATTTTCTTCCATTTGCTCTACAACGTTGTAGCATTAAAATCAGATATTTTCCAAATCTTTCTATATGTAATGTAGACAACATCTCTGATCTACAATGCGAACACCTCATATCCTGATTGGCTGTTTTTATCAATTTGTTAAAAGGTACTGATTTGCAGTTTGGTATTGTCAAGTATATGAATCGTTCTGTTTGTATTTCAGTGGTAGAAGTAAATGAACACTCTTCACACTTATGATCTCATCTGTAACTTAGTCCAAATAAGTTTTCTGTCTGTATTCCTTCATATTCTAATACTCCAAGCATAAGCATTAGAAATTCTAATGCTTTTTACTTCTTTTGAAATACATGATGTAGTAAAAAACAGAATCTTTTTCACGATCTCCCATGATTTCATGATGAAGATCTGGTATATAAAACACAACATTCAGAATCACATTAGCATAACAATTGATACCTGAACTATTTTCCAACTGGTATCCTACAATGTCATCAACAGTTTCCATTTTCTTTTTCTTTACGCCTTCAAGTTTCTCTTCAATTATTTTCCTTTTTTGAACCTCAGTTGAATGTTTGACATATTTCCATTTTGGACACACTACACGTTTCTCATATATGGGATATTCACTTAAATATTTCATATAAAGTCTTCTTAAACGATTGTACTCTCTTACACAATTTGCAACAGCGCTAACCTTTTTCTCATCAAAATCTATCAAATACAAACCAGACAATGTTCTTATTCGAGGCAATGCAACATATGCCATTCCCTCTTTAAACACTATACTTTAAATATTTACAAAAGTACTGTCTATACTTAAATCATGAGATTTATGAATTGTTACTGCATATGCTAAAGACAGAGGAAACTGTTGTCTGCGAACATACAATTCTTTTACAAGCAATAAACGTACAACACAGCGCCCAATCTGTCTTACCTCTTTAATTTGATCAAATTTTATAATCAAAAATTCTATTCCATCTCTATTCTGAAATTTTACAAAATCAACAACTTTTCCCATTGCCCAATTTACTAAACCTTCTTCTACATTCAAATTACACCGCAAAATTACCCGACAGTTTATAAATACATGTAAAGTCTTTTCTAAGCCTGAAGTTTTAGATACAGACTTTTCCAAAGAATACAATTTAGCCTGTAGTTTCTCTGTAAGAAGACTAGTCTCTCCCTGGTGTTCAATTTTATCAATAGCTTCAATTTCCACTATTTGTTATTTTTCCAGTTTCAAAAGTTGTTGATTAAATGTAGAACACTCTTGCAGTGTAGGCATTAGGCAAACTATAGACTTCTTTTCTCCAAGCATGTTGTACATTTCTTCAGCTGCTGTGTTTCCAGTTGTAAACAAGTTCCTTAGTAGCCGATGTTCTAAAGCTTGTTTACCATGTTCCGTCAAGACACCAATTCTTATGTCTTGAAGAATATTTCCATAATCTTCATCACTTGCTTGTCGCATATTCCTAACAAGTTCTTTATATTCAAAATGTAACCAAATGTTCACAATTCCAATACTTCCCAAAGATTTCCTTGTGTCTTCATGGACAAGTGTTTTAAAAACAGGTTGTCCTTTTACAGGAGTAAGTTGTAGTAGGTCTCTGAATACAATTAAATGTTTTCCTCCAAACAGAACATCGTCATCTGTTTCTAAAATCTGTTGCATTCTCAAGTGTACAAAGGCAAGCATTAAGTTTGAGACCATGTTCACCTCATCAATGATTAAATTAAAAGTTTCATTTTCTTCAGTACTGTTGAGACTTCATAACAAGCTTCTCCAGATAGCTTCTGATATTCCAATTTATTATCATGTTCAACAGGTAGCATAAGTAATAGATTTAAAGTAATCCCTTTAATGTTGTGTGCTGCTAATGCAGTTGGAGTTGTTACAACACAAGATAAATGTGATTTTGTAGTTTTGTATAGATAACTGGTCAAAAATGTTATTAAGAAACTGTTTCCTGTGCCAGCTTGACCGCTGATGTACATTAGAATAGGTTTAAATGATGAACATTGGCATTCTTTTTTTTTTACGTGCACCAAACCATGTTGTATCTATTGTTTGACTTGTAGATATATTTCTTTTTGTTCAATATTTAGTTATTATTCTAACTTTTCCAACTGAATAATATCCTTTTCTGCTTGTTGCATTGCAGTATCTACCTCATTCATGGCTATTGCTGCTTCATTTTTGATAATTGGTTGTCCCAGTGGATCTTGACTCAGTGGACCAGAACTTTGACTGTCTTGAGAACTTTCTCTAGCTATTTCAGCTGCAATAGTACTTTCTTGTTCAATCTCATCATTTAACATTTGTAGATATGTAGGGAAAATTGTGCACTGAATGCTATCTTTAGTTACATTAAAAGAATCTTCATAGCAGTCAAAATCTCCAAGTAATTCTGTTTCACTATGCCAAGGCTTGAACAGTTGTAGAAATGCTAAATAGAAAAATTCCCTCTTATCTGGACTTTCGCAACTGAGTTTTCTGTGGGTAATAAGATTTCCTTTGGCATGTTTTACTAAACATCCATCACATCCAATTACTGCATATTTTTCTTCTTTTATATTTTCTTTAACTTTTCTTTGAAAGCTGTAATGTTGAAGTATTTCATACAGGCATAGGTGTTCGAGATGTGGACTCCTTTTGGGATAGAGTGTATCCAACATATTAGTTTTAACAATATCTGTACTTTCTGGTTCATTCTGTGCTAAGTATTCGATTTCTTGTAAAGATTTCAATACTCTATTTCGTGTGGAGGCAAGACCTAAACTTACCCAAATGATTCCTCTTGACTTTTAATATAAACTGGCAGAGCTCAAGCGATCCGAACATTCATAGGATCCAATCTCTCGATGAGAAAGCATTTTCAAGCTAAAGCTGTACAATTTCTTGCTAAGACTCTTCTCTTGTGAAATTTCTTCCCACATTTCTTTCATCTGTCTTTTCAGATTTGGTTATATATGATGTAACATAGCGAGCAACAGCAATTGAATTATCTGCAACATATTGAATATCCATGTTTGCATTCCACATTTTCAAAATAACTGGATTGTAGTCATTAATGTACTTTGAATCTTCTGTTCTTTTTAAGTTGTATGTATTCTTCGGAGATTTCCGAGTTATTGTATGCCTTACTGCTGACAAAAAAACTATTTACTCCTCCTTTAGAAATTATTGGATGTGGGAATCCAAAACTAAATTTTGTATAAAATTTCCCTTTACACTTGTATTTTTGTCTACAGTATTTCCCACATCGATGACTTCGAAACCGTAAAACGTGTTGTCTTAAGCTTTATCTCCTCCATCTCTTGGAATGACACATGTAACATACTGTTCGATGAAAGAAAAACAGTTTAATCAGTATCAGTTCCAAATTTAGGAGCATTCTTTATCCATAATAGCATGTGTATATGAGGAGCACCTCTGGCTTGGTACTCTTTTCACCAAACGGAATCAGTTTCTTCTCCAAGAGGAAGAATATTTTTATTGCAGATAAACTACATCATACTTTGAAACCTATGGTTAAAATACCTGCAGACATTTACAGGATCCAAGGAACAGAGTTCTCCAGGTGTCTTCAATTCAATATTTTTAACATTTGAATTTGCTTCTCATTGAAATTTAAGTAAATCTTCCCACGCATATTCAGCACAGCTAAGTGTTACAAACAATGTAGGTGTACCTACGTTTCTTAGCATACATTTAAGTTCCCCGTGATGATGAAACCAATATTCATTGGTACCACATTGACACACCATCAAATTAATTAACTGAGATTCTAAATTTTCATCTCTTTGTTGAACTTTGTCCATGAATTCTTTTGCAGAAACATGTGGAAGATCAACTCCTGTTTTAATATGTGGTTCACTGTATATGAAAGTGCAGACAAATCATTTTCAAACAAAAGATGAAATATATATGGAATGCACTGTCAAAATCTTGGATCTTCAGAGTACAATCTTGTTGAGCGGTATTCTGAAGCTGGAATCCGTACAGCTCGCTCATCAAATCGTCCACCTTCTCCAGTGGGGAATAGCTGTGGAAAACAACGAGCTTCTAAACTTTTTCCCATACACTGATGGGAGTTCCCTTTGCTTCTTTCATTTAAAATAATTCAATACTGTTTTCTATCATTTCTTTTGAATGTAGAGGATGTACAGTATAAGGTTCATAAATCTCTTCACTCCTGGACTTGTCCACTTTTTCTATTTGGCCACTTGAAATTTCTGTTTCATCTTCTAAGCATATTACCTGTTCATCAACATTTACATTCTAATAATAAATGTTATTCTGTACCAGATATAATTTAGCCTTTTGAAGTTTATTAACATCTACAAACTCTTGCCACATTTTTTTGACTCTTTTTTGGTACACCATTTACTAGAATAACTACTGGCTCATTTTCCTCCCTGTCTACACCAACAGTTTCAATATTTTTCTTAAAATCTAAAGGTAAGTACACAACTCTTCCTTTCAGACCTCTTTGTAAATCTGTTGGTGGCAGCTTACCTGTTTTAGGCTCCATACGAACTATGGCTTGAAATGGGTATACAGATTGAATAAGAATGGACTCACATGCATTCAAATTCACCAGTTCCTGAGGAATAGCTACCAACTCTAAGTTGATATGTACTGCTCTAGCTGGCATTTTGTTCTCTTTTAATTTGTTGTAACAGTATTTACAAATAACTTGATCAGTAGCCAACTCAAACTGACCTTCTACCAACAAATAAGCACCAAATTGCTGCCACTATCATTGTTTTCCTTTTCACTTTTTAAATATAAATCAACATTTCTAGTTTGACTTCTATAGTGAGTACATCGACAACAAATACAAACATAGGGGCCTATTAGGATGACGGGCGGACTTTCATCCACCCGCCACCCTAGCGGTGCTGGGACCGGCCAGCCATGGGTACCCCCCAAGTGCAGCCCCCCACCCCCCCACCCCCAGGGGGCCCGCAACGGGTCCCCAAAGGCATTCTCCACATGCCTTTCCATGGCGGAGTCTCCGCCATGGAAAGGCATGTGACCGCCATCATCCTAATATGGATGGCGGTGCCTGCAAGGCACCGCCACCATATTGCACGCCTTTTCCGCCCGGTAGGCAATCGGGCGGATTGTAATCGTAATATGGTGGGGGGGAATGTTAGGCGGGCGGTCAAAAATGGCAGGCGGATCGCCACCGCCATACGGGCGGCGGCGATCCGCCCGACATCATAATGACCCCCATAGTTTGGTTTTTCAGATGAAACTGTCTTAAACTTTGTAATTTCTTCTGCAAACTCATCAATACTATCTCTTTCCGGTATTCTTCAACACCTGCACTTATCAAGCTCTCACTTACTCTACACTCCTCTTGTGAACCAAAAAAACAAAACTGTATATCATCACAAACCTTTTGTACATCTGATACTGAACCATGCACAAGAGCTGTGTTCATTTCACTTAAACATAATGCAGGAGTTTTTACATAGTAGAGTCTCCTTACTAACTTCCGCATTTCTAAGTGGTGTACTGCTAACATTCTTAAATGATGAAAAGTACTTTGACACACTTTTCTTGAAAGACAAGCCAGAGAATGACCCTGCAATTTAGTATATTTTCTTATTTTACATGGATCGAGACCTTGTAACATCTTAATCTTCTGTTTAAGACTTTTTTTTGCATATTCTCATTAAAAAATCATAATTTGTCAATAGATTCCTGTAGAATACTGCAAATACTGCTACAATCCCACTTATATACAGAAGCTTGTGTACACTTCCCTTGAATTTCTTCAGCTATTACTTCTTCCACACTCCTAACAACCATTTTTTCTTTTGGAATAGGACAACCATCTTTCATCTCATAGCATCGACCACTAGTATCAACTGCATGTACTAATGTGTTCTGTTGAAAATAGCTTTCTTCATTAAAGAAAGACTCAGTACTAGAAGTGTGCTTCCATTCACCAGTAAAAGTTTTACAAAAGTTACTTCTATTAACAAGTCTTTTTCTTTTGTTTTTCTCCTTCATAAACACAATTGTTTTATCCAATGTTCTCATTCTCTTCAATACTAATATACATAATTTTCGTTTGAATTCAAAAGCAGTATCTACTACACTTTCAATGTGTTGCTTCTTCTAATACGCTGCTGATCTTCTTTTATACTTTTTACAATCTTTTAATAAATGTTGAATTACTCTAATTCGAAACATTCTTATACGTATCTCTTTAAATTGTTTTTGTCTTTTAATAACGTGTTGTTTTTCCAAAAACTATTGTTTTTTCCATTACAATTCTTCTTTTCCGTGTGCTTTGTTGTAAAACTTTTCCTTTTCCTTTCATTATTATTGTCTTTCTTTAATCTATCTGCATCTGTTTTAAGAAACTGTTTAGTGCTCTTACCAGAACAGACTTTATCCTGAGTAACATTTTGGTCTTTTTCTAATGCACTCTTTTTTTTACTTTTCTTTAAGTAGTTCTGTTTTTTTTGTTGTCTTCTCTTTTCATGTTTTCTTGCCATCTTCAATTTGTGATCCAAACAAAAAAAATGTCTAAAAACCAAAGAACAGTTTCAATAGTTTGTTACATCAATTAACAATATTTAATTAATTACATGTCAATATTCATAATACCTAGTAAGCAATTACTTACAATTACATTGCTATTCTCTTTAAAACAAATTAAAAAACAAAAGTGTAGAAACAAGCAAGAGAACTGCAGAAAGAGGAAAAAAGGTGCTGAAAACGAAAAAGTGGCAGAAAGAAAAAGAAAGGTTTATAAACAGCAAAAAGAAATACACAAAGAACCACACAGCTACTGAAAAATGTGAGAAATGCAGAAAGAGGCAACAGAGGTGCAGAAAGAGACAATAGGGGTACACAAAGAAACAACAGAGGTGCACAAACATGCAAGAGAAGTGCACAAAGAGGCAAGAGAGATGCAGAAAGAGGTAAGAGAAGTGCAAAACAGGGAAGACTGGTGCAGAAAAAGGCAAGAGAGGTGCAGAAAGAAGCTTGAGAGGATCAGAAAAAAGAAAGAAAAGTGAATAAAGAAACAACTGATGTTCAAAAACAAGCAACAGAAGTGAAGAAAAAGACAAGAGAACTGCAGAAAGAGGAAGAAATGTGCAGAAAGAGGCAAGAGAGATGCAGAAAGAGGCAAGAGCGGTTCACAAAGAGGCAACAGAAGTGCTAAAAGAGGGAAGAAGGGAAAAGAAAGAGGCAACAGGATTACAGAAAGAAGCAACAGAGGTGCACAAAAAGGCAACAGGGTGCAGAAAGAGGAAAAAAAGAGGTTCAGAAAGTGACAAGAGACGTGCAAAAAAAAAGAAAGAGACGTGCACAAAATTGGCAAGCGAGGTGCACAAACAGGTGAGCGAGGTGCAGAAAGAGGGGTTCAGAAAGAGGCATGATTGGTGCAGAATGAGGCAACAGAGGTACAGAAACAGGGAAGAAGGGTACAAAAAGAGGCAAGAAGAGTGCACAAAGAAGCAACAGAGGTGCAAAAAAGGCAAAAGATGAGAAAAAAGGAATAAGAGATGTACAGAAAGAAGCAAGAGAGGTACAAAAAAGGGCAAAAGAGGTACGGAAAGAAGTCATGGACGTGTTGCAAGAAGCAAGAGAAGTGCAGAAAGAAGCAAGTGAGCTCCAGAAACAAGCAACTCAGGTGTACAAAAAACTAAAAGAGGTACAGAAACAGTCAAAGAGGTAGAGAAAGAAGCAAGAGAAGTACAGAAAGAAGCAAGAAAAGTACAGAAACATGCACACAAGTGCAGAAAGAGAAAAGAAGTGCAGAAAAAGGCAAGAGAGGTGCAAAAAGTGGCAAAAGATGTGCAGAAAGAGGCAAAAGGAATGCACAAAGAGGCAAGAGAGGTGCACAAACAGACAACAGAGGTGCAGAAAGCGGAAAGAACGGTGCAGAAAGAGGCAAGAGGAATGCAAAAAGAAGCAACAGAGTTGCAGAAAAAGGCAAGAGAGGTGGAGATAGAGGCAAAGAGGTACAGAGAAGTGCAGAAACGAACAAGACACATGCAGAAAAAAAGCAAGAGATTGGCAAGAGAGGTGCCAAAAGAGGAAAGAGAAGATACAGAAAGACTCAAGAGATGTGCACAAAGAGATAAGAAGGGTGCAGAAAGAGGCAAGTGAGGTGCAGAAAGATGGAAAAGGGGTGCAGTAAGAGGCAAGAGGGTTGCATAAAGAAGGAAGAGAGGTGCAGTAAGAACCAAGAGAAGTGCAGAGAGAGCCAAGAGAACTGCATAAAGAAGTAAGACGAGCACAGAAAGAGGCATGTGAGTTACAGAAACAGGGCAGAGGGGTGCAAAAAGAAATAAGAGAGGTGCAGAAAGAGGCAAGAACGGTCCAGAAAATGGAATAGGGGTGCAGAAAGAGGGAAAAGGGAAGCAAAAAGAGGCATGAGGGGTGCAAAAAGAAGCAAGAGAGGTGCAGAAAGAGGCAAGAGAGGTACACAAAGAGGCAAGAGAGGTACAGAAAGAGGGAAGAGGGGTGCAGAAAGAGGCAACACGGGTACAGAAAGAGGCAAGGTGAGTTCCAAAAGAACCAAGAGAGGTGCAGAAAGTAGCAAGAAAAGTGCAGAAAGAAGCAACAGAGGTGCACAAAGAGGCAAGAGGAGTGCATAAAGAATCAAGAGATGCACAGAAAGGAAAGTGAGGTACAGAAAAACGTAAGAAATGTGCAGAAACACACAAAAGAGGTGTAGAAAGAGTCAAGAGAGCTGCAGAAAGGGGAAAGAGGGGTCAGAAAGAAGAAAAAGGTGCAGAAGGAAACAAGAGCAGTGCAGAAAGAAGCATCAGAGGTGCAGAAAGAGACAAGACGGGTGCTGAAAGAGGCTAGAGAAGTGCCGAAAGAAGCAACAGAGGTGCAGAAAGAGTCAAGAGAAGTCCAGAAAGAAGCAAGAGAACTCCAGAAATTCAAAACAGCAATCTTTGCAATGTTACTGTTGTAAGTCTCACCATGTTCCTGAAAACAGGCATTTATGAGTCTGCACCTTTTGCTGGTGACATCATACATAAACAAAACATACAATAGTTGTATACCTGTGTTACACACATGTAGTATCTTCAGATATATAACATGTATGAGAATACATGTGCAAATAGAGACATACCTCAGTCACAAGACCATGCAGACCTTTAAACTTAACAGACTGCACTTCCCATTCCAAGCAAACACCTAAAGTCATACGGCATACTCCAATTATACCTTTCCACAGACTCATACAAAATAGCCTAATCTCTAATCCATATACCAACATGTCTTAAACCACACTTTTCTCTTGCAGCTTCACTATTCATCGACTACTCAGAATGTTGGGCCTAACCAAAAATAAAACAGCAATCCTTCCGATGTTACTGCTGTAAGTCTCACCGTGTTTCTGAAGGCATGCATGCATGTGTCTTTGCCTTTTGCTAGTGAATGAATGAATGAATGTTTTTTTTTGTGCATAATTACTTAAAATCATTGCAAAGTTGCAGTACATTATCAAAATTGCACTAAAATACGTGTCTCACGCCATTATAATACATATGTTTGATCGTGTATAAAAAATAGAAAGTGTCATTTGATCAGCGGTGACAGACCATTTCTAAAATGTGGGTTTTGTTCTAAAATTCATTGGTTTTCTAAAATTACATATTAGAAAAGTCCCTGTTCAAGGGAAATTGTCACTTAGTTTGTTGCGGGTCTTATGAGTGCCATGCAGTTCTTTCCTGGAAGGGGCTCCTCACCCTTTGTTTCCTTCTGTTGTTACCGGAGGCTCGACAGTTGCAACTGCACACTTTTCCTCTGTGCTGTTTTCGATTAGGACCCTTCATGTCATATTCATAAATTTGCCAAATTTGCCCAGGTCCATGGGCTCCCTGCTGCACTGGAGCAGTGCCACTGCATCAGTGCATTTTTCTGGTCCCGTGCCTTAGGAACATTGGTTTTAACAGTATACGTCTATGTAATGCGGGGCAGCAGCAGCATAGTAGGTGTACCAACAATTCTGCTCTATAGTTGCACAGCCTGCATCTGACTATATTGTTCAACGATTTCCAGCCCGGGTTCAATTCTTTTATTGGCAGGGGGACTAGGCGCACCCGTTGAATTTCTTTCAAGCACTTCCTTCCTAGGGGATTATTCATATATTGCTGGATTATGTGCGACTCGTATGCTGTAATTAAGCCGGCCAACCCTCTGATGGCTTTCAGTCTTGCTATATCTTCACTCCTTGATATCTGGGTGGTGTGATTATTTAGCACCCTCTTTATTGCAGGGTAGTTTAGTTCTTCTTGGGACCAGGATGCTGTGGATAAGCCCAACTCAGCCACTGTCTCCAGACAGTATTTCTGCCATGGGTTTGAAGCCCCCTCAAATATAGTTCTCAATACCTCCTTAAGGGATCCTTTCTGGGCTTTTACTGTCTTGAAACAAAATTTAACCAATGTGCTCCTGCATTTGTATTGTTGTTGTACCAGGCCAAACTCGAGCCCAATCAGGGCTTTCGTGTGTACTTGGGGAGCCTAAAAAGCCTTTTGTAACACTGGCACTGGGCTTTTTCCATCATCTTTTCCGTCTTTCCTGTGAATGCCTGTGATGCGTACCCTGCAACAGCGAGGAGTTTTGATTTTGTCCCTCTCATGATGGGTTTCGTAGTAGGGCTGTGTAGTTTACCTTGAAGTTTGCACAGGGTGTAGATGGTGACTTGTATTTTGACTTGCGTCTTGGCCTGGTGCAAGGTTGCCTTGCCTTTGTTGATCAGCCACGCTCCTAGGTAGTGGTATGCTCTTTCTGTGGCTATGTTGTTGTTGCCCAGTCTCCACTTTAAGCATGTTTTCTTTAGATATTTACCAAACACCACAACTTACGTTTGCTGGGGTTGGCCACAAGTTTGTTTTCCTGGTTGTAGCTGTTTAATACATTCAACCCTCTTTGCAAACCTACTCTGGTGTGATCGAGGATCACCAGATCGTCAGCATACTGAAGTATGTTTAGTCGTTGCTGTCCGAATTTCGGGATTGCCAAGCTTGCTCCTTGTATAGCTTTCCCCAAGTCTGCCATGTAAAGGTTGAAGAGCATAGGTGCTAAAACACAGCCCTGCTTTAGGCCTCGGTCAGTTGACAATTTGTGTGTGACCGTATCCCCAACCAATTTGATTCTTACCCAAGTATTGGTGCACAGTGACATAATTGCCTTCA
Source organism: Calotriton arnoldi (assembly GCA_963921515.1). NCBI lineage: Eukaryota > Metazoa > Chordata > Amphibia > Caudata > Salamandridae > Calotriton > Calotriton arnoldi. Next base: position 378,819 of record CAWUFW010007714.1, read on the forward strand.
GTAGTTTGCCGGGGATCTTCCAGCTGGACAATTTATGCCATAGCTTACTTCGGTTTACCCCGTCGAAGGCGGCCGAGTAGTCTACAAAGCATGCAAATACTTGCAGGTTTTTACTGGAGTTTGCCTGTTGTGCCAGGAACGAGAGAGCCATAATGTTGTCTATAGTGAAACAGCCTTTTCGAAATCCAGTCTGTTAAAAAGGTAGTATTTCATTGTCCTCTATTCAGGCTGTTAGTTCCTGTAGCAAAGTACTGGCATATGCTGTGCCTTCGATATCTAACAAGGCAATGAGTCCATAATTTCTTGGGTCGTTTTTTGCTCCCTTCTTGTGTATTGGCTGCAATAGCGAGCCACGCCAAGCGTCTGGCACATCTCCCAAGGCTCTGCATTCCATGTACAAAGATGATAACAGCTCGGCCCACCCCTTAGGGCCCTGCTTGAACAGTCTGCCCGGTAGGCCATTTGGACCAGGGGCTCCATCCTTTTTATCCTTTTTATGACCTTTATAATTTCTTTCAGATCCTGGGCTTGGCCCCCCTCGTCTGTCTGGTCATCTCCCTCCACTTCAGCCCCTTCTGATCTGGGGAAGCTGCTGACATTTTGGCCTCCTGGTTTCGTTGTGTATATTTCTGCCATATGGTCCAGCCAGGCTTCTGCTGTGACTGCGTTCCGCCTGTCTGTTTTTGTGTTTTCCATCTTGGCTATATACTCCCAGAATTGCTTCTGTTTGTTCGGTTTGCATAAATCAAATAGTTTGATCCATTCCTTCTCCATTATCTGGCATTTTTCATTCCATATTAAGTGTTCGTGGTTCCACTGGGCGTCTTTATAAGCTTTTTTGATATGCCCGTCTGGCTTGTCTTGTCTGAGGGTGCGGGTGCTGTTCTTCAGCTTTTTGTTGTATTTCCTGGTTTGTTCTTGTTGCCCCACCGATTTGGCGGTTGTATTCCTTGCCCCTTTCAGTAGGGCAGCTCGCAGTTCTTCGATCCAGGTGTCCCAACTCCTGATGTCAGGGGGGAGAAGCTTACTATGTCCCTTATGTGCAAATCCCAGCTTCCAAAATTCCCAATTCAGGACCGTGTAGTGGTTCCATCTAATCCTCTTCACTAATTTGTGCTCCTCCCACCCATGTATGCTACTTATGGGCACCAATTCTTCACGGCAATCGCACTGGAGATTGAATTCTGCGATAAGCATTGCATGGTCACTTGTATCGTGTTGATGTATCTGGAAATCCAGAATTCTGTTCCACATACTTTTCCTTATGAAGATATAATCAATTGTGGTTTGATTGTTGAAGGTCAAGAGGTTTGAAGCATTGGGACTATGTTGCTCAGTCCAGGCCTGAACTGAGATTAGACCATACGACCTTAGAAAGTTATTGAATTCTCTTTCCGCCGGTGAGCCTTGACCGTTGTCCGGACTCAGGTGGTGGAGATTGAAGTCCCCAGTAATAGTCAAGTTCAAATGGGTGAATTCACAGAGTACTTCCTCTAGGGTTGCGATCATCCGTTTGGTGTTTGCCAATTTTGGAGCTCCGTTATGAATTAAGGTATACATTGATGATTAAGAGTTTTTTTCTGGATTTACCATCCCATAGGCCGTTTATCACAATACACTGTGCAGTGTCCGTTGGTCTCCCAATCTCTTTAGTTGAGATCTCTTCTGCGTGTTTCACATAGATTGAGAGAACACCTGAGGGCCTACCATGAGCATGTAGTTTCCTGGCTGGTACGTGGATAACGGCAAAGCCTTGTAGGTGGATGTCCTCAATGGCCCAGGTTTCCTGCAGGCAGAGAATGTCCCCCTCCTGGATCTTTTCCATTGCAGAAATACTATTTCTTGTGCTTAAAATTCCTGCCACGTTCCATGTTATGAGCCTCAGGCTTGTCATGTGGTCTCTTTTTGCCAAACCCTTGAATTTCTTTTGTAATGGAATTGCGACGTGTGACTTATTTTGCGCTTTAGGGCTAGGAGTACCGCTCGGTGTGGCCTCCGTGCAGTGTGGTGGCTTTTCTGGGTGCCATTCTTGTCAGAAATCTGTGCCAGCCTCCGTCTGCTGAGTTCCTCTCAAGTACTATCCTCTCACTGTGACCCTTTTTTGTTGTGGAAGCTCGACAGCGTGTCTACGGGGTGGGTCCCTTTTAAGAAGCTTTGTGTCTTTGAATCGTTTCTATGCTGTTCGGTCAAGCCACCCTCTTGTGTGACTAGCACATATGGGTATTTAATTCCCAGACCACTATGCCCCATTTTTCGAAACTAATCTTTTCTCTTAGAACCATGTCGGCTTGGGTTGATGACTTCCATGTTGTTAATGTGTTTTCCATAGTAGGTTGCTGCTTATTCACCTCGAATTGTATACTGAGGAGGTCTTTGTTCATTATTTGTACTAACGAGGGGATGTGATGAAGCAACTTCAGAATATTTCCCCTGTTAAGGGACTCTGTCTTTCCACGTGACATGTACTAGGGGCAAAACATGACTTTCTGTGAAGTCAGTGTATGAATCATGTGGTTTTCTTCAGTGTTTGACTGTGCTCCTGAGGCTCTGTTCTCTATTGGATGCATTTGGGTTTGCTCCGCTAGTGTTCCATTTCTGTCAGACCCTGCTCCCTCTATGGTCATTTCCTTTCGTTCCGTCCGCTCTTCCTGCGACGCCTGCCAGGCAACGTCTGTGCCCTGAAGTCTTGTTTGTCTCGGGCTTCCTCTGCTCACCGCGAGCTTGGGCGTGTGAATGGGTTTCGAACTGCTCCCCGCTGCCCCTTGAGTTGGCCCTGACTCTGTGCCGTTGTGGGATTGATCAGGGATTGAATTCCTGCATACTTTGTCGTCCTCAGATAATGTTGAAACATGAATTTGTGTGTTCCTCGTCGTGGGCCTTCTCTGTTTTTCAAAAATCGGAAAAAGCTTCCTGCTAGGAGATATTTCGTTTGTGGGGGTTGTCTTCCCTTCCATGGGTGGATGCTCCCAGATCCTTTGTGCTTGAATTTGCCTGTTCGTTTTTTGTCTCTTCTTTAGTCTTTGTTTCTCTTGTCTGGACAGGGGCTTGCTATCCTTTGTGGTGGAGGTGGCGGACCTTGGACTATTGGAGCACCTGATATTGGGGAGCTCTTCCGATGTATCCACCCGTTGATTCTGGCTGTTAATACTCCGTTTTAGCAAATTGTGAACATTCTTGGGGTTCAAGTTGGCAGGGAAGGCGATGCTGAGACTGTTAGTTCAATTTGCCCTGTACGTTGTTGCCTTGCATGGGCTCTGTTGGGGGTTGGCAATTGCTAGGGCCACCTCTGGGCTGGCTTCTTTCCTCTGGGTTATTGAGCTACATTGTGTCCCTTGCACCTCTGTGCTTTCTGCTGTGGCCATGATGTTGGCCTTTGTTTCTGAGTTGATATTTACTCTGTTGCTTAAGCTGAGTTTTTTCAAGTCCATGACCAGCGTTGTCAAGACTTCCGGGAGCGTTGAGAGTTTTTCAAGGACGACTCTGCATTTGCAGTCCTTGATGTTTGCATGTTTTTCTAGCATTTCTAGCTTGAGGCTTATATTTGCAATGGCCAAGGCTATAGTTTGCATTGTGTCCATTTGGACCTCTAATTTGTGTGACTGCCAATTAAGGGCATTTATGGCTGCCATAAGTGTATCATTAATCGAAGACAACCAATTGCTTTGTTCGTTAGAGTCAACCTCGCTGATCTCTGTGCATTCCTCCTGCTTGTTTTTGGGTGACCTATCGGTTAGGACCCTCCTAGCCGCAAACCAGGTAGCTTGTTGCTGCTTTTCCCCTGGGGACTGTGCCTTAAGGCTGTCTCTGCTGGTGTCTTCCCACCCGTTTGAGTTCTGGGTGCTGGTTTGGGGAGGGTCCAATTCTATTGTGTCGCTGACCACCACGGCGACTCTGGCTAGCAAGCCATGGTTGTCTGTCCTCAGGACCCTGTCTATTGTCATATGGGACGGGCTTGGACTCAAGGCCTTTAGGAGTGAGTCCCTAGATAAGTCCTGCTCCATTCAGGGCGTACTTGTCAGCTCAGAGGAGAGCTCAATCACACTGTTCTCTTCTCCACTTGTCAGTAGGGATATGCTGTAAGTGGGCCCTTTGGTGGCGGTGTCCGTTTTGTGTATACTATGTGTGCCCCACGCTGTGCCGTTGGAGATGCATCCCCGCTGTCCCTACTGTCCTGATGAGTCTGTTATTGTGCGTTTCTCACTGATTGGCCATCCTTTCCGCTTTGATTGTTTTTGGGCGTGGCTTCGAGGCTGCCATCCGAGGTTGTGCCCGGGGTTGTGTCTACTCTCCTGAAGTAGTCGTCCAAGGTTTTTACCCTCTTCTGGGCGCTCTCTGGGGCTCTCCCCCTCCCTCTGGGTTAATGTGTTTAGCCCCCTTTTACCATGGTCACCACCCTGCTCTGCAGAGATGCTCGGTGGCAATTTTCCAGTCAATTTTCCAGCCAATTTTCCAGCCAGCTGTTAAAATGCCTGAGGTCTTATATTTGGGTCTTTTGGGTCTTCGACGTGCGCCACCCGGGTTCCCTCTCCTTAGATCTGTTGGTCTCTGTGATCTCCGTGGAGGGCGTTCCAGGTGGTCGTCCAAGTTGCTCATTGGGCTCAGATGAAAGGCTTGTGTGTGGTCCAGGTAGTCCAGGGGTTAGTTCTCCGGCGTCCTTGGAGTCCTGGTTGCCACCGATATAGCTGTACTGCTATATTGCTGTACCATCTGTTTCAGACTGTTGGCCTGGCTGCTCACTGGGGGCAAGAGCCCACCTTGTCTACAAGCTGCACCCAACCCTGGGCGGGCAACCTCCGCAGCACAGGGGCTCTGCGGTCGCCGCCACCGCTGTTGCGGGGGATGGCACCTTGGCCCTCTCCTCCTCTTCTCTGTACCTCTGTACCTCTGTGCTTATTGAGGCAGAGGTTTGCAGTATCTGGTGCTAGGCTGGCTGGTGGGAGATCCGTGAGGCCGGTGGAGCACACAGCGTATGTGTGGCACGAAAGCGGTGTTTGGCGGAAGGAGGGCAATGAAAAGCAGGAACACCAGAATGAGCAGGTAAAGCAGATAATGCAGCCAGAGGGGATGCAGAACGGGATGCAGGGTGAAGCGGACCCGAGCGCTGGACTGGGGAAGTGCCGAAGCTCGAGCAGGACTGGCATGGGCGCAGGCACAGGTAGGACAGGCACGGGGCAGGCGTGATCCCAAACCCCCCCATGTAACCCTGACCAACCGACCAACCCCCCGCCGCGCCCCACACCAGCAAACGCTCACCAGAAAACACAAACGCTCACCAGTATAGTGTAGGTGCTCTCAGCTCTCCTCCCCAGGCCCAGACCGGGACCGCCACCCACTGCACCGCACCGGACTACCCCGACTCTCCGCCCGCTCATCTTGCTTCCCAGCACACGTGACCACTCCTCGTCACTCCCACTCCCTCGGCTCTCCATGCATGCGGCTGTGCCTTTTGCTAGTGCCATCATACATAAAAGAAACATACAAATAGTTGTACACCTATGTTTCTGACATCTAGCATCTTCAGATAAATAACGAGTAAGAATACATGAGCAAGTAGAGACATACCTCACTCACAAGACCGTGCAGACCTGAAAACTTCCTAGACTACACTTCCCATTTCAAGCAGACACCTACATTTATACAGCATACTTCAAATGTACCTTTCCAGAGACTCATACAAAGTACCCTAATCACTAATCCCTCTTCTAACATGTCTTAAAGCTCACTTTTCTCTTTAGTTTTCTCTGACTCCTAAGAACGTTGGGCCTAACAAAATTTAGAACAGCAATGCTTCCTATGTTTCTGTTGTAAGTCTCACCATGTTCCTAAAAACATGCATGCATGTGTCTGTACCTTTTGATAATGCCATCATATATAAAAGAAACATACAAATAGTTGTATACCTGTGTTTCAGATGTCTATCATCTTCAGATGTGTAATACGTGTCAGAATACATGTGCAAGTAGAGACATACCTCACTCACAAGACCATGCAGACCTTAAAACTTCATACACTACACTTCCTATTTCAAGCACACACCTAAATTTATACAGCATATTTCAAATGTACCTTTTCAGAGACTCATACAAAGTACCCTAATCACTAATCCCTCTACTTACATGTCTTAAAGCTCACTTTCCTTTACAGATTCAGTTTTCACTGACCCCTAAGAATGTTGGGCCTAACAACATTTAGAACAGCAATGCTTCCCATGTTTCTGTTGTAAGTCTCACCATGTTCCTGAAAACATTCATGCATGTGTCTGTGCCTTTTGCTAGTGGCATCATACATAAAAGAAACATACAAATAGTTGTATACCTGTGTTTCACACGTCAAGCATCTTCAGATCCATAACATGTGTGAGAATACATGTACAAGTAGAGACATACCTGAGTCACAAGACAATGCAGACCTTTAAACTTGACAGACTGCAATTCCCATTTCAGGCAGACACATACATTTATACAGCATAATTCAAGTGTACCTTTCCAGAAACTCATACAAAATAGCCTATTCACTAACCCCTCTACCAACATGTCTTAAACCTCACTTTTCTGCTGCACCTTCATTTTTCATTGACTGCTCAGAATGTTACAACTACAAAATTTAAAACAGCAGTCCTTCCCATCTTACTATTGTAAGTCTCACCATGTTCCTGAAAGCATGGTTGCATGTGTCTGTACCTTTTGCTAGTGGTATCATACATAAAGAACAATACAAATAGTTGTATACCTGTGTTTCACATCTAGTAACTTCAGATGCATAACACATGTGAGAATACATGTACAAGTAGAGACATACCTCAGCCACAAGACCATGCAGTCCTTTAAACTTGACAAACTTCACTTCCCATTTCAAGCAGACACCTAAATTTATGTGGCATATTTCAAGTGTACCTTTCCACAGACTCATACGAAGTAGCCAAATCACTAATCCCTCTGCCAACATATCTTAAACCTCACTTTTCTCTTGCAGCTTCACTATTCAGCGACTACTCAGAGTGTTGGGCCTAGCCAAATATAAAACAGCAACCCTTCGCATGTCACTGTTCTAAGTCTCACCATATTCCTGAAAGCATGCATGCATGTGTCTGTACCTTTTGCTAGTGGCATCATACATAAAAGAAACATACAAATAGATGTATACCTGTGTTTTATACGTCTACCATCTTCAGATGCATAACACGTGTGAAAATACATGTACAAGTAGAGACATACCCCAGTCACAAGACCATGCAGTCCTTTAAACTTGACAGACTGCATTTCCCATTTCAAGCAGACACCAAAATGTATACAGCGTACTTCAAGTGTACCTTTCCACAGACTCATACAAAGTAGCCTAATCACTAATCCCTCTGCCAACATGTCTTAAACCTCACTTTTCTCTTGCAGCTTCACTATTCAGCAGCTACACAGAGTTTTCGGCCTAGCCAAATATAAAGCAGCAACCCTTTGAATGTCACTGTTGTAAGTCTCACCATATTCCTGAAAGCATGCATGCATGCATGTGCCTGTACCTTTTGCTAGTGGCATCATACATAAAAAAACATACAAATAGATGTACACCTGTGTTTTATACATCTAGCATTTTCAGATGCATAACACATGTGAAAATACATGTACAAGTAGAGACATACCTCAGTCACAAGACCATAAAGTCCTTTAAACTTGACAGACTGCACTACCCATTTCAAGCAGACAATTAAATGTATACGGCATACTTCAACTGTCATGTAGTTCCTATAAACCTATATAGAATCTGCGCGTTTAGACAACATAGACTGTGGGATTGGTGTTGGACTGATTCCAGACACCCCCACCGAGTATGTTTGCCTGTATACCAGCTAGCGCACAGTGCCACTAGAAACCCCTCTTACCAAGGAGAGAATAGTTCTTGGCAACTATTGAACATGATAACCCTGATCCCTCAGGCTCGTGGAAACAGTGCAATACTTTTCGCTCAGTCACTCGTGCTTACTTTGTCTCAGAGAGATACACAGAATAACCGGTGGGGACGTTTTTCAATAAGCATTTATTGAACCAGCGTCATTCTAGTGTAAAATAGGTGTGCTGAAACAACCATTAGACAGAAACAGATATAAATTATTAGAAGCACCAGCAGAGTAAAAGGATGGTAGATTTATACCATCGTGTTTAAACAATGAATACAGGCAAGTATATAAAATACATGACAGTAAAATGCGTACTCCTACGATGCGACCCTAACTAGATGTACATAAGTGTACCTAGCATGTATAAAGCCAAGAATCCCTCTAGGATAAAGTCAATCCCATTACCTGAATTGAGAGACTGTGGGACCCTGTTTTGGTCTCGAGATGGACACCCCGCGAGGGATGTCAGACCACTGAGAGCTGGAGTGTCTGCGGGCAGGAACCTCAGCGTTTCGTGTCAGTGTGTCAGCATGGAAGCCCTTTCCTCCTCTGACTACCTCAGCAAGATATGGTGTTTATATACCCAAAGTGGTACCCTCAGGGGTTCTACCTTGCTGTGTTATGTCGGGCTTAGGATGACGGAAGGAATGACCCTTATACATAGTTATTATGCAGGAGATGGTAGCCCTGCTGAGTTTCCAACAATCCTCATGCATAATGGATTAGGCTGGTTTTCAGAGAAAACCCTATGTCCATTAAGCAGTACCTTATCTAGGTGAAAGTTCAGTCCCAAGAACCGTTATGTAGTGTAATAGTAGGGGAGAATATAGAAGAAAGGTTAGGTGACTACCTGAGCCTATATTAGGGTACCTATATGAAACATAACACAACTTTACCTTTCCAGAGACTCATACAAAGTACCCTAATTACATTTCTCTTGCAGCTTCACTATTCAGCGACTACTCAGAATGTTACAGCTACCAAATTTAAAACAGCAATCCTTCCCATGTTACTGTTGTAAGTCTCACCATATTCCTGAAAACATGTATGCATGTGTCTGTGGCTTTTGCTAGTGCCATCATACATAAAAGAAACAGACAAATAGTTGTATACCTGTGTTTCACACGTCTAGCATCTTCACATGCATAACACATGTGAAAATACATGTACAAGGAAAGACATACCTCAGTCACAAGACCATGCAGTCCTTTAAACTTGACAGACTGCACTTCTCATTTCAAGCAGACACCTAAATTTATACAGCGTACTTCAACTGTACCTTTCCAGTGAGTCATACAAAGTACCATAATCACTAATCCATCTACCAAAGCACACATATTACTATGCACAACCTATTTCAATCTTCATTTCAGTACAATAAAACAAACTACAATATACATTCGTACATTTCATAACATATTTCAAACATCACACTTCTCTAATAATTTCCAAACTTTAACAATAATGCTTTTCAAAGTAAAAAATATCACTACAAAGACTGAAGCACTACTAAACAATACATAACACATCTTACAAATTTGTAACTCATCTTTCAAATAGTATTGCAGAATATGAAATATAAGAAACTCATAAAAGATTTTCTTTTTTACACAATAAATGTAATGCACCACTCTCAACAAGGTAAAACCAGTAATGGCAAACTTTCCCTCTCTTTCTGCACACAACTAAATGTAAGTAACAAATGAAAATGCTTCCTTCATTATTACAAATTCTGAAACACATTTCTATTGGTTAGACATATTAACCCTTTCTAAGTGTCTTTAAAAGTGCCCAAACTGGTTCTGTAATTTACTGGAGACGCGACTCCACCGCTGTGCCGCAGTGTAGCGTCGCAATGGAGCCGCGAACCCTTACGGGAGTCTAAAAACCTATTTCCAATAATACTAATATTATTTTTTAACAACACACTACTTCTAAAAATACTACTGATTGGGGAAAACTTAATTTAGTAGCATATCACTTATATATAAGTTACCACTTCACATTTTAAAACCACAGTTACATTTCAACCCTTCCCCCATTCTGTTTAATCCTAGTTTCCATAGTAACACTTTCTGCAACGTTCAACTGTACCAGAAGGTTGCAAGTTCACCACATTTTCAAATTCAGCACACAAGCTTACAAGTGCAAATAGCAGGTGTGGTTGACTTTTGCAAAATATTACCTATCCTATATACTGTACCTTTCAAACATTTTTATTAATAACCAATCACAAACATACTTCTTCAGGAAAGTAACATACATCCTATTTTTGAGTGCACAATGTTGATGAACAGCCAATCAGTTATCGGTTTTCTCAAAAACAGCATGTTCTCCACCATTTTAGATACCTTTCATTCTACCAACTGACTACCTCAGCTACAGACATCTTTTGATTCCTTCCAGACATTCCTTCAAAATTCTTACAGTATGGATTGTAGGGCACAGCTATGTTTTCTGGTGCAAAAGGTATGCTGAACACAGAGGTATTGACAAAGACCTAGGTTTGCAAAATCTGGATATTAATTGGTTTGCACAGAGAGGATTAAAGTGGCACCAATTGATGCCTTTGGTTAAAACCTTTTTGCATCTCCAACCCCCTGACCTCATGAGTGTGCACTGTGGTGGCAATGACCTAGGCACATTGACTGGGGTAGGGCTGTAATCCTAATGAAGGATACCTTTGCACAATTGATGTTGCTTTTGCCTCAAACTGTCTTTGTACACTCTAATATATGCCAAAGACAGAAATGGAAGTAGTCAAATCAATTCTGTCCACAGATAGAGAAAGCTAGAAAGAAATGTCAATAAAGCTGTTTCTGCTTACCTCTGAGACCATAGGATGGGCTCCATCTATAACAACAATCTATGTTTTGATATGCATGACATCTACAGATGTGATGGAGTTCATTTCACAGATGAAGGAAACAGAGCGTTTCTCAACAACCTTAAGCTGTGCATCCGCACTTACATGTAGCTCCAAAAAAGTCATAATGAAAATAACCCAACAATGAATCTTATTTTTTTTTTAACATACATACTCTTTTTTAATATTTTCCGGATTCGCGAACCCGTCGCGAATTCGCAAAACAAAAGCACGAATTCAATGTACTACAACACAATACACTTCTCAAATGTAACTTTAAATTTTTATTTTTTTATATTATTTCTAACTCTATCAAATTTAATGTGATTATTAACTTCAATCTCACTAGCTTTATAAAAAGGTTTACAAATTCAGCACTACCTTCTGAATTATATACTATTAAATTATTTATTTAAGATGGATCCGCGAATCCACCACAATGTTACACTGGGGGCCGCGCTGAGAGCCACAATAGGGTTGCGACTCCTATCACGAGAGAAAAAATAATAATTAATGCCCCCCAGTTCCATTGCCCGATATCGGCCCCAGGGACCCCATCCCCCGGGGCCCGGCCATTTTTTAATAATAAAAATTAAAAAAGAGCGAGAGGGGGCTGCTTGCCCCCCCCCTCCTCCCGGGCCATTTTTGGTCCCGGGGACCCCATCCCCCAGGGCTTGGCCAATCCTTTTTTTTTTAAATGAATAGGGGGGGCCTGCGTGGGCCCCCTACCTCGTCCATTTTGGGCCCCGGGGACCCCTTCCCCGGGGCTTGCCCACTGGTTGGGGACACCAATGCCCCGCGGTCCCTGCCAGCTCCCCGCCTTCTGCGGGAGCCGGCATTGCTTTTGGGCAAAGGGAGCTACTGATATGCAGCTCCCTTTGCCCAAAAGCAATTCTGCTTCGCTTCATGGAAGCGAGAGCAGTTTTTCTGCTCTCGCTTCCATGAAGCGAAGCACTGTTTGCTTTGGCATGGCGGCAAACTGCAAGGTCTCGGGGGTCGGCACCCGGGGACATAGCTGGAGAGGGCCCTGAGGGGTGGCGGTCCCCAGGGCCAAGGAGGGCTCCTAGAGGGGGGCCGCATGGCCCCCCTCCCAACAGGTTTAAAGCCCCAGAGAAATGGTGGTCCCCGGGGCCAGGGACCGCCACGGACCCCTGCACTCAATTGATGTATGCCCCGGGGAGGTGGGGGTCCCCGGGGCAGTGTGGGGGGTTTGAACCCCCCCCACTTAATTTTTTTAAAGTAGCCCCGGGGAGGTGGAGGTCCCTGGGGCTTGGGGGCCCACGAGGCCCCCCACCCAATGATAAAGCCCCGGGGAAGTGGTGGTCCCTGGGGCAGCGAGGGGAGGCAGGAGCCCCCCACACTATTTGTTTTTTAAAAACCCCGGATAGTGGCGGTCCCTGGGGCTGCAGGGGGCCTGCGTGGCCCCCTGCATATCATTAGAATAGCCCCGGGGAGGTGGTGGTCATAAATAAATATTGCCCCGGGACCTGCCCCACCCGGGGGCTCAAGAAAACAAAGCGCGGGAGACCGCGCTTCATATTTTAAAAAAATGTTCGGCGGGATTCGCGGACCCTACAGACCCCCCAGGATATTGTGGCATGGATTAGCAAATTTAGCGGCACAAATATGGAAATTTAGCAGCATTTTTGTGGCACTTTTTTTTACTCATAAGCCTTCATTTTCAGCCTGAAATCAAGTCCTAACCTCATGGGAGGGAGCTGTATTTCTCCCTGGGTTGTTCTAGTGCCCATGGATGCACCTCTGCCGGGGCACCGCTGCCTCCCGGATCCGTGAGTCAGGACACCTTTTCCTCTGGCACCCTAGGGCGCAGGATTGTAGTGGCTTATCCAAATAAGTGAGACAGACTGCATAGGGAGGTCACTTCCTTCTTACCTGATTCAGTCCTCATAGGTTGACTTAAGCATGCACCGAACACCCTGGTGCTACTCCTTGTGCATAATGCACATAGGCATCTTAAAACCTAAGAGGAAGTTGTCAGTGTGACGAAGAATACCAAGTTGCAATCAATTGCACCTGCTGAGTCTTTCACAGTAAGCCACGAAAAAAACACATCAGCTATCACTCAGGACTGGCTAAAAGCTCCTAGAACTGTACTGCCCGCATTCTTCTGTCATGACAGCATTCAGTGGGGGCGGGGCTTGGAAGTATCTTCATAAGGCACACCATCATCCACAGAGCACAAGCACTAGAGGAGCGAACTGAAAGATCTGTAGAAAAGTGAGCTGCAAAGCAAGTAATACGGAATTTAACACATAATTGCATGATATATATCTTATAAAGTATGTGTATCTGCTTGATGAGCGTTTACATCTGTATGTTTGCCTGCACTAAGCCCCAAGTCAAAAGTAAAGGTATCACATGTGTGTGTGTGTGTGCACGGAAGTGTGTGTGTGCGCGTCAGTGCGTGTGTGTGCGTGTGAGTGTGTGTGTGCGGGTGCATGCATGCATGTGTGTTTGTGTCTGTTGCACACAACTACTCATTACAAAAAAACTTTGTGAATCAGGTCCACACATTACTCCGACAGGTTACATTTCTAAACATATTTACCTACTTGGCGAGTTGTTTTTTCCCACTGATAGGGTCCTGATGAACTGTGTAGAAAGAATTGAAATCTACCCATTTACTGCATGAGAGCAAGTGCAAAAAATTGGGAGACGGTGATATGGTCGGAGGTCCACAGGCATAGTTGTTTGAGCTGTTTGTGATTTATTTTGTTTCCATTGACCCCAGCGTAAATATTACTTATAATTCACTGCAGGAAATTACCACTCACTGTTTGGACATGAGTAATCAGATATGGTAAAAAAAGGTGAGGAGTGAAGCCATCTGCTATTTGATGAATTGTGTCCAGAGTTTCATGGACCTCCAGTCGTACAAGATTAATTACATAACCTAAAATTATAGGGGTGATCAGATCCGATCTTATGTTTCGAAAGCTGGTTTCAGTTCCCCCTTGAAGGTGAAGACGTAATCATTAGCTCATCAAGACTCCATTTAGATGCAGGCAGGAGGAGTGTTGTGATGGGAGTGAAAAATGTAAGGAATTCTACCATGCATGGGGTGTTCCCCAGGAATTAGACGTTTGCCGCAGGAAAGGGGTCCATCACAGACGCGGCCGGCATGACTCGCGGGTGGGGGTCACGTGGGGAGGGGGGGTTAATTTAATAATAATAAAACTTACCTTCGCCTCTGGTCCCGCGTCGCGTCTCCTCTCTGCTCACAGGAAGCAGAAGCAGGCAGCTTCCCTCTCCTCCCCTAAGCCAATCACAACGCTGCAATGGCAGTGTTGTGATTGGCTTGGACGCTTTCCGTACAGGCGTCTATGGGGAGGCCTTTTTCTCCATGCAGGCTGAATGAAGCCTACATGGAGAAAACGGGAGAGTATGCATGTCTGGTTTAGTCGGCCCTGGGGCCGACCAAACAGTCAGCACCCACAACATTGGGCTAGCCACTCCTCCCCGACCCGCACACCCGCCCGCCCCCAACTAAACCCTTCTTCTGCTTTCTTGCAGTGCGAGAAGCAGAAACATAAATGGTACTTATACCATTTTATATTTCTGCTTCTCGCACTGCGAGAAAGCAGTGAGGTGACGCTCCTCCGCCCAAGTGGAGGAGTCGCCCCTGGTCCACCATTTGGGAATTTGTATTCAGCCTACCTTCTGTATTTTATCTGTTTCAGGTATGAAAATTCAACTATAATTCTATGCAAAATGTAGAAATTGACAATTCATAGAACATGTATGTCACTATTTCAAACTAGAAAGCTTCTTCCTTGTGGGCTAAACCTACACCTCTCACCCTGCTAGTCAACTCAGACATACCCTCTCACATCATTAAGCACTTCAAAGTTTCCACAGAGTAGCTGGGGTAGTTTAGTAGTGGTCCTTTTGGACTCTGCGCTTTTTCATATTTATATTTATGGCGCGAACGTAACCTGAAGGTATTTATTGGAGCGCTTTACCTGAACACCAGTTACTTTACACAAGGACATATTCATGTTTTTAGTGTTTAAGTGATTTGCCCAATATCACAGGATGATGAACCGACGCCAAGACACAAACCGAGTTCTCCAGTTCCAGAGTCTGCAGTTTTGACCGTAACGCCACATCCTGTCACCTTGCCTCACTCACCACGAGCTGCGTTTAAGTATGCAAGCAATGGTTTCCCTTGGTTACAGTCACTGTAATCAAGGATCTGCACCTTCCCCCTTTCCGGTTTTGCATGTAATTTGAGTCATCTCAAAGTATTTGACGTTTATGGTCTCCAAATAATGAAAAATAACCATGCTCGTGCACTTCCAATTCCTTGCATGGAATAGATATTGTGTCGCAGATCGTATTATTTGTTTTTTTACACCATCCTTCAATAATATTTTGGCAAGTTTTTTTTTGTCATGAAGCACGTGGAATTCTATGCATGGCTGCGTCTCATGTATTCAATGCGACTAACAAACACAGACTGCTTCAGTGTGAACAAGAAGTCTCAGGAATGTGTCATACTGTAATGGCTGAAAATATCATTCAAATTCCTGAACATGCTGTCGTGCTCAGTACTGACGAACTGCAGACATTCCAATAGAAATACGATATATTTTCTAACATTGTTTAATCCCATATTTACTAAATAATTTTCAAATACTTTTTGTGGTTTACTTGAACATACATTAACACAAGTGTAAGTTTAATAAAACCTAACTGTATATGTGCGCATCTCACAGTTGAGGCTTCCACAGAAGCAGCCAGGTGCCCCGTTGAGTAACATTTGATCCACCCAGAGATGGCTGCTGTGGCTTCTTCGAGATAAAGTTCAGAGGTCGGCACGAGTTCACTGCCAGAGATTCTGTTGTGTTTTCCCAGCCTCGTAAATAAAAAAAATGATTGCATTTTCCAAATTTCGCGGGCAATTTTGTAAATCGTGGCATTTTTACAAAACTGCGGATTTCGCGATTTTTTTTGCAAACCGCGAAATCCTGGAGTGTCTGACCATACGCGACTCCTGCAGATTTGTTTTGAAAAAAAATGCTTTTTTTGGCCCTCGGGGTAGTGGCGGTCCCCGGGGCTGCGGGGGGCCTGGGTGGCCCCCTGCATATCATTAGAATAGCCCCAGGGAGGTGGTGGTCATGATTAAACATTGCCCCCGGGACCTGTCCCACCCGGGGGCTTCAAGAAAACGAAGCGCGGGAGACCGCGCTTCATTTAAAAAAAAAACAATTCGGCGGGATTCGCGGACCCTACGTGACTCCTGCCTATTATTTTATTTTTTGTATGCTTTTTTTGGCCCTCGGGGTCCCTGTGGGACCCCCTGAAAAGGCCTAGGGGGTCAGGGTGTTTCTACCCTGCCCCCTTTTCTTGTTTTTTTTTACCTTTTTCCTTGTGACTCAGTTAAACCGAGTCACAAGATGGCTGCCAACACTTCCTGGTTGGAACTGTTGGCAGCCAATCAGAGTCGGGCTCGAGATCGGGAGGGTTTGCGGATCCACCGCGGCCACCAGATATTAATATTTCTAAATATATGAATTTCTCAGGAACTACTGCACAGATTTACACCATTTAACAAATAGAGTGCACTCTGGACCAAGAGCTACCTTTTTTCCAAATTTAGTGTAATTCCGTTCAACAGTTCGGGCTGTACCCGTGTCTAAAGTTTCCTATGGAAATCAACATGGAGAAAACGCGTTTTGGGACCCCCCTTTTTTCTCAGCCCCCTGTTCACGAATCACCCCGAAACGTTCAAGACAGGGGCTGACCTGAGCGCCCCATTAGTTTTGAAAATTTAGCAAAGATTCATCAAACGGCGCCAAAGATATTGGCAAATCAAAAAACGCTTTTCCTATGGAAACTAGGTCCTAACTATAACCATATATATATATATATATATATATATATATATATATGGCACTTCTTTGTTGTATTTGAATGATGGAGTCCTCCATCTCCATTGACCACCATAGCCGCCCTGCAGGGTCGGGGGCCCCCAGTATGGAGATGCTATTGTTGCCGTGCTGCGGATCATGGGAGCATGACCCGTTTTTCTCATTGCCAGACCAACGGAGTTCCAAGGCACTTCTGGTAATAATAATAATAATATGTAGCTTATAGAGCGCATGGCTACCCCCAACGGGAGTGTCCCGACGCTAATAGTGGAGATAGGAGGAGCAGGAGCTCGGCACAGTGGGGCCCACATGAATCTACGGGAGACTAAAGAGCCATGTCTTTAGTAGCTTATGGAAGCTAGGATCCGAGGAGGCCTTTCTGAGATGTATGGGTAGGGCATTCCAGAGAACCATTGTTTTGACAGAAAATGAGCGTCCGCCCATTCTGGCTTTGGCAAAGCAAGGGGTAACGAGAAGTTCTAGGTGATTAGACCTTAGATTTCTTGTATGGTGTGATTTATAGATTCTTTTTCTTAAATAATGGGGTCCAGTTCCATTTATTGCTCTGTAAGCAAGGGTAAGTGCCTTGAATTCTGTTCGTTTTCTTACCGGTAGCCAGTGTAGGCTACGTAGATGTGGTGAGATGTGATGTCTTAAAGGGACATTTCTTATGAGTCTTGCAGCTGCGTTCTGTATTGTCTGCAGCTTTCTGAGCAGATAGGCTGGTAGGCCCAGATATAGACTGTTGGCATAGTCTAATTGTGATGTTACCAATGCGTGGACAATAGTTTTTCTGCAATCCATTGGTAGGAGGTGGAGGAATTTCCGAAGTGCCTTTAGTTTCCAGAAGCATGTAGAGGAGACATGTCTTATCTGGGTTTTGCACGACAGTGTATTGTCGAATTTAAATCCCAAATTCTTTGCCGATGAGACAGGGCATGGGGGGGATTGAGCTTTGGAGGCCACCAAAGTTCAGGTCGGGGGGACGATGGTTGATTAAAAAACAGTACTTCTGTTTTATCGGCATTAAGCCGCAAGCAGTTTGTAGTCATCCAGGTGGAGATATCTGTCAGACAGTGCTTGAATTTAGTAAAAGCTGCATCTGAGTGGTCTTTAAAGGAAAACATTAGCTGTGTGTCATCAGCATATGAGATGACACTAACGTCGTGTTGCTCAATGAGTGCGGCCAGGGGTGCAAGGTAAATATTAAAAAGGGTGGGGCTAAGGGCTGAGCCCTCTGGGACTCCACAAATCAGAGGGCGGGGCGACGAGACATGCAGTTGCAGTCTTATTCTTTGGACTCGTCCCTCAAGAAAGGCGTTAAACCAGGCTAATACAGTCCCAGTAATTCCTAGTTGCCTGAGCCTATCGAGGAGAATCTTGTGGGACACCGTATCGAACGCTGCCGACAGGTCGAGCTGCACCAGCATTGCGCAGCAACCTTTGTCCAAGATTTCTCGGATAGTTTCAGCTACTTCTAGCAGCTCTGAATCCAGACTGCGTATCGTGCAACAGCTTGTTGGTATGAGTGATGAAAGGGAGATAAGAGGGGCTACACCTCTCTTGGACAGTTTGAAACACCAGGTATTTCCGTATAACTACGCTGCAATTGGGACATTTTGCACTACATAAATTGTACTTACTTTCTTTTCCAAGAAGGACATGACAGTAGGAGGAAGCATCCAAGACTATTTGGGTCTAAATATTACACCAACTGGCTATGCATGTCAAAAAGTCACATTGTTGCATCTTGGAACTCCTAGTGCTACGATGGAAAGTCACATGACTGATATGTATTGCGCACTTGCACATGATCGTGATGTCACCCACCTGTGAACAAGGCGGAAGCCGAAACGCGTAGGGTTAAGTTTGCAGCAAAACGCAATAAATACCTGAGCAACTTCAAACCGGGCTTGGCACTTTTTTGTTGTATTTCAGTGACGGAGTCCTCCATCTCTGTTGACCGCCGTAGCCGCCCTGCAGGGTCGGGGGCCCCCAGTATGGAGATGCTATTGTTGCCGTGCTGCGGATCATGGGGGCATGACCAGCTTTTCTCATTGCCAGACCAACGGAGTTCCAAGGCACTTCTGGCATGAGTGATGAAAGGGAGATAAGAAGGGCTACACCTCTCTTGGACAGTTTGAAACGCCAGGTATTTCAGTATAACTACGCTACAATTGGGACATTTTGCACTACATAAATTGTACTTACTTTATTTACCAAGAAGCACATGACAGTAGGAGGCAGCATCCAAGACTATTTGGGTCTAAAAATCACACCAACTGCCTATGCATGTCAAAAAGTCACACTGTTGCATCTTGGAACTCGTAGTGCTATGATGGAAAGTCACATGACTGATATGTATTGAGCACTTGCACATGATCGTGATGTCACCCACCTGCGAACAAGGCGGAAGCCGAAACGCGTAAGGTTAAGTTTGCAGCAAAACGCAATAAATACCTGAGCATTTTCAAACCGGGCTTGGCATTTCTTTGATATATATATATATATATATATATATATATACATATATATATATATATGTGTGTGAACACCACGTCTGATTCCTTGTAAAATGAACCGGACACCGACACGGGGAGTTTTCTGGCAATAAAGTTTTTTATTCCAAAATTACGCTGCGACGCGTTTCGGCATCCACTGCCTTGATCACACATATATATATATATATGGCTTTCAACAAGTTCACCCGACGCCGCACCACACGTCCCGGGTGCACTCCAGCGCGATGGTGAGTCACGTCACATAGCTTCAAATAATCCACAAACTTGGAGGCACTCGATAGGAAAAATAATAATAAAGGGTTTATTCGGCAAACCTCTCGAAGACTGACAGACGCGTTTCAGCAACAATGCCTTTTTCAATGTCAGTTACCAATTCAGACAACACAGAATTTAACCATACCTGAGGGAAAATACCTCGTCATGCAAAATAGAAAGTGAGGACGTCCTGCAAAGTCTCATACAATGCATACGCATATACGGCGGCCATTTTTAACAGTGCTAGTGGAATCACCAAAGTAGAACAGACAAAGGCCGCCAGTATATCATTTCTTACATCACGATAATGCGGTATAATCATTACATGACACTTAGTTATATCAAAATGTCCTCATGTCCTCATGTGCATATACAAATGTGCATTAACAGAACGGAAAATATAAATGTCAATCACAATATCAGAGGCAACTGCAAATTGTGTTGGGAGCTGCATTAGTGCTTCACCAAGGAGAGTAGCAGAAAAAGAATAATAATATAATCAGCACACCTTGTTGAAAATTCATAACAATTAATGAAATTGTATAAATCAAGATGCGCATGTATCTCCCAAAGAAACAATCAAGCCCTGGATGGGCGTACTTCATTTCCAATGCTACTGAATTTCAGACTCCATGGTGCAAAGTATATACAGTGTATATATATACACACATACATATATATATATATACACATGTGTGTGTGTGTGTGTACATCAGCACCTGTATGAAACACCCTACAACACCAGTGACACTTTAAATTTGCTCACCTCAAATGTCTATTTTTCTATCAAAGTCTTTAAGCATAGGATTAGCACAGTGCCATCCACGGCAAAATAGAAAGGAACAAAGGGGCATATTATCAAGGGCTTTATCGCCAATTTAGCAGCACTTTTTGCCGCTAAATCGGCGATATTTTTAACGCCCTATTAGCAAGCTGTCGCTAACAGGCGTTAGCGACAGCTTTCAGGCGTTAGAGGCCGGGAATTACATCGCCTTGCATGTCAGCGATATTTATCGCTAATGACATGCAAGGTAGGCGTTCCCCACTAAAAGCGACTGTAAACAGTCGCTAACACCACTAACCCCTATTATCAAGGCAGGCGAAGCGATAACATAAATCACGCTAAGCGCGTTTATCGCTAGATTTTAACACCTGCTACTGACTATGACTTACCTGTTTAAGGTATAGGAGGTGGATTCTAATGCTGAATCCACCTTAGAGTTAATGCAAGAATATCGCTGGTTTTCCAGCGATATTCTCGCATTTTGCCGCTATCGCTGGAAATATTATCGCTATGGAGATAAACCTTACTAATAGGGTGTTATCTCAGCGATATTTTCCAGCGATAGGCGGCGTTAGCAGGATTCGCGCTAAGCGCGTTTAGCGATAAATATCGCTATTCCTTGCTAATATGCCCCAAAGTCTTTTGAATTTCTACAGCAAAGTCTTTAAGCATAGGATTAACACTGTGCCATCCAGACTGAGCTGCAAAATGACAAAACCCTTTTACCACTCCAGGCACAGTATTACAACTTTAAATTGGTAATATACCAAACAAAACAGCTGGAAATGAATGAAAGCAACCCCTGACACGTGTTTCGCTATCATTATAGCTCTTCAGGGAGGTTTCGCTTTGTCCAGACAAACGCTTATGTCCACCCAAAAAGGAAAATCAAGGAAGCAATGAACTTGAGCGAGTTCCTGGAGGCACGCATAAGCGAAGGGGCAACAACAGACATTATTCTCACAGGAGAATTAAATCTTAACCTAATGGGCTTCTCTACAGATGACAAAATGTCGACTCAAAACTCAATCTGGAGCATCCCTCTCCAGGGGAAACCCCCACCAGGTTGCCCAACCAAAACTGGCAAGCTCCTAATTGAGGACCTTGAACACCTCAACCTCAGAGCAATTAATGGCAGATCTGCTGGTGACAACTCTCCTGCAATCACTCACTGTTCATCATCAGCAAATTCTATATTAGATTACACTTTTGTCTCCTTATCTCTATTCAACCAAATCTCCTCTTTCCAGCTAGGCGACAAAGCTGACAGCGATCACCGCCCTCAAGAAATTACGCTCCGAACAAACATGCCTACGCTTGATAGGTCTTGGACCCTCCAAGGAACAGAGTGTACAAACAACTACAGAAGAATCACATTTGCACAAGCAGCAGACGGGTGCTGGTTGCAAAATGCAACATTCCATATTGAGTTACGGGTCGGATCAAACGAAACTAAGAAGTGGGAGAACTTCACCATAACAATGGCATCATACGCCGTCCCGACCAAATCAAGGGCACCACAGAGCCACAGTAGCACGTAGCACATGTCAAAATCACACAAAAATGAAATCAAACTCATTAAAAACTCAATTTATCGCACAAGACATCTCCAATACAATCCAACCGACAAAGACACCTAGCTATGCTACGACAGCAAAAGGTGCAGTTAAAGAGACAAAAATGGGAGGCTAACAGATCCATGGAGGATGAGCTCTCGGTGAAACTACACGCCGACACCAAACCGAATTATAGTGCAAGATTCTGGGGAACAATAAACTGCTTCATCCACCCAACACACGAGGGAATCTCATCTAATATCTTGGAAGAAGGCTGGGCAAGTTACCTCAGGGGCCATTTTCATCAAGAAAACTAACCCCTGGCCACAGAACCAGAAACCACACTCAACTCAGGAGGTGTGTCACTGGAGATTTACCGGGCGGAACACAGAGCCACAGAACCTGAAGCACTTGGGGGGAACCTGCCAATGGCTGCAACCTTAAGCAGTAAAATCAGGACAATCAAGCGGCAAATAGGAAAGGGAAGGAGAGAGGGGGCCCAGGCCCCAATGAAATTCCACCGGTCTGTACAAACAGGACACAGACCTCTGGGCCAAGGCCCTCGAACCTCTCTTCACCAAAATAAGAGTACTGGGCACACTCCCACACTCCTGGAGAGACTCGATAATCTCCCCAATCTTCAAGTCAGGTGACAAGTCCTTGCCAAAAAACTATCAACTAGTGGCACTCCTGGATAATGAGGCAAAATACTTTGCGGGAACATTATTAGAAGAGCTTCAGGCTTGGGCTGACAAGAAATCAGCTATTCCCCTAAAGCAGACCGGCTTAGCGAAATCCGTCGAAACAACAGCAAACATCCTTGTCATGGCAATTCTAATCGACAAGGCGGAATCAACAAAAATGCCACTACACCTATGTTTCATTGACTACAGGGCCGCCTATGACCATGTAAATCGTAACAACCTGTGAGCTAAATTGGCGAGCTGGGGCACACCACAGACTCTGTTAAACCTGATAATTAATTTGTACACAGACACATGGGTCCAGATAAAGCTGGGTGATGGATCCTTTCTGTCAAGGCGCATACCAACTGAGAAGGGGCTCAAACAGGGATGCGTTTTAGCACCGATCCTGTTCAACCTGTTCCTAGCAGACCTCGTTCCAGCACTAAATGCCCACAACTCACACGCACCAAGACTAGGTGGCTTAGTACTACCATGCCTCCTCTAAGCGGATGACATCGTCCTGTTCAGCCATACATAGGTGGGTCTACAACATCTCTTCACCACCACGCAGGAATACTCTGAGGCCAATGGCCTAATCATCAACCTGGAGAAAACAAGTACTATGACGATCAGGAAAAACCTAAAGAAATCTCCCACTTGGTCCTGGGGCTGCACACACATTGAATCTGCACCGGAAAATAAATATCTAGGTGTGACTATTGATAAAGGAGGCCACTTCACTGCCCAGAAAAACTGCATCAGACGCAAAGGCCTCATCCTGGCAGTCTCATTAAAGGACCTTAACTCCAAACTGAATGGCCCATCGATATTGCCCTTGGCCCAGGTGATACACACCAAACTTCTTCCAACAATCGCCTACGGCTGCAAAGCACAGAGGGGCAGGGACTCAAAAGTGCTGGACAACACTGTCACAACAGCGTACAGGATCATTTTCTGCCTGCACAAATACACCTTGCCCGCACAGGTCAGGCTAGAATTTGGCCTACAGAAACAATCCCTGGCAAGACAAGCGGCGTACATTATTACCTGGGACAAAGTCCAGAAAGCTGCACAAAGAACTCTCAACCAATACTTGTGGAAAGAGCTACTACAGCAAGCTGCATCACCAGCTTCAAAATACCTCAAAAACAGCCTGACTAACATGGGGCTAACTCAGCTTTGGGACACTCCCACCAACAACACTACTTTAAAAAAACTGGTATGGAAAATGGTCAAGCACCTCTCGTGGATCAAGGACAAGGCTTCTCTCTCAAAAAAGGCTCACAGTTGGATGACTCTGAGCACCTATAAAGCCCCAGATCCTCAGAACTATTTCGATTTGGGGTACGCCAAAGCCACTAAAATTTAAGTTTCTTAAGTACCGACTAGGCCTTCTACTCTGCATACAACACCTCCCTCGCTGGCTCAAGGAAACAGCTGGCTCTACCTGCCGCTTATGTGGCTCAGTATCAGAAGATCTGTTGCACCTCCTATGCTCATGTAATGAACTTTTGGAAGAAAGGAAACAACTACTAAAACCTCTTTTAAACCAACGAGAGATACACACTCAGAGACAAGCAGTGCTGGCTTGTTTTGCACCTGGAGACCCACAGTTGAATTGCCGTTTGGTAAAGTTTCTGAGACTGGTGGAGAAAAAACTGCCTGAATAATAGATGACCCTGGAAAGTTTCCTCAGAACAACTCCAAACCTTTCCTGTAGCAAGCACTGGGCCACAAGAAGCACTACTCCCACACAGAGATAAAAATGTAATATTTTTAAAAGAAACACCATGCTCGCAAAGACGCAAGAAAACAAACGAAGAGGCCTCAATCGATCTTTCAAACACGCAAATCACAAATCTGTGCATCCGCAATACCACAATACTGCTTCCCCTTAAACTACTGGGCACCAACAACTGTGCAGTAAATCTATCTCACTCCATTTACTTATTAGGCAGTCAACACTCTAGTGGGGGCAATTTCAAACATCATATTCAGTCCCGATCAATGTCAGTTAGCCTGAGTAAATCATACTGGGACGTAACATGAGACCAGCACTTCAAAAATACCTCAAGCATTTACTACACAAAGAGCACTTAATTAACACCAGGCAGGACGTGAGGAGTCGGGTTGAAACCGTCAATGTTGCTCTCTCCAACCGCATTGAAGCAACAATAGAACGTTCTATGAAGAGTTACTTGTTTCAATTCCCTCAAGTCTGCAAAGGACAGTTTTTTAGCAGACATGAACGTGCAGCTGTAATTTTAACATTATGTGGATTAATGACTTTATTGGTTGATTCACTGCATTGCAATAGTCCTGTGCATCTGTAAGACCGTAATACTGCTTGCCCTCAAAGTACTGGACACCACAATCGTGCAGTAAATCTATTTTACTAAAATTCACTTATCAGGCAGTTCACACTCTTGCGGGGTGCAACTTCAAAAATCATATTCAGCCCGACCAATGTCACCTAGCCTGAGTAAATCACGCTGGGTCGAAACATGAGATTAGCACTTTAAAAACACCTCAAGCACTTTTTTCACTAAGAGCACTTTGTAACATTAGGCTGGGCATGAAGTGTCGGGCTGTAACCTGTCAATGCTGCTCCCTCCAACCGCACTGAAGCAATAGTAGAACATTTTACGAAGAGTTACTTGTTTCAGTTGCCTTAAGTCTGTGGAGGACATTCTTTTAGTAGACATGAATGTGCAGCTGTAATTTTATTATTATGTGTATTAACTTGTCCAGACACAAGGGAGCACCCAGTACAAGTCAAAACAATGCCCTTTCAATCATAGAGTGATGCGTAAATTATGCGAAAAAGAAGCAGAGAAAACTGAAAAAAACAAAGGTTACAGAGACATTATAGTTACGCTCAGATTTCACTCATACAAACCAATGAAATTCAGCAGCTATAGTTACTTGATCTAACTATGACTTACACCCCTGCAATGCACTGCTTGTGACCTTCCATATTACGTCACTCATTACATGGTCAGTGACATCACTGAAGAAATCACTGATGGCATTTCAAATGACATAACTGATGATATCATCTAGTGATTCTGAATGCTTTCTAAATGTTTATGAGTGTTAGACATATATACTAAGGTACCAGAAAAGTTAAATTAGTATCGTTTGTGTACTACTGAGTGATTCCATTTTTAAAGATAGATTTATGAGTGTCTGTGTAACTATGTGTATTTGTGTGTGTGGGTGTGGCTGTATGTGTGAGTAAGTGAGTATGTGACTGGCTGTATAGGTGAATAAGTGGGTCTGTGAGTATCTGCATAGATGAGTGCATGTGTCGGTGGCTGTATAAGTAAATGAGTGGCTGTATGGGTGAGTGAGTGACTGTGTGAGTGGCTGTGTGGGAGAGTGAGTGGGTGTGTAAGTGGTATATGGAAGAGTGAGTGGATATGTCAAAGACTGTATAAGTAAGTGAGTAGGTGTGTGAGTGGCTGTAGGGGTGAGTAGGTGAGTGCATGAGTAGAGTAAGGGTGAGTGATTGAGTGAGTGACTGTATGGGTACGTAAATGAGAGTGTGAGAGGCTGT
This sequence comes from Calotriton arnoldi, assembly GCA_963921515.1. Classification (NCBI taxonomy): domain Eukaryota; kingdom Metazoa; phylum Chordata; class Amphibia; order Caudata; family Salamandridae; genus Calotriton; species Calotriton arnoldi. The sequence goes on from CAWUFW010007714.1 coordinate 404,829, forward strand.
ATGGGTGAGTATGTACATGTCTCAGTGACTGTTTAGGTGAGTGAGTACATGTGTTAGTATCTGCATGATTAAGTTAGTGGGTTAGTGGGTATCTGTATCAGTGAGTGAGTCACTGTGTGAGTCACTGTATGGGTGAGTGAGTGAGTTTATGAGTAGCTGTATAGGAGTCTGAGTGGCTGTGTGAGTGGTAGTTTGGGTATGTGAGTGGGTGTGTGAATGTCTGCATGTCTTTATGATTGGGTGTGTGATGGCTGTTTTGGTGAGTGAGCGGGTGCATGATTGGGTGTGAGTGGCTCTTTTGGTGAGTGAGTGGGTGTATGAGTGGGTGTGTGAGTGAGTGTCTCCGTCAGTGGGTGCATAGGAGAATATATGAGGATATGAGTAGCTGTATGTGTGAGTGTGTCAGTGTGTAAGTGGCTCTATGGGTGAATAAGTGGGTGTGTGAGTATTTGTATGGGTGAGTGAGTGGTTGTGTGAGTGGCTGTATGAGTGAATGAATGGATGTGTGAGTGGCTGTATGCATGAGTGAGTAGGGTGTGATTAGTTATAAGGGTCTGTGAATGGGATGTGAGTGGGTATGTGGGTAAGTGAGTGGGGATGTGAGGAGCTGTATTGCACAGTCAGTATCTGTAATAGTAGCTGTATAGGCGATTAAGTGGGCGTGTGAGTGCTTGTATGGATGTGTGAACGGTTATGCAAGTGGTTTTGTGGATGAATGAATGGATGTGTGAGTGGCCGTAAGGGTGAGTGATTAGCTCTGTTAGTAACTGTATGGGTGAGTGAATGGTTGTGTGAGTGAATGAGTGGTTGTGTGACTCTATGAGTGAGTATATGAGACTACGTGAATGGGTTTGTGAATGGATATGTGAGTGGTTGTGGGCGTGTGTGAGTGGGTATATGAGAGATTGTATGGGTGTGAGGGTGGGTGTGTGAGTGGTTCTGTGGATCATGTCATCAGTGATATAATTTGAGATTTCATCAGTGATGTCACTGACCATGTAATGAGTGATGTGATATGTGAGGACATAGGCAGTGCATTGTGGGGACGTGAGTTATATTTATCTCGGGTACCTATAACTGTTGAATTTCAATGGCTTTGTATGAGTGAAATGAGACCCTAATTATAATGTCCCTGTGACATTTGTTTTTTCAGTGAACTTCTAAATGTTTATGAGTGTTAGACATATATACTAAGGTGCCAGAAAAGTTAAATTAGTATAGTTTGTTTACTACTGAGTGTATGGGTGAGAATGTACGTCGCACTGACTGTTTAGGTGAGTGAGTACATGTGTTAATATCTTATGAGTAAGTTAGTGGGTTAGTGATTATCTGTATCGGTGAGTGAGTCACTGTTTGAGTGATTGTATGGGTGAGTGAGTGAGTTTATGAGTAGCTGTATGGGAGAGTGAGTAGCTGTGTGAGTGGTAGTTTGGGTATGTGAGTGGGTGTGTGAATGTCTGCATGTCTGTATGATTGGGTGTGTGAGTGGCTGCTTTGGTGAATGAGTGGGTGTATGAGTGGGTGTGTGAGTGAGTGTCTCTGTCAGTGGGTGTATAGGAGAATAAATGAGGATATGAGTAGCTGTATGTGTGAGTGTGTCAGTGTGTACGTGGCTCTATGGTTGTATAAGTGGGTGTGTGAGTACTTGTATGAGTGAATGAATGGATGTGTGAGTGGCTGTATGTATGAGTGAGTGAGTATATGATTAGTTATAGGGGTCTGTGAATGGGATGTGATGGATGATGTCATCAGTGATATCATTTGAAATGTCATCAGTGTTGTCATCAGTGATGTCACTGACCATGCCATGAGTGATATAATATGTGAGATCAGAATCAGTGCATTTCAGGGGCGTACGTTATAGCTAGCTCAGGTAACTATAATTTCACTGGTTTTGTATGAGTGAAATCTGAACCTAACTCGAACGTACCTGTAACCTTTGTTTTTTTCAGGGAATTTCTAAGGTATTTTAATTCTATTTTCTGACTATAAAGTCTGAAAACTTAGTTTTTTTTAGTGAATATCTACGGTTTTTAAATTTTATTTCCTAACTATAACGTCCCTGTAACATTTGTTTTTTAAGTGAATTCTAAGGTTTTTTTAATTTTATTTCCTAACTGTAACCACTAACCTTTGACAGTGAGTGTGGGAGTGAGTGCATGAGTATCTCAGTAGGTCTGTGAGTGGGCATGTGAGTATCTGAGTGACTGAGTGGGTGTGTGAGTGGGTGCATAAGTGTCTGAATGGCAGTCGGAGTGGTTGTATGAGTATCTGAATGGGTATCTGCTGGGCACATGAGTATCTGAGTGGGTCTGTGAGTGGGTGTCACAGTGTCTGAGTGGGTTTGCAAGTATCTCTATAAGTGCATGAGTCAGTTTGTGAGTGAGTACATGAGTGTCGGATTAGGTCTGTAAGTGGGTGTGTGAGTCTCTAAGTGAGCCTGTGAGTGGGTCTGTGAGTGAGTACATGAGTGTCTGTTTAATTCTGCAAGTGAGTGCATGAGTCTCTGAGTGGGTCCGTGAAAGTGTGCATGAGTCTCTGAGTGGGTCTGTGAGTGAGTGCATGAATCTCTGGGTGGGTCTGTGAGTGAATGTGTGAGTCTCTGAGTGGGTCTATGAGTGGGTGGGTGAGTTTCTGAGTGGGTCTGTGAATGGGTGTGTGAGTCTCTGAGTGGGTCTGTAAGTGGATGTGTGACTGTCTAAGTGGGTCTGTGAGTGGGAGCATGAGTGTCTAAGTGGGTTGATGAGTGGGTGTGTGAGTGAGTAGGTCTAAGAGTGGGTGCATGAGTCTCTGAGTGGGTTTTTGAAGGGGTGTATGAGTGTCTCAGTAGATATGTGCATGGGTGTGTGAGTGTCTTAGTGCTCTCTGTTTTGCCCTCTTCTGCCCTGTTTTGCCTTTTCTGCCTGTTTTTCTGCCCTCTGTTGTGCCTTTCCCGCTCAATTTTTCTCCCCACTGTTTTGTCCTCTTCTGCTCTGTTTTGCCTTTCCTGCTAATTTTTCTACCCTCTTTTTTTGCCTTTTTCTGCTCATTTTTTGCCCTCTGTTTTGCCTTTTTTGCTTGTTTTTCTGCCCTCCATTTTGTCTTTTCTCCTCATTTTTCTACTGTCTGTTTTGCCCTCTTCTGCTTTGTTTTGCCTTTTCTGCTTATTTTTCTGTCCTCTGTTTTGCCTTTCCTGCTCGTTTTTCTGCCCTCTGTTTTGCATTTTCTGCTCATTTTGTTGCCATTTGTTTTGACTTTTTGTGCTTGTTTTTTCCCTCTACAATGGAGGGGCTTCTGTAATCTAAATGAGGGAGGGGGCTGCTTGGCCCACATCCTCAAGCTGATTTTGGCCCTGGGGACCTCATCTCCCAGGGCCCACCATAATTCAATGGGGGAGGGGGGCCATGCAGAGTGTTTGCTTTTGCTTGTCGGAAACTGTCAGCTCCTGCCAAGCAAAAGCAAACAGCTGTGTCCCGGGGTGTGGCAGTCCCTAGGGCAATATATGACTCCAGCATGGGGGCTGTGTGGCCCCTTCTTCATTTTTTAAAAGTATTTGGCCCCGGAGTGGTGGTAGTCTCCTGGGCTGGGGAGGGTCTGTGCAGCCCGCAGATCTTTTTAAATTTAAAGCCCCAGGGAGGTGGTGGTCCCTTGGGCCCAGAGGGGTTTGCACGCTCCTTCCTATCTATTTTCAAAGTTAAAGCTCTGGGGAGGTAGTGGTCCCCGGGACACAAGGTGGTCCACGCGCCCCCTCACTGTAATGTAAACATCAGCCTCAGGGAGGTGGTGGTCCCCATGGCAAATATAAGTTCTAGGAGGAGGACCATGTGTGCCCCCTCCTTAATAATTAAAGTACACATGCCCCCAGGACCTGGGCCACTGGGGGCAATATTTAAAGCAAGCACGGAAGCCAGCTATTATTTTTTTTTAATTCACAACACTATTCGTGAATATATGTGAATTTTGCATGAATTTTAAAAAAATTGCTTTTCTGCACTGCCAGGGTCCCTCTGGCATCCCAGGACCAAGACAATGGGGTTAGGGTGTTCGTACCCTGCCCCCTTTTACTTTTTTTGTGTTTTCTTTTGGGGCTCGGCTGAAGCCGAGTCCCAAGATGGCTGCCACCACTTCCTGATTGAAGTGTTGGCAGTAGAGCCTGACTGGGAACCAAAACCGGCCCTGGCACAGTGCTTGGCCGGCCACCTGGGGGGTGGGGCTGTGGCCTAGCTGTTTGCCAGGGCCGGTCTCGGGCGATTTTGTTACAGGGGGCGATAAAAACGGCCCAGTAACAAAAACAGCCCCCCCAGGGGCCTAAAACCGGCCCACACCCTGGCAGCCCACCGGGGAAACGCCCAGTGCCCACTATGGCCAGTCCGGCCCTGGTTGACAGCCAATCAGAGCTCTGCAGATCTCTGCACAATCTCGTAATTATTTGCGAAGGCTTCATGACCTCATATACACAAAAAGTACCTTTCTGCCAAATTTGGTGTAATTCTGTCCAGCGGTTCGGGCTGTAGTCGTGTTGAAATCCCCTATGGGAACTAACATGGGAAATGCACTTTTTTTGACCCCCCCTTCTCTCAGACCCCACTTGATTGATCACCACAAACATTTCCATGCACAACTAGAATAAACAGGGCACTTTTTTTGGAAAGATATAAGCAAGTCAAAAAAACTATTTTCCTATGGAAACATGTTCCTAACTATAACTACCTACTGCCAACCGACAGTAGGTTTATATATATATATTTTCACTTTGTGAGGAGAATGTTTTGGCTTGTATTGTCGCGGATTTGCTGACAGTTTGGCTTGCCATACTTCTGCTGTTTTTAATGAAAATAGAAGGTTGTTGTGCCTTCATTTACATTTCTATGCATCTGTTATTACTCTGCACCGTGGGTAACAATTTAACCAGTGTCTCGCATTATTAAGGGGATCCTCATTTGTGAACATCGCTGTTTAAGGATATTTGACTGTATGAGTAATAGTCTGTCCACTATGTTTTTTCATCATGCCATTCAGTGTCATACAGATGTTGCTCTCCTTTAAGCAGTAAAGCAGCACTCATGTAAAATCTAGTCAAATGTAGTAAATTGCCTTATCACTGTAGTTGACATAGTAAGAAGACTACTACAATCACCTGTATATATTTCACCTATGACTTCACAGCGCGCTATGTGATCAAGGCTGAATGTCTGGCAGCCGAAACACGTCATTTGGACTTTGATGCTTGAATAAACTTCTATCTACTTGCATATCAGCTTTTGGAGTCTGTGCCCTGGTGTTGCGCCGCTGTTGATGTTGATGCTCTGGGATTTCGCAGGAATATATATATATATATATTGGGGCGGGACTTGTGCAGCTAATAAATCATTGTCCCACCACAGTTTTGCTGACTCCGTGCATTAATGGAAAGCGGGAATTTTGCCAGTGAACAGGGTACGGTGATACTCGAAAAGCGCTTGGCTTCATAACAGTAAGCGGTGTGGGAGCGCTGTTTATGCAACCGCCTGTGGCAGCGTGTGTTTATCCCCTTTGTGTGTGACGGCTTCAGTGGGGCAACCTTTGTTTCTTGAAGTTTAGCGGCCAGTCCAGCCGCGAAGCCGTCCCGCCGCCTGAACGGCGGATCTTCAATGCTCGCAAACTCGAGCTTGGTGCAGAACAAAGGGAACCTGAGCCACAGGTTCATATTGGAATGTATTGCAACCAACCTGCCGATCGCTTTTCCTACTAATGATGGAATCCATTCATGCCTGGAACATAACGGAATATGCAGGTACCCACTTGGGGTGTTATGGGACTACAAGTATGGCATCCATTATGTGGACTACTTTGACCATAAAGCCACTTTGACGCCCATTGGGGCGGGACTTGTGCAGCTAATAAATCATTGTCCCACCACAGTTTTGCTGACTCCGTGCATTAATGGAAAGCAGGAATTTTGCCAGTGAACAAGGGTACGGTGATACTCGAAACGCGTTTGGCTTCATAACAGTAAGCGAGGTGGGAGCGCTGTTTATGCAACCGCTTGTGGCAGCGTGTCTTTATCCCCTTTGTGTGTGACGGCTTCAGTGGGGAAACCTTTGTTTCTTGAAGTTTAGCGGCCTGTCCAGCCGCAAAGCCGTCCCGCCGCCTGAACGGCGGATCTTCAATGCTCGCAAACTCGAGCTTGGTGCAGAACAAAGGGGACCTGAGCCACAGGTTCATATTGGAATGTATTGCAACCAACCTGCCTATCGCTTTTCCTACTAAGGATGGAATCCATTCATGCCTGGAACATAACGGAATATGCAAATACCCACTTGGGGTGTTATGGGACTACAAGTATGGCATCCATTATGTAGACTACTTTGACCATAAAGCCACTTTGACGCCCATTGGGGCGGGACTTGTGCAGCTAATAAATCATTGTCCCACCACAGTTTTGCTGACTCCGTGCATTAATGGAAAGCGGGAATTTTGCCAGTGAACAAGGGTACGGTGATACTCGAAATGCGTTTGGCTTCATAACAGTAAGCGAGGTGGGAGCGCTGTTTATGCAACCGCCTGTGGCAGCGTGTGTTTATCCCCTTTGTGTGTGACGGGTTCAGTGGGGCAACCTTTGTTTCTTGATATATATATATTATATATATATATATATATTCATGCTCCGGCTTGTTTCTGTTAGTGAGAGTCACTCGAACACCAACACGAGCTGCAAGCTTCAACTCTATATAATATATATATATATTCAAAACAAAATCCTGTCCCTCCTTCTTACACACGAGGGAAACACAGCAGGTACGGACCACCACAGTGTTACTCAAATCAAGGACATAGGTTCAATACTCCATAATTTTTATTTGCTTGTGAAATCTCCACATGTGTCAGACAAGTGTCTGCCCCAGACGCGTTTCGATCGCCACAGTGATCTTGATCACCTAACGCACTGGTGACGGCTCAACATATAAATACCATGTGCAACCAATCACAGAAAGGGACAAGTGCTGAATAGACATAGACAACACACTGTGGTATGGAACCAATAGCTAAAAATCTGTAATAGACGATAATATGCCTATGTAACTTAATCTATCCAATTTGTGTTTAAACATATAAAAAACACAATATTAAAAGTAATTTTTTGATTTAAGATGATCTTACAGCTTAAAACCTATATTCACATAAAAATAAATATAAATAAGCAATGGATACTTGCTCTTGAAATGACCCAAAAATGTAAATAGGATTACTATAAGAATAGAAACAAGGTTAAAGCACAAATGTCAATAAAATTTCCAGCCAGTGCCAATATTTTAAAAAAATGTGCCAACAGTAAATAAATCCACTAATTTATTCAAGTATCCAATGATGTTGTCAACATAACATAAAAGCAACATATCCATCGACATTTAAGATTTCTCTGGGAAAACAGATCTTATTGACATCACCAAAATAAGTATCTCATAGAAGCAAATATCATCTGAATACTAAAAGCTCCCATACTTAGAAAATGTGCAAAAAGTGCGAAAAATGTGATTAAAACAGATAAAAATCCCTTATATACACTGATATATACTGAGCAGAGAGGCTGTGCAAATACGCAAAAACAATCCTGTACAGACAAAACCCAATGGTTATAATACTAGTGCAAAATACTTAATAAAGTGTCGGTGCCTTGAAAATACAGTACAAAAAATGTATTCGTTTAATGCAGAGAGAAAAGAGAGTACAAAGTAAATTCGTAAATACATCTGTTATCAGCCAATATTCATATATGTCTTGTGTGCAGAGACATATGAACTTTTCATGAATCAGGAAGAGACAGTGAGTCCATGACCCACAGACACATCGCTAAGATACTATAGCTATCACTGTTACAGGAGGTTGTGCAAGTCCTCACTGGTGTTTAACCCGTTAGGCATTTTTGTGTCGAGGGTCATGATAAAAAAGGACTCCAACTGTCGCAGCTTCCTTTCTCTGTTGCCACCTCGCACCAGGGTGGTACTGCTCCAATCACAGAGTATTTTAAGTCACTGACTTTATTCTGATGGATGGCTCTAAAATGACGGGCAACAGGGTAGTTAGGGTCCAAGTTAATAATAGCTCGCAAGTGCTGCAAAATCCTAGTGAAGACCAGGAGCTTGGTGCTCCTGATGTACTTAAGATGACATGAACATTCAAGCATGTACACAGCGTACTCAGTGCGACAAGTATAGTGATCTCGTATCTGGACTGGAATGTCACTAAAAGCTGTTAAATAGTCAGACATGTTGGCCCCAAACTTACATGCACGGCATGAAGAACATTTAAAAAAGCCCGATTTAGAAAGCCAGGTAGATTTAAAGGTTAATTCTGGACTGGATTTAACCAGAGCATCCCTCATAGAGGGAGCTCTCCTGAATGTGATTGTAGGAAGACTAGGCAAAAGGAATTTTAGGGTTAAATCTCTGAGTACTATAGGCCAATGTCTGTAGATAATTTTACAAATCTGTTTGACCTGCTTACTATGCATGGTAATTAATCTGTAGGATTGTGTCACTCTTCTCTTCCACAGAGAAAAGCTGAGATGCAGATTCAGAATTGCGATCTTTTTTGGTTTTAAGGCATAACTCACGTGGTAATGAGTTGGTTTTATCCAAAGCCAATTGTAAATCAGAGAATTTGTATCCACAAGCCAAAAAACGGTCTAGAGCCTCGGTTTGACACAGTTTCAAATCTTGTTCAAGACTGCAGATACGGCGTATGCGAAGAAATTCGCCATACAGTATGCTGCGAATGAGATGTGAAGGATGGGAGCTGGTGGCGTGAAGCGTAGAATTACCCGCTGTTACCTTTCTATGCAGTTTTGTTTGAATGCGATTTTCACAGACATAACTCTCTACATCTAAGAACTCCACCCTATGCTCGTGAATAGTGGCAGTAAACTGAAGGTTCAATGCATTGTCATTAATAGACGTAACAAATTGGGCAGCCGCCTGTTTTGTACCCTCCCATACAATAAATGTCGTCGATGTAACGACAATAGTATTTAATGTGGGTGTCCCAAAGTTCCTTGTGGGTCACCTTGAGGACGAGCTCCTCCCACCATCCCACCAAAAGGCAGGCATAGGTAGGAGAAAAGCACGCCCCCATTGCAACCCCTCTCAACTGTTTATACAGAACTTTGGTAAACAAGAACAAATTATTGTTGAGATAAAGGTCAATCATTTTCAACAACATACAGTTATGATCATGTAAATAAATGGCACGATTATTGAGAAAATGTTCAACTGTTTGTAATCCTTGGGTGTGGTGTATGCTAGTGTATAGCAAAGCTATGTCCAAAACTATTAGCAGATGGTCAGGTTGCCACTCAACTTCAGTAATTTTATTCAAAACATCTCCTGTATCTCTTATGAAGGAGGGCAGGCAGTAAAAAAAAGTCAACGTACTTAGACACTGCTTCTAACACATTATTTCTCGCTGAAATTATGGGTCTGCCAGGGACAGGGAGTGTGCCTTTATGTACTTTAGGAATAAAGTACATGATGGGAGTAGTAGGGTAATTATTTTTTAAAAAGAGAAATTCATTGTTAGATAATAAACCCTGTCTCTTCCATTGATAAAGATGTTTAAAAACACTCTCCTTCACCTGGTTCAAATGTTGGCGATTGACAATGGAATAACAACTAGCATCTGATTGATCACCACAAACATTTCCATGCACAACTCGAATCACCAGGGCACTTTTTTTGGAAAGATATAAGCAAGTCAAAAAAACTCTTTTCCTATGGAAACATGTTCCTAACTATAACTACCTACTGCCAACCGACAGTAGGTTTAGATATATATATTTTTACTTTGTGAGGAGAATTTTTATATATATATATATATATATATATATATATATATATATATATATATATATATATATATATATATATATTATCTACTGGCGGTCGCCAGTAGATAGTTATAGTTAAAACCTATTATCCATAGGAAATCCGCGACATTCTATTTGAAATAACGTTGGCGCCGGTTGACGAATCTTCGCGAAAGTTTCCAACTTGTTGGGGCGCTCCGGTCCGCTCCTATCCTGAAAGTCTCGGGGTGATACGTCAAGCGGGGGCCGAGAAAAAGGGGGGTCCCAAAACGCGTTTTCCCCATTCATTTTTCCATAGTAACCTTTAGTCGCAGCTACAGCCCGAACTGCTGAACGGAATTACACCAAATTTGGCAAAGAGGTAGCCCTTGGTTCAGTGTCGTGCCTTTTGCTTAAATGGTGTAAATCCGTTCAGTAGTTCCTGAGAAAATCAAAAGTAAAGTCACATATATATCTGGGCGGAGCCTAACCACACATGTCATCGTGAGATCTGATTGGCTGTCAGCACTTCATCCTGGAATTGCTGGCAGCCATCTTGGGACCAATATAAATGATAGTACCTCATTGAAATGCATTGTAGTGAATAGAAGATTTTGAGGGTCACCAAAAGGAGAACTATAAAGGGTGATAACAGGCTTTAGTTACATTAGAATTTATTTGTTGATGGTACCATACTAATTTTAGGAATTGTGGTGTATTCTAAGGTGATTTTACCATGTGAAAAACCTTCTGCTGGGATATCATGAATCATGTTTGAGAGAACACTATTTTCTCATGCTTGTCCCATGGAGGTTTGGAAGGTGCTCCAGAAGCTAAAATGAGAGCATATTTTCTGTAAATTCACATTATCTTTCTCACTCATGTGAGAATGAAGTCTGACATTCTCAGTAAAACATGTACATCCAACAAGGGCAGAGACTGTCAGTTGATTCCTTTGTGTTCTACTGCAGCTTCCCAGAGTGTTCTAAAGAACAACTAGAGTGCTAACAGCCTTACTTATGACAAAAGTATGGCACACCTGAAGCCATCTTGATTGGAATAAACTGGTAACACTTAAAACATTTAATTTAAAAAGGAACAAAATGATGGGGTTCATTTTGTTATAGAAATTATGGTTAGTGCTGTAGAAAGAAAAATTAGCACATGTTTCAAGTGTGATCTCAAATATCTTCCTGTTATATTTCAACAGGAGCAGCCTGCCAGTTGATGCCTTTGTGTTCTACTGCAGCTTCCCAGAGTGTTCTAAAGAACAACTAGAGCGCTAACAGTCTTACTTACGACAAAAGTATGGCACACCTGAAGCCATCTTGATTGGAATAAACTGGTAACACTTAAAACATTTAATTTAAAAAGGAACAAAATGAGGGGGTTCATTTTGTCATAGAAATTATGGTTAGTGCTGTAGAAAGAAAAATTAGGACATATTTCAAGTGTGATCTCAAATATCTTCCTGTTATATTTCAACAGGAGCAGCCTGCCAGTTGATGCCTTTGTGTTCTACTGCAGCTTCCCAGAGTGTTCTAAAGAACAACTAGAGAGCTAACAGCCTTACTTATGACAAAAGTATGGCACACCTGAAGCCATCTTGATTGGAATAAACCGGTAACACTTAAAACATTTAATTTAAAAAGGAACAAAATGAGGGGTTCTTTTTGAAATAGAAATTATGGTTAGTGTTGCAGAAAGAAAAATTAGGGCATGTTTTAAGTGAGATCTCATATCCTCTTCTATTTCATTAGAAAATTCTGACATGCAGACTGAAACAATCACTTTCAATACCAGCAGCAGACTACCAGTTAACTCCCTGGTGAGCAGTAGCTTTACTCCAGTGATCTAATGAGCAACTAGAGTGCTAACATTCTGAATTTATGGCAGATGTGAGACACATCTGAATGCCTTCTTGATGGAATCAAAGTAAAAAACTGAAAGCATTTCCTACTGAGAAGACTGCAGTAAATGAAGAAATTAGGAAACTTCATAACAAAGAAGTCTTCCAAGATGGCCACCAGTGAAAAAAGAGCCCAAATGTAGCACAAATATTACCCAGATGTAGCCCACATATAGCCCAATGACAAAAGTGTGCAAAACACTTTATTTTTAGTTTTTTTGCAGTTTTATGTAGTGCAGACTGGTCAGGTATTGGAGCATTGCATCTTAAAACATGACCCCTACACTACAAAAACACCACTGCACTACCTTAAACCCTAAAACACTACCCCCAGCACGACCCCCTACACTACACAAGCACCACTGCACTATCCTAAACCCTAAAACACTACCCCCAGCACGACCCCTACACTACCCAAACACCACTGCACTAACCTAAATCCTAAAACACTACCACCAGCACGACCCCTACACTACCCAAACACCACTGAACTACCCTAAAACATGACCCCCTACACTACACAAACACCACTGCACTACCCTAAACCCTAAAACACTACCCCCAGCATGACCCCCTACACTACACAAGCACCACTGCACTACCCTAAACCCTAAAACACTACCCCCAGCACGACCCCTACACTGCCCGAACACCACTGCACTGCCCTAAACCCTGAAACACCAGCCCCTGCATGACCCCCTACACTGCCCGAACACCACTGCACTGCCCTAAACCCTGAAACACCACCCCTAGCACGACCCCCTACACTGCCCGAACACCACTGCACTGCCCTAAACCCTGAAACACCACCCCCTTCACGACCCCCTACACTGCCCGAACACCACTGCACTGCCCTAAACCCTGAAACACCACCCCTCAGCACGACACCCTACACTGCCCGAACACCACTGCACTGCCCTAAACCCTGAAACACCACCCCAGCACGACCCCCTACACTGCATGAACACCACTGCACTAAACCCTGAAACACCACCCCCTGCACGACCCCCTACACTGCCGGAACACCACTGCACTGCCCTAAACCCTGAAACACCACCCCCAGCATGACCCCCTACACTGCCCTAACACCACTGCACTGCCATAAACCCTGAAACATCACCGCCAGCACAACCCCTACACTGCCTGAGCACCATTGCTCTGCCATAAACCCTGAAACACTAGCCCCAGCACGACCCCCTACACTGCCCGAACACCACTGCACTGCCCTAAACCCTGAAACACCACCCCCAGCACGACCCCCTACACTGCCCGAACACCACTGCACTGCCCTAAACCCTGAAACACCAGCCCCAGCATGACCCTCTACACTGCCTGAACACCACTGCACTGCCCTAAACCCTGAAACACTACCCCCAGCATGACCCCCTACACTGCCCGAACACCACTGCTCTGCCCAAAACCCTGAAACACAAGCCCCAGCACGACCCCCTACACTGCCCGAACACCACTGCACTGCCCTAAACCTTGAAACACCAGCCCCTGCACGACCCCCTACACTGCCCGAACACCACTGCACTACCCTAAACCCTGAAACATCACCCCCAGTACGACCCCCTACACTGCCCGAGCACCACTGCACTGCCCTAAACCCTGAAACACCAGCCCCAGCACGACCCCCTACACTGCCCGAACACCACTGCACTGCCCTAAACCCTGAAACACCAGCCCCAGCACGACCGCCTACACTGCCCGAACACCACTGCACTGCCCTAAACCCTGAAACACCAGCCCCAGCACGACCCCCTACACTGCCCGAACACCACTGCACTGCCCTGAACCCTGAAACACCAGCCCCAGCACAACACCCTACACTGCCCGAACACCACTGCACTGCCCTAAACCCTGAAACACCACCCCGTGCATGACCCCCTACACTGCCCGAACACCACTGCACTGCCCTAAACCCTGAAACACCACCCCCAGCGCGACCCCCTACACTGCCCGAACACCACTGCACTGCCCTAAACTATGAAACACCACCCCCTGCACAACCCCCTACACTGCTCGAACACTACTGCACTGCCCTAAACCCAGAAACACCATCCCCAGCACGACCCCTATACTGCACGAACACCACTGCACTGCCCTAAACCCTGAAACACTACCCCCAGCAAGACCCCTACACTGCCCGAACACCACTGCACTGCCCTAAACCCTGAAACATCACCCCCAGCAAGACCCCCTACACTGCCCGAACACCACTGCCCTAAACCCTGAAACATCACCCCCAGCAAGACCCCTACACTGCCCGAACACCACTGCACTGCCCTAAACCCTGAAACACCAGCCCCAGCATGACCCCCTACACTGCCCGAACACCACTGCACTACCCTGAAACACCACCCCCTGCACGACCCCCTACACTGCCCGAACACCACTGTACTGCCCTAAACCCTGAAACCCCACCCCCAGCATGATCCCCTACACTGCCAGAACACCACTGCACTGCCCTAAACCCTGAAACACCACCCCCTGCACGACATCCTACACTGCCCGAACACTACTGCACTGCCCTAAACCCTGAAACACCACCCCCAGCACGACCACCTAAACTCACGAACACCACTGCACCGCCCTAAACCCTGAAACACTACCCCCAGCAAGACCCCTTACACTGCCCGAACACCACTGCACTGCCCTAAACCCTGAAACACCACCCCCAGCACGACCCCCTACACTGCCCAAACACCACTGCTCTGCCCTAAACCCTGAAACACCACCCCCAGCACGACCCCCTACACTGCCCGAACACCACTGCACTGCCCTAAACCCTGAAACACCAGCCCCAGCACAACCCCGTACACTGCCCGAACACCACTGCACTGCCCTAAACCCTGAAACACCAGCCACAGCACAACCCCGTACACTGCCCGCACACCACTGCACTGCCCTAAACCCTGAAACACCAGCCCCAGCACAACCCCGTACACTGCCCAAACACCACTGCACTGCCCTAAACCCTGAAACACCAGCCCCAGCACGACCGCCTACACTGCCCGAAAACTACTGCACTGCCCTAAACCCTGAAACACCACCCCCAGCAAGACTACCTACACTGGCCGAACACCACTGCACTGCCCTAAACCCTGAAACACCACCCCTGCATGACCCCCTACACTGCCCAAACACTACTGCACTGCCCTAAACCCTGAAACACCACCCCTCAGCACGACACCCTACACTGCCCGAACACCACTGCACTGCCCTAAACCCTGAAACACCACCCCAGCACGACCCCCTACACTGCACCGAACACCACTGCACTAAACCCTGAAACACCACCCCTGCACGACCCCCTACACTGCCGGAACACCACTGCACTGCCCTAAACCCTGAAACACCACCCCCAGCACGACACCCTACACTGCCCTAACACCACTGAACTGCCATAAACCCTGAAACATCACCCCCAGCACAACCCCCTACACTGCCTGAGCACCATTGCTCTGCCCTAAACCCTGAAACACTAGCCCCAGCACGACCCCCTACACTGCCCGAACACCACTGCACTAAACCCTGACACACCACCCCAGCACGACCCCCTACACTGCCCGAACACCACTGCACTGCCCTAAACCCTGAAACACCAGCCCCAGCAAGACCCCCTACACTGCCCGAACACCACTGCATTGCCCTAGACTCTGAAACACCAGCCCCAGCAAGACCCCTACACTGCCCGAACACCACTGCACTGCCCTAAACCCTGAAACACCAGCCCCAGCATGACCCCCTACACTGCCCGAACACCACTGCACTGCCCTAAACCCTGAAACACCAGCCCCAGCACGACCCCCTACACTGCCCGAACACCACTGCACTGCCCTAAACCCTGAAACACCAGCCCCAGCACGACCCCCTACACTGCCCGAACACCACTGCACTGCCCTAAACCCTGAAACACCAGCCCCAGCACCACCCCCTACAATGCCCGAACACCACTGCACTGCCCTAAACCCTGAAACACCACCCCTGCACCACCCCCTACACTGCCCGAACACCACTGCACTGCCCTAAACCCTGAAACACCACCCCCGGCACCGCCCCCTACACTGCCCGAACACCACTGCACTGCCCTAAACCCTGAAACACCACCCCCAGCATGACCCCCTTTACGGCTCGAACACCACTGCACTGCCCTAAACCCTGAAACACCACCCCCAGCATGACCCCCTACACTGCCCGAACACCACTGCCCTAAACCCTGAAACACCACCCCTGCACGACCCCTACACTGCCCGAACACCACTGCACTGCCCTAAACCCTGAAACACCACCCCCTGCACAACCCCTACACTGCCCGAACACCACTGCACTGCCCTAAACCCTGAAACACCACCCCCAAGACGACCCCCTTCACTGCCCGAACACCACTGCCCTGCCCTAAACCCTAAAACACCACCCCCAGCACGACCCCCTACACTGCCCGAACACCACTGCACTGCCCTAAACCCTAGAACACTACCCCCAGCATGACCCCCTACACTACCCGAACACCACTGCACTACCCTAAACCCTAAAATACTCCCCCAGCACGACCCCCTACACTACCCGAACACGACTGCACTGCCCTAAACCCTAAAACACTCCCCCAGCACGACCCCCTACACTGCCCAAACACTACTGCACTGCCCTAAACCCTGAAACACCACCCCTCAGCACGACACCCTACACTGCCCGAACACCACTGCACTGCCCTAAACCCTGAAACACCACCCCAGCACGACCCCCTACACTGCCCGAACACCACTGCACTAAACCCTGAAACACCACCCCCTGCACGACCCCCTACACTGCCGGAACACCACTGCACTGCCCTAAACCCTGAAACACCACCCCCAGCACGACCCCCTACACTGCCCGAACACCACTGCCCTAAACCCTGAAACACCACCCCTGCACGACCCCTACACTGCCCGAACACCACTGCACTGCCCTAAACCCTGAAACACCACCCCCAGCACGACCCCCTACACTGTCCGAACACCACTGCACTGCCCTAAACCCTAAAACACCACCCCCAGCATGACCCCCTACACTGCCCGAACACCACTGCACTGCCCTAAACCCTAGAACACTACCCCCAGCATGACCCCCTACACTACCCGAACACCACTGCACTGCCCTAAACCCTGAAACACCACCCCTGCACGACCCCCTACACTGCCCGAACACCACTGCACTGCCCTAAACCCTGAAACACCACCCCCAGCACGACCCCTACACTGTCCGAACACCACTGCACTGCCCTAAACCCTAAAACACCACCCCCAGCACGACCCCCTACACTGCCCGAACACCACTGCACTGCCCTAAACCGTAGAACACTACCCCCAGCATGACCCCCTACACTACCCGAACACCACTGCACTACCCTAAACCCTAAAATACTCCCCCAGCACGACCCCCTACACTACCCGAACACGACTGCACTGCCCTAAACCCTAAAACACTCCCCCAGCATGACCCCCTACACTACCCGAACACCACTGCACTGCCCTAAACCCTAAAACACTCCCCCAGCACGACCCCCTACACTACCTAAACACCACTGCACTGCCCTAAACCCTAAAACACTACCCCCGCATGACCCCCTACACTACCCAAATACCAATGCACTACCCTAATCCCTAAAACACTACCCCTGCACAACCCCCTACACTACCCAAAGACCACTGCACTACCCTAAACTCTAAAACAATACCCCCCGCACGACTCCCTACACTACCCAAAGACCACTGCACTACCCTAAAACACGACCTCCTACACTACTCAAACACAACTGCACTACCCTAAACGCTAAAAAACTACCCCAGCACGAACCCCTACACTACCCAAAGACCACTGCACTACCCTAAACCCTAAAACACGACCTCCTACACTACTCAAACACCACTGCACTACCTTAAACCCTAAAAAACTACCCCAGCACGAACCCCTACACTACCCAAACACCACTGCACTACCCTAAACCATAAAACACTACCCCCAGCAGTACCCCCTACGCTACCCAAACACCACTGCACTACCCTAAACCCTAAAACACTACCCCCAGCAGTACCCCTACACTACCCAAACACCATTGCACTACCCTAAACCCTAAAACACTACCCCCAGCAGTATCCCCTACACTACCCAAACACCACTGCACTACCCTAAACCCTAAAACACTCCCCCAGCCCGACTCCCTACACTACCCAAACACCACTGCACTACCCTAAACCCTAAATCTACCCCCAGCATGACCCCCTACACTACACAAACACCATTGCACTACCCTAAACCCTAAAACACTACCCCCAGCACGACCCTCTTCACTACCTAAACACAACTGCACAATTTGTTACAGGCGTTGCAACGCAGGCCTGTGGTGCTTACTGGAAATACCTGGTGGGCTAGTTGGGCCCCAGGGACTCTCAGGATTCAAGGTGACCTAATCCCCCAACTTAAAACGCGCCACGGGGCGCGTTTGCACAGTGGTGAAGGGAGGGGGCGGGCCTCAGGTGACATGTGCGCAAACACGCCCTGTGGTGCGTTTTAAGTTGGGGAGTTAATTCCCTTTGAATCCTGGGGGCCAACTAGCCCACCAGGTACCTTCAGTAAGCACAACAGAGTTGCGTTGCAGAGAGGTGAAAAAGGTGCGTGGCCTCGGAACGCCTCTCTGCAACTCAGCTCTGTGGTCCTAACTGTAGGTACCTGGGGGCTAGTTGGGCCCCAGGGACCCTCAGGATTCAAGGGGACTTAATCCTGCAACTTAAAACGCGCCACGGGGCGCGTTTGCACACATGTCACCTCAGGCCCCCTCCCTTCACCACTGTGCAAACGCGCACTGGCTCTGGTTAGTCAGAGTCAGTTACCACCAGTACCCGTCTGAAAAAGTTGTGGGCACAGGATGATTTTGCAACAAGGCCTCTTTCTGCTCCTCTGTTGGTTCTTTCTGCACATCTTTTGCTTCTTTCTGTGCGTTTTTTCTTCTTTCTTCACATGTCCTACCTCTGTTGGCATAGTTAGAAACTAGCATTTAAAAAACCTTTGAAATTCACTTAAAAAATCATAGGTTTCAGGCATGTTATAGTTAGAAATTAGCATTTAAAAAACCTTTGAAATTCACTGAAAAAACCATAGGTTTCAGGCACGTTATAGTTAGAAATTAGCATTTAAAAACCTTTGAAATTCACAGAAAAAACCATAGGTTTCAGGCACGTTATAGTTAGAAATTAGCATTTAAAAAACCTTTGAAATTCACTGAAAAAACCATAGGTTTCAGACACATTATAGTTAGAAATTAGCATTTAAAAACCTTTGAAATTCACTGAAAAAACCATAGGTTTTAGGGACAGTTATAGTTAGTTGGACATTGCACTCGTACAAAACCCGTGAAATTCCCCTGTTATAGTTAGTTCAGCTAACTATAACTCGCGCCCGCAATGCACTGCTGATGACGTCACATATTACATCACTCATGACATGGTCAGTGACATCACTGATGACATCACTGATGACATCTCAAATGACATCACTGATGACATCATCCATGTGATAATTTCATGCATCTTCTCACACCCTAATATAACTTTTGATACACCCACTCTAAATTACAGACTGCCATTCTCAAAACCATAGACACTCCAACACCAAAAACTACATACCCACTCACTGATTCTTAGGTCTACACACACATCCACTCACTCACCCGTACAGTCACTCATACTTAGTCACTCAGTACAGGACTATCATATGCACTCAAACACCTATATAAACACTGAAACAAAGCAACTCATCCATAGAGGTACTCACACACCTAGTCAGTCATGCAAAAAATTAATCACACACCCATTTACTCACCTATACAGTTATACACACACCAGCTCACTTACTCATACAAATACTAGCACATTCTTACGCTCTTATACAATAACTGATACAAGCACACACGCATCCATACAGCCACTCTCACAATAACACACTCTCACTTATAGCCATTTAAATACTCTAACACACATATATACTGCCTTTTACATATGTAGTTACTCGCACATGTACCACTGAGATATATATTCACTCACTAACACACCCATACACACACTCACCCACCCAAGCAGTCCATCACAGATGCACTCTTGAAATCATGCACCCAGTGAATCACCCACTCACACATCTATGTATAGAGTCACACACACCCCACCCACACAAACACTCAGGCAGCCATACAGATACTCAGAGAACCAATCAATAACCCATATAGACACTCATGTAGCTATTCGCAAATCCATGCATCCACTTACACACCAACAAACAGACGGATACAGACATTCACACAGTTTAGTCACTAACCCATGCATTCAGTAAGATACGTTTAATCACTCACTTGTAGAGTCAGTCACTCACGTACTAAATCATCCATTCAGACACTTATACACCCACTCATTCTTCAATACGCCTTTCCCTATATATATTAAACATATTTAAACTTTACAGAAACACAGTCACTGGATGATGTCATCAGTGATGTCATCAGTGATGTCACTGACCATGTCATGAGTGATGTAATATGTGACGTCATCAGCAGTGCATTGCGGGGCGCGAGTTATAGTTAGCTGAACTAACTATAACAGGGGAATTTCACGGGTTTTGTACGAGTGCAATGTCCAACTAACTATAACTGTCCCTAAAACCTATGGTTTTTTCAGTGAATATATATATATATATTATCTACTGGCGGTCGCCAGTAGATTGTTATAGTTACAACCTATTATCCATAGGAAATCCGTGACATTCTATTTGAAATAACTCTCTTGCCGGTTGACGTATCTTCGCGAAATTTTCAAACTTTGTGGCCCGCTCCGGTACGCTCCTACCCTGAAAGTCTCGGGGGGATTCGTCAAGCGGGGGCCGAGAAAAAGGGGGTCCCAAAACGCGTTTTCCCCATGCATTTTTCCATAGGAAACTTTAGACACGGCTACAGCCTGAACTGCTGAACGGAATTACACCAAATTTGGCAAAGAGGTAGTTCTTGGTTCAGAAAGAACCCTTTTGTTAAATGGTGTAAATCCGTTCAGTAGTTGCTGAGAAAATGAAAAGTAAAAAGATAGTGATATCTATGGCCGAGTAGGGTCCGCGTACCCTCAGCGCACCCTGCGCGCACCGTCCCGATCACGAGCTGCATGTTAATTGGTTGTCAGCTGGCTGTCAACATTCCGATTCAGGAAATGTTGGCAGCCATTTTGTCCCTCGGTAGAACCGAGGGACAGAAACAAGTGCGCAAAGCGCACAAAGGGGGCAGGGTAGAAACACCCTGACCCCCTAGGTTTGCTCAGGGGGTCCCACAAGGACCCCCTGGGCAAAAAAAAATAATTTTTTTTTTTTAAATCGGCAGGATGCGCTCAGGGTGCGCGAATCCTGCCGAAAAAAAAAAAAATCGAAGCGCGGTCTCCCGCGCTTCGATGTTAATTGGCCCCCGGGTGGCCCAAGTCCCGGGGGCATGGTGGGGGGGTAATTTAATCGTGTGGGGGGCCTCAAAGGGCCCCCCAAGCCCCGGGGACCGCCACCACCCGGGGCTTTTTTTAAATAAATTAAAAAACCTGTGTGGGGGGGCTCCAGCCCCCCCACACGCCCCGGGGACCGCCACCTCCCCGGGGCACTAAACAATTAAATATGGGGGTCCGTTACGGACCCCCAGAGCCCCGGGGACCACCACCTCCCCGGG
This sequence comes from Calotriton arnoldi, assembly GCA_963921515.1. Lineage (NCBI taxonomy): Eukaryota > Metazoa > Chordata > Amphibia > Caudata > Salamandridae > Calotriton > Calotriton arnoldi. The sequence goes on from CAWUFW010007714.1 coordinate 426,261, forward strand.
GCTTTGAACTGAATGGGAGGGGGGCCGCGCGGCCCCCCTCCTGGAGCCCTTGATGGCCCTGGGGACCACCACCCCCCAGGGCCGGCTCCTGCAGTGTCCCGGGGTGCCTACCCCCGGGACACTGCAGTTTGCTATGGCAGGACGGGAGCCTCGCGGCTCCCGTCCTGTCATAGCAAACTGCTTTGGATATTGGAAGAGAGAGCAGGGAAACCTGCTCTCTCTTCCAATATCCAAGCACATTGCTTTTCCACATGGGGAGCTGCATCTTAGCAGCTCCCCATGTGGAAAGCAATGCCGGCTCCCAAGGGACGCGGGGAGCCGGCGGGACTGTGGGGGGATTGGGGACCCCCCCACAGTCCCCAACGAGAGGGCCAGCCCCGGGGGATGGGGTCCCCGGGGCAAGTAGTGGCCCGGGAGGGGGGCCACGCGGCCCCCCTCCCCAAAGTTTAAAAAAATAAAAAAAAAATAAAAAAAGGGTATGGCCGGCCCCGGGGGATGGGGTCCCCGGGGCCTTAAATGGCCAGAGGAGGGGGGCCACGCAGCCCCCCTCCAAAGAATAAAAATAAAGGCCATGCCCCGGGGGATGGGGTCCCCGGGGCCAATACAGGCCCAGGGAAGGGGGGCCACGCGGCCCCCTTCCCGTTTTTTTTTTTTTTAATTAAAAATTTAAAAAAAGGGGTAAGGCCCTGGGGGATGGGGTCCCCAGGGCCCAAAAACAGGAAAAAGGAAGGGGGGCCACACAGCCCCCCTTCAGGGGACAAATTTTTTTTTTTTTTAAACGATCGGGCCCGAAGGCCCCGCCCCTTCCTTCACCACTCTGCAAACGCGCCCCTGGCGCGTTTGCAGAGGGGGAACGAATTCCCCTTGAATACTGGGGGTCCCTGGGGCCAACTAGCCCACCAGGAACCTCCAGTATGCGCCAGGGGCTGCCTTGCAGAGAGGTGTACAGAGGCCACGCCCTTTTACACCTCTCTGCAACGCAGCTCTGTGGTGCTTTTTGGAGGTATATGGTGGGCTAGTTGGACTCCGGGGACCCTCAGGATTCAAGGGGACTTAATCCCCCAACTTAAAACACGCCACGGGGCGCGTTTGCACAGTGGTGAAGGGAGGGGGCGGGGCTTCAGGTGACATGTGTGCAAACAGGCCCCGTGGCGCGTTTTAAGATGGGGAATTAAATCCCCTTCAATCCTGAGGGTCCCTGGGGGCCAACTAGCCCAACAGGTACATCCAGAAAGCGCCACAGAGCTGCGTTGCAGTGAGGTGTAAAAAGGGGTGTGGCCTCTCTACACGTCTCTGCAACGCAGCCCCCTGGCGCATATTGGAGGTTCCTGGTGGGCTAGTTGGCCCCTAGGGACCCTCAGGATTCAAAGGGACTTAATCCCCCAACTTAAAACGCGCCACGGGCGCGTTTGCACAGATGTCACCTCAGGCCCCGCCCCTCCCTTCACCATTGTGCAAATATTCCTCTAAAATCTGCCGAACTACGAATTCCGATTTACTCACCTGTTATCAGGAGAGACCTCAGTGCTGCATCTTTCAGCCCAGTACTAATCCTGAAAAGTAATTTTAACCGTACTTACCAGTAACTTGAATTTCCTTCCATAGGATATCATTGCCTGCTTTTTGTTGAAAAAGTTTCTAAGTGTTGATTTTTGAAACATACAAATATTCCTCTAAAATCAGCCGAAATACGAATTCCGATTTACTCACCTGTTATAAGGAGAGACCTCAGTGCTGTATCTTTCAGCCCAGTACTGGTCCTGAAAAGTAATTTTAACCGTACTTACCAGTAACTTGAATTTCCTTCCATAGGCTAACATTGACTGGTTTCACTTGGAAATTCTTCTAAGTGTGGAGTTTTGGAACTTTAAAATATTCCTCTAAAATCAGCCGAAATACGAATTCCGATTTACTCACCTGTTATCAGGAGAGACCTCAGTGCTGCATCTTTCAGCCCAGTACTGATCCTCAAAAGTAATTTTAACCGTACTTACCAGTAACTTGAATTTCCTTCCATAGGATATCATTGCCTGCTTTTTGCTGAAAAAGTTTCTAAGTGTTGATTTTTTAAACATACAAATATTCCTCTAAAATCAGCCGAAATCCGAATTCTGATTTACTCACCTGTTATCAGGAGAGACCTCAGTGCTGCATCTTTCAGCCCAGTACTGGTCCTGAAAAGTAATTTTAACCGTACTTACCGGTAACTTGAATTTCCTTCATAGGCTAACATTGACTGGTTTCACTTGGAAATTCTTCTAAGTGTGGAGTTTTGGAACTTTATAATATTCCTCTAAAATCAACCAAAGTACGAATTCCAATTTACTCACCTGTTATCAGGAGAGAACCCAGTGCTGCATCTTTTAGCCCAGCACTGACCCTGAAAAGTAATTTTAACCGTACTTACCAGTAACTTATATTTTCTTCCATAGGAATCCTTTGTCTGGTTTTCAGCAGAAAAGTTTCAAAGTGTCGATTTTCACAAACTACAAATATTCCTAAAAAATCGCCTGTATGACTTAAACGCATTCTTTCAACTGTTTACAGGAGATGCACCAGTGCTGGATCCAGGATCCAACACTGAGTAAGAAAAAGTAACAATAACAGTTTTTACCTTCTAAGTGAATTTCCTTCCATAGGATAACATTGGTGATTCTATGAGAAAAAGTTTCTAAGTGTCAACTTTTAAAGTACAATAATATTCCTTAAAAATCACGACTGTAACCAAAACGCTTTTACTCAACTGTTTATAGGAGATGTCCCAGGAGTGAATCTAGGATCCAGTCCTGTGGTTAGAAAAGTAATCCATAAAGTAACTAATTGCATTTAACTAGAAATTCACATTGAGCTGAATGTTGCATTGTGTTTGAAAATGTGTTGCCCATTGCAACAACTGTAACTACTGTACTTAAAAGTCTATTGCCTATGTGCAAAGTATTTACACTAAAGTAATTCATTCTGAGAAAGTATTTTTTGTAATGTAATGTATAATGTAATTACAATGTAATTTAAAAAATAAAATATGTAAAAAAAAATTGTTTCTAAAAATGTAGTAAATCAGTATGAAAAAAATTAATATAACAATTAATACATTTAAAAATTGTCATTTACAAAACCTTTGAAATTCACTGAAAAAACCGTAGGTTTCAGACATGTTATAGTTACAAATTAGCATTTAAAAAACCTTTGAAATTCACTGAAAAAACCATAGGTTTCAGGGACGTTATAGTTACAAATTAGCATTTAAAAAACCTTTGAAATTCACTGAAAAAACCATAGGTTTTAGGGACAGTTATAGTTAGTTGGACATTGCACTCGTACAAAACCCGTGAAATTCCCCGTTATAGTTAGTCCAGCTAACTATAACTCGCGCCCCCGCAATGCACTGCTGATGACGTCACATATTACATCACTCATGACATGGTCAGTGACATCACTGATGACATCACTGATGACATCTCAAATGACATCACTGATGACATCATCCATGTGATAATTTCATGCATCTTCTCACACCCTAATATAACTTTTGATACACCCACTCTAAATTACAGACTGCCATTCGCAAAACCATAGACACTCCAACACCAAAAACTACATACCAACTCACTGATTCTTAGGTCTACACACACATCCACTCACTCACCTGTACAGTCACTCATACTTACAGTCACTCAGTACAGGACTATCATATGCACTCATACACCTATATAAACACTCACACACCGCCACTCATCCATAGAGGTACTCACACACCTAGTCAGTCATGCAAAAAATTAATCACACACCCATTTACTCACCTATACAGTTATACACACACCAGCTCACTTACTCATACAAATACTAGCACATTCTTACGCTCTGATACAATAACTGATACAATCACACACGCATCCATACAGCCACTCTCACAATAACACACTCTCACTTATAGCCATTTAAATACTCTAACACACATATATACTGCCTTTTACATATGTAGTTACTCGCACATGTACCACTGAGATATACATTCACTCACTAACACACCCATACACACACTCACCCACCCAAGCAGTCCATCACAGATGCACTCTTGAAATCATGCACCCAGTGAATCACACCCCACCCACACACACCCCACCCACACACACCCCACCCACACAAACACTCAGGCAGCCATACAGATACTCAGAGAACCAATCAATAACCCATATAGACACTCATGTAGCTAGTCGCAAATCCATGCATCCACTTACACACCAACAAACAGACGGATACAGACATTCGCACAGTTTAGTCACTAACCCATGCATTCAGTAAGATACGTTTAATCACTCACTTGTAGAGTTAGTCACTCACGTACTAAATCATCCATTCAGACACTTATACACCCACTCATTCTTCAATACGCCTTTCCCTATATATATTAAACATATTTAAACTTTACAGAAACACACAGTCACTGGATGATGTCATCAGTGATGTCATTTGAGATGTCATCAGTGATGTCATCAGTGATGTCACTGACCATGTCATGAGTGATGTAATATGTGACGTCATCAGCAGTGCATTGCGGGGCGCGAGTTATAGTTAGCTGGACTAACTATAACGGGGGAATTTCACGGGTTTTGTACGAGTGCAATGTCCAACTAACTATAACTGTCCCTAAAACCTATGGTTTTTTCAGTGAATATATATATATATATATATATATATATATATATATATATATATATATATATATCCATATTTCATTATTGTATCCGAACAATGATCCACGGCACCCAATTGCTTCAAGCAGATTTTAATTCAGCAAATGCTCCACTCAACGCGTTTCGGGAACCAACGTCCCTTGTTCACGAGGTTCCCGAAACGCGTTGAGTGGAGCATTTGCTGAATTAAAATCTGCTTGAAGCAATTGGGTGCCGTGGATCATTGTTCGGATACAATAATGAAATATGGATGTTTGGGGTCCCGCTAACCCACCACGGCCCGCCGTCGTGTGAGGCAAGGATTGAAGCGAGACTTTGTTTGGGATATATATATATATATATATATATATATGTATATGCACTGGAACAAACCAAAGGCAACACGGACGTTATAGTTAGGAAACAGAATTTAAAAAACCTTAGAAACCTTAGAAGTTCAATGAAAAAAGCAAAGGTTACAGGGACATTATAGTTAGGCTGACATTTCACTCATACAAAACCAGAGAAATATGGTTGCGTTAGTGTCTCTATCCAAGTGTCCAAGAAGAAAAAGATCCCAAGGACATGGAGGTATACTCAGGGCTTTTTAGCAATCATTTACATATGCAGGAATTGTCATCGGCATCTAAATTCCATGTTGTGCCCATTGATAGAAACTTCAATGCTAGCTACACTCCATTGGTTGTTAAATTGGTGCCGGAAACGCTGGTAAGGATTGCTTCATGGGATGTAGCAGGAATAGATAAACTACTGCCCGACGCTGAGTGGAGTAAATTCATTGACACCTTCGATATATGCGTATTTCAGGATACATGGTGCTTTACACCCTTTTATAGAAATGGGTATACAACCTTTTGTGTTGAAGCAACTAAGACTGCAAAGGGTAGGCCCTCAGGGGGGCTGGGCATTTAGATCAAAACCATGCTTCGATGTAGAATTAGCACCTTGCCCTGTGATTCTAAAGATATCCTAGCACTTAGACTTCTGTTTCCTTCTGGCCTATCCCTAAAAATATATCATTTATATAATAGAGTAGAGGGTAGAAATGAAGAAACTACCTCCATTAACCAACTGGAGCAATTGCTTTTGAAACACAGGGGGAAAGATCTTACCTTGGTGGCAGGAGATCTTTACTCAACCTTTGAACCAAAGGCTCCTGCCCCACATGATTTAACTTGTGAGAAAGATAACCAATGGGGTATACCTCACTTAGAGCTACCTAAAGTAAGATGGACTCCAAAAGCAGGCCAGTTACTGGCATTAACACTTAATTTCGATCTTAGAGCCACAAATGGTAGATGTCCCTCGGATCGCCAGGGCAAAATCATTTTTATTAGACCAGGCCATTGCAGTAGAATAGACTATTTCCTGGTACATGTTGAGCTTTGGCCTGCTATTATGGATATGGAAGTGATAGATCGAGTAGATAGCGACCACAATGCCCTCAGTTTGACACTATGCATTAAAACCACTTCATACCGCGGGGCATGGGTAACTGTGAGATAGGAGAACTCCAGACCACCAATAACCTTAGATCCATCAGGTGGGATTGGGTAATTAAAAACCCCTTGCCCTCAATACAATTAAGGGAATTGTTACTGCAGACTATGAACATCTGTCTAAACTCCCCAGCGAATTGAGAAATGATGTGATGGCAAAAACCCATGACAGGTTGGGGGGAAAATAAGGGATGTCTTGGGAAAGCCTAGAAGAAAAGAGAAATCTCACCCGAAGCTTGAGTCTTAGTAGAATGATGCCTGTAGAGTGGCTAAAGGGGAGCTCTCTGCCTCCATCAAAACCAGATCCCAAGTAGAGATTGCTAAATCTAGGGCACACTATAGGAAAGTGCTTATTAATGCAAAGAGGGAATGGGAAGATTCGCTATGGCTGAACCTGCATGAGGCTCTGTTAAATAGGAACACCAAAGCAGCTGTGGCCTCTAGTGGAAACAAGCCAATGCTTGATTTCTGCATTCAACCAGGCCAGTGGGTAACACACTTTAGTCAACTGTTCAAACAAGCTTAGGATGGGCAATGTTTGTGGTTTCTCAATAGATAGTGGTGTCTCCTTTGAACCTAATAACTTGCAATGTTTGCTCAGTGAGACCGTAAAGGCAATCAATTCCTGTGTTGCAGGTCATGCCCCAGGGCCTGACAGGATACCTAATGACCTATATAGAGAAAACCCTGAAATATGGGGTCCATACATTAATCTGCTTTCTAACAGTATCCTTTCAGGCATGGGCATCCCCCATTCTTGGCAGTTACCGGAAATAGTTACCATCTTTAAGAAGGGGGATCGTGCAGTTCTAGCGAACTATAGGCCTATTAGCCTCATAGACTCCCTTCAGAAAATCTTCTGAAAGCAGGTGCTTGATCATCTCCAGGAATGGATTTGTGAGGGGAATATCATTTCAGAGTGGCAGGCAGGTTTTAGATCAAATGTGAGCACAATATACCATATTTGTCGTTTCATTTGTACTTACTGGAGGCAAGTGACTATCAACAGGGGCAACTTATATGGTGCCTTTGTTGATCTTCGAGCAGCCTTTGATTTGGTCCCCAGAGATAAGCTATGAGGAGTCCTAGAAAGAATGTTAGTTCCGGCTCGCCTTCTGAACATCTTAAAGAGGCTGCATGCTGACACCCTGGCCCAAGTGAGGTGGGGGGAGGATGGGGTGTTAACGGAAGCAATCCATATTGACAAAGGGGTAAGAAATGGGTGCGTATTAGCACCCACACTGTTCACTCTGTATATAAATGATGTTATAAAGTCTTTGAGCAGGGATGGATGTGCGCTCCAAGGATAGGAGGGCAGGGGGCCCCTGCACTCCTCTTTGCGGATGATACACTGCTTATCTCTAAGTTGCCTCAGGGGCTCCAACAACTGCTGAATGATTTTCAGGCATTTTGCCTGGAGCAGGGTTTGGAACTTAACAGCTCCAAAACCAAATGTATGATCTTCTCCTCCAGACCAACAACTAAGTGCAAGAAGCAGTTGTATATGGGTGATGGCTCCTTAGAAGTAGTGGCTGAGTTAGATTATCTTGGTATGAAACTTTCAAAGAATTTATGTTGGGTTCCACAGATAGAAAGGGCACAGCTATACCTGATACAACAAATGGTAAATATAGCAAAAATCCACAGGAAAACCATATCCAGAAGGGTGGCACCTGCGTTAGAGATGAAGGGGCAGATTTACAAGCCCCTTGCGACACATTTGCGCCACCGTTGCGTCACTTCTGTGATGCAGCGGCGTCGTAAACAATGCGCCACATTGTGACATATTTACAACGTGACGCATCTAGGGAGATGCGTCACGTTGTAAAGCCCTGCGCTACATTATACCTGCGTCAGGTATAATGTATGCAGGGTGGGCGTTCCGTCGCAAGAAAGCCTCGTAAAAGTGACGCAGTGAAATCTGCAATATTTCACTGAGTCACATTTACGACGCCGCTGCGTCAAAACCTTATGCCTGCTTGAAGCAGGCATAAGGAGTGACGCAGCACAATAAGTATAGGCCGCCCCTGAGCATTGCTGGAGTTGCGTCACGCTTGCAACACGACTCCAGCAATGCGCTGCCCTTACGACAAAAGATGCAACACGCATCTGTCTAACCTTGCGCCACAGTGACCCGCATTGTAAATGCGACGCATCCGTGGTGGCGCAAGGGTATTTTTGCGTGTCGCATCTTTACTGGCTCATCCCTGCTAATATGCAGAGATGCGCCAGTCCTTGTAAATCTGCCCCCTACAATGTCAAGGCTTTAGGAACAGTTTTGTATGGTGCAGAGCTATGGGGTTGCTCAAAACACAGTAATTTGTCAGTAATTGAACACACATTTTTTAGATCTTTGTTAAATCTTCCGGTGAGTACCCCGTTGACTCCACTTTACTTAGATTTGGCCTAGAAAAAAATTACTCACAAAATCGAGCTCAGAGTGCTTATGTTTTGGCATCGGCTATGGTCTACTACAGCACTTGAGCCCTATAGGGTGGGCCTTCGTGATTTAATTACACCAACCCATGTGAGCAAAATCTTGCGGCTCCGTACTCTTAAGAACCTGCTGCAGAGGTTAAGCCTTGACATATACTGGGACCAACCAGAAACCCTGTGTCTGATCCATAAAACTAGTCTCAAAGCTGTTTTTTGAGGTAATGTTGAGACTGACAACATTTTAAATTGTAAAGGATAGCTCTCTGTTGTTTTTATTGATTTTAAACCGACCCCGTTATCTGAGAGCACTATTGATGAAATTGTTCCTCCACTAGCAAGGAAGCTATATTTACAGTTCAGGTATGGGTGCCTTCCTGTAAAAACTTTTTAAAGGAAATGGTATAAAGAAGTGGACATGGTGGATGAAAATGGCATTTGTCGCCAAGGTAGACCTGAGTCACTTGAGCACGTTCTATATTTTTGTCCTTTGTATAGTCAGTCTCGAGCTAATGGATAGTTCCACTTTGCAGAAAACTGGGAGTAAGAAAGTACAAGGAGGCATACAGAATACTGCAGTGTCAGATACATCTCGTATTGTTGTATTCTGTATAGCCAAGTTCCCAATGGCAATGTGGATTAAGCGTGCCAAGTGTTCTCTTGGCAGTCTACAGGCTGCCACTCATTGAAGGGTCCCTCCTTACTGTATTGTGCCACTTGGATGAGCTCCTGTGGACCTATGTCTTTTAATATTTATAGAAGATATTCATTGTATTTTATTCTCTGTTTTTAAAAGAAAAGTATTTTTATGGTGAATTTCTGTGGTTTTTCTAAATGAAATCCTCATCTCTTCATTGTGCTGCGATTGTAATGGACCGACAAATGAGTATTTTAAATGTCTTATGTTGTTATTTGTGTTTGTAAGTATTTTGTTTTATGTTGTACTTTTTTGATCTATAGTGATCGAAATAAAGTTTACTGACTGACTGACTGAGTGTCTCTATGGGTTAGATTAGACACACATATTATATCCCGCATCTGCAACCACTGTAAAGAAATATAAACAAAGAAAAATGTATTAGGATTTCATTTTCAACATTAGGCAACCAAAACAAGATACAATATTTTTTCTCCAAAACTTTAATACAACATAGTAAAATGTTTTACTGTTTTTTACTGTTTTCAGCTTTCATACTTCTTCACTTTCAACAGTGGTCTGTATGAAGCATCATCCTCAAACAATAGGGAAAAAAAATGAAGTGGATTGTAAAAAAGCCAAATGTGCACAGTACATCATTACAAATATGATACTGTGCATTCCACTCACTACAAGTTTAATAATAAGGTCTTGCTGATTGGTTACTACGTTAATAAAAGCAACTATATGTTAAAACTGTTTCTGATATTTTTATATCTGGTACAAAATGTCCAACAATTATGAAGCAGTCTTCATTTTTGGATATCCTTTTGTAAACATCATCCCTGTTTGGCCAAAACATGTATAAAATGTTCTTGGTCCATGTACGAAAAACATAACACTCAGTAATACGTAGAAGTTGCTGTAGCAGAAACAAAAGGGGTCATATTTTTAGTGGTGAAGAGACTTCTTAGATGCAACTTAAGGCTGCTGGTATTATAGTACCTCCATTTAGTTTGTATCTATAGTAACAGAATGTAGTCCTCTAATGTTTTATCAGTTCCTTTCCTGCAGTTAAAAAGAGTCTTTCATTTCTAACAGCTTGCTGTAGACAATACCCCTAATAGGCCGAATAATGTCTCAGAAACACATAATCCATATACATGTCAACAGAAATAGCAGATATGAGTTTGGTAATTTTTTAGGTAGTCTTGATTTGAATGTCATTTGTATGTCATTGCACTCTGTCTATCCTCTTAGACATCATAAATATATTGTGTAGTGTCCAGAGGTTACATTAACTCCTTCATGAAATATGATTGCTGTAGTTGTGAAAGTTCTTTTTGAAATGGAAATGTGTCCAGCTATAAAGTTCGTTATTTCAGTTCCTAATTTAGTATCATCCACTCTGCAACGTTGTAGCACGACTATGACATATTTTCCATACCTTTGTAGTAACAACTTAGACCTAAGTTCTGATTTGCAGTTTGGACAGATCATATCTTGATGGGCATTTTTAGTTAAATTTTCAAAGGGCACAGATTTACAATCTGGTAATTTTAAGTAGAGGAATCGTTCCGAATTGATTTCAGTGCTAGACGTGAAATTCACAATCTGCACAGTTATGGTTCCATTTATAAATTAAATCAAATAATTCATTGATATTCACATCTTCTTCCTCTAATAGTCCTAACGTTACCATTAAAAATTCTTCAGCATCCTGCTGAAGATTTAGAGAAAACACTACTGATCCAGTACACTCATCTATAAGTTTTCTTATTCCAGACTGTATAATATTTCTGTCACTTCTACATTCTTTACGCTTTTTCAAACACATGATACTGGCCTAAATGAGGAGCATATTGAACTCTTAATCTATTACACTCCCTTACACAGCTCACATCAGCACTTAATTTCTTCTCATCAAAATCAATCAGAAATAAACCAGACAAAGCTACATATAACATTCCTTCTTTGAATACACTACAACCAATATTAACAAGAGCTCTATCTACACTTAAAGCTTGCGATTTGTGGATAGTTAGTGCATACGCTAAAGACACTGGGAACTGCTTTTGCTGGACATACAAAGCAGTGGCGTTGTTTAAGCCTGCTTGTGCCTCTGACGCATCTGCTAATGTAATGTTGGGGTAAGTGCTGCAAGGTGACACAAGTACTAGCTTTAAAATGTTATCACGGAATATAGGGGGAGTCCGCTCAAAATTGGGGATCGGGAACTGGTTGGGCTTTATTAGAGGTTTTGATCTTTTATGTTTACAAGAAACCTGGTCCACAGATCATATTTTTATAAAGGGGTATCGCTCCTTCTGTGTCCCAGTGATCCCATTCACATCAGGAAGGGACAAGGGTTGTATTGCGGTGCTTATTGCTGTAAAATATGCCCTTGTAAAAGCCAAATGCATTTGCTCATCTCCCAGGTATCAATTATTAGTGATCTCTGGTTTGGCCAAGGTTGATATACTATTGGTGAACTTGTAATATAATATCTTTGACAAGAGCAACTGTCAAATAATAGAGTCCCTGCAAATGGAATTCGCTCAAGCCTCCGCTAAGTGGCAGCCATTATGCATTTTATGCGTTGGAGATTTTAATTGCACGATCTGTAAATATAGCACTCAACGCGTGTGTGGGCTGGAAGATAGTGAGGACCAGCCCTTGGCTGATTTTAATCACTCATCCCTGGGTAAAGCCCTAAACTCCTTCTTCGTAGTAAATGACTTAATTTTTTTAAATAATAGTGCCCACAATCCCTTCATGCAGTGTCCAACCTATGTTGGAGGTGGTAGGGATAGTTCTATTAACTTTATGTTAATGACAAAGTTTTATACTTTCCTTGTTCAGGATTTTAAAATCATACCAAACTGCTCTAGCGACCATTATCCCTTCATAGCCTCTCTTAACATAAATCCTAAGACGGGGCCCACAGATGAACATCCGATTCAATATAAACCTAATAAAGCAATCAGATTGAAATGGGATCAGGTAGACCCATCAAATTTGAACAAGATATCATCCTAAGAAATTATAATCTCATAGATGGGTGCTTGAATCCAGATTCTAACCCGGTTGAAAGAGTACGGGAATTTGAGGTGCTCTGTACCGACATTGCCCAGAGGTTGCTTAAGAACATTTCACAAAAGCAAACCCCCGGGGCGCGTTGGTTCAAAACTGAATGCTCCAAAGCTCATAAGCAACTAAAAACTGCCCTACATGCCACTCCTCATGATAGAGAGCTAATAAAAATTATGAGGAGCAAATATAAAAAGGTGATTAAATGCAGTAAGATGGAACTGAGGAAGAAGGCGTGGGAGGACTCGGAAAGAGCAGGTTCCTTTAAAGATTCTAAAAAGTTTTGGGAAATCATTAATCCTCCCAATGTTCACTGAAGTGTGAGACAGATGGACTCATTGATCCTGGGTGAAGTCTGGGAAGCCCATTTTACCAGCATTTTTAACCCCTCACATAGGATGATAGCGTAGGAATGACGGGAAATACCCCATGACTTAACCCAAGCCTCACAGCTTAGTCTGTCCATTACAGTTCAAGAGGTAGAGGTGGCCCTTGCACAGGGAATCTATTTAAAAGCCCCCGGCCCTGTTGGGGTGCCCCTTGATCTCTATAAGAGAAAACCTAACTTGTGGGCACCACTACTTACGAATATTTTTTTTAAAAGCCATTATTGGTCCACTGCCTGGGTCATGGAAACAGGCAATTGTAGTTCCTGTTTTTAAAAAGGGTGATAGAAGTGATCCGGTGTGTTACAGACCAATATCATTGATTGATGCAACAGCAAAGGTATTGGGCAGGGTCCTTCTTGCACATTTAGAAGAGTGGGCATCTATTAAAGGGGTCTTGTTGAACACACAATATGGTTTTAGAAGGGGTCTGAGCATGACGGAACAATGTCTCAATTTGTCCCTAACTGTCAGTAAGCATGTGAGGTCCATGAAGAGCTCTATGCATTTGCCCTTCATGGACTTGTCTACCGCTTTTGATACTGTAAATCGGGACAAATTGTGGGTCATGATGGAAGACATGGGTGTCGAAAAAGCACAAGTAACCCTTCTCTGTAGGCTCTATACGAATACGTCAGTTACCGTAAGGTACGGTAGTATAGGAGAAAAAACACACCCAATCATCTCCACTGAGGGGGTTCACCAAGGATGTATTTTAGCCCCGTTTTTATTTTTAATTTATACAAATGGGCTGGAGGCCTTTTTATTAAAAATGGAGCTTGATTTCCCCAAAATTGGTAATAAATTTGTCCCCCTGCTTTCATACGTTGATGATACAGTGTTATTGACAAGGACAGCTATGAGTTTGCAGAAATCTCTTGATGCTTTTACTGATTTTATGACATCTCTTGATTTAAAAGATAATTTTACTAAATCATATATTATGGTATGTGGCACAAAGACCACAAAAAAAACGAACACTTTCAATGTCCAAGGAAAGGAGATAGAAAACATTAGTAATTTTTCACACCTGGGCAACTTATTTAATAATCAGATGAAGTGGGAACCTCTTTAGACCACTACAGCACAGCAGACAAGCAGGGGTGTGGATGCGTTATTTAGGTTCGCTTGTAAGCTGGGGCAAAAACCAGAGAAAGAATAATTAACTCTTTATAGAGCTAAATGCCTTACTATCGATACATATGGGGCCAGGGTTTGTTTTTGACAAGTTCCTAGAGATAGGTCTAGGATACTTTTTTGAAAACCCTGAAGGAATTCTTCCAAATGCTAAGGCCATTATCAAACAAGCGTGCCTTAATAGGGGCAGCATGCGCAATTGTCATTACGGAGGTTACTCAGGGGTTTTTCACTTGCCTTCGGCCCCTCCACAAGTTTATCTAACTTTTTCTACAAGTTCCCAGATCAGATTTTACCTTACTAATTTTCGGCTCCTCAACTCCTCAACAGATGGCATCAAACAAACAATAGACTTCTCTACCCTAACAAAATTATACATTACTTCTGCAGCTGAAACATTAGTTGGAAACAGAATTTTGATGAGACAGGTTTGTAATGCTCTCTTTCCTTCTTTTGTGAGGACTCCGACTATTATGTCCTTTAGTACATCTCCGTATTGCATATCTGATGCTCGGCGCATATTTCTGATTAACTCTTTGTATTCAAAGTTTTCCCAAAAGTTTACATTCCAATACTTCCTAGTGAACTCCTAGTTCCATTATGTAGTAGTGTCTTGAATTCAAGTTGTCAATTGACTGGAGTTAGTTGAAGTAGGTCTCCAAAGACTATTAAGGGGCCGATTCCGATCTCGGCCGGTAGGGCTCCGAATCGGATTCGGCTTTACCAGATCCGATTCGGAGCCCTATTTCCCGACCGATTCGTACGTGCGTCCGGGCGAGCGAGTACGATGCGTGCGCTCGCGAAATCTCCGACCGACTCGTTCGCAGGACCCGACCGCTCCGACCGACTTGCACGGGGACGACTCGCACCGCGCTATGGAGACGTTCCCTGGCCGGGTAAGTACGATGCGCATCGCGACCGCTCCGACCGACTCGCGCAGTCCGGCTCCAAGGAGCTGTCGGAGCCGCACTTTGGGGGTCCATGTCGGACCCCCTGGAAGCGTAGGCACGCGAGTCGCACACAGGGGGGAGCCATGGGTCCCCCCTACACGTGCATGCACGGTGCGACCCGCATCGACGCGAACACGCTGTAGAGGGCGCCCTTGTTCGCGTCGTGCCCATTGAGTGAATGGGAGCCCGTGTACGCGTCGTACGACTGGCTCCCATTGACTTCAATGGGAGTCCGACCGAATCGAGTCCGATAGCATACGTGCGCATCGTACTCGTTCGGTCGGACTGCTAGAGTCCGATTCGGTCGGAAATCTCTCTGAGTCCGGTTTCGGTCGGAGAGATTTCCGGCACGAATCGGAATCGGCCCCTTTGAGTTTTCCTCCAAAAAGCACATCGTAGTCAGTTTTTAATATTTGCTGCATTCCTAAATGCATAACAGCTAGCATTTGACTAGGCACCTTGCTGACTTGATCAATAATTAGTAGCTTTAATTTCTTTAATACTCTTACCACTTCATGACAAGCATCACCAGATAGTTTGTTGTATCCTAATTTATTATTGTGTTCAACAGGCAGCATTAATCAATGAAGGGTAGCTCCTTTAATATTATGTGCAGCTAAGCCTGCTTGGTGCAGTAACTACATACAGCAAATTGGAATCTGTTGTCTTCAGCAGATAACTTGTCAGTTTTTTAATCAAGAATCTTTTTCCAGTTCCAGCTTGACCACTTATGTACAATAGAACTGTTTAATATGTAGAACATACACACTCTTTTTCTCATGCAGAAATCTATGTTCTATTTGACCTTTTACTTAATCAGAAATGTCTTTCTGGTCTGCATTCAATTGCTGTATTAGTTGTTCTAGATCCACAGTTTCCTGTCTTGCTTGCTGCATTGTATTTTCCACCTCATTCATGGCTATTACAGCTTCATTTTGAATGATTGGTTGTCCAAGAGGATCTTGACTTCCAGGTACTGAACTTTGACTGCTCTGAGAACTCTCTCTTGCTATCTCAGCAGCAATTGTTTTTTCCTGTTCAATATCATCTCTCAATATTTGAAGATACACTGGAAACTCCGAGCACTCAATGGTGGTTTTCACATCGTTGAATAAGTCTTCATAACAGTCAAATTCTCCCAGAAGCTCACTTTCAGTTGGCCATGGCTTGAACAACTGCAATAGGGCTAAATAGAAAAACTATCTTTTGTCTGGAGTTTGGCAATGTAGCTTTCGATGGTTGATTTAATTTTCTTTGTTTTGTCTGAGCAAACATCCTTCACATCCATCAACAGCAAATTTTCCATCTTCTATGTTTTCACTGACATTATTTCTGTATGTATAATGTTGAAGTATTTAATACAGACACATCCTTTCTAGATGAGGACTCCTTCTTGGATAGTATGTATCCAGCATGTTAGTCTTCAGAATATCTGTATTGTGTGGCCCAAACTCAGCAAGATATTGGATTTAATTAAAAGACTTCATTACTCTGTTACGAGTATAAGCAAGCTCGAAACTTACCCACAGAACTCCTCTAGATTTAGAAAACAAAGTAGCTGGGCTTAACCTTTCTGCACTTTCATAAGAGCCAATCTCTCTGTGAGAAAGCCTTTTCAAACTAAAACTATACAATTTCTTAGTAAGAGTCTGTTATGCTGAAATCTCCTCCCATATCTCCTTCATCTCGGATTTATCTGACTTTGTTATATAAGAGGTGACATACTGAGCAACAGCAATTGAATTATCTGAAACAAACAGTAGATCCATGTTTGCATTCCACATCTTTAAAATGACAGGATTATAGTCATTGATGTATTTTGAAGCTGCTGTTCTTCTAAGGTTGTATGTGTTCTTTGGTGATTTCCATGTGAGAGTGTGTCTGACTACAGACAAAAAGCTGTTAAGTCTTCTTTCTGAGATCATAGGTCATGGAAATCCAAAACAACATCTTATATAAAATGGTCCTTTTAATCTATAATTTCTACAACAGTAGTTTTCACACCTATGATATAGGGAATCGTAGAACTTGTTGTCTTAACATTTTGTCAACACTCTCATTCAGGATGTTGCAAGTCATTGATTGATGCAACAGCAAAGGTATTTGGCAGGGTCCTTCTTCCACGTTTAGAAGAGTGGGCATCTATTAAAGGGGTCTTTTTGAACACACAATATGGTTTTAGAAGGGGTCTGAGCATGACTGAACAATGTCTCAATTTGTCCCTAACTGTCAGTAAGCATGTGAGGTCCATGAAGAGCTCTATGCATTTGCCCTTCATGGACTTATCTACCGCTATTGATACTGTAAATCGGGACAAATTGTGGGTCATGATGGAAGACATGGGTGTCGAAAAAGCACAAGTATCCCTTCTCCGTAGGCTCTATACGAATACTTGTTACCGTAAGGAACGGTAGTAAAGGAGAGAAAACACACCCAATAATCTCCACTTTGGGGTTCACCAAGGATGTATTTTAGCCCCGTTTTATTTTTAATTTATACAAATGGGCTGGAGGCCTTTTTATTAAAAATGGAGCTTGATTTCCCCAAAATTGGTAATAAATTTGTCCCCCTGCTTTCATACGCCGATGATACAGTGTTATTGGCAAGGACAGCTATGAGTTTGCAGAAATCTCTTGATGCTTTTACTGATTTTATGACATCTCTTGATTTGAAAGTTAATTTGACTAAATCATATATTATGGTACGTGGCACAAAGACCACAAAAAAAACGAAAACTTTCAATGTCCAAGGAAAGGAGATAGAAAACATTAGTAATTTTTCACACCTGGGCAACTTATTTAATAATCAGATGAAGTGGGAACCTCTCTAGACCACTAGAGCACAGCAGACAAGCAGGGGTGTGGATGCGTTACTTAGGTTCGCGTGTAAGCTGTGGCAAGAACCAGAGAAAGAATAATTAACTCTTTATAGAGCTAAATGCCTTACTATCGATACATATGGGGCCAGGGTTTGTTTTTGACAAGTTCCTAGAGATAGGTCTAGGATACTTTTTTGAAAACCCGGAAGGAATTCTTCCAAATGCTAAGGCCATTATCAAACAAGCGTTCCTTAATAGGGGCAACATGCGCAATTGTCATTACCGAGGTTACTCAGGAGTTTTTCACTTGTCTTCAGCCCCTCCACAATTTTATCTAACTTTTTCCACAAGTTCCCAGATCAGATTTTACCTTACTAATTTTCGGCTACGCACTGTGCACTTTCTGTCAGCGTTCTCTTGTCGAGGAGGATGGACGGACAAGCTTACACCTTGCCTGTGTGATAATTCTTCTAGGCAAAGCACGATGCACTTTCTATTTTTTTGCACTTTATATAAGTCAGTGAGAACTAGATTTCTGCTTCCATTATTGAGGAATTTTCATCCATGTTCATATAGCAATGGTTTTAACTATTTTTACTCATTGGCCTCTACTCACATCTGTATCACGGTAGCAAACTTTATAAGGGGCTCTATTGTGATCATAAAGTGATATGTGTGAAATTTGCATAAGATTGCCAGGGAATGATGTTGTTAATTTTGCTGTCTTTTATAAGGGGGTAATATGTTGTTTTTAATTTTTCTTTGCTGAAGTTTTATGAATTGTAAAAAAAACATGTATACTGTGAATCTCTTATGGTTCTTTGAACCCAAATAAAGTTATTTTTGACGTTGACGCTGGACATACAAATCTTTCACGAGTAGGAAACGTACAACGCATCTACCGTTGTGCTTAACTTCTTCAACATCATCAAATTTTATGGCTAAGTATTCCACGTCATTTCTGATTGAATAAATAATAAGTTTCATATCTTTACCCATTGCACCATTCACTAGCACTTCTTCAACATTTAAATTGCGACGTAAAATTATATGGCTGTTTTTACAGATACGCAAATGTTTTTCTAATCCTGCAGTTTTCGACACAGACTTTTCTAAACTATACAATTTTATTGCAGTTTTTCTGTTAGTAGCACTGTAACTCCTTGATGTTCCATTTTACCATTTGCTCTAATTTCGATGATCTCTTCATTTTTCAGTTGCAGTATTTGTTCATTGAATTTACTACACTCCTCAACAGATGGCATCAAACAAACAACAGACTTCTCTTCCTTAACAAAATTATACAATACTTCTGCAGGTGAAACATTAGTTGGAAACAGATTTTTGATGAGGCAGGTTTGTAATGCTCTCTTTCCTACTTTTGTGAGGACTCCTACTATTATGTCCTTTAGTACATCTCCGTATTGCATATCTGATGCTTGGCACATATTTCTGATTAACTCTTTGTATTCAAAGTTTTCCCAAATGTTTACATTCCAATACTTCCTAGTGAACTCCTAGTTCCATTATGTAGTATTGTCTTGAATACAAGTTGTCCATTGACTGGAGTTAGTTGAAGTAGGTCTCCAAAGACTATTAAGAGTTTTCCTCCAAAAAGCACATCGTAGTCAGTTTTTAATATTTGCTGCATTCCTAAATGCATAACAGCTAGCATTCGACTAGGCCCCATGCTGACTTCATCAATAATTAGTAGCTTTAATTTCTTTAATACTCTTACCACTTCATGACAAGCATCACCAGATAATTTGTTGTATCCTAATTTATTATTGTGTTCAACAGGCAGCATTAATCAATGAAGGGTAGCTCCTTTAATATTATGTGCAGCTAAGCCTGCTTGGTGCAGTAACTACATACAGCAAATTGGAATCTGTTGTCTTCAGCAGATAACTTGTCAGTTTTTTAATCAAGAATCTTTTTCCAGTTCCAGCTTGATCACTTATGTACAATAGAACTGTTTAATATGTAGAACATACACACTCTTTTTCTCATGCAGAAATATATGTTCTATTTTACCTTTTACTTCATCAGAAATGTCTTTCTGGTCTGTATTCAATTGCTGTATTAGTTGTTCTAGATCCACAGTTTCCTGTCTTGCTTGTTGCATTGTATTTTTCACCTCATTCATGGCTATTACAGATTCATTTTGAATGATTGGTTGTCCAAGAGGATCTTGACTTCCAGGTACTGAACTTTGACTGCTCTGAGAACTCTCTCTTGCTATCTCAGCAGCAATTGTTTTTTCTTGTTCAATCTCATCTCTCAACATTTGAAGATACACTGGAAACTCAGAGCACTCAATGGTGGTTTTCACATTGTTGAATAAGTCTTCATAACAGTCAAATTCTCCCAGAAGCTCACTTTCAGTTGGCCATGGCTTGAACAACTGCAACAGGGCTAAATAGAAAAACTATCTTTTATCTGGAGTTTGGCAACGTAGCTTTCCATGGTTGATTTGATTTTCTTTGTTTTGTCTGACCAAACATCCTTCACATCCATCAACAGCAAATTTTCCATCTTCTATGTTTTCACTGACATTATTTCTGTATGTATAATGTTGAAGTATTTAATACAGACACATCCTTTCTAGATGAGGACTCCTTCTTGGATAGTATGTATCCAGCATGTTAGTCTTCAGAATATCTGTATTGTGTGGCCCAAACTCCACAAGATATTGGATTTAATTAAAAGACTTCATTACTCTGTTACGAGTATAAGCAAGCTCTGAACTTACCCACAGAACTCCTCTAGATTTAGAAAACAAAGTAGCTGGGCTTAACCTTTCTGCACTTTCATAAGAGCCAATCTCTCTGTGAGAAAGCCTTTTCAAACTAAAACTATACAATTTCTTAGTAAGAGTCTGTTATGCTGAAATCTCCTCCCATATCTCCTTCATCTCAGATTTCTCTGACTTTGTTATATAAGAGGTGACATACTGAGCAACAGCAATTGAATTATCTGAAACAAACAGTAGATCCATGTTTGCATTCCACATCTTTAAAATGACAGGATTATAGTCATTGATGTATTTTGAAGCTGCTGTTCTTCTAAGGTTGTATGTGTTCTTTGGTGATTTCCATGTGAGAGTGTGTCTGACTGCAGACAAAAAGCTGTCAAGTCTTCCTTCTGAGATCACAGGTCATGGAAATCCAAAACAACATCTTATATAAAATGGTCCTTTTAATCTATAATTTCTACGACAGTAGTTTCCACACCTATGATATAGGGAATCATAGAACTTGTTGTCTTAACATTTTGTCAACACTCTCATTCGGGATGTTGCAAGTCACACACTGCTCTATGAAAGACAACACTGACTCATCAGTGTCTGTTCCAAACTTTGGGGCATCTTTTACCCATAATAGCATGTGAATATGTGGAGCACCTCAGGCTTGGTAATCTTTGCACCAAAAGATATCAGTCACTTCACCAAGAGGTGGATTACTCTTGTTGAAGATAAAAGCCATCTTGGCTTGAAATCTTTGGTTAAACTATCTGCAAACGTTTGCAGGGTCCAATGAGCCGAGTTGTCCTGGTGTCTTTAGATCACTGTCTTTTATATTTGAATTTGCCTCTCGCAAGAATTGAATCAGGACATCCCGTGCTTACTCAGCACTACTGAGTGTTAGAAACCATGTAGGTGCTCTTAAATTTCTCAACATGCATTTTAGTTCACAGTGACGACGATATCAATATTCATTGGTTCCACATTGACAAGCCATGAGATTAATCAAGTTGTATTCCAGCTGTTCATCTTTTCCCTGAATTTTCTCAGCAAATACTCATGCAGATAGATTTGGAAGATTTATACCTGTTTTCAAAATGTGATTTATGGCATAAGACAATGCAGACAAATCACTTTCAAATAATAGATGAAACATTTAAGGGATACATTGATGAAATCTAGGGTCCTCTGAATAAAGTCACTACATCAGTACTCGGCCGCAAGTATTTGTACAGGCGTATCATCGAGCTTCTTCTTTTTTTTCCCCATACACTTAAGGGAGATCTTTTGCTTCTTTTAGTTGATATAGACCAATAGCATCTCCAACTATGTATTTTGAATGTAGGGGATGGATGCTTTAATGTTCATAAATTTCTTCTACTCTGCATCAATCCACTTTTTTTATGTGACCTGTCGAGGTTGATGTTTTGTCCTCTAGATGTGTGATATCTTAAGGCATTTCTGCATTTGTATAATCCATGTTATTTTGTACCAGATAGGAAGTTGTATTTTGAACTTTACTAACATCTACTCACTCTTGCCATATCTTTTTACTCTTGGTCAGGACACCATTTACTAGAATTACAAGTCCCTCTTTCAAATTTCTCTGTACCCATATACTTTCAATATTTTCCTTAAAATCTAATGGCAAGAATACAACTCTACCTTTGAGACCTTTCTGAGCTCAGTTGGAGGTAATTTCCCTGTCTTTGGCTCCATGCAAGCTATAGCTTGAAATTGATGTATAGACTATATAAATATGGATTCATAAACATTCAAATCTTTAGGTACTTCTGGAACAGGTACTATTTCTAAGTTGTTGTGTACTGCCCTAGCAGGCATTTTGTTTTCCTCTAACGTATTATAGCAGTACTTACATATAGCTTGTCAGGTGGACAAGTTAAAGCATCCCTCTACAAATAAATACACACCAAATTCACATTACTTGTCATTATTCTCTTTTTGAGTTTTAATGTACAAAGCAACATTGTGAATTTGATTTTTGTAGTGAGTGCATCAACAACATATACAAACGCAGTTTGGTTGTTCTGAACAAACTGTGTTAAAGTTTCTAATCTCTTTTTAAAAATTACCAAACTAATACCTCTGTTCTGTTCCACAACTCCTGTTGTTACCAACTCTTAATTTTCTCTACACTCCTGTTCCGGTCCAAAGAAACAAAATTGAACATCATCACAAACCTTTTCAACTTCTATTACACTACCATACAAAAGAGCTCTATTCATTTCTCTTAAACATACAGCAGGAGTTTTTACATAGAAAATCCTTCTAACAAAAGTTCTAATTGTTGAGTGGTGTACACCTAAAATTCTGAAATGATGAAAGCTGCTTTGACATATTGTTTTTGATAGACAAGCTAGTGAGTGTCCTTGTAAATTAATATCCTTTCTTACTTTGCATAGATCTATTTCATGCAAAGTATGTATTTTCTGTTTTAAACTTCTGGAAACAAACATATGGAGGAAATGTCTCAATATATCAATTGATTGTTGACGAATAGTACAAACACTACTACAATTCCATTTGTACACAGGGGCCTGTCTACGCTTTCCTTGCACTTCTTCAGCAATCACTTCCTCAACATTTCTAAGTAACTATACCTGGGCATTCAAATAACCCGAGATCATCATCTGTTCCTCCAGAGAAACCTCACCCCCAGATGGACAGGCTCCACACAGATATACTACATTGGCACACCTTGCCATTGTCCCTCATGGGCACAGCTGCCCTATATAAGATGATGGCCCTACCACGTCTCCTGTACATCCTGCAGAATACTCTGTACCCGGTTCCACCAACCTTCTTCAAGCGCGTGGCACAAGAGCTCCGTAAACTGCTATGGCAGGGAGGCGGGCCTAGGATAGCATTACACAAGCTGCAGAGAGGGGTCCGTGAGGGCGGCCTAGCTGTCCCAGACATCAAGCTATATTACTGGGCATCGCAACTTCTGGTTATAAACAAATGGGCATATACGGACATGGGAGAGCCAGCCTACAGAGTAGATAGAGATGTAATGCCGGGCAGAAGTTATGAGCCACTCCTCTATGCTCGCAAGCCACGCCCAGAATGGCCAGCACACACGACAGCTGTGGTCACATGTTGGACTGAGGCTAACAGGTTTCTAAGATGGCAGGGAAGGTTGATTGGCATGACACCCTTGTGGCTGGGGGACCGACAGCTGGAAGTGGCCACACTGGAGGGATTCAGGGGTTGGCAGACGATAGGTGTTGAACATCTCGGAGACGTGTGGAGAAATGGTGCACCTATCCCCTTTGACGACCTACAGCAAGAAATATAACCTGGTATCGACCCAGACATTCCCCTACCTAAGACTCACACATGCCTTGCAACAACACATACAACGAGGTACGACCATCCCAGACTACTCTCCCTTAGAGGACATGTTGCTAGTCGACCCCATCCCTGAAAAAGAAGCGTCAACAATATACCGTAAACTCAAAACAATGCACCAGATCCACTGGTTTCACTTTGTAACACCTGGGTAGATGACCTGGGTAATATAGAGGATGACGATTGAACAGAGGCCCTCCAAAGTCCCAGGGAAATCTCAATTCGTACACGATTCAGACTGATACAACTGAAGGTACTCCATCGCTCCTACTACCCATGCACACTCCTCCATAAATGGGGATGGGCACAAACAGCGCTATGTGTCAGAGGCTGTCAGCAGGAGGGCTCCTTTTTTCATAGCCTATGGGAATGCCCCAAGATCAGTCCATTCTAGCAAAGAGTTACGACAATAATGTCGAAGGTAACGGGGATGGAGGTCTCGATGGATGCCAGGTGGCTCCTCCTAATGATTCAGGGAGAGGAGGACTGGCCGAAACACACTAGACTCTGGCTGGCACTGGTAGCGGGTATCGCAAAATGTAATATCGCCAGGCGCGGGGGGCACCCCTCCCCCGTCAGCAATAGAATGGGAAAAGGACTTAGACTGGTGTCAGCGAGCGGAAGAAGTGGTATACAAAAGTAGGGTGTGTGTGAAAAAATGGGGAAAAAATGGTCCGGTATAGAAATGCTTAATGAGGCCTGTTACCTGTGATATTGTTCCATTCACTTTGTAATGTATGACAATGTACCCGCTGTAAATCATCTCCTGGTCCTGGTAAGAACTGTTAATTCAATACCATGTTTACTATTACGGAGACAGAGTTTGTACCACTCCCCCATCTATGTCTTATCCTTACTATCAATCAATCGAATGGTGTACATGCCTATATGCTTCATAATGTACCGTCTTATGAGCTTGGTTAATGAAAAGAATTTAAAAAATAAAAACATTTCTAAGTACCATTACTTCTTTTGGAATAGGAGTTCCATTTTTCATCTCATAACATCGTCCAGATTCATCAACTGCATGCCCTAATGTGTTGTCTTGCAAATAGCCTTCTTCATTAGAGAAAGGGTCAGTACTTGAAGTATGTATCTATTCACCACTAAAAACTTTGCAAAAGTTACTTTCATTAACAAGTCTTTTCTTTTGGCTCTGTCTCCTAATATACAACACTATTGTGTCCAGTGTCTTCATTCTGTTAAAACCAAGGTAAATAGTTTCCTCTTCATCCTCCTTATCAACTACACTTTCAACATATTCCTTTTGTCTGATTGCTTGTGTTCTTCTTTAATACTTTTTTCATAGATGCTAACAAGTTGTGAATAACTCTGGTAAGGAACATTCTGCCTCTGATTTCCTTGAACTGCCTTTGCGTTCTGCTTAAAATCTCTCCTTTTTTCAATAATTTGTTACTTTTTATATCAGAGACTTTTTGTGCTTTGATACTCGGTGTTATAGTTGTGTCTTTCTTTACTTTTATTTGCACTTTTTCCAGTTGTGCACAAGCAATTTTAAGAAATGTCTTGGTCCTCTTACCAGCAAGCCTTTTCTCTAGGACCGTCTTTTCTGCATTTCGCCCCTTTTGTTTCCCAGTTCGAATGAGATGTTCTATTTACTGCTGTTTCTTTCTTCTCTGACCTTTTGTTGCCATTGTAATTCTCTGTAGATAACTAGGTATTGCTGTACGTAAACCCAAATAGAAAAGTGCATTCATCACTTAATTACACAGTATCACATTACATATTTTAACTATTTAATCATTTAGTTTATATGAGGATATATAGCTCAGTCAATCTTCAGACTACATGTGTTACCTTTTAAGTACGTAGCACCCACCCTATTAACTACCCACAGCCTACCTTACTGCTCAGTTATATGTATGGGTGAGTAGAAGGTTGCTCATACAGCTACTCACACACATATTCACTCACCCATAGAGTTACTCGCACATCCTCTCACTCACCTCTACACCTACTTACACAGACATTAACTTATAGGAGCATACCCTATTGACTGGCTACAGCCTACCTAGGGGGACAGTCATATGTGGTAGAAGAGTAGCTCAAAGCTTGAGAAGGGCTTTACATGTTAGACTTGAATGTATCAGTTATTTTGCAGATATCTGAATGACTGTGTGAGTCCCTATCAGGAGCTGACATTGCATGAGTTTGTAAGTTTGTTGGTAAATGACTACCCCTCTTTGTGACCTCTATAGTTCACTAATTGTGTCTGTAAGGATCTGCATAAATTGCCTCCTAGGTGTGTTAGTGAGTATTGGAGTCTGTGTGTGTGCAAATACCTGTTTTAGCACGAGATACATATTAGTTGTGCCTGTCAATGTGAGTAAATATGTAGGTGCTTCTGTCATTATTTCAGTGGATGTGTTAGTGCCTGTCTGCTTTTCTACTTAGGTGTGTCAGATTGAAGTCTAGGTGGTACTGTGGATATATAATTGAGCACATGGGATTCTATGAGCACATATAGCTCACTGAACCTTTAGAATACTTATGTTACCTTTTAAGCAAATACCAACCTGCCCTATGGCCTACCTACAGCCTCCCTCAGTGGTGAGGTATACATGTTATAACAACACTTTACGCATTCTCTAGGAGTTTTAAATGTGATGGTTGACCTAGCAGTAATACTGCATGCACAGCCTCAAGTGTGGCAGGCCCAAGGGATGATGCAAGGGCTACTTCCTGCATGTTAGACTTGAAAGTGTCAGTTTTTTAGCAGATATCTGAATGAGTGTCTCAGTCTCTATCTGGGGCTTTCATTGCATGTCTGTGTAAGTTTGTTCAAAAATACCTGCCTCTCTTTGTGACATCTACTGTTCTCTAAATGTGTCTGTAAAAGAAGCTTAGATTGCCTCCTGGCTGTGTTAGTGAGTTTATGTTTTTTTCAGTATGTGTGGAACTGCTACAATTAGTGCTAGATACATTTAAGTTGCCCCTGCTGATGTAAATTAATGTTTAGGTGTTTCACTGTGTCTTTTAGTGTCTCTCTGGGTCTTTTAGTGTCTGTCAGCTTTTCAACTTAGCTGTGCTAGACTGAAGTCTCGGAGGCAGACTGGATAAATAATTTGGTACATCGGTCTATAAGTCTGCATATAGCTCAATGAATTTTCAGAGTACATGTATTAACTTATAAACACATAGCACCCTGCCCTATGGCCTAGCTGCAGCCTACCTCAGTGCTGACTTATACTTAGCAGAATAGCAGTTTATGTCTTGTCTATAATTATTAAAAGTGATGTTTAGGGGGGCGTGGCATAGCCGCGGAGCGTAATGGCCGCAGGCTAAAGAAGCTCCGGTGACCAGTATTCCTTCCTGACTATCCGATTTACAGATCCGGCTCCCAAGTGTGCGGGACAACTGTCGGAACAACCGCTGAGCCGTCGTCCGGCTTCTTGAGCCCTAGACCGGCGGAGATATCATCGCCCCAGATCGCAGCCTTCCCCGGCTCTCGAGTCGGAGGCTGAGGCGTAGGCCGTAAGGGCATGGCAACGTGCCTGTTCGAGTCGCCTGCTACGAGAGGCCGGGGCCGAGGCCTGGAACTTGAAGTGGACGGGGCGAGTCACGAGGCAGTCCGGAGAGGCGAGAGGACCCCGGCGACTGTAACCGGTGAGGAGGGGAGGAGTGGACATTCCTCCATACAACATCAGGAACTGCAGAGGTGAGGACGCACACTGACTGGAGGGCCGGAGAGCTCTGGTCATCCGCCCCGGCCCTGAACCACTGAGAACAGCTCTGGGGACCCGGTTGGCCGCAGCGGTCACCTTCCCCCCCTTTCCCCCACCTTTTCTTCAGACCCGAGAGGGGCGGATCAACGGACCCATACCCGTGGTGGAAACCCCTGTTGTCAGCCCTGGGGAGACTGTGTGGGTTCTGACTCCAGCTGCTATCGGCCCCTCCCCGCACCAAGGGCGGAATACGAAGTGGAGGACAGGCACGCTGACCGAGGTTAGAGGGTGGACCAGGAATACGCTGATCCTAGGAGGCTGGAGCCGCCAAGGGGGTGCTGACCACATCACCGCGGGTGACCAATTATCCGAGGGCCCCCCCCTGGGGGGAACATTGGAGTGGTGCCACCAGAGGCCCACCAAAGCGACGGCGGTATACCCGGGGGGGCGTGGTTCACTGGACTGCAGCCTGAGCCGACCCACTGGGCCCTGGTACGGAGTTCACCGACAATGGGATTTTTCACCACTCTGGGCCTACGGGCCGTGTTGGGGGCCCCCTGGTCTTTCCCCCCTTCCCCCAGCAGCATTACAACACATAAGGGCGGAGAGCCTTGGAACCCTCAGTCTCCTCAGGGTCCGGGGGGGCAGGGGTGGCTCGGGAGCCATGTCGGGCACCAGGGGTAATAAAATGGTGCAGCAAAATAAACTGGACCGATACACACTCCCCAAAGTGGTGCCACCAGACCCTCATCCCACGGCCAAACCAACAAATGGCGCAGAGGGGGGCTCACCAGAGCTAACTCTACAGGACGTAATGGATGCCATATCAGGGGTCCGACAATCCCTCGAACAGAGAATGGATGCAATAACGACGGAAGTAACGCTAATCAGGGCAGTCTTAACAAAAATCAGAGAAAAAGTTAAGCAGATGGAGATCACCACCTCCAGCCTGGTCGACGACACATCAAAAATACAGCGTGATATCAGTGATCTCCAAGCCTTCCGAAAATTTGCAGAAGAGAAACTGGAAGACTATGAAGGGCGCACCCGTCAGAACAATGTACGCATCGTTGGGGTTCCAGAAAAAGCGGAAGGGCAGGGAGCGGACCTGTTCGTGGAGGATCTCATTCTCACCCACCTCCGGCCCAAGGGTCTCTCTAAATTCTTTGTACTCGAGCGGGCGCACAGAGTCCCTGGGGGACGACCGAAGCCTGGAGCGCCGCCTTGGCCAATCCTGGCTAGATTGTTAAACTTTCGTGACCGAGATGTCATCCTCCAAAATGCCCGGGGGGCCCCGCCGCTCTGCTACGAGAACTCAGAAATGTCTTTCTTTCCGGACTTTACTTTTGCCGTACAGAAGCAGAGATGCTCCTTTCTAGCGGTAAAGAAGAAGCTGCGGGAAAGAGGGGTCAAGTATGCAATGCTGTTCCCGGCCCGGATGCGGGTGGAAGCTAATGGTAGAGCATGGTTCTTTGATCACCCTGAGGGAGCTGCAGATTGGCTCGAGGGCTGGAGAGGGGCAGAGGACCATAACACCCGCTGAGGACAGACCACACACTGACTCAATACTCACCTTCTCGTAAAATTGTATGATGTATGGAGCGAGTTGTCAGCCCTTAGAATGGGGCTCTGGCGGGGTGGGTTGGATTCGAGAGACCCGGCTGGGAACAGGTGATCTGTTAGCAATGTTTCATGTTTGTATAAGTATTGCTTGTTGCTCTACGGTCCTACACAGGGAGCACCGACAACTTTCTAGGAATAGGGAGGGAGCACACCGGTGAAGCCTCGTCCCTCGACTTTAAATTACGGGTAGTTACTTGTTGGGGCGACAGGCACTCTGCATAGTTTTTTCGATGGGCAGTTCAAGGCCCAGAGTGCAGGGACGCAGGGTGGGGGGTAGTTGGGTGGGGACAGAGGGGTTGGTGTTAGTTTTCGTTATGTCGTTATGTCGACTGAACGGAGCTGTACACAAGAGAAAGGGCACGTAGCCCATATCTATCACGATGGATACACACCGATACAGCAATTTTAAGCTTTTGAGTTGGAATGTCAATGGTCTGGGAGATAAACTGAAGCGTTGCATAGTCCTACAACATATTAAAAGACACTCCCCTGAGGTGGTGCTCATTCAGGAGTCGCACTTGGTGGCCAATTCCCGCAAGGCATTAAACAGATGGGGGTACAAACTTGTGGCACATTCGGGGTTCACCTCTGGCTCTAGAGGGGTGGGCATAATGATAAAAAATCCTTCCCGCTCTCCATACACCAGACGCGGGTGGATGACATGGGCAGATATGCAGCAGTCTCGGGGCAATGGGAAGGGTCAACCCTCAATCTGGTGACGGCATATGTCCCACCTGGACTTCAGGGTCCCACATTCAAAGACCTGGGCAGTTTGTTGCTATCACTCCCTGAGGGCCGCCTAGTAGTGGGGGGAGATTTTAACTCAGTGGTTTCGGGCCTCCTTGACCGGCACCCCCCCACGTGACATAGGTTCCTCCTCTAGATGGCTTCCGGACTTTTTAGGCGCCATGGGCCTTGTTTATGTGTGGTGCTCGTACCACCCAGACACCACCCAATACGCCTTCCATTCTGGCGCCCACAACAGGCTCTCCCGTATCGATTACCTGCTGGTCCCGGTAGCCCAGATCACTGAGATTCAAGACACTAAATATATGGCTAGGGGCATATCGGATCATTCTCCAATATGGGCCCACCTCGCTCTGGGGGACAGGCAGGTTGGGAGGGTTACACCGATTAACCCCTGGTTCCTCCATAAACCGGTGGTCCGTCAGACACTTTTACAGAATATCGACAACCATTTCTTAGATAACATAGGTTCAGTCTGCTTCCCCCAAATAATTTGGGAAGCGTTTAAGACAGTGGTGAGGGGGCAGGCGCTCTCCTTGATTGCCGGGACGCGGAAAGAAAAACTGAAGGACCTGACACCGACATGGCCAGGAAGATGGGGAGGGATAAAGCCGGTAGAATATATGAGCTAGGGGATAAAGCAGGGAAACTCCTTGCATGGCTAGATAAGAAAGAAATGGCAAACAGGCTCGTTCCGGAGCTGATAGATGACAAGGGTCTGAAAGTTACTGTTCCACAAGCTATAGTGAGTGAATTTGCTGAGTACTATAGCTCAGTATACCGATCGAACTCCGCCCTCTCTGAGGAGGACTCTACAGAGCTCCCCCAGGATATTCAGCTACCGACTCTGTCAGAGAAAGAAAGTGACGCACTAGACAGGGCCCTCACCGATGATGAATTGGCAAAGGCGATTAGAGACCTTCGTCCTGGCAAGGCCACAGGCCCTAACGGCCTACCAATAGAATTGTACAAGTTGAAACCAGAAGCACTTGCCCCTCACCTACGGGTCATGTTCGTAGAAAGCCTAGACGTGGGGCTGTTGCCGCAGGATCAACGAGTAGCCACGTTGGTAGCCATATGTAAGGAGGGTAAACCAAAGTCCAAATGCTCCTCATATAGGCCTATCTCCCTGCTCAATGCAGAGCCCAAAATATTAGCAAAGGTGCTGGCGAATCCTGGAGAGTGTGCAGCCTTGGCGGGTCTTTAAAAACAGCCTCCCTCTGATATATAGCGAGAAAGTAGATCTGTTAACAAACTGAAACCTTTAATCTCCTCTATTCTTCCTGCAGTGTTTGACTACAGGCGCCCTCCCCTTCCGTGACAGCTCATGAGGCAAAGGCGATTTACAGGTTATTGAAAAATACCAATTAGGTATGTTTTTTTGCATGCCCATTTTTAGCATGCATTATGTGTACTAAACATTGTTAGGCACATGAATGACACATCATTTAAATGTGAGATTGGAGTAGGGATCGGGCACGGTCCTGAAGAAGAAAGCCAAGGGGATGGCTTTTGAAACATGTTGACCCAGTAGAAGGCAACTCATAATAGTATACCCTCTACGTCTCCCCATTTTTAATATCTCCAGCTAGGGAAGGCAATAAATTATATTTTTTCCACTAGCCAGGTGACTTTTAACTTTGCACCACTATCTCTTCTGACCCTACCACTTATGCACTACACATAGTTTTTCTCACTTATTTAAGTGCTCCCACGTCTACGTAGGTCGTAGCTCGCCCGCCCCTTAGAGGGACGGGAAGACCTCTATGGTGAAGCATGACACTGAATTAATTTTCAGTGTGTGAGGGGTATTTTAACAACACAGAGTGTTCCCCCCTTTTTGAATAACTGCAGGGGTCTAACACCTTTTCTACACCATCATTATAATTGTAATCTTTCAAATAAGGAAGGACATAATATAATGCAGTGGTAGGATCTTTTTGTTGAATAAGAATATCTGTATCCCGCCAGCCGTTCCCACGCCAGAAGACCTGCCCACACCGTAACCGTTGTGAACGAATATGTAATAACTGTGTAACTTGTGTCCAGTACAGCAACAGAATTGAAATGTATAGTTCCTTCTGAGCACTCTGAAATGTCGACTTGTTTTATGTTAAATAAAAAGATTTTTTTAATAAGTGATGTTTAGCCTACCAGTAAAACTGAATGCACAGGTTCAAGTATAGCAGGCCCGACACATGATGAAAGAGCTACTTGTCTCATGTTAGATTAGAAGTTTCATTTCTTTGCAAGATATATGAATGAATATGTCAGTTCCTATCTGGGGCTGCTATTGCATGTATAATTAAGTTTGTGGGTAAATGGCTGCCTCACTTTCTGAAATCAATGGTTCGCTATCTGTCTCTATAAGAGACTAAATGGAATGCCTCATAGATGTATTAGTGAATATTGGCTTATTTAATTGTGTGTGTAACTGCCTCCATTAGCGCTGCATACATATGAGGGAGTGAATGTTTAGGTGCTTCAATTACTATCTCACTGGGTGTTTTAGTGTCTGTCTGCTTTAGTACTTAGGGATGTCAAATTGAAGTCTGAATGGCAAAGTGGATGTATAATTCGGCACATGGATCTCTAGGAGTCCATATAGCTGACACAAACTTCACAGAACATGTTTTACCTTTAAAGAACATAGCTCACTGCACTATGCTCTAGCTAAAGCCTATCTTAGTGCTCCGTTATATGTGCTACAAGAGCAGTTTACTCCTTGTGTCGGAGATTTAAGTGACAAGCCATCCTTTGCAATAACACTACATGCACAGTCTCAAGTCTATCAGGCCTGAGGCATGCTACAAGGGCTACTTCTCTGCATGGTAGACTTCAAACTGTCAGTTCTTTAGCAGATATCTGAATGAGTGTCTCAACTGTGATTACATGTCTATGTAAGTTTGTTAGTAAATAACTGCCTCTCTTTGTGATATGTATGCTTCTCTAAATGTGTCTGTAAGGGGCTGCATGGATTGCCTCCCTGGTGTCTTAGTGACTAATTGGTTATTTTACTGTGTGTGTACAACTGCTGCTATTACCAAAAGATACATATCAGTTCTGCCTGTCTGTGTGAGTGAATGTTCAGGTGCTTCTATTACTATCTCACTGGGTGTTTTAGTGTCTGTCTGCTTTTTTACTTACGTATGTCAAATTGAAGTCTTGGACAGAAGGTGGATGTATATTTGGGCACATGGGCCTCTAGGAGAACATATAGCTCACTTAAACTTTGCAGTACATTTCATTCATTGTAAGCACATACCAACTTGCCTTAAGGCCTACCTTCAGCCTATATCACTGGAGAGTTACATGTGGTAAAAGAGTACTTTATACCTTTTGTAGGATTTTTCAATGTGAAAATTGACCTAGCAAGAAAAGCGCACATACATGCTCTAGTGTAGCAGGCCTAGGACATGAAGCACGGCCTATTTCTCTGCATGGATAAGTTGAAAGTGTCAGTTCTTTACTAGATATTTGAATGAGTGTGTCAGTTCCTGTTTGGGGCTCTGTTTGCATGTGTATATAAGTCTGTTGCTAAATCACTGCTTCTCTTTGTGACATGTATGATTCTCTAAATGTGTCTGTAAGGGGCTGCATGGATTACCTCCTGGTTGTGTTAGTGAGTATTCTGTTTTTCAAATATATGTACAGCTGTCTTCCATTACCACTAAATACATATCAGTTCAGCATGTCTGTGTAAATGTGTATTTAGGTGGTTCTCTAACTACCTCACTGGGTGTTTTAGTTTATCTCTGCTTTTCTACTTGGGTATCTCTGAATGAAGTCTGGGTAGCAGGGTAGATATATATTTGGACACAGAAGTATGTAAAAGTGCATATACCTCACTAAACTTCACAGTACTGTGCTACATTTTAAACGTATACCACCCTGCCCTATGACAGCTGCAGCCTATGTCAGTGGTGACTTATGTACGGTAAAAACCACTTTATGCCTTCCCTAGGACTTTTACATGTAAAGGTTGGCCTAGGCATAAAACTGCATGCACAGGATCAAGTGCACCAATCCGGAGAGCAAGGGCTAGTTTTGGGTTATTTAAGTGTATATGCAACTACCTTCATCAGCGCTAGATACATAACAGTTGTGCCTGTGTCACAGTCTGTATGGTCTGTTTTAGTCTCTGTCTACTTTTCGACTTAGGTATATCAGATTGAAGTGTCGCTAGCGGGGTGGATATATAATTGAGCACATAGGTATCTATGCATATAGCTCACTAAAACCCCAGAGAATATGTGTAACTTTGTAAGCATATAACACCCTGCAATATTAAGTAGCTGCAGCCTGTCTCAGTGGTTAGTTATATATGGTAAAAGAACAGTTTATGCCCTCACTAGGACTTTTTAATGTGAAGGTTGGCCTAGCTGTACCACTACATGCACAGGCTCAAGTATAGCAGTCCTGAAACATTATCGAAGGGCTACTTCTCTACATGGTAAACTTGAAAGAGTTAGTTGTTTAGTAGATATCTGAATGAGTGTTTCAGTTCCTATCTAGAGTTGTGATTCGATGTGCATGTTAATTTGTTACTAAATCACTGCCTCTCTTTGTCTGATATATGGTTCTTTAAAAATGTCTGTATGGGCCTGCATACATTGCCTCCTGGGTGTGTTAGTGAGTACTGGGTTATTTAAGTGTTTGTGAAACTGCCTCCATTAGCACAAAATACATATCAGTTGTGCCTGTGTGTGTGAGTTAATGTTTATGTACTTCTCTAACTACCTCACTGGGTGTTTTAGTGTCTGTCTTCTCTTCTACTTAGGTATGTCAGATTTAAGTCTGGGTGTAGGCTGGGTGTATAATTAGGAACATAGGTCTCTAGAAGTGCATACAGCTCACTGAAACGTCCGAGTGC
This sequence comes from Calotriton arnoldi, assembly GCA_963921515.1. NCBI lineage: Eukaryota > Metazoa > Chordata > Amphibia > Caudata > Salamandridae > Calotriton > Calotriton arnoldi. Next base: position 460,949 of record CAWUFW010007714.1, read on the forward strand.
ATCTTTTATTTTGTAAGCGCATAGCTCCTTCCACTATGGCCTAGCTACAGCCTACCTCATTGTTCAGTTATATGTGGTACAAGAACAGTCTACACCTTGTGTAGCAGTTTTAAGTGATAATATAGCCCTATCAGTAAAACTACATGCCCAAGCTCAAGTATACCAGGCCTGAGACATAATCCAAGGGCTACTTTCTGCACGGCAAAACGGAAAGTGTCAGTTGTCATGTTTGTGTATATTTGTTAGTAATTCACTGCCTCTCTTTGTGAGATATATGGTTGTCTAAATGTGTCTCTAAGGGGCTGCAAAGATTGCCTCCTGGGTGTATTACTGAATATTGGATTATTTAGGTGTATGTGAAACTGCCTCCATTAGCACAAGATACATATCAGTTGTGCCTCTCTGTGTGAGTAAATGTTTATGTGCTTCTCGAACTACCTAACTGGGTGTTTCAGTGCCTGTCTGCTTTTCTACTTAGGTATGTCAGATTTAAGTCTCAGTGTAGGCTGGATGTGTAATTGACCACATAGGTCTCTAGGAGTGCATATACCTCAGTCAATCTTTAGAATAGATGTCTTACGTTTTAAGCATATAGCTCCCTACAGTATTGCCTAGCTACACCCTTCCTTAGTATGGACTCATATGTTCTAAAAGAGCAGTTTACACCTTGTGTAGGATTTTTAAGAAATAAGTAGCCCTGACAGTAAAACTGCATACACTGGTCAATTACTCCACATCCAACACATAATGTATAGGTTTCTATCTAGATATGTCAGCTTAAAATGTGATGGCACAGTGCATGTACACTTTAGATCAAAAATCTTCATAAGCACATACAGCACACTCAAATATTCAAAGGACATATCTTACATATTAGCCATATAGCACCCTGCGCTACGGACTACCTAGCAGTCCCATAACATGTTTTAGAATATGTACCAGTATCTATCTCTTTTGAAAGCTCTAAGAATATCAACGTGCATTGCTGAATAATTACCTCAGTACCTGTATTATGAATTTGAAACATATCTCTAACTGCCTTTGATACTGCTACACATAAATCTACTTTGGGAGTATTTTAGTGAATATATATAAGAACTTCTGTAAATTACAACCATGTATCTCACATGCATCAAAGGTGCTATATTTTATATAGTACTTGGCATAACAGTGCCTAGAAGTGTTATATTACATATCTCAATTTGAATATAATTAAGGAACATATCTCCCCATGTATGCACATACAAATCTATCCTGCAATTATCCAACACCTACACTAAAGAGTATGTAACACACAACTTTGAGAGATTCATAATTCAAATACAGCTACAGTGCATACTTTCCACTTTCAAATCTGAGTGTTCTAGTCTTCTTTATCATGGAACAAATAAGACTACAACTCCCAGAATTCAAATAAAAACATTTATTATCACCTGCACATCATATATACACATATACAACTTTGACATATTATACTACATTATTATATATAAGTTTAACCATTACTGTACACTTTATTTTTACCACTTACAGAACAGAGTAAGGGAATACAAGTGCGATATACACCTCCATGGAAACACATTCTAAACTAACTTGGCAGACACCTAGTCTGCACCTGAGACAAAATATATCTTAGTAACCTATTTATAGATATATAAAAACACTTACAATTTCAATTATATATCATCCTTTCTTTTTTTAAATACTTAAATATATTTCAAAATCTTTTATCACAGTATGACATTATTATCTACCTTATTAATCCATTTTTTGTGCTTACAAAGAACTTTAATTAACATACCAGACTGCTGAGTTTGTTGTTAAAATCGCTTTTTTCTCTGATTAGATAGATCTAATATTCTCAGGGATTGTAAAAACTTAGCACAAGAATGGCACAAGAATGGCATATCACTCTTTTATACAAATCAACCATAAATGGCAACCTTCTGAACCTTGCATTACCTGATTCTGGCTAGCGAATAAAAACATTCCTTTCATATTTCATTTTATTTGTAACAACATTTCTGAATGGTTACTGTTTGTTAACCCTTTCTTTTTTTTAGAGGTAGCCCAAAATGCATACCTTTGTGTCAATAATCACAATGTAATTGTGATCATCGCGATGGCGTCGTGAAAAAGTATGGGAGTCAGAAAACCTACTTTCCTTTATAGTTTTATATTTTTGTCACTGTACTACACTTTTTTCCAAAATCCTCACTAGGTAATCTTACTTACCTTATAAAACAATGAGCCTAAACCTCTACAATTTGAAAAAATTAATACCTGTTTCTTTAACACCATTCCCCCAATGCACCCTCTGCAGATTCTCCATAGAAACCCACTAGAACCAGTAGGTCACAAGTTCACACCATAGTCCAGAAGGGTCATACTAGTTACAAAATGAACTACAGTAGCTGTGGTTTACTGCACATACTGTAAAGCATATCCAACTCTCTATTACATTTTTTCTATTTACCAAACCCAATAAAACATCTATTTACTAATCATTTCCAAATGCTACCTACTTTTTTCACCTGCATATTCCCTCCACTCAATAAAATTTGTAGTTGTTTTTCAAACCACCAGCAAACATGCATTTTCACTGCCTTTCATTGTACCAACTATGATATTCAACTGCAGACCTGTTCTGTATGTTACTCCTCCTTCCTACAAAATGCTTATAGTGTGGATTGAGGACCACAGCTATGTATATTGGGCTGCTGAGGCTGCAAGAAAGAGAACTATTACCCGGGACTTGGGTTTGGCTAATGTGGACATTACTTGGATTGGGCGGAGAGGATTAAAGTTTCATCAATTGCTGCCTTTGGTTAAAATCATTGTGGATTGACCAGCCCCTGACCTCATGATTGTGCACTGTGGTAGCAATGACCTAGGCACAATAAATAGAGTAGGACTGAAAATCCTAACAAAGGATATCTTTGCTGAATTGATGATGATTTTCCTTCACACTGTCTTGGTGTACATATGCCAAAGACAGAAAAGTAAGGGCTCTAATCAATTCTCTCCACTGATTGACAAAGCCAGGAACCATGTTAATAATAATTGTTTCTCCTTTCCCCGGAGACCATAACATGGGCTCTATCTACAAAAACAACCTGTGTTTTAACATGCATAGAATCTATAGATGTGATGGAGTTCACTTTACAGATGAAGGGGACATGGTGTTTCTAAGCAATCTGAAACTCTGCATACAGTCTTATCTGTAACTGTCTTATACACAGTCTCAACACAAAGGCTATTGTCAGAGCCACCCAAGAGCCCAAAATATTGTTCATTTTCTTGTTAAATAATGTTTTTTTTTTAGAATTTTTGAAATTTGTGACAACTTTGCAGTGATCACTTCGCGAAATCGCAAATCAAAAGCAGACATTCAACGGCCACTGACACATTAAAAAATTGTAACTTAAAATTTTTTAAAAAGGAGATTGGATGCCCCAATTTATTTGGGGAGCTTGAATCCTGTCTTAGAGTTAGAAATATGAGTATTAAGCATTAATTTGAGAACAAGGCCAAGATAAAAATTTTGGAGGTAGAAAAAACGAAACATTCAATAATTTCCTACAATTTATTATACACCAAAGAACGTCTTCCAACATATCTAACCCAAATACAGAATATTCAACACAGATATGTATTGACAAGATTCTGTTTTAACCTCTTACCTCTCATAATTGGCTTTCCCGCTAATTGTTTTAATTTTGCGGGTTTGAGCCCATGCGCCCGTGACGGGGTTTCTGTCTAATCTACTTTGCACATTTTGCTTACTTATCCCTAAAAAAACTGTTCATATTCCCTATTGTTAAGAAATATAAATTTAGACAGTGTAGACTAGCACTATTTATTTTACAAAACTTACATAGTCCTTTGGTATGTTGGGCAGTGGCCTAATTTATTTGGCAGGTTTTTAAATTATGGAAATGTGTAATGCCTTAGGATCTTGTTTTTATGCATTTAGGTTTTTAGGCTTTTTATAATTTATTACTGCTAGCGTTCTCAATGCATGTTTTAATTTCTACTCAAATCTCGATGTAAAATGATTTGTTTTTTTTAATGAATATATATATTTATTGTATTGTATTTTATCTGCTTTTATGCTACAGAAATGTAGCAAAATAATGCTTTCTTGACATATTCAGTAAATCAGTCATACACACACTGACACACCATAGGTCTCACTAATGGATACACTGACACACCCATGGACATAGTGATGAATTAACGGACATTCACTCACTGACTCAGTCATATAGACTCTGACACACCCTAGCTCCCACTTATACTTACACGGGCACACTCATTAATTCACTGATGCATTAACTGACATACTCACTCACTCGTATACATACTGAGACACCCTGAAACGAACTGATACATACACTGACACACCCATGGGCACTTCAATCCATTCACTAATACATTCAAACAATTACTCATGCACACCCTCACACACTCTAGGACTAACTAATACATACACTCACACACCCATGGATTCACTAATGCATTCATTTAGACACTCACACACTTATTTCTGTACATCTCCTAGGAGTCACTAATATATACACTGACACTCTCTTTAACACACTAATACACTCACTGAGTTTCTGACAATTACTCATACACACAGAAACACAGCCCAAAACTAACTGACATATATACTAATAAACCCATACATACACACTTACACACCATATATATAATAAATATATTAAACCACAAACACAGCTCTTTTTTGATTATTTAGTTAGGTTCTAAAAATATATATTTATCAAAATTATTTGAGATGTCATCAGTGACGTCATGAGTGATATAATTTGAGATGCCATGAGTGATGTCACTGACCATGTCATGAGTGATGTAATATGTGAGGTCATAAGTAGTGCATTGTGGGAGCGTAAGTTATAGTTAGCTCAGGTAACTATAACTGCTGAATTTCTCTGGTTTTGAACAAATGAAATGTGAGTCTAACTATAATGTCCCTGTAACCTTTGGTTTTTTCAGCATATATATATATATTACCTTCTGGCAGTAGTACAGCCGCTAGATAGTCATAGTTAGGGCTTTGTTTCCATTGGAAAAAAAAAATTGGGGGTGATTGGTTTAGCCGGGGCTGACAAAAAGGGTGGGAACCAAAAACACGTTTTCCACATGCAATTTCTAATAGGTATTTTAGACATGACTACAGCTCAAACTGCTGAACAGAAATACACCAAATTTGGCCGAAAGGTTGTTCTTGGTCGAGAAAACATGCTTTTGTGATTTGGTGTAAATCTGTTTGGTATTTTTTGATATAATATAGGAAAAACAAATGTGCATATCTAGGAATGTGAACCCTCCGTGAACCCTTCCAATCTCATGCAGAGATCTGATTGGCTGCCAACACTTTAACCAGAAAGTGTTTGCAGCCATCTTTGGACTCTGTCTATGCCGAGTTCCCAAATAAAAGGTTAAAAATGTAGAAATGGTGTTACGGTAGGATTACCCAGACACCTTTGCTTTGGTGCTGGGGTTCCCTAGGAACCCCGCCAGGACCGAAAAGCATTTTTCTTTGCTGCTAATCCTTGCCAAAAATGTTTAAAAAAAGCCGGTCTCCCGCGTTTGTTTTTATAAAAGCCCCCCCGGTGGGCTAGGTCCCGGAAGCATGATTTATAATATATTTTGGGGGAGTGGCGCACACAGCACCTCTCCCCATGGCCAATCCTGCAAGGGGTGGCTGAGTTTTAAATAAGAGAGGAAGAGGGCCACACAGCCCTCCTCCTGAGGCTGTAAGAGCTCCAGGGACGACCACCTCCAGGGGATTTATGAAAAAACAGGAGGGGGGCCAGCAGACCACCTCCATTGCCCGAAATGATCCCAGGGACTACCACATCTTTGGGGCCATGTATATAATAGAGGGAGGGGGACTGTGGAGCCCCCTTCCTGGGCCATGTACGGCCCAGGGACCACCACCTCCCCAGGGCTCTGTTTATTTTTTATAAGGGGGGGCTTTGAGGCCCCATTCCCAGGCCAGTCTGAGTCCCTGGGATCACCACCTCCCCAAGTCAGGCACTTGAAAATGAAAGGAGGGGGGCCACACTGCCCACCTCCTGGAGCCATTAATGACCCTGGGGACTGCCACCCCAAGGGCTGACTCCTGCTATCTCCTGAGGTGCCCACCCTCTGGAGATAGCTATTTGCTTTTATCTGACAGGAGCTGTGACAGCGTCCGCCAAGCAAGAGCAAACACTAACTACACTCCCAGCAAACTGGAGCTATCAAACTGCTCTCTCTCACTGGGAGCAGAGTTTTTATCTGTTTCCCTGCCCACTGTCATGCGGGCAGGAAAACAGATGAGAGGATTACTCCCACACACAGGGAGCTGCATGTTTAGCAGCTCCCTGCAAGAAGGAACAATGCCAGGGACCACGGGGGCATTGAGGCTCGCCTCGCGGTCCTTAACACTGCACATTGGGTGCCCTGGGTGGGCTGCAGGGCACCCAGGAACAGGAGGCTGGGGTTTCCGGGGCCAAAATCGGCCTGGGAGGGTGGTCGCGTGGCCCCCCTCCCCTTCCAATAATTGACCGGGCACTTGGGGATGGGGTCCCTGGGACCAAAATTAGCACGGGGAAGGGTCTGCATGGCCCCTCCCTTTTTTCCACAAAAAGGGAAAATAGAGGGCAGAAAAACAAGCAGAAGAGCAAAACAGAACAGAAGAGTGCAAAACAGAGGGAAGAAAAATGAGAAAAAAGGCAAAACTGAGGGCAGAAAAATGAGCAGAAAAAGGCAAGACAGTGGGCAGAAAAATGAGCAAAAAAGGCAAAACAGAGCAGAAGGGGGCAGAAAAACAAGCAGAAAAGGCAAAACAGCTGGCACAAAAATTAGCAGAAAAGGGAAAACAGAACAGAAGAAGACAAAACAGTGGGCAGAAAAGGCAAAACGAAGGGCACAAAAACAAGCAGAAGAGGCAACACAGAGGGCAGAAAAATGAGCAGTGATGTTATTTGAGATGTCATGAGTGATGTCACTGACCATGTCATGGATGATATAATATTTGAGGTCATAAGCAGTTTATTGCAGGGGCATAAGTTATGGTTAGCTTAGGTAACTATAACTGCTGAATTTCCATGGCTTTGTATCAGTGAAATCTGAGCCTAACTAAAACATCCCTGTAACCTTTGTTTTTTTAGTGAAAAAAAAAATATATATATATGAGCCATATTATCAGTTGGATGCACGATAACTGCCTGAAGTTGAACACCGGTAAAACGGAAGTGGTTACGTTCGGAAGAGACATCTCCCTCTGGAATTCTTCTTGGTGGCCGGATACAGCTGGGCTCTGCCCTCAGCCGGTAAAAAAGGTTAAAAACTTTGGAATTATCATAGATGACAATCTTTTATTATCAGATCAGGTCAATAGTGTTACTTCCTCCTGCTTTCACACTTTAAAAATCCTTCGAAAGATTCTACCTTTCATTCCCATTGCCCTCAGAAAAATTGTTGTAATTGCCTTGATATTACCCAAGATTGATTACTGTAACTCACTCTACCTGGGAGCAAAAAAGTGTGTGATACGTAAATTACAGACTTTACAGAATGCGGCCGCCTGTATACTACTTAAGATTCCAAAATTTAGCCCAATAAGTCAAGCTATTCGGGATCTGCACTGGCTACCTGTCCAGGCAAGGATCCAATTCAAATCTATGTGTATTGTGCATAAGATTTTGTACGGGGTTGGACCTGCCCAACTTAGTCAACATATCAAGCGCTACACTCCACAGAGAAGCCTTAGATCGTCATCTGCCTCACTACTTGCAGTTCCAAGGGTAAAGACCTTGAAATGGGGTGGCAGAAGTTTCCGCTACTTGGCCCCTATATTATGGAACTCTTTGCCTATTCACCTCAGAAACCAAACCAATCTACTACTGTTCAGAAAAGAATTGAAAACATGGCTATTTGTCCCTAAACCATAGCCGCTCCAATCTCCAATTGCAAATATCAAGGCAGTAAGCGCTAAGACGCCACTGCAAACACGCGCTCTATAAAAACACCCTATTCATTTCATTTCATTCATATATATATATATATATGTATGTATGGGTGTGTATATATATATATGTGCGCTTTGAAATATAGCTGCCAATTGTTCTTGCCTACGCCAGTGAACAAGGGCGATCTATGCCCGAAACATGTTTGGAATAAAACGGAGGCTTGCTGAAAGAAATGGCTTGTAATGACTCTGTTTGCAAAACCTTGTCTGCCAACATTGAAAATGAATTTCACGATGTGTGTGGCCCTCAAAAGCGGAGCAGGTGTCTTTTGGATTTGTTAGCGGTCTGGCTCAGATCGCGAGGGTCCCGCTGCTGAAGTGCAGGTCCACAGCACGAAAGATGAGACGCGCTAGAGGAACATCGTGCTGCTGGTTGGTGGGACATTAAAAGAAGGTGAGCAGCAGTGAACGACAAGGCAACCCACTGTGGAAAGATACATTTTAAGTGGATTGGCAGCTTCCACTATGGAAGGAATATTGAGTAGAGACTACATTTACCAGAATGCACAGAGTGCTTGAGCCCAGTGGGGCGAGTATTTAAGACTGCGCAGGTGCGCTTTGAAATATAGCTGCCAATTGTTCTTGCCTACGCCAGTGAACAAGGGCGATCTATGCCCGAAACATGTTTGGAATAAAACGGAGGCTTGCTGAAAGAAATGGCTTGTAATGACTCTGTTTGCAAAACCTTGTCTGCCAACATTGAAAATGAATTTCACGATGTGTGTGGCCCTCAAAAGCGGAGCAGGTGTCTTTTGGATTTGTTAGCGGTCTGGCTCAGATCGCGAGGGCCCCGCTGCTGAAGTGCAGGTCCACAGCGCGAAAGATGAGACGCGCTAGAGGAACATCGTGCTGCTGGTTGGTGGGACATTAAAAGAAGGTGAGCAGCAGTGAACGACAAGGCAACCCACTGTGGAAAGATACATTTTAAGTGGATTGGCAGCTTCCACTATGGAAGGAATATTGAGTAGAGACTACATTTACCAGAATGCACAGAGTGCTTGAGCCCAGTGGGGCGAGTATTTAAGACTGCGCAGGTGCGCTTTGAAATATAGCTGCCAATTGTTCTTGCCTACGCCAGTGAACAAGGGCGATCTATGCCCGAAACATGTTTGGAATAAAACGGAGGCTTGCTGAAAGAAATGGCTTGTAATGACTCTGTTTGCAAAACCTTGTCTGCCAACATTGAAAATGAATTTCACGATGTGTGTGGCCCTCAAAAGCGGAGCAGGTGTCTTTTGGATATATATATATGTATATATATAATAAAACAATACCCTTTCAGGCTTAGAGTGACGCATAAATTATGCAAATAAGAAGCAGAGAACTCTGGGAAGTTCTCAAGTTTAGGTGGTAGGTGGAAAGCAGCTCCTGTATAGAGCACTCTCAATACCAGCGACACTCTAAATTTGCTCACCTCAAATGTCTGCTTTTCTATCAAAGTCTTTAAGCATTTGATTAGCACAGTGCCCTCCACACCGAGATAGAAAAGGACAAAGTCTTTTGCCATTTCTACAGCAAAGTTTTTAAGCAACTTCAGAGTGTCGCTTGTGTTGAGAGTGTTCTATACAGGAGTTGCTTTCCACCTAAACTTGAGAACTACCCAAAGTTCTCTGCTTCTTATTTGTGTGTATATATATATATATATATATATATATATATATATATATATATATATATATATATATATTACCTACTGGCAGTCGCCAGTAGATAGTTATAGTTAGGACCTAGTTTCCATAGGAAAAGCGTTTTTTGTTTTCTGAATAACTTTGGCGTCGTTTGACGAATCTTCGCAAAATTTTCAAAACTAGTGGGGCGCTCCGGTCAGCTCCTGTCTCGAAAGTTTCGGGGTGATTTGCAAAGTGGGGGCCCAGAAAAAAGGGGGTCCCAAAACGCGTTTTCCCCATGTAATTTTCCATAGGAAACTTTAGACAAAGCTACAGCACGAACTGCTGAACGGAATTACACCAAATTGGGCAAAAAGGTAGCCCTTGGTTCAGAAAGAGCCCTTTTTGTTAAATGGTGTAAATCCGTTCAGTAGTTCCTGAGAAATTTGAAAAAGAAAAAGTTTCGATATCTATGGCCGCGTTGGGTTTGCGAACCCTCCCGAGCACGAGCTTTACTCTGATTGGCTGCCAACACTCCAAACCAGGAAGTGTTGGCAGCCATCTTGTGACTCGGTAACTGAGTCACAAGAAATCAGAAAACAAAACGTGAAAAACAAGAAAAGGGGGCAGGGTAGAAACACCCTGACCCCCTAGGCCTGCTCAGGGGGGACCCCCAGGACCAAAAAAAGCATTTTTTTTAAAACAGCAGAATTCGCGCTGGGTGCGCGAATCCTGCTGATAAAATTTTTAAAAAACAAAGCGCGGGCTCCCGCGCTTCGTTATATTTAAGCCCCCAGGTGGGCCAGGTCCCGGGGGCATGCAGAAAATGTATAGAGGGGGCCCGCGGGGCCCCCACAGCCCTGGGGACTGCCGCCTCCCCGGGGCTTCATTTATGTTTTGGGGTGGGGCACGCAGCCCCCCCGCAGCCCCGGGGACCACCACCTCCCCGGGGCTCTATTTAAAAAAAAAAATCTGTGTGGGGGGCTCGAGCCCCCACACACGCCCCGGGGACCACCACCTCCCTGGGGCTTTGATGATAAAAATGCAGGGGGGCATGTAGCCCCCCTGCAGCCCCAGGGACTGCCACCTCCTCAGGGCTCAAATTTAAAAAAAAATAACCTGTGTGGGGGGGCTCGAGCCCCCCCACATGCCCCGGGGACCACCACCTCCCCGGGGCACTAAGTATGCAAATGTGGGGGTCTGTTACGGACCCCCGAGCCCCGGGGAGCACCACCTCCCCGGGGCTTTGCAATGGTAGGGAGGGGGGCCGCGAGGCCCCCCTCCTGGAGCCCGTGATGGCCCTGGGGACCGCCACCCCCCAGGGCTGGCGCCTGCAGTGTCCTGGGGTGCCCACCCCCAGGACACTGCTGTTTGCTATGGCAGGGCGGGAGCTGTGCGGCTCCCGCCCTGTCATAGCAAACTCTAGTTTGGATTTTGAAAGCGAGAGCAGGGAAACCTGCTCTCGCTTTCAAAATCCAAACCAGATTGCTTTTCCACATGGGGAGCTGCATGTCAGCAGCTCCCCGTGTGGAAAAGCAATGCCGGCTCCCACAGGAGGCGGGGAGCCGGCAGGACCGTGGGGGCATTGGGGCTCCCCCCACGGTCCCCAACGGAGTGGCCAGGCCCCAGGGGATGGGGTCCCCGGGGCCAGAAGTGGCCCGGGAGGGGGGCCACGCGGCTCCCCTCCCCAATAAGTAAAAATGTTTTAAAAAAATGAACACGCAAAGGCCGGCTCCGGGGGATGGGGTTCGCGGGGCCATAATTGGCCACTGGAGGGGGGCCGCGCGGCCCCCTTCCCGTTAAAAAAAAAAAACGGGTCAGGCCCTAGGGGATGGGGTCCCCAGGGCCCCAAATATTGTAAAAATAGGGGGGCCACACAGCCCCCCTTCTACAAAAAAATAATAATAACAAAAGCCAGCATCGCGCCGGAGGCCACGCCCCCTCTCTGTAGCACTCAGCAAACGCGCCCCCTGGTGCGTTGTAAATTGGGGAATTAATTCCCCTTCAATCCTGAGGGTCCCTGGGGGCCAAGTAGCCCACCAGGTACCTTCAGTTTGTGCCACAGAGCTGCGTTGCAGAGAGGTGGTCTGAGGCCACGCCCCTTTTTACACCACTCTGCAACGCAGCTCTGTGGCGCTTACTGGAGGTACCTGGTGGGCTAGTTGGCCCACAGGGACCCTTAGGATTCAAGGGGACTTAATCTCCCAACTTACAACGCGCCAGGGGGCGCGTTTGCACAGTGGTGCAGGGAGGGCGGGGCCTGATATGGCAAGTGTGCAAATGGGCCCCCTGGCGCGTTGTAACTTGGGGATTAAGTCCCTTCAATCCTGAGGGTCCCTGGGGCCAACTAGCCCACCAGGTACCTTCCGTTTGCGCCACAGGGCTGCGTTGCAGAGAGGTGGTCTGAGGCCATGCCCCTTTATACACCTCTCTGCAATGCAGCTGTGTGGTGCTTACTGGAGGTACCTGGTGGGCTAGTTGGCCCCCAGGGACCCTCAGGATTCAAGGGGACTTAATCCCCCAACTTAAAACGCGCCACAGGGCGCGTTTGCACTGTGGTGAAGGGAGAGGGCGGGGCCTAATGTGACATGTGTGCAAACACGTCCTGTGGCGTGTTTTAAGTTGGGGGATTAAGTCTCCTTGAATCCTGAGGGTCCCTGGGGGCCAACTAGCCCACCAGGTACCTCCAGTAAGTGCCACAGAGTTGCGTTGCAGAGAGGTGTAAAAAGGGGCATGGCCTTAGACCACCTCTCTGCAACGCAGCCCTGTGGCGCTTACTGGAGGTTCCTGGTGGGCTAGTTGGCCCCCAGGGACCCTCAGGATTCAAGGGGACTTAATCCCCCAACTTAAAACGTGCCACAGGGCACGTTTGCACACTTGTCACTTCAGGCCCCACCCCCTCCCTGCACCACTGTGCAAACGGGCCCTCTGGCGCGTTTTAAGTTGGGGGATTAAGTCCCCTTGAATCCTGAGGGTCCCTTGGGTCCAACTAGCCCATCAGGTACCTCCAGTAAGCGCCCATGAGCTGCGTTGCAGAGAGGTGTAAAAAGGGGCGTGGCCTCGGAACACCTCTCTGCAACGCAGCTCTGTGCCGCTTCCTGGAGGTACCTGGTGGGCTACTTGGCCCCCAGGGACCCTCAGGATTCAAGGGGACTTAATCCCCCAACTTACAACGTGCTAGGGGGCACATTTGCACAGTGGTTCAGGGAGGGGACGGGGCCTGATATAAGAAGTTAGCAATCCTGCTGTGTGGGACTTACTGGTGGTAATAAAAGGGATAGTTGGCCCCCAAGGTTGATGTTGGGGACTAACTACTCCTCCCGTTACCTCCAGTAAATACCACACAGTGGGATTGCTAAGAGGTGTTTCGGAGGCCACGCTCACCTTTCTCCACCACTCTGGAAACGCGACTGGTATGTTATAGTTAGAAATTAGGATTTAAAAAACCATTGAAATTTACTGAAAAAATCATAGGTTTAAGGCACGTTACAGTTAGAAATTAGCATTTAAAAAACCTTAGAAATTCACTGAAAAAACCATAGGTTTCAGGGTCGTTATAGTTAGTTGAACATTTCTCTTCTACAAAACCATAGAAATTGCCCCGTTATAGTTAGTTCAGCTAACTATAACTCGCGCACCCGCAATGCACTTCTGATGACGTCACATATTACAACATTCATGACATAGTCAGTGACATCACTGATGACATCACTGATGACATCTCAAATGACATCACTAATGACATCTACCAGTGACTGTGTGTTTCTTTAAAGTTTAAATATGTATTATATATATGCCAAGGTGTAGTGAACAATGAGTGGGTGTATAAGTGTCTGGATGGAGGATTTAGTAGGTGCGTGACTGACTGTTTAAGTTAGTGATTACATATGTCTTACTGAATGCATGGGTTAGTGACTAAACTCTGTGAATGTCTGTATCAGTCTGTCTGTTGTTGTGTAAGCTGCTGCATGGGTTGGTCAGTAGCTACATGAGTGTCTATATGGGCTATTGATTGGTTGCCTGAGTATTTGTATGGGTGCCTGAGTGTATGTGTGGGTGGGTGGGAGGTATGTGACTCTGTGCATAGGTGTGTGAGTGGTTGATTCACTGGGTGTATGGGTTCAAGAGTGCATCTATGAAGGGCTGTATGGGTGTGTGTGTGTTTATGGGTGTCTTGGTGAGTGAATGGATGTCTCAGTGGTACATGTCCAGGTAACTACATATGTAAAAGGCAGTGTATGTGAGAGTTGGAGTATATAAATGACTATACGTGAGAGTCAGTGATTGTGAGAGTGGCTGTATGGATGAGTGTGTACTTGTATCAGTGATTGTATAAGAGAGTAAGTATGCGTTTGTTTCTGTTTTAAGAAGTGCTGTGGTGTGTGTATAACTGTATAGGTCAGTAAATTATTATTATTAATTAGCATTTATAGAGCGCATGGCTACCCAAAGGCATCCCAGCGCTGGCGGCAATTAGGGCTAGTAAGGGAAAGGCTAGCAGGTACTGTTCTGGAATAGCCATGTTTTAAGACCCTTCCGGAAAGAGAGATGGGTAGTTTCATGGCAGAGATTGAGAGGGAGGGAGTTCCACAGTCCAGCTATGTTATATGAAAAGGAGCGGCCTCCACTCCGCTGCCTGTTAATTTTAGGAATACAGGCTAGATTTAAATTCTCCGAGCGAAGAGATTTCCTGGGGAGGTAGGCGGTGATCAAATGCTGATTGATTCTGGGGCCTGTGCCCATAAGGGTCTTATGAGCAGTACATAAGGCTTTAAAGGAGATTCTTTCCTTTATTGGTAGCCAGTGAAGGGCTTTCAGACTGGGGCTAGCTGACTGCCTGCTACTGCAGCCTGTCAGAAGTCGTGCTGCGCAGTTCTGGGCCACCTGGAGTTTCCTTAGGGTGGACTTTGGGGCTCCCAGATACAATGAATTACAGTAGTCCAGCCGCGAAAGAATCAGGGCCTGGACTACTATTTTCTTTGCTTCAGTGGGTAATAGGGGGAGGACTCTCCGTAGTTTCCTAAGGATGCCGTGACATGCCCCCGTCACTGCCACTGCCTGCTGGTCAAATTTAAGTGAGTCATCCAGCCACACACCGAGGCTCTTGATCTTGGACTTCGGAATTGGAGGGGCACCCAGGCACTGAGGCCATGATAGTGTGGGAGTTAGCTTGGCAGTGTTGCCCACATACATGATTTCTGTTTTTTCTCCATTCAGTTTAAGGCAGGAGTGTTGCATTCAGGTGGCTACCTTTCCTAGGCAGAGCTCCAGGTCTGCAGGATCAGTCCGTGGATGATTAAGAGATATCACCAGCTGAGTATCATCCGCGTAGGTGACCACTTTGATCCCAAATGGCTGGATGACCTCCGCTAGTGGCCTCATATATACGTTAAATAACGTAGGACTTAGGGAGGATCCCTGGGGCACTCCATAATTCAGAGGGAGAGGGCTGGAAATGGATTCCTTCGAAAAGACCTGAAAAACTCTGCCATTAAGGAATGATTGAATCCAGGAGATAGCACTTCCTGCTACCCCGATTCTCCTTAGCCGTTCAATGAGAACATTGTGGTTGACCGTATCAAATGCCGCACTGAGGTCCAAGAGGACAATGGCCGCCACTCCTCCCTGATCCACTATCCTCCTAGCTTCCTCAACCACAGCCGTTAGTGCGGATTCCGTGCCATGTTGTGGGCGGAAACCCGTCTGAGATTGGTGAAGTAGTTCATGGGTTTCTAGGAAGGCTGATAGGGTAGAATTTATATGTTTTTCTAAGATCTTACTAAGCAAGGGAAGGAGGGATATGGGCCGGTAGTTACTCAGTGCTTCTGGGTCCAGGCTAGGTTTTTTTAAGTAGTGCTTTTACCATAGCATGCTTCCATATCGATGGCACGAGTCCATTGGTAATGGACATGTTAAGCACCTCCTGGATGGCTGGAAAAATCACACCTTTAGCCTTAAATAGGATATGTGGAGGGGCGGGGTCTAGAGGGGATCCAGATTTTATTTTGGCAAAGATTTTAACAAGAGTCTCCATATCCAAGAGAGGAAATTTCTCCAAGGTGGGAGTAGCTGCTACCACTACTCCCTGATCCTGTTGCCCAACTACTTCCATCAAGGGGATATCTAAATCACTAGGTAGTGGGGATACAGGGAGGGTCTTATAGATAGCTTGTATTTTTCCCTGAAAGTAACTCGCCAGTTCGTTACACTGTCCCTTGGATGGATTTCTAGGGATATCATGGAGAGAGGGCTCAAGGAGGGATTTAGTGATTCTAAAGATTTCTTTGGGTGCGTTAGATGCTGCTTTAATTTTATCCTCATAGTAGGATGACTGCGCCGTTTTAATTTCCACTTGGTATCGCTTTATGGCTTCTCTGTAAGTATGTTTTGTGCTTTCGCTGAAATCTTTCCTCCAAATCCTCTCTAGTTGTTTACATTTTTGTTTGAGCGATCTAAGCTGGGGTGAGTACCATGGGGAAATATTTTCTCTCACACTATGATTAATTATTTTTTTCGGAATGACTATATCCAGTGTAGATTCTAACCAATGGTTAAGTGCCTCAGCTGCCGAGAGAGTGTCAGTCTCAAAATTAGGTTTTGTATTAAGAAGTTGTGTTGACCATGTCTCAGCGGAAAGCTTGGACCATGGTCGGATTTTCGCCGACTTATGCTCCTTAGCTTTGCAGTGAAGGGGGATTTTTAGCGAGAAAGGGATCATCAGATGATCAGTCCATGGTAACGGGATAGGAGTCTCTACTGTCAACTCCAAAATATTGGTGAACACTGGGTCCAAGGTATGACCCTTTATGTGCGTTGGTGCATTAACTTTTTGTACAAGTTGTATTGCGGCAAGATCTTGCATCAGCTCAAATGCCTCTCTTTTACTAGGGTCCTCAAAATGAAGATTTAGGTCCCCTATCAAAGTAAAGTTACTGGCTGATTTTGCTAGCGCCGCTGCCACTTCTGGGAGTGAGCTAAAGAAAGGGCCCCCTGGGCCCGGTGGCGATAGATAAGAATTCCCGTGAAAGATAGGGTAGCTGATAGGGAGAGAGAGAAAAAAGACTCTCACAGTTAGGTACAAGGTTAGGTTTGGTTCTACAATTAAAAATATCTTTGTAGATTATGGCAACGCCACCACCTTTTTCCCACTCGATCATTATGCTGGATATTATAGCCTGGGGGTAGCGTACAGACCACATCGGGGGCTGAGTCTTTGTGCATCCATGTTTCTGTTAGGAAGAGGGCATCCGGCTTCTTGTCCTCAATGAGCATTTTCAGCTCTCCCGAGTGTTTAGGAAGGGACCTACAATTGAGTGAGAACATTTTGTAGGTTGTAAATACAAGGTTCTGTCTGTGATGTCCCAGACTGCTATTCAGTGTAAAAGGGCATTTTGTACAGGAAGAGTCCCCATGACCTAGGGACATAGAGTGGAGGCAATCTGTTTTGTCCAAGTCCCTAAGCTCTCTAATTTGCAAAGAGGTATACATCACTTTATGGGAGGATCGTGGGACAGGGTTTCTGGCCCCTGGTCCCGGACGGGCTCGGACGGGCGCAGACGGGCTTGCCTTAGGCGCGCCTTCGGCGCACCAGCGGCGCGCCCGCTGCGCGTCCGTTCTCCCCCCTGCCTTTTAAAAGGTCCAGCCCGGAAGAACATCAGCCTGGCCCCGCCCCACTCCGCCTCCTGCTCCCGCGCCCCCTCCACACAAACGGAAACCGCGGTGGACCGGAGGGCGCCGGGAATATAATGCAAGTCCCCAGTAGGTAAGTACACCGTTAAAACACAGATTCCCACAAGTGACAAAAACGGGTTAAGAACAGTAATTTAAAATTAACTAAAAACAGTGAGTACGATAATAAAAAAGAGAGCTGCTCGTGTGCAAGAGGATAGAGCGCTAGCCAGCCACTACCTCATAGCCCGTTTGTCGCTGCGCATCCGTTCTCCCCCCTGCCTTTTAAAAGGTCCAGCCCGGAAGAACATCAGCCTGGCCCCGCCCCACTCCGCCTCCTGCTCCCGCGCCCCCTCCACACAAACGGAAACCGCGGTGGACCGGAGGGCGCCGGGAATATAATGCAAGTCCCCAGTAGGTAAGTACACCGTTAAAACACAGATTCCCACAAGTGACAAAAACGGGTTAAGAACAGTAATTTAAAATTAACTAAAAGCAGTGAGTATGATAATAAAAAAGAGAGCTGCTCGTGTGCAAGAGGATAGAGCGCTAGCCAGCCACTACCTCATAGCCCGTTTGTCGCTGCGCGTCCGTTCTCCCCCCTGCCTTTTAAAAGGTCCAGCCCGGAAGAACATCAGCCTGGCCCGCCCCACTCCGCCTCCTGCTCCCGCGCCCCCTCCACACAAACGGAAACCGCGGTGGACCGGAGGGCGCCGGGAATATAATGCAAGTCCCCAGTAGGTAAGTACACCGTTAAACCACAGATTCCCACAAGTGACAAAAACGGGTTAAGAACAGTAATTTAAAATTAACTAAAAACAGTGAGTACGATAATAAAAAAGAGAGCTGCTCGTGTGCAAGAGGATAGAGCGCTAGCCAGCCACTACCTCATAGCCCGTTTGTCGCTGGAAGTGTGATTGATTCTTTCCATGACTGAGTAGCTGTGTGAGTAACTCCATGGATGAGTTGTGGTGTGTGAGTGTCTGTATAGGTCTATGAGTGCTTATGATACTGCTGTATTGATGAGTGACTGCATGTATGAATGACTTTATAGGTGAATGAGTGGATGTGTGTGTAGACCTTGGAATCAGTGAGTGCATATGTAGTAACTGGTATTGGTGTGTCGATGGTTTCAAAAATGGTAGTCTGTATTTTACAGTGGGTGTATCAAAGGTTATATTAGAGTGTGAGGAGGTGCATCAGATATTCACGTGGATGATGTCATCAGTGATGTCATCAGTGATGTCATCAGTGATGTCATTTGAGATGTCATCAGTGATGTCACTGACCATGTCATGAATGATGTAATATGTGACGTCAACAGAAGTGCATTGCGGGTGCGCGAGTTATAGTTAGCTGAACTAACTATAACGGGGAAATTTCTATGGTTTTGTAGAAGAGAAATGTCCAACTATCTATAACGTCCTGAAACCTATGGTTTTTTCAGTGAATATATATATATGTTGGTATATATATATATATATATATATATATATATTCAACGAAAAAACCATAGGTTTCAGGGACGTTATAGTTAGAAATTAGCATTTAAAAACCTTAGAAATTCACTGAAAAAAACACAGGTTTCAGGGATGTTATTGTTAGTTGGACATTTCACTCGTACAAAACCAGAGAAATTCGGCCGTTATAGTTAGTTCAGCTAACTATAACTGCCACCCCCTGGGGCTTTTCTTAAATATTTGCGGGAGCACACGGCCCCCCCGCAGCCCCGGGGACCGCCACCCCCCCGGGCTTGTTTTTTTTAAAAAAATGAACCTGTGTGGGGGGCTCATGCCCCCATACATGCCCCGGGGACCGCCACCTCCCCGGGGCACTAAGTATGTAAATGCGGGGGTCCGTTACAGACCCCCGAGCCCCGGGGACCACCACCTCCCCGGGGCTGTGCACTGCTGATGATGTCACATATTACATCACTCATGACATGGTCAGTGACATCACTGATGACATCACTGATGACATCTCAAATGACATCACTGATGACATCATCCAGTGACTGTGTGTTTCTATAAAGTTTAAATATGTTTAATATATATGCCAAGGTGTATTGAAGAATGAGTGGGTGTATAAGTGTCTGGATGGATGATTTAGTAGGTGCGTGACTGACTCTATAAGTGAGTGATTAAACGTATCTTACTGAATGCATGGGTTAGTGACTAAACTGTGTGAATGTCTGTATCCGTCTGTCTGTTGGTGTGTAAGCGGCTGCATGGGTTTGCGAATAGCTACATGAGTGTCTACATGGGTTATTGATTGGTTGTCTGAGTATCTGTATGGGTGCCTGAGTGTTTGTGTGGGTGGGGTGTGTGGGACTGCGCATAGATGTGTGAGTGGGTGATTCACTGGGTGCATGGTTTCAAGAGTGCATCTGTGATGGACTGTATGGGTGGGTGAGTGTGTGTATGGGTGTGTTAGTGAGTGAATGTATATCTTAGTGTTACAAGTGTGAGTAACTAATATGTCAAAGGCAGTATATATGTGTGTTGGAGTATATAAATGGCTATAAGTGAGAGTGTGTGATTGTGAGAGTGGCTGTATGAATGAGTGTGTACTTGTATCAGTGATTGTATAAGAGTGTAAGAATGTGCTAGTATTTGTATGAGTAAGTGAGCTGGTGTGTGTATAACTGTATAGGTGAGTAAATGGCAGTGTGATTAATTATTTGCATGACTGACTAGGTGTGTGAGTACCTCTATGGATGAGTGGCGGTGTGTGAGTGTCTATGTAGGTGTACAAGTGCATATGAAAGTCCTGTACTGAGTGACCGTAAGTATGAGTGACTGTAGAGGTGAGTGAGTGGATGTGTGTGTAGACCTAAGAATCAGTGAGTGTGTATGTAGTTATTGGTGTTGGAGTGTCTATGGTTTTGACAATGGCAGTCTGCAATTTACAGTGGGTGTATCAAAAGTTATATTAGGGTGTGAGAAGATGCATCAAATTATCACATGGATGATGTCATCAGTGATGTCATCTGAGATGTCATCAGTGATGTCATCAGTGATGTCACTGACCATGTCATGAGTGATGTAATATGTGACGTCATCAGCAGTGCATTGCGGGGGCGCGAGTTATAGTTACCTGAACTAACTATAACGGGGAATTTCACGGGTTTTGTACGAGTGCAATGTCCAACTAAGTATAACTTTCCCTAAAACCTATGGTTTTTTCAGTGAATTTCAAAGGTTTTTTAAATGCTAATTTCTAACTATAACGTGTCTAAAACCTATGGTTTTTTCAGTGAATTTCAAAGGTTTTTTAAATGCTAATTTCTAACTATAACTGTCCCTAAAACCTATGGTTTTTTCAGTGAATTTCAAAGGTTTTTTAAATGCTAATTCCTAACTATAACATGACTGAAACCTATGGTTTTTTTCAGTGAATTTCAAAGGTTTTGTAAATGACAATTTTTAAATGTATTAATTGTTATATTTATTTTTTTGATACTGATTTACTACATTTTTTTAAACTATTCATTTTTAGATATTTTATTTTTTAAATTACATTGTAATTACATTATACATTACATTACAAAATATACTTTCTCAGAATGAATTACTTTAGTTTAAATACTTTGCAAATAGGCAATAGACTTTTAAGTACAGTAGTTACAGTTGTTGCAATGGGCAACACAATTTCAAACAATGCAAGATTGAGCTCAATGTGAATTTCTAGTTAAATGCAATTAGTTACTTTATGGATTACTTTACTAACCACAGGACTGGATCCTAGATTCAGTCCTGGGACATCTGCTGTAAACAGTTGAGTAAAAGCGTTTTGGTTACAGTAGTGATTTTTAAGGAATATTATTGTATTTTAAAAGTTGACACTTAGAAACTTTTTCACATAGAATCACCAATGTTATCCTATGGGAGGAAATTCACTTAGCAGGTAAGTAGTGTTATCGTTACTTTTTCTTACTCAGTGGTGGATCCTGGATCCAGCACTGGTGCATCTCCTGTAAACAGTTGAAAGAATGCGTTTAAGTCATACAGGCGATTTTTCAGGAATATTTGTAGTTTGTGAAAATCGACACTTTGAAACTTTCCTGCTGAAAACCAGACAATGGATTCCTATGGAAGGAAATACAAGTTACTGGTAAGTACGGTTAGAATTACTTTTCAGGGTCAGTGCTGGGCTAAAAGATGCAGCACTGGGTTCTCTCCTGATAACAGGTGAGTAAATCGGAATTCGTAGTTCGGCTGATTTTAGAGGAATATTATAAAGTTCCAAAACTCCACACACAGAAGAATTTCCAAGTGAAACCAGTCAATGTTAGCCTATGGAAGGAAATTCAAGTTACTGGTAAGTACGGTTAGAATTACTTTTCAAGGTCAGTGCTGGGCTAAAAGATGCAGCACTGGGTTGTCTCCTGATAACAGGTGAGTAAATCGGAATTCGTAGTTCGGCTGATTTTATTTGAATATTATAAAGTTCCAAAACTCCACACTTCGAAGAATTTCCAAGTGAAACCAGTCAATGTTAGCCTATGGAAGGAAATTCAAGTTACTGGTAAGTACGGTTAGAATTACTTTTCAGGGTCAGTGCTGGGCTAAAAGATCCAGCACTGGGTTCTCTCCTGATAACAGGTGAGTAAATCGGAATTCGTAGTTCGGCTGATTTTACAGGAATATTATAAAGTTCCAAAACTCCACACTTAGAAGAATTTCCAAGTGAAACCAGTCAATGTTAGCCTATGGAAGGAAATTCAAGTAACTGGTAAGTACGGTTAAAATTACTTTTCAGGATCAGTACTGGGCTCAAAGATGCAGCACTGAGGTCTCTCCTGATAACAGGTGAGTAAATCGGAATTCGTAGTTCGGCTGATTTTAGAGGAATATTTGCACAATGGTGAAGGAAGGGGGTGGGGCCTGAAGTGACATGTCTGCAAACACGCCCTGTGGCGCGTTTTAAGTTGGAGAATTAATTCCTCCTCAATCCCGAGGGTCCCTAGGGGCCAACTGGCCCACCAGATACATCCAGTATGTGCCAGAGAGCTGCGTTGCAGAGAGGTGTTCAGAGGCCACGCCCCTTTTACAACACTCTGCAACGCAGCTCCATGGCGCTTACTGGAGGTACCTGGTGGGCTAGTTGGCCCTCAGGGACCCCAGGATTGAAGAGGATTTAATTCCCATCTTAAAACGCGCCACGGGGCCTGTTTGCACACATGTCACCTGAAGCCACGCCCCCTCCCTTCACCACTGTGCAAACACGCCATATGAGCCGGCTCTGAGGGATGGGGTCCCGTAATGGCTCAGGGAGGGGGGCCACGCAGCCCCCTCCCCTTTGTAGTTATGGCCAGGCCCCAGGAGATGGGGTCCCTGGGGTCAAAATTGGCCCAGGTAGGGGGCAGCACAGCCTTTCTCCCCATTCTATATATGACGGGACCCCGGAGATGGGGTTCCCAGGAACTAAATCAGCCTAGGGGGGGTCTGCATGACCCCCTCCCACTTGCTTTAAAAACGCTAGACCCCAGGGGATGGGGTCCCCTGGGGCTGTAATCGGCCTGGGAAGGGGGGCAACGCACGCCCCCCACCCCTTAAAATATGTATTGTTCCCCAGTGACCTGGCCCAGCCTGGGGGGGGCGTAAAAAAAAAGCAAGTGCAGGAGACCACCCTTTTAAAAAAAAAACATTTTGCCATGGAGCATCCATAAATTTGCTGTAAATTTTTTTAAAATAATGTTTTTGGCCCCAGGCTGGCTCCTTGTTGGTCCCCACAACCAGGCCTACGGGGTCAGGGTACCCCTACCCTGCCCCATGTATTTTTTTTGCTTTATTGTTAGGACTCAGGACCATGTCCCGGGACCTAAGATGGCTGCCACCACTTCCTGGTTGAGATGGTGGCAGCCAATCCGATCTCATTTCGAGATCTGCCGGATCCATGGAGGACACGCGTCTCTTTCTGGACCAAGGTCTAGCTCTGCCAAATTTGATGTAAATCCGTGCAGCGATTTAGGCTGTAGTCATGTCTAAAAATCCCTATGGGAAACTGCATTTGGAAAACGTGTTTTTGGGATCCCCCCCAATGTCAAATTTAGACAAAGCACTACACCATATAAAACCAGTAGAGAGGCCTTAGCTTACAGGCCACTGTGTCACAAACCACTAGTAAAATTATTCTTCATCCTTGAGAAAGGTGTGAGCAGAGAGGTGAGCCTGTTGTAAATTCTACTGCACTGAGCCATTACCCTAGATAAAGGTCTTAGTGAACAGATTAATTTATTGTTATGTTATGGTATGTTATGAAGATTTATACCATGCACAGCTAGTCACAAGAGTGTCCTGGCGCTAGGGCATGACGGCACCTACAAGTAAGACTTATGCTGATTGTGTGAAAAGCCAAGTCTTTAGTTGCATTTTGAAGGTGGTAAGATCGTGTGTTAGACCCAGGTCCCTTGGGAGCATGTTCCAATTTTGCGGTCCTAGATACGAAAAAGATCTTCCACCCCTTCTTTTTTTTTTTTTTTTTTTAAATCAATATCAGTTAGTTATGGCATAGCATACAACAAAATGTTCCATTCACATTCAAAAAAGCCTTGTCAGAAATTACATAGGATGTATACCAAAGCGGAAAAAAAGCTGAATCGATTAAACAATCCATAATTTTTATACTGGACGAAGAGCCAGAATTTTTTTTTTTTTTTTAAAAAGGGAAGAACGAGACATAGGGAGCCAAGTAGCAGACTTGTTTAACCCATCCAGCTGGTAATAGGCTCCCATATTTTCTTTCCAAATTCTCGTCTCCGGCAGCCTTTCAATCTATATACATCCAATTCCATATTATAAGTGGCTTGAAACCTTGCCCTCCAGTTTACAAATGTAGGGGAATCAGGACTAATCCATTGAGAGGTGATGCATGTTCTAACAATGGCCATTGCAATAAATACTAGCTCGGTTTCAAATCTAGTCCAATCCTCACTACCCTGACTCCCATCAATCCCCAGAATGACTAAGTCTGGTTTTATTACAATCGGTTTACTTATAATCAGACTCAGAAAAGATTCAATATCTTGTAGATATTTAGCAAGCTTAAGGCAAGCAAAAAACATATGAATCGTATCGGCCGACGGTGCCCCACACCTGCTACATGAATTGCCCCATGATCCAGACCATTTAGAAATTTTCCCCGGGGTATAATACAAGTCAAAGACCGACATGAAATGTTGAGTTCGCAGACTGCCGGTTATTAAGATCTGGGTGGCTAATTCCAAGGATGCCTCTAAATCAATACCTTCCTGACCAAACTTCCTGGCCCATCTGTCATTCTGAATACCCAAATCATCAGGGAGGCCGGCAAGTAGTGTTTGGTATATTTTCCCAATCCGGGATCTGATCCCAACAATACCAACTAGAGGTATTTCCCCAAATTTAGCACTCGCTTGAGACATAGCCTTACCCAAAAAGCTCCTGATCTGTAAGTACTTAAAGAAATGTCTCGTAGAGAGCCCATATTTTTCTTGTAAGTATGCAAACGACACAATTTGACTGTTGACCAGCTGACGGTTATCTGGTTTTGGAAAATTGGCGGTAAAAGCCCATGTGTCAGGAAAGGGGTATAGGCATTAATATTCGAAATACCCAGCCTATGCCGTATCTTTTTCCAAACTCCATAAGCAGATTGCATAATTTTAAATTTGGTTTTCTTATAATAACTTGGTTCTAGGATTTTGACTAAACACTGCCGAACCTCATCGCCAAGTAAATTGTTGATCTGTCTTAATAATTTTTTGGCTACAGAAGCCTTATATGATCTTGCTAGGCCAGATCGGAAAAGGGCAGGGAAGGGGTGCGACTTTTTTGTGCACCCCGATTTCTGTCAACGGACTGTTGAAAAAGAGATGGCTACTCCGCCAATTAATTCCGGCATTTCAAGCAAAAGGGGCCCAGGTCTATCTGCTTAATCCTGCTAAGCTGAAGGTGGTCTTTCAGGGGCAAACGCACTAATTCCAATCAGAAATACAAGCAAAAGACTTTATGCTCACACTAAAGCCATTGCAGGCTCTCTTTCTCCTTTTTCTTTGAACGTGCTTCATATTGTACTCGTTTCGGGAGGGCTGATGTTTAAAAACTGGGGCGTGCCCCCTCCTGCATATTAACCTCTGCTGGCTTTCTCTTCTTTTTTTCTCTTTGTTGATGATTATGTGTTTATCTTTATTTATGGCACGGTTCACACTGTTAGAAAGGTGGGGTTCTAGCTTAACGGAGGGAGGCGGGTTAGCTCTGCATCACCAGGGACTGTTCGTCCCCATGCCTCATGTGGAGGGAGGTAGGGGTTCCGGTAGAAGGGGGGACGGGGTGGAGGGGGAGGGGTGGGGGGACACACTGTTATTTTCTTGCATGGACAGTTATGGCAATAGCAATCATCCAGATAAGGAAGTTTTCTCTTTATTTTGTCTTGGGAATATAGCGGAAAGATGCCTGCACTATCAAATGTCGTTATCTGCATTTTGTGAGGATGGCGGATCGAAGCGGTAAAATACGAATTTGTTCTTTAAATAGCTGTGGCCTTAATGACAGGAGAAAAAGATGTTTGCTTGCTAAGCTTATCAGGTATATGCAGGTCGACCTATTATGCCTCCAAGAAACACATATTCCATGGAATAATCGTGGGTGGTTAAAGGACTTGCGTTTAGATCTTCTTGCCAGCTCTCGCCAAGCTACGACCACACGAGGGGTAGCTATTCTAGCCAGGCATGGTATGGTAATAAATAAGCGGATTAAAGAAGATAACCTCGGTCGATGGGCAATTATGGAGGCAGTTATTAAGGGCACTTTGTTTACTATCTGTTCTCTGTACGGATCAAATCTGGAAGAGCCGGACATTTTGAATTTTTTAAGTATAGAATTGGCCTTATGGCCTTCTCCAGTAATCCTATGTGGGGACTTTAATATTCACTTGAGTAGTAACTTTAATCTCCTTAGTAATACCCCATATCAGGGTAGAAAGGGCAAGACGTTCAGGGCTCTACAGGGACTTTGCTGGGAGCACGGTCTAGTAGACATCTGGCACAGGCATTGGCAGGAGGAGCCCGGGTACACTTATTTCTCCGCTCCGCACTGTAAATGTGTCCGCTTGGATTATTTTTTTGTTTCTAATCAAATTGTAGACAGGGTGAACTGTCAGCTCTTCCCAAGGTTAATATCAGACCACAATCCCTTAGTAATTGAATTCCCACTTAGCTGTTCGCAACAATCTCTCACGACCTGGACATTTGATCGGAAGCTATTGCTAGAGCAGGCATATTGTATACATATGGCCAGATGAATTACAGAGTTTTTCAGTAGAAATAAGGGGACTGCATCTATAACAGTAGTCTGGGATGCCTTTAAAGCACCAGTACGGGGTGAGACTCTCAGTTTCTCCCTGTATCGACAGAGGATGGCAAAAGAAAAGATTAATGGCTGGGTCGGTCAGCTTTGGAAAGCTGAGGAAGATCTCATTCGGGTAAAATCTGCAGAAAATGGAGGAGTGTCAGCGCCAGATTGCCGTTTTTAGAACCAGGATACACAAATACTATGGGGGCGAATTGGCTATTAAATTTGCACAACATCGGGCTGACATATATGAATTCGGGGAAAATTCGGGAAGATTGCTGGCCAAACGCCTGCAACAGAGGGGAGTCTCTAATAGAATATGTCAAATCCACGATCAATTGGGCCAGATTCAGGACCGTCCCGCAGAGGTTCTGAAGGTCTTTCAGAACTTTTATCAGGAGCTTTATTCAGCTGAGAGGGATGAGGCAGTAATTTCTGGTGAGGAATACCTCCGGGATTACGCAACTCTTAAGGTTACCTCGGAACAGAGTGAAATGTTGTCTGCTCCAGTCAAGGGGGAAGAGATTGATCTGGCTATAACTTCTTTGGCGGCCGGCAAAGCTGTCGGCCCGATGCATTACCTCTGGAATTTTATCGTACATTTCGGCAAGTTCTGCGAAGTGAGTTTGAATCTCTGTTCCAACTTGCCCAAAGGGGGCAGATTCCCGACTCTTGGCGTAGAACCACTATAGTAGTCTTTAAAAAAAAAGACAAACCCGAGCTCAGCAGTGCATCTTACCGACCCATCTCTTTGATCTGTGCTGACAGCAAGATCTATTCTAAAATAATTGCTCTAAGGCTATGCAAGGTTATTACTCCATCCGCCAACACGGGTTTATCCCGGGTCGAGATACGTCGGACCATGTCAGGCAAGCAATAGCCTTGTTTGACTGGGCTCAGGCCACAAAGTCACCTCTTGGGATGATCCTGTTGGACGCTGAGAAAGCTTTCGACAGGGTCTCCTGGGGGTTTCTTTGGTCTGTACTTCATGCAAAGGGGCTACCTAAGGCATTTATACAAGCAGTACAGGCCCTTTATGTATCTCCTGAGGCTCGTATCCATATTTCTGGGCAGGAATCCAACCTATTTTTCATCAGTAGAGGAACTCGCCAGGGGTGCCCCTGTTCTCCGCTTTTATTCTCAATATATATTGACCCTTTTCTTAAAAAAATAAGAAACCAGTATACAGATTAAAGCGGTCACGGTCAATGGTACTGTCTACAAATCACTAGCCTATGCTGATGACATTGCTGTCTTTACAACTGACATAAGATCAGCTCTACCAGCACTGAATGATTTGGCGAAGCAATTTGGTTCCGTTTCGGGCTGCAAGTTAAACATTGACAAAACCCAGATTATTCACTCTGATACCTCGCTCCCGGAAGGCATTCCAACTGTCTCTGTAGCAACCTATCTGGGAGTGAAGGTTACTGCATCTGTGGAGCAAATACTGGAACTAAATATGTCGCCGATAATAAGGAATATTGATCAGACACTTACGAGATTAGACCATTTACATCTCTCTATGCACGGCCGATGTAATGTCATTAAAATGCTGATTCTTCCAAAAATTTTATATTTGTTTCGGACCATACCCCTAATTTTTTCGGCATCTTGCATTACTAGAGCTGAAAGGGCATGTGTCAGATTTTTATGGGGGTATCGCAGAGCTAGAAGGGCAGCCAAATGGCTGATCTTACCAAGACTTAGGGGAGGTTGGGGGGTACCCTCCCTAATTTTTTATCACTGGGCAGCACTGCTCCAACAAATGGGGATACTGTTGGTTGGGGCTAAGGCAGTAGTTCCCGAAGCTGTCAGACCAACCATTTATGAACTTCTTCCACCCCTTCTGAGGTAGCAAATGCGCAGGACTAGAGCCCGATGTTAGGAGGAAGAGCGCAAGGTGCAGGCTGGAATATAGTGGTGAATCCTTTCTCTCAGATAACCCGCTACTGATCCGTGCAGGGCTTTATGCATTAGAACCATGGCCTTAAAACAAATCCTTTTTCTCACTGGGAGCCTATGCAGGGCCTCCAAGTAAGCGGTCATGTGTGATCTAGCGGGGAGGTTCAGTCACAGCCGAGCAGAAGAGTTCTGAACCACCTGTAGTCTGCACATAAGGTATTCTGAGAGGCCAAGATAAAGGGCATTATCGTAATCTAGTTTTGCGGTTATTAGCGCTTGGGTTTCTGTTTTCCTTGCTGCTTCAGACAGAAGAGGTGGGACTATTTTCAGTATCCAAAGCTTTACAAAGCAAGAGCTAGTCAGAGCCTGAATCTGTGGTTGAAAGGAAAGGGCACTGTCAGTACAGTACAGTAGTAGATAATTTATTGTATTTGATTAATAAAAACCATTACAAAAATACACTTTAAAATTCATGTTTTTTTTTTTTTTAAGGAAAAAGAGGAGAAGAAGGGAGATATTGAGAAGGAAAAAAGGGAGTATATTAAAAAGTAGGTTTCTAAAAGCTGTAAAAGCCTCAAAATTTTGCAACGGCTTGCTCAGTTTATTTAATGTGTATTAGTTTTAACCCTGGGCAAAGCACTACGCTACGCTCGCGTAGTTTGCGAAGTTTGCGCTACTTCGCACAATGCGAATTGCACGTAGCACAGTGCAAACACGCGTAGCATAGCGTAGTGCAGCGGTCATTTTTTGCTTGCTCGCGGTCCTCAACATCAAGTTGCCGATCGCGAGCGTGGAAAATAAACCTCCCGGTGAGATTCTCAACGCGGGGAGGTCAGGTTTCTCATTGCAAGTGGTTGCGTATGCTCGCGACCGCTCGCGATGAGAAACTACCAGTCCGCGTTGAGAAAGCTGCCGCTCGAGTAAAAATCTACTCGAGCGGCAGTAAAGACAGCTCGCACTGTGCAAGATGCCGTTTTCAATGATTGCACAGTGCGGACAAGCATCCGGCACTGTGCAATCATTGCGAACAGTACACTACGCAGTTCGCGTAGTGCTACGCATAGCTCACGTAGTGCGAACTGCACTTTGCGTAGCTACGCGTAGCGCTACTTCGCGAACTACGCCCAGGCTTAATTAGTTTGTCTGCAACGCTGGAGCCTGCTCCAAGGAACTTCCTGCAGCTGGGCGTAGAATTTTTGATTGTGGGAGTTGCAACTCATTGTGATTGCAATAGCAGCTATTTAGGCAATTGAAAGGTGTGCAACTCAGCTTAACTTCTACTAGTGTCAGGAATTTCACTAGTTTCCCATTTAGCTGCAGGTCCTTGGAGTTGAAGCATGTGATCACAGCCTGTCTCCGGGTGCGGATCCCTTGATGATTAAATTGCGGTTTGAGTAGGTGTACTCTTTCATCCTCTAAATTGGGGCAGGAGCCGATTAAGTGTGCCATATCCTCGATACCATTGCTGCAAAGCCGACACATGTAAGCAAATAGCCCCCTCAGTCATGGTGGAAGGTGTGGGGTTGCTGGCAGCATTCCTAGCCTGTATTTTAAGATTTTTTCTTTTGTCTTCCTAGAGTACCCCAGGCTGAAATATGCCTGTGTACCTCGTGATTTATACCCATTCATTTTCATCCAGGCATGGCTTCTTCGGGCAAAGGCAGCTTTGTCTTCCACAAGAGAGACTTTCTTTATTGCTTTTTTGACTGCGTGCTTGAAGACTGAATGGGTGGTTTGAATTTCCCATAGGTCAGATAAACCGGTGGTAGCCAGGGAGTCCTTTAAGTATTGTCTGGCCGGCGAAGCTGATCTATACCAAAGTTCTTGCCAAAGCTGGCGGTTCAATGTATTCGGGGGTGAGGTACTAATTTTGTGCCATCAAATTATATAGGAGCCTTGCCTTGCCAGGAGTTGTTTGGTGAGAACGAACTCTAACCAGATCTGGGATGGTGAAGCATAAGTTGGAATATTAAACAAGACTCTGTAGGCCATGAACTTGGTGGTATCCAAGGTTTTTGAGTCCCTACCCCTCAGGGCTTTACTGCCGTAGGTGATAGTGGTTAGGATTTTGGCTTGCGCTATCCGGAGGAGGGGGAAAAAATAGGGCCTGGTAGGTTTGATTTTAACTTCCTTAATGTTGTTGCTATTGCCATCCCTTCCTTCCAGTTGTCCCAAGTTGACTGGCAAATTGACCGCCATTGTCGATAATTACCCCAAGGTATTTGTAAGCGGGGTGTCAAATTTAATCCCTAGGTTCCTTACAGAGCACTGTTTGGGTCCCGTCGGCCAACAAGATCTCCAGATGTTTGGGTCAGATGCCCTAAAGATCATGATCTCTGTCTTATCCGAATTGCATTTCAGTTGGTTCTTGGCCAGCCACTGAAATACCTTGAAGAGACAGTTAGTAATAGCCTCCTCATCAAAGCTCCTTTCCCTTTTCACTGGAAAAAAGGAGCTGGGTGTCATCTGCATAAGAGATTATTTTTGTGCCCAGTGAGTCTGCTAGTGCCGCTAATGGTGTGAGATAGACATTGAACATGGTCGGGCTCTATGCAGAACCCTGAGGAATGCTAACCGCCAGTGTGTGAACTTTGGACAAAAATGGAGGCAGCCAGACTTCTTGGCTTCTGTTGTCAAAAAAAGAGGAGAGCCACTTCAGGGCTGTGTTCCTAATCCCTATTGTCTGAAGACGCTCGAAGAAGAACCCGACTTCAGGCTTTTAATTGCTAACAAGGACACCTCCAAGGGTATTGGGCTGAAGCTGTCTAGGGTGGAGCTTCTCGTAGTAGAAGTAGGGGCTTCAGTTAAATCAGGAAGGGTAAAAACAGGTTGGATGTTTTTAAGGAGGTCTGCCTGAATGGTGGTGATCTTATCATGGAAGAATGATTCCAGTTCCTCGCACCATTCTGCTGTCGCTTGGCAGTCTCTGGAAATGGCATCCGGTCTAAGAAAGGATTTCACAATTTTAAAGATTATTGCAATCTAGCACCACAGTCATTCATTACAAAGGAGAGCGGTCTAAGGAAACTGGTCAGTATGTCATAAAACAGAACTATACTCAACCATCACTATGGAGTGAAGTCTCATTGAACAGCTTAGACTGTTGCAAAGCAATACCATGCGCATACAACAGCAAGAGACATGCGCATACATCAGCAAGAGACATGTGTAAGTGTAGAGGCAAGTTCACTGAAAAATAGTACACCCACTTTAAAAACAAGATTATAGATCAGGTGACATTTGTTATGAATAGTATCACTCAGTAGTACAGAAAGAATAGTAATTTAACTTATGCAGTAGCTTAGTATATATCTTTAAGTCTCAGAAATTTTTACGAAACACAGTCACTGGATGATGTCATCAGTGATGTAATTTGAGATGTCATCAGTGATGTCACTGACTGTATCATGAGCGATGTAATATGTGAGGTCATAAGCTCAGGTAATTGTAACTGCTGTATTTCTATGGTTTTGTAAGTGTAAAATCTGAGTCTAACTATAACGTCCCTGTAACCTTCGTTTTTTTCAGTGAATTTCTAAGGTTTTTTTATTCTATTTCCTAAATATAACGTCACTTTGGTCTTTCCAGTGAATTTCTACATGCAAATTCCTAACTATAATGTCCCTGTAACCTTCGTTTTTTTGTGAATTTCCCTGTTTATTTAATATAAATTGTACTAGAATTTCACCTATTAGTTTAATTTAGTAATATACATTTTTACAAGTTTATAAAAACATTTTATTCATACATTTATTCCTATTATGCATTTTAAAAGTATCAATTAACAAATCAACATAACGTAGTCTTTCTATAAATGCAATACAAGACTTTCTCTGTTTTTAATCATTATATGGATTCACGGATCAGCTGTGATGCAAACACAAATCAGCTGCATTTCCATGGACACATCCAAACCTCATCTTCTCATCGGATACAGTAAGTCTCCTCTCATCCACCTTGCAAACCACACCCTAAATCAGTTTTTGGGGTTTCACATCTCTCTGGAGTCAGACTGAAAAGCACAAATCCATTCTGTTTTTTCGCTTTCCTTCAAAAGTACAGAGTTTTAAAGTCAGGATGTCTTCTGTTAAAGATAGAAGAGAAGGGGGAGAGCAGGACGAAGAAGAAAACGTACCACCTCCAAAGAATTACTCTGACTTTTGAAAATATTTCTCCTTCCCTTAAAGAGAAAAGAAAGTTGTTTCAAAAATTGTTGAATGCAAAATATGCAGCTAAAAACTGTCAAGAGGTACGGGGAAGAAGTATTCACAAGACACATTCTCTATGTGGAAACACCTGAAAAACATACATATAAGGACATATCACAGAATGATGACAGAGAAGGAAGGTGGGGCATCAGCAGCAGCAGCAATAGCAGCTGGACCATCTGTTGTACCCTTACCACCTGACCAGATCGTTACTATCCCCGCTGTTTTACCAAAACTGCAAGACATGATGACTCACTGTGGCAAAAGCCATATGCCATTTGCAATACAAATGTCATCTGTTACCCAGTTTATGGATGCTGTCAACAAGCATAATTGTGATTCTTTTTTACTTCACTGTTCCATCTTCCATTCCTCTTCAACCACAAGTAGATATCTGAAAATCAAATATAGAATACAGTTAACGTTACATTACATACTATTAGAGTACATACTATAAGCAAGTGAGTAGCTACATAAGTGGTTATGTCAGTATGTAAGAGGCTGGGTAAGTGTCTGAGTATGGGTGTATAAATAGGTATATAAGTTGCAGTATGGGTGGGCAACTGAGTGTGTGAGTGGTTGAGTAAATATGTGAGTGAGTGTATCAGTGCCTCTGTCGATGTGTAAGCTGTGTGGGTGTGTGACTG
Organism: Calotriton arnoldi; assembly: GCA_963921515.1. Lineage (NCBI taxonomy): Eukaryota > Metazoa > Chordata > Amphibia > Caudata > Salamandridae > Calotriton > Calotriton arnoldi. The sequence goes on from CAWUFW010007714.1 coordinate 494,360, forward strand.
GGTGAGTTTTTGACCATATGGGTGTCTAAATGGGTAGGTAAGTAGCTGTATGGATTGGTAATGGGCCATGTTAGTGGATGTTTAGTTGTGCAACTGTGTGTGGAAGTGGCTCTGTTAGTGGTAGATACATAAGGGCGGTGTGGGTATGTGAGTAGATGTAAAAGTACCTATGTCACTGTCTGAATGGGTGTCTGAGTGGCTGTATAGTTTTGTAAATAGGTATGTGAGTAGCTGTATGGGTGGGTAACTGGTTGTATAAGTGTGTAAGTATGCATGTAACTGACTGTCTTAGTGCTGGGTACATGAATGGCTGCATGGTTGAGTGAGTGGGTGTGACAGTGCCTGTATGGGTATGTGACTGACTATGTAAGTGGATGTATATGTGAGTAAATGTGTGTGTGAATAGTTTTATGGGTTTAAGACTGAGTGTGTCAGTCACTGTCTGGCTGTATGAGTGATGGGTGCATAAGTGCTTTTGTGTGAGTGTAACTGGGTGTGTAAGTGCCTGCCTGACTGTGAGAGTGGGTATAAATTATATACTATAAGCAACCACTCACATCTAATTTCAAACCCTGTCATTCATACTGGCTAAATAAAATAACTATATTTTCAGTATAGCAAATGCTCTTCCTCTTTGGCTGCTCACTATATTTTTAGTTAATGTTCTCGTGGAACCTTCCCTCTATTTTGCCTTTTATTGTAGTGTCTAGAAGCTACACATTTTATTCAGATAATATACACTCATAGATTTTTTTAAAATATACTTTTTTATAGTACAACCAAATTAACATACCTTTAAAATCTCTTTGCTGTTGTCCAACTTTAATTCTAATATCTGTTAACAATTGTTTTCCACTGTAAATCTGAAGTCAGAAATATGGCAATCATCCTCCACTCTCAGTACAATTCCTACTGCCACTAATACTTCTGTGCTTAGCAAATCACAGACTTCCTTAAATCTTTTATTTTAATTATACCACTTCAAAATGGTCACTATTTTTTAACCCTTTCCATGTTTCCTGTAAAGAAGCCCAATGTGGTAGGTTTATCGCGGCTCCGTGGATCCACCGCGGTGCTCAGCGCAGCCCCGTGTGATCCGCGGATCCACATTGAAGGCCTTAAAAGCATTAAACAATTTGCTGTTAATGCTTTTCATTTATATTTTATTTTGCAAAATACTGTTACTTACAAGACATACACTCTCTATTGAGCGATTCTTGTACACTAGTGTGCTTTAACGTTTCACACTGCAGTCTCTTTTATTACCTTCTCCTCCACACTCTTTTAGCTCTGTTTCCACAGCAACCATGTTTCCAGTAGTCTCTGCCTACCAGTAGGTCAAAAGACGTTCTCTAAACAGCATACTAGCTTCACATTATCTGTAGCAGGTGTGATTGACTGTTTGCAATTCCAAGCATATCCCCAAAAACATAACTTTTTTTTATTTTTCCGAAGTCAATCACTGAGTTAGTTACCTTTTGTCTTCAAGTTACTACCTAATTTTAGTTCTCTGCACATCTCCAAATCCAATCAAATATGTTCTCTTACATTTTACTTGCTGTCCTCCATTGTAACTACCTTTCATCTTCAAAACTGCCTCATTCTGCTGCAGCCTTTTCCTGTGTGCTATTCCTGCTTGTCTCCAAAATGGTCAGAGTCTGTTTTGGGCCAGAGAGAGTGCTAGAAAGAGTGGCATTGACAGGGACCTAGGTTTATCTGATGTAGACATTACTTGGGTTGGCCAGATAGGGTTAAAGTGGCATCAATTGCTGCCTTTGGTTGAAAGCGTTGTGTATTGCCAACATCCAGACCTCATGATATTGCACTGTGGTGGCAATGACCTATCCACAATTACTAGGGTATTATTGGAAATCCTAATGAAGGTTACCTTTGATAAATGAATGTCTCATTTTCCACATACTGCCTTGGTATTCTCCAACATTTGCCAAAGACAGGAGTGGCAATGGGCAACCCAATTTTGTCCATAGATAGTGAAAACCAGGAAACATGTCAATAAAGCTGTTTCTGCATTTCTCAGAGACCACAACATGGGCTCTATATACCATAACAACTTGGTCTTCGACATGGACCGAATATATCGAAAAGATGGAGTCCATTTGACAGACACAGGCAACACCATGTTTAACAACTTAAAACACTGCATCTTGTTATATGTGCAATCAGCTATACACCATAAACACAAAGGCTCTTTTCAGAGCCAACCCTTTTCCCAAACACTGGTTCCTTCAGATCTGCGAATTCACCAAGATCCTCGGCCAAATAAGGGGTCTGGCGGCTATGTTGCAGGCAGATCCAGGTTGGATCTAATAATCCATTCTCAACCAAAAGCGTACAAAACAACAACACATTTAATACAAACATGTCCTATTATAATTTTGTTGACTGTATCACGTGCTGTGTAAGTAGCTGCATGGGTGTGTGAGGGGCTATATGGGTGTGTGAGTAGGTGTGTGGGCCTGTGAGTGGGTGTATAAGTGACTGCATGGGTGTCTGAGTGGGTGTGTGAGTGTCTGTGTGGGACTGTGAGTGGGTGTGTAAGTGGTTCTCTGGGTCTGTGATTGGATGTATCAGTGACTGTATGGGTGTGTGAGAGGGTGTGTGAGTGATTGTATGGCTATGTGAATAGGTGTATGATAGGTACATGGATTGTAAGTTAGTGTGTGAGTAGTTGTGTGGGGGTGTGAGAGTGTATGTGAGTGGGTCTGTCAGTAGGTGCATTTTGTATTGGGATCTGGATCCATGGATCTGTCATGGATTCACACAGGGGCAGTGTGTGTGTGTGTCCGTATGGGTGTGTGAGTGTGTGCATGAGTGCCAGTGTGGGTCTGTGAGTAGGTGTGTGAGTGGGTGTGTGAGTGAGTGGGTGAGTGGTTCTCTGGTTCTGTGACTGGATATATCCGTCACTTTATGGGTGTTGGAGAGGTGTGTGAGAGAGTGTGTGAGTGAATGTATGGGTGTGAGTGGGTGTGTGATGGGTGTATGGATGTATGAGTGGGTATGTGAGTGGTTGTGTGGGGTGTGAGAGAGTAGGTCTATGAGTGGGTGTTTTTTTTAAATTGGGATCGGGAACCGCGGATCCATCACAGATTCACATGGGGGTGTGCTAAGCACTGCGGTGGAACTGCAGATCCTCACGCTTCCCCCAAAAACGATTTTGGGCAATTTATTGCCCAAGAGGGGTCGCTCACAGAAGACTTTCATCAGTCCCATGGGGTCAGGGTACCTCTACCCTGACCCCTTCTATCCTTTTTAGATTTAATCCCCCCCCAGGAACAATGTCCCGATTTACAAAAGGGCAGGCACAACTTTTTGCTCAGGTTGTGGCCCGCCAATCACAACATTGCTGTTGGCGCATGGAACTGTGGATGATTCGTGGCTCCAGAAATAGATACATATTTTTTCTTAAATAATTCCAAAACTACTGAACAGATTTACACCATATTACAAAAAGCACTCTTTCTGGACCAAGATCTAGGTTTCTGCCAATTTTTGGTGTACTTAATTCGTTCAGTGGTTCAGGCTGCAGTCATGTCTAAAATCCCTATGGGAAATTGCATGGGGAAAACATGTTTTGGGACCCCCCCTTTTTCTTGGCCCCCACTTGACAAATCATCACAAAACTTTCCAGACAGAAGCTAAAGTGACTAGAAACCTAGTTTTGAAAATTGAGTGAAGATTTGTCAAACGGTTTTCCTATGGAAACTAGGTCCTAACTATAACTACCTAATGTAGAGGTCAGGTGGTGAAAGGCCTTTGATAAGGATAAGGATTATAGGCTGGTGAGCAGGATGGTAAGCAGAGAGTAATCGTAGCAGTGAGTTGCTGCAGCGAGGCCTTGCCGTGGAGGGTGCACAATTAATCCATGGAGGCGGCCAGGTTAGGGCTCAGTGCGGCAAGTGGAGGGACTGTGCCCCCCTTTGTACCACTGTACTGCTGTGCCCTGTACCCTGAGGTGTTGCTTACTGCTACTGGGGACACAAATTGTGAGCCCGTACGGAGGTGGAACTATGTCTCACCATTCCCTTGTTGGCAGTGAGTAGGGGGCACGCCGCATGCCACTTTCAGGTACATAAAAGTGCCTTGTGCTTCCTGCGGTGCTGAACACAAACTGTGAGCACCAGCTAGGGTTAGACTGTGTCCCCCAGCATTCCCTTTTTTGCAGTGAGGAGCAGGCACACCACTTTCACACGCATAAAAGCGTCTCACGTTTCCAGCGGCATGTGATGTGTGAGGGACACACGTGGGCTCGAGCGAAGACTGGGCAAAGAGCGGGCCCATCTGTGCCCACCATAGCCTGGAGGAGGCTGGACAGGGCTACCCCTCTGAGGCATTGCCCACAGCTTTATTTGTGTGTTGGTTTTAGACCTCTGATTTCTGACCCGTTCATGACTTGGTGAACTTTCTGTCTTGAATGCTGCTTGGACTGCCTAAGTTGGTGTTTCCTTTTTGCTCCACCTTCTCATTAGCATCATGGGTAAGAGAAAAGTGGTTATGCCAAACGTAGTTGATAAGCAGACCGAAACCTGCAATACAAGTTTATATTTTCTAAATAAAGCCTTGGGGGTACTTACTGAAGAGAGTTCCAGTGTGAAAGAGCAGCTGACCCAAACTCACCAGGAGACAGACTTGACCACTGAGGGGATTGGATATTACCCATAGAGACACTCTGGCTGAAAATAAACAGGACTCATGTAACATTACTTCCCCTTCAGACATACAGGAAATGGATGTCAATACCATACTTACTTCGCCTCAGGGGCAGACCATATCCATAAAACCATCCAGTGGAGAAGGAGGAGGAGTCAAGCCCAAATGTAAAATAGGGGTGTCACCCCGTAAACCCCAACTAGGCAGCAAAATTTCCAGGGGGAGCAAAAAGGGGCCTTTGATAGCTTCCCGGGGCACTGTTTGATACAGGATCTTTTTTTCAAAATTGGAAACAAAAATCTCAACTGCCTTTGAAGCCCTAATGTGAGAATCACCAAGTTGGAGAAAACTGTGAGCATTATTGGGAACACAGTTGGGTCGATTTGTGATCAGTCGGCAAATATTTTAAGCAAAGTGTCTTTGCCGATAATCTTCCCCCTTGATTATGATATTTTACCACAGGAGGGTGGCAACAGCAGGATTTCTCCTCCCCTATTAACAGGGCAAGTTTAGGGGTAAAGCAATTTAGATAACTCTGTACATATCCCACTAGCACCTTATTAATAGCACAGGTGTCCCAGTTAAAATCAAATGGGGCTACTAACCGAAGGAAGGGAGAAGGATTTCCACTATCAATCATGGCCCTAACCCAGAAGATGATTGATCAAGAAGGGCCCAGAATACTTCAGGCAGGTCCCCCGCAGGTGCTGCTCCTTGTGGTATTGTCATTCAAATCCTTCCAGGATGTACCCCAATACGTCATAGTCCTGGTCAATCTCCTATCCTTAAAACAGAATGAATTGGAAAACTACAAACAACTTTTTAAAAAATGGTGTTTAACAGGCTGGCCAGGAGGTTTTCCTCTAACATCAGACAGTCTCTGTTTGAGGAGAATATAATGAACCGGAGAGTGGGATGGCTAGGGAATTCCCCAAAAATATATGAAGGGGACTGCATTGTTGTACATTGTTGTAATACTGGTATGGCGGGCTTTATCCTGAACAATCTTATGACCAGTGCAGCCATTACCAGCAGAATCATAGTGTTCTCTCTGGGTGTTTTTATAAGTTTGTGAACTTTGGGTGATGTGGCGGGGGTAAATGCTCTTCTAAGGAGGGATCCTGATCGCTATAATTTCCAGGGGCAGATATCTTATATAGTTCTAAGCAATTGCTTGGAACCATTGAGTGGTCCAAATGATCAAGATTGACTGGGCACTGAGGTTGACAACTTAGGATACACAAGAGTCACCAGATTCCTAAGAGACTTGAAAGTGTTAAGTTTGAACATTGCTGGGGTGCATGGGAAAGATGGGATGAAGAATGGATTAATATGATCAACTACTATGATATTATTAGCCTCCAGAGGATGTGGGATACTGAGGGGTTCATGCACTTAGATGGTTATGTCACTTTCATCTTCAAAGGTACTCCCTCCTTTTGTAGGAGAGCGAGAAGGGGTTTAATAAAGTTTATAAAATTGGATTTGAATTGTAAAATGTAAGTGATTACAACTAATTTATTCTTTTATACTTGCTGCCATTTTGTTCCTTGCAAAACAAATGTAGGATCTTGTCAATGTGTAAAATGCTATCCATGGGAGGGAGACAAAAATAAGTGCTTATAGAGCTTAGCAAGTTTTAAAATTATTTTTGTACTACCTGTCCTTATCTATATACATACAGCACTGATGCTAATGGGTGAAATTAATTTGTACCCTTGCTTGGATTGTTTTTTGTATGATTTGCCTGATAATGAGAGCACAAATGGAGACCAAGTCTACCTCAAACATGCCACGCAGGAGGATTTGTTACACAACTTGGTCTTAGATTATAATATGGTTAACCTGCTCAACAAGAAAGTAGTTAACTCATCAAATGGAGTACCTATCTTTAAAGGAGCTGGGGTGAGGTCCGTTATTGATTACATTTTTGTCTCAGCTGGTCTATTTTCCTCTCTGATAAACTTTTCTGTGGAATGGAAATTTCACAGTGACCATAACCCCTCTCTGCCATATTCCAGTGGAGCACGAAGCCTTTGCGCATATGTTCCTCTTTTAAGGAACTGGCTATTCTCAAAGATCAGGGGTGCAGATTAAAATGGGCAAAGATCATACCTAAGGATTTCAATTCTGAGTTGCTGTCTATTTGTCAGTCTGAATTTCAGACTAGTTTGTACAAGGACGCCCATGACGATTGCATCTTGACCACTTTTGCTTCACTGTGTGGATATGTTAAATCTGCCCTTACTAAGATGGGAATGGCTGTATCTCCCTCTATTTTCAGGTGGTTTGACAAGAGCTGCTCAAGGGCACGAAATGAGCTGTTGATTGTCCTAAAAAAAGATACACTGAGACAGAAACGAGGTGAAAAAATACAGGGCGTTATATCGTCTGACATTGAGGGACAGAAAGAGTGATTTAAAGAAAGAGCTGTGGGAGAATTTGCTGACAGCTAGTACCTTGAGGGCAGTGCCACATTTTGGAGGGTGGTGAATCACCCGTTCTTCAATGCTGAGAGGGTTGCAGATCAGGCATAAACAGCCCCCCTCAGGCCTGGGTTGATCGTTTTTCAGCCCTATATCACTGTGAACACACAGAGCCCCATATCCCAAGCATCCAGGAGGGTGTTAGGCTAATAATACACTGGGATGAAGTCAGGAATGCCATCCTGTCCTTACCAACAGGTAAAGCTCCTGGCCCCGATGGGGTCCATGGTGATATGTTTAAGACCTTTGTGGATCTGATGGCACATATCCTCACTCAGCATATAAAAGCAGCCATTTTTCATTCTCTGCCAGTTGACTGCCATCATTCTGTGTTAGTGCCAGTGTTAAAGAAGGGAGACAGAGATGACCCTGCTTGCTTCAGAGCAATTTTATTAGTCAATGCAAAGATCAAAATAATTGAACAGGTTAGTCTGGAGAGATTTACCCTTTGGGCCAATGATCATGACATTTTGTCGGATCTCAAGTACAGGTTTAGACTGGGTTAGGGCACGGTGGAGCAAAACCTTAACTTATATCTTTTAATAACCAACCCCCTTTCACAAGAGTGAAAGGGGGCTCGGTACATCTGGCCTTCATGGACCTCAGCTCAGCCTTTGATAAGGTTAAAAGAGATTAGCTGAGCTGGGGATTATGGGGGTAGAATCTGCTCTCATCACTTTTTTGAGAGATCTTCATAATGGCCTTACAGCATCTGTGATATATGGTACTAACGGCAAATGCATGAAACACTTTAATTTGAAGAGAGGAGTTTGCCAGGGATGTTTCTTGGCTCTTTTTATTTTTATTCTGTATATTAATTGCCTTAAGGTGGTGTTATCTGAACAGGGCCTTGATATCCCGAGGGTTGGAGGTAGATTGCTCCTCGCCCTCTTATATGCAGATGACACAGTCTTGATTGCATTCATTGGAAGGAGCCACCCACTCCTTTTAGTTCTTTTTATTGATTTTAAGGATAGTCTTGACTTATCGACTAATTAAAAAAATCCCATATCATGGTGGTGGGTACGAAGAATACTAAAACATCAAGATTCCTGGCTTGTGGACAGAACATAAGCAGGGTGGAAAATGTCTCCTACCAGGGTTTTCTGCTGGACTCTGGTCTCAGTTGGCATCCCTTGTTTAAGAAAAATACAGCACGTTTTCAGAGAGCTGTATCTAGTTTAAGTGATTTATACCCGTCGATTAGGACAAAAGCCAATTAGGACATTGTTAGATGTATTTAAAGCAAAATGCATTCCTACAGCAACCTTTGATTGCAAAATTTGGGGGTATGCCTCCTTTTCTCTGATTCAAGTAGTCGAAAATATGTTCATGAGGGACCTTTTAGGTGTTGTGCAGGATACTCCTTCAGAGATAGTTAGTGAAAAGCTGGGCATGAGGTACATCGACTTTATAGACCTTCAGCCTCTTTTACTTTGGGGCTCAGTCTGGTTGAAGGAGGAGCTAAAACTAAATAGCCAAATTATTTGTGGTAGTTTGAGCCTGGACAACATGCTTCACATACCTTGGCTGCACTATATCATGTCTACTCTTAAGGTTTTGAAGAGACCATGGCTCTTTAATGATCCAGGTGACATCATCAAAGAAGATCTTACTTGGTTGAAGTAGGTGTTGTCTTTCAGGGTGGCAGCAGAGCATGAGGTTTCTGCATTAACCAAGCAGTTGATGTGCAAGTAAATTATGGTGAAGTCAATGAGGGGAATTGAACCTTACATTTACATGGAGCTGTCTAATCACCATTGACGGTTGCTGACCTACTTCAGAATGGGCATATTCCATCAGTTCATGTTTCCAAATGATGTTTGGTATAACAAGTCTGATTTAGTGGCATGTGTGCATGATAAGGTTTCATGCATATTGTTCTTATCTGCACTAGATTCAAAACTCTGTGCCATAAATTTATAGGGCCCCTCTTATTATCCATGGAATTTAGACAGGTTAGATCTGCATTTTTATATTTGCAAAGCTTCTTAATATGTACATTGTGTGATACTGATATCTCTCTCCGGGTTATTTTTCAATAGTTTTATTGATGGTTTTATCCATCGCGTTAGGTATTATTGTATTTTATGATGTACTCATGGATGTTCATGAATGGTAATTGGTCTGCCTAGTTTTATGATTTGCATTAAAAAAATCGAATAAAGTTTATATGATGATGATGTAACTACCTACTGGCAACTGCCAGTAGGTGATATATACATGTATATATTATCTACTGGCAATTGCCAGTAGATAGTTATAGTTAGGACCAACTTTTCCCATAGATGAAGCATTTTTTGTTTTGCTAGTAACTTTGATGCCATTTGACAAATCTTCAATTAATTATCCCAACGAAGTGCCCTACTTTGCCTAGTTCTGCATGGAAAGAATTGGGGTGACCCTTGAAGTGGGGGCCAAGAAAACGGGAGTTTCAAAACTATTTTCCCCCATGCAATGTCTATGGGATGTTGCAGTTTTTAGACACAGCTACAGCCCGAACCACTGAACGGAATTACACCAAATTTGGCAGAAAGCTAGATCTTGGTCCAGAAAGAGACCTTTTGGTGATTTGGGGTAAATCTGTTAAGTAGTTTGGAAGTTATTAAAGAAAGACATTTATAGATATATAGGGACCTGGTTACTTCACAGATCTACCTGCGGGGGATTCGCCGGTACCCACGGGGGATCCGTGGATCCAGGGGAAAAGCAAAGCCCTGATTGGCTGCCCACAAACTGAAAGGAAAGTTGCGGCTGCCTTTTTGGTTTTCACTGGGCCCGGGGGAGGGAAAAATAAAGTGTAAAAACACATAAGGGGTCAGGATAAAAGAATACTGATCCCAAAGTACACATGGAGGGGTCTCTCAGGGACCCCTAATGGGCACGAACTTGCCCAAAAATTGTTTGGGGCCAGAATCGAGGATCTGGGGTTAACTGCAGGGGAGCCGCAGCTACCCATGGTGGAACTGCGGATCCAAAGCCAATGGAAAACACATCATACACCATACCCATGCTGTGCACAGCCTAAAGGCAGTGCTTGGTATTGGTTGTATTAACAAAGGTAATTATATATTCTTTTATGTTAAAAAAACATAGAAATTTACTGAAACAAAAGGTTACAGGGATGTTATAGTTAGGTTCATGTTTTACCCACCAACTTTAGGACACAACGTATAGTTTCTTAACATAAGTATAACTATAGCTGCCGAATTTCTATGGCTGTGTATGGGGAAAACGTAAACCTAACTATAACGTCCCTGTAACCAGTTTTTTTCCCAGTATGTGCGTGTGTGTGTGTGTGATATATATATATATATATATATATATATATATATATATATATATATATATATATCCTCACAGAACGGCACCTCCTTACGTTGCACCGAACAGAGACACAGTGACACCAGCAGACTTGAGTCCAAAATTTTTATTTCATTATTTTATCGGGCTATGACGCGTTTCGGCAGGATCCCCTGCCTTGTTCACATAACGGAGCCACACTCCCATTTTTAGTTTTATAGTAATTACTAATGAAACCCACGTGATGCATACACCCCATAGGCATGGACAACAGACTAAGCAGAAAGTGTTACATCAAGATAGCCTACACTCGTGAAATTAAGTCAAATTTACTTCACATGTATTTCACATTCTTTATATTCTAAAAATACTCAACCAAAACACGACTTGTGCATTATGCCATGGATTGAAATTGTAGTGTATAAACCACTTCCTACTTCTGGTCCTTCATAGCTATGCAAATTACCTTTTTCAAAAAACATTATTGTTCCAAATTTTGACGATGCATCCCAGAACATGGCAAATGAATCCTTCACTATGAAAATTAAATATATTGATATATATATATATATTCACTGAAAAAACCATAGGTTTCGGGGGCGTTATAGTTAGTTGGACATTTCACTCGTACAAAACCATAGAAATTCCCCCGTTATAGTTAGTTCAGCTAACTATAACTTGCGCGCCCGCAATGCACTGCTGATGACGCCACATATTACATCACTCATGACATGGTCAGTGACATCACTCATGACATCACTGATGACATCTCAAATGACATCACTGATGACATCATCCTTGTGATAGAGTGGCAGACCTCCTCTCACCCTAATATAACCTTTGATACACACACTCAAAAATACAAACTAACATTTTCAAAACAATGGACATACCAATACCAGTTACAACACACCTATTCAGTAATTCCAAGATCTACACACACATCCACTCATTCACCAACAGTCCCTATACAGTCACTCATACATGCACTCACTCATCATATGTACTCATACACCTATACATCCTGTTACACACCGCCACTCATCCATAGAGTTACTTACACACATAGTCACACATGCAAACAAAGTATCAAACATCCATTTACTTGCATAAACAGTTATACACACACTACCACACTTACTTCTACAGAAACTTACACATACTTACTCTCTTAAACAATCACTTATAGAAACACCTACTTATTTGTACAGGAACTCTTCCAATCTCTCACTCTCACATATACTCACTTATATACACCAATACTCACATATACTAGTTTAAAACATATGTAGTTACTCATAAAGACACTATTGAGACAGTCATTCACTCACTAACACACCCATACACATACTCATCCACCTATACAGTCCTGCAAACATGCTGTCTTCAACAGATACAAACAGTGAGTCATTCATTCATGCATCTATGCACTAAGTAATACCCCCACCGAACCATACAGACACTAAGACACTCATACTGATACTCAAAAAACCAACTAATAACCCATATAGACACTCATGTAGCTACTCACCAACCCATGCAGCCACTTATACACAAAGTGAGAGACTGATACAGATATTTTCATATTTAAACATTACTCACTAACCCATGTATTCACTAAGATACACTTAGTCAGTTATACAATCAATTTTACAAAACAAAATCATCCATTTAGACACTTATATACCCATTTATTCTTCCATCGACCTTGAGATATACATATATAAAACATATTTAAATTTCAGAAAAACACACATTCACTGGATGATGTCATTAGTGATGTCATCAGTGATGTCATTTGAGATGTCATCAGTGATGTCACTGACCATGTCATGAGTGATGTAATATGTGACGTCATCAGCAGTGCATTGCGGGCGCGCGAGTTATAGTTAGCTGAACTAACTATAACGGGGGAATTTCTATGGTTTTGTACGAGTGAAATGTCCAACTAACTATAACGCCCCTGAAACCTATGGTTTTTTCAGTGAACTTCTAAGGTTTTTTAAATGCTAATTTCTAACTATAACGTGCCTGAAACCTATGGTTTTTTCAGTGAATTTCTAAGGTTTTTTATATGCTAATTTCTAACTATAACGTGCCTGAAACCTATGGTTTTTTCAGTGAATATATATATATTTATTATACTATGTATACATGTGAAAATGTCTCGGGCCCCTGTTTGCCTTGGTGGCACGGCAAAAATGGGTGGAACTGACGTCAGCACGCCGACGAGGTCCTCTTATGGCTCCGATGACGTCATACGGTGTCGCGAGCGGAGCCGTGCTCGTTGACGTGGGAGAGCTAGGAAAGAATTTCCGTGGAATGCTGGTGCAGGGGATATTCACCTAAGTGTTCAGGCTAGTCCTTTGGGAGCAACTGTTTATGTTGCCACTCCAGAAACCGAAACCAGAGATCCGAGGGCAGAGGCCCTGCAGATGGCACACGAGGTCGGGTGCCCAGTCGTGTGCACCGGCGGGGCAGCAAGTGACAAGCACCACAACCCACAAAAAAGGTAACAAGGGCACTGAATAACACAGGATCTTCTCTTTGTATCTGGCAGGAACAACGAAGTTAAAATGCCCTAGTACCAAAATGTAGAATTAGTGCTACAACGGTCTTCAAGAGGACCTGCGATGCCGCTTCTGCCTCCCGTACCCTGGAGGCGGCACATGGGTCATGCGGTACGGTGATACTGCGGTGTGACGCACACTCGTTGACCTCTCATGGCACTGCTCCACACTTCAGGGAGGACGCTTTCCATTAGCTATGTTTTCTGATGACATGTCGTGCCGGCCCGTCCAACAACAGAACTCCTTTAGATCCAAACAGACTCTTCCACTCTCTCACCGGAAGTGAAACCAGGCCACGCGGACACTTTCACAATACAACAGCCGGGAATGCACTTTTCGGTAAAAAAACCACATTCCTTCCTCCTAATTAATCAAATAAACGTCTCACTGAAGAACAGGGGCCTGCTTCTATCGGTAAACAGCCGTTCTAACGACTTTTTTACTTTGCGATACCATTACAACGCATGCATTACCACGCATGCGTTGTACATCACAAAGTCATTACTACGCATTTTTTTTGAACGCATGGTCATTTACCACGCATGCCTTTACAACGAATTTTGTTGTAAAGGTATGTATGGTAAATGACCATGCGTTCTACAATCATGTAGACGATCCATGTCGTTGTAAGGAAACGAGGCTGTTCCATTTCCTCACAACGACGTGCACTGCCCCTCAGAGATGACGTGAAGCAGGAACCATGAGGAGAGAGGAACCATGAGGAGTGAGAGGTACCATGAGGAGTGAGAGGTAAGGGGGATTGGGCATGGGGTGGGGTTTCTTTTCTAGGGTTTAGGGTAGTGCAGTGGTGTTTGGGTGGTGTAGGGGGTCGTGCTGAGGGTAGTGTTTTAGGGTTTTGGGAAGTGCAGTTGTGTTTGGGTAGTGTAGGGGGTCATGCTGGGGGTAGTGTTTTAGGGTTTAGGGTAGTGCAGTAGTGTAGGGGGTCGTGCTGGGGGTAGTGTTTTAGGGTTTAGGGTAGTGCAGTGGTGTATGGGTAGTGTAGGGGGTCCTGCTGGGGTAGTGTTTTAGGGTTTAGGGTAGTGCAGTGGTGTTTGAGTAGTGTAGGGGGTCATGCTGGTGGTAGTGTTTTAGGGTTTAGGGTAGTGCAGTGGTGTTGGGTAGTATAGGGGGTCATGCTGGGGGTAGTGTTTTATGGTTTAGGGTAGTGCAGTGGTGTTTGGGTAGTGTAGGGGGTCGTGCTGGGGGTAGATTTAGGGTTTAGGGTAGTGCAGTGGTGTTTGGGTAGTGTAGGGAGTCGTGCTGGGGGTAGTGTTTTAGGGTTTAGGGTAGTGCAGTGGTGTTTGTGTAGTGTAGGGGGTTGTGCTGGGGGTAGTGTTTTAGGGTTTATGTTAGTGCAGTGGTGTTTGGGTAGTGTAGGGGGTAGTGCTGGGGTAGTGTTTTAGGGTTTAGGGCAGTGCAGTGGTGTTTGTGTAGTGAAGGGGTCATGCTGTGGGTAGTGTTTTAGGGTTTAGGGTAGTGCAGTCGTGTTTGTGTAGTGTAGGGGGTCATGTTTTGGGGTATAGGGTAGTGCAGTGGTGTTTGGGTAGTGTAGGGGGTCATGCTGGGGTTAGTGTTTTAGGGTTTAGGGTAGTGCAGTGGTGTTTGGGTAGTATAGGGGGTCATGCTGGGGGTAGTTTTTTAGGGTTTAGGGTAGTGCAGTGGTGTTTGTGTAGTGTGGGAGGTCATGCTGGGGGTTTATTTAGGGTTTAGTGTAGTGCAGTGGTGTTTGGGTAGTGTAGGGAGTCGTGCTGGGGTAGTGTTTTAGGGTTTAGGGTAGTGCAGTGGTGTTTGGGTAGTGTAGGGAGTCGTGCTGGTGGTAGTGTTTTAGGGTTTAGGGTAGTGCAGTTATGTTTGGGTAGTGTAGGGTGTCGTGCTGGGGGTAGTGTTTTAGGGTTTAGGGTAGTGCAGTGGTGTTTGGGTAGTGGAGGGGTAGTGTTTTAGGGTTTAGGGTAGTGCGCCCAACCAGCCACAATATCCGTGGACAAAGGGGATCCTGACTCTTTGGAACGCTCCGTCAATTTAATAATTTGGGTCAAGGGCCCTACCACGTCCAAGACCTATCAATTCCTTTCTTGGGATCCCTCATATACTTGGAGAAAAAGGTACATAGGTTCTCATCAATTTCAGGCGTGTGTGCCACCTACCCCTTCAGTGAGGGCCTGGGGCATTCTCCCCTCATCCTATTCCTGACCTCCCTTTCAAGGGGTTGATGGATTTCCCCACCACATACTCTGCCACTTTGGCGTCAGGTGTCCACTCTGCCGACCTAGGATGGTAAATTTGGGTGAGGCTCGAACATGTCCGAGTGGACCCCGTCCCCAACCGGGGACTGAGAGGAGTGGGACTCTGGACGCCAGGGGCGCCCCAAGTCCTTATCCTCATCGGAGGAGAAATCGTCCTCCGATACACCCTCTCCCTCTAAGGGAAACCCGCCGTCGGGGTCTACAATAGTGGTGACAGTGTCGCAATTTTCTCCGGGCCCCTCCTCCTCCCGGCACGGTGCATGTTTTAGCGTTCGCGCACTCTTGAGGAAGGTCTCCGTAAGTTTATCAAATCCTTCCAAGTGCCCCGCGTTATGCTACGACCCTTTTATTCCCCATCTGGGAGCTACTTGGACCCGCCACCACCAGATCTGGGTCACTGAACACCCCAGGGATGCTTTTGCCAGCTTATCAACCTGATCCCTAAGAGGAGCCAGTGCCCTAGAAATAGCCAGAGAGAGGGCTTGGTCCACTGCTGGAGGGAGAAGTTGGGGGCCATTCCTCCTCCACTTCCTGGTAGGAGGAGTAAAATGGTCTTCTGGAGAAGACATGATAGCAGAGGGTGTGAGCACAGAACAAATGCCCTTAAAATCCTTAAGACAGTCCCCTCGCCAGTGCTCCAACAGCTGGGCAATACCAATTACCACCACCAGGTGGCGCTGGTCACTAACGTGGCCGTGTGGGGAAATCACCGCGTAGCGGTGTCAAAATTAGGCGAGGGTTGGTCGGGAATCAAGCGGACACTAAAGGAGTGACCGGATTCCCAAACGCGCGTAAAGACCAGCGGGAGCGCTCGACGGAGCTGCCTCGCTCGGACCAGACGCGCCTGACAGGATCTCACCGCGTGCAGAGCACACAGCGGGAGAAACTGCGAGGGTGAGAACGCACTCGGGCAAGAGCCTGCTGCGCAGGGAATATGAAACAATACCAAGGCAATAATGCTAATAACGTGCACAAGAAACCGCTATACAAACAGCAACAACGTCAGATTAAGCCAAGAATGTAAGGAATGCACTTAACTGACGAGCAGTGAAGAAAGAGGAAGCGGAAGGGACGTCACGATATTATATACGATGGACTGTGATATGATTGGACTATAGTTGCCTTGGAGATTACCCCCTAATGGTTCATGGGTTGTGTAGTCTTTTGTTTAATGATTGTTGTGTTACGTTTTCTTTGAACTGCTATGCAAATAAAGTGAGGAAAGATATGCATAATCCTCGCCTCCGTCCTGCCATAGAATTCATTAAACTTTATTTGATCTGATTTAGAAACATAGATCATAAAAGTGTACATAAAAACAGTAAATCCTCTTTCCTAATACAATACAGAAGAATTAATTAAAACCAGTAGGTAAAAACGGGTATTACAAAGCCCGGTTCAGAGCAACTTCAGGTTAACAGAATCGTAAAGTTCAATGTTTCGCAAGATCAATCTCATGTACTTCGTGCAAAATACGCAATAAGGGGTTCAAGTAAGGTGTAACGCTCCAATACCTGACCAGTTTGCACTATATAAAACTGCAGAAAAACTAAAAATAAAAGTGTTTTGCACACTTCTGTCATTGGGCTATATGTGGGCTACATCTCGGTGATATTTGTGCTACATTTGGGCTCTTTTTTTCTCTGGTGGCCATCTTGGGAGACTTATTTGTTATGAAGTTTCCTAATTTCGTCATTTACTGCAGTCTCCTCAGTAGGAAATGCTTTCAGTTTTTTACTTTGATTCCATCAAGAAGGCATTCAGATGTGTCACACATTTGCCATAAATTCAGAATGTTAGCACTCTAGTTGTTCATTAGATCACTGTAGTAAAGCTACTGCTCACCAGGGAGTTAACTGGAAGTCTACTGCTGGTATTGAAAGTGATTGTTTCAGTCTGCATGTCACAGTCTGCGGGCACTCCCACCCGAGTGAGGCACCATTTTTATCGGGAGACCTGGGGGAATGCTGGGTGGTAGGAAAGTTGTGTCAGCCCGGTGATGCCACAACTTTACCACACAAAAATGTGTGAAAAAAGGGATTTTTTCAGCAAAATGTCAGGTTTGCAGGGGATTCTGGGTAAGAAAACGTTGGGGGATCCACGCAAGCCATACCTCCCTGGAATCCCCGGGTGTCTACTTTTCAGAAATGTGTGGGTTTGGTAGGTTTCCCTAGGTGGCCGCCGAGCCCCGGGCCAAAACGTCATGGGACCCCCCTTGCATAACCAGGTCGTTTTGTGATAGGCCATTTTGAGGTCGCCTCAATACGTTGTGGGCCCTTGCCTGTCGCGGGTACTTGGGCCTCCCACCCGAGTGAGGCACCATTTTTATCGGGAGACCTGGGGGGATGCTGGGTGGTAGGAAATTTGTGTCAGCCCCGTGATGCCACAACTTTACCACACAAAAAATGTGTGAAAAAAGTGATTTTTTCAGCAAAATGTCAGGTTTGCAGGGGATTATGGGTAAGAAAATGTTGGGGAATCCACACAAGCCATACCTCCCTGGAATTCCCCGGGTGTCTACTTTTCAGAAATGTGTGGGTTTGGTAGGTTTCCCTAGGTGGCCGCCGAGCCCCGGGCCAAAAATCCAGGTGACCCCCGTTGCAAAACCAGGTCGTTTTTGGCACAATATTGCAAGGAAAATGTGACAGACATTTTGAGGTTTGCAGGACATTGTGGGTAACAACTTGTTGGGATCCACAAGAGAGATATCACCATGTACTCCCATGGGTGTTTCGTTTACAACAATATCTACAGTTGGTAGGTTATTCTTAGACGGAATGTAGACCTTGGCAGACAGACTAAAAAGACAAATATTACTGCACAGCCATCTAATCCTCAAGCACACACACATACTGGTTGGATTTGGCACGAGGGTGAGTGATAGTTCAGTATATACAATTGTATTAAGTGATTTCACAAAAATGAAATGCACTGTTAATAATTGAAAGGTCGAGAAACTGAACCATTGACTCACAGCTCGTGAGCTGTAAAGCCACGACAAGGCACCAACCTCTTTACAGGCCATTCATATACCTTTCATACGTGTGACACATACAAAACCATTCACACCACCAGCCGCGGGCCCATCACATTACAACACTCACACCAGCAGACAGCGCCATTCAAGGGCCTATCACTTTCACACGCCCACATTCCAATCCTAACACAACAACCACACAAGCTGATGGATTGCGTGGAGTGTCGCTCGGCTAACAGTGTGTGTAGTGACCAGCAGCAAGTCACTACTCACACACCGCCAGCCGAGCGCCAGTCCACGCACACCGCCAGCCAAGCGCCACTACACGCACAACGCCAGCCAAGCGCCACTCCACGCACACCGCCAGCCAAGCGCCACTCCACGCACACCGCCAGCCAAGCGCCACTCCACGCACACCGCCAGCCAATCGCTACTCCACGCACACCGCCAGCCAAGCGCCACTCCACGCACACCGCCAGCCAAGCGCCACTCCATGCACACCGCCAGCCAAGCACCAGCCTACACACACCACCATCACATTTAGGATTTTTTTATACAAAAGAGAAAACACAAACAAATTGCAAATAGATGCAAATCTACTAACACAAAATCAGAAACTAAATACATTGCACTAATGCCAACCTTGAAACAGAACAACAATTCTTAAACATTACAGACCAGGCAGTTCACTTTACCACTCATGGTTGCTCCCAATAATTATTTTGCTTGTTGTACGCTCTATAACAAGCAGGCACACACAGCCCAGGGTTAGAAGGACACTCAGGGCAGTACATACGAGTCTCCTTCCGCGTACCTCTTCGCCAACAGACTCTACATCTCCTAGTGGGAAAGTCTTTTGAGGGTGTAGGAGGAATGTGGCGATCTTTCAATCGAGCCACATCCTCCACCACTCCAACTCTAGGAACACTTGCCTGTTCCACAACAACAAGGCTGCCTATGACAGACTGCTGAAACTGAACAAAAGTCAACTTTGACGCAGGAGAACACTCCTTGAACACAACAAAAGCATTGAAAGTTGCTAAACTGAAGAGATGGATGGCCAACTTCTTATACCAAATGTAAGCCTTCCGAATAGCAGTGTAAGGTTCCAACCTCTGATCTACTCCATCAACACCACCCATGTGCTTATTGTAGTCTAAAATGCACACAGGTTTGCGCACTTCAGCAATCTGACCCCAAACAGCCACAGGTGAAGTACTCTCATCATGGATGGTAGTCAGCATGTACACATCCCACCTGTCCACAAATGTCACAGCTAGTAGTTCATCACTACGCAAGGAACTGCACTGTCCCCTCTGAATTTTTTTGCAAACAAGCTCTTTTGGATAACCTTTACGGTTAGAGCGGATTGTGCCACAAGCAAAAGTGTCCAATTCCTTAAACAATTGCACAGCAGTGTAGAAGTTATCAAGGTACAAATGGTGGCCTCTGTTAAACAGTCCTCTAGCAAGATCCCACACAATTTTCTCTGAAACTCCAAAAGTGGACGGACAACCAGGGGGGTCAATAGTGGAATCCCTACCAGTGTACACACGCAAATTAAAAACATATCCTGTCCTACTCTCAGACAACATATACAGCTTAATTCCATAGCGTGCCCTCTTGCTAGGAATGTACTACCTAAAAACCAAACGGCCCTTGAACAGGACCAAAGACTCATCAATAGATATTTCTTTCCCTGGAGTATAGATCTCTGAAAATCGATCTACAAAGTGATCAAGAACAGGCCGAATCTTAAAAAGACGGTCACATTCAGGGTGATCTCGTGGCAACGCCAAACCATTATCAACAAAATGCAGCATCCGAAGCAAAAGTAAATACCGATCACGAGTCATAACTGCAGGAAATATGGCCGTTGCCATCAAGGGACTGGTAGACCAATATGAACCCATGGACGGCTTCCTTATCAAACCCATCAAAAAAGTAAAACCCAAAAACTTCTTCATCTCTTCCAGATTTGTGGGACTCCACCGGGTAGCTCTAGAATGGGGCCTAAGTCTGGCACTGTTGTCCCTCAAAAAATGTTCAGCATACAAATTAGTCTGCTCAACAATCTCACCCAAAAATACATCATCCATAAACAACTGAAAATACTGTATAGGCAAATAATGTTCACAATCCACTCTACACCCTGCATAACCACTAAAGGCAGGCAACACCGGCTGCACCATGTTTGGATCAACCCAGAGTCCAGCACTTCCAGTAGGAAGCCTAGCAGCCCCAGGCTGCAATCCAGATGCCTCTTGCACCATCGGCACAGTAGTATCCTCCTCTAAATAGGCACTTCATCTACACTGAGAGTACCTTCATCATCCGATGATTCCATGTGGAGAGAAAACTCACTGCCTGAATCTTCCCCTCCCTCCTCTCCCTCAGACGCACTGTCAGTCTCATAATCCTGCTCAGAGGAAGATTCAAGAAGCAAACCAACCACCTGCTGAGCAGTCATTCTACGGCTAGCCATAATGCTTACTAATAAAGGTTACTTGTCAAACAAGTCAACAACAAACCCTTTGTAAAAAAAGAAATAAACAAAATGTAGCTTTATCACAAAGACCTATATACTCCAACACTATACCACTCACGTGACAGAAGCAGCTAGACTCACCACCACCTACTCTGCACAGACACAGTAAGGATCAACAATATCCCACTAAAACAGAAGAAAAACAAAATTACACATAAGACAATGCAAAACATCGCAAAGAATTTCATGCTCTGAACACTAACAAATATGCTGCCATTATGACACCACTTACAAAAAAATTCATTCATGCATGACAATAATACTCATTTGGAGTACACACAACAAAAATATTTTTCTTACCAAATAAATGCAATTACGCAAAACTGCAGAACAACCACTGCCGAAACCGCAAACAAGAATCAAAAGCGTTACACTAGAATAAAAAGGAGAAAAAAAACATTACAATCACATATGCAAATAATGCACCAGTCCACACACAATCCACCAGCCAAGCTAAGGGGTAGGTGGGCCAAAGAGTATAAATAAAATATTCACCCCCGTAAAAGGGGAGCAACCCTTGCCCTTTTGGCCACTCCCCAACAAAAATAAAAAAAAACCCTGGTGTCTAGTGGCTTCTGCCCTCCTTGGGGGTAGATGGGCCTAAAAACATACTGCTATTCTGCCACCCAAAAAGGGCAGAAATGGCCACAATCATCCTCTCATAAAGGGGAGCGACCCTTGCCCAAGGGGCCGCTCCCCAACATAAAAAAAACCCTGGTGGCCTAGTGGACCTACAAAAAAACAAATCAGCCGATCTGCCCCTCAGGATGGCAGAAACGTCCAAATTAATGCTCCCCAAAGGGAAGCAACCCTTGCCCAAGGGGCCACTCCCCAAAAACTAATCCCTGGTGGTCTAGTGGGCCAAATATAAAAAAAATGGCGACATCTGCCCCCCCCCATGGGGGCAGACAGCCACAAACAATGCCCCCAAGGGGGAGCGACCCTTGCCCAAGGGGCCACTCCCCACAAAAAAATCCCTCGTGGCCTAGTGGCCATACAAAAAAAATCAGCCGATCTGCCCACCCAGGGGGGCAGAAACTGCCAAATTAATGCTCCCCATAGGGGAGCGACCCTTGCCCAAGGGGCCACTCCCCTCAAACAAATCCCTGGTGGTCTAGTGGGCCCAATTTTTTAAAAAAACATGGCGATCTGCCCTCCTGGGGGGCAGACACAGCCACAAATATTGCCCCCAAAGGAGAGTGACCCTTGCCCAAGGGGTCACTCTCCACAAATAAATGCCTGGTGGACTAGTGGGAAGATACCTTTATCTTCCGCACACGATCTCTCACTACTCAACTCTACTCTCAACTCTATTCACAACTGGATGTTAGCTCACCAACTCATTCTGAATCCCTCCAAAACTGAATTCCTCCTCCTCTCTACCACCTCCTCCTGTTCAATCTTGGATGGATCAGCTGAACCTACTCAACAACAAACCCATCATTGTCGACAGCGCTAAATCCCTAGGTGTCATTCTTGACAAAAGACTCAACCTAATCTCCCACATCAACTCTATTGCTAAGAACGCACGTTACCAGTTGCGCCTTCTATGGGGGATCCGTCGGTTCTTCCCGGAGAAAGACTTAAAAACCTTGGTACAATCTCTGGTTCTCTCAAGACTGGATTATTGCAATTCTCTTCTGACGGGCCTACCCAAATCCCACCTCTCCCCTCTCAAATCCATCCTCCATTCAGCAGCTCGCTTCATTTCAGGGTCTAAACGAAGCGACCACGTCACTCCTATCCTGTCCTCTCTTCGATGGCTTCCGATCGAGGCAAGATCTATTTACAAAACTGCCTGCATCACACACAAAGCCTTACACACGTCCTCCCCTCGTTACCTGGCGAATAAATTGAAATTGTCCGGTGGCTCTCGCCCTTCTCGCAATGCGGAAAAGCTTCTGCTTGAGCACCCCCATCTTCAAAAGGGAAAGATCGATGGCGCAATCCTTCTCCAGGCAATGCGGTGAGAATCTGGAACTCGCTTCCCCCATTGCTCCGTGCCACCTCCTCTACCCGGATCTTCAAAGCTGACCTCAAATCTCTTCTCTTCCAAAGACACTTTCAGAACTAATACTTTCACTCTCAGCCCCTCTAGGAAGTTCGCTCTTCATTGTAAATTTGTACTTTTTCCTGTACATTGCTCACCCTTGCGTGCTGTATTGGATTTGTGTACCCTTCATTTTAAGTCTCCTGTTTAATTCACGCCCTCTCTACTCCCTCAAGGAAGTTCTTCCACTATAGGAAATTCTGTACTCCATGCCTATAGAAGTGCCTTCCCAGTGTGTTCTGAGTGACTGCCACTTATTGCAGTATTATACCTCTATTTGTATTTTGTATCTCATGTATCATGCACACCTGTCACTTTTTCCTCTTGTAACGCATACCTTTTTGTATCTTGTTTGTTTTGTTATTTGCACAATTGTCACTTTTTACTCATGTAATGTAACGCTTGCTTTTGTATTATGCTTACACTATTGTGAAGCGCTCTGACACCTTCGGGTAAAGCCCGCGCTATATAAAAAAAACTGCCCCCCCCCCAGGGGGGCAGAGCACCAAAAACATATGGCCCCCAAAAGGGGAGCGACCCTTGCCCAAGGGGCCGCTCCGCAAAACAGTATTTTCATTTTATTTAAAAAAAAAAAAAATTCCCTGGTGTCTAGTGGGCATTCCTGCTGCACGATCGCATGATTGTGCAGCAGGAATGCACAAAAGAGGCATCGGGGGAAAGGAAAACCCTTTACTTTCCCTCGATGCCTCTTTTGTTTCAAACCCCCCCTCCCCGGAGCCAAAACTCACCTTATTCCCCGACGCGCTGGAAGCAAATGGCTTCCAGTGCGTCGGGGAACCAAGGGAAACCCCCAATGACGTCAGCGCGCCTCGCGCGCTGACATCATTGAGGTGGGGGCGGGGGGAGGCAGGGGAAGCCCTTCCCCTGCCTTCCCCCCCAAAAAACCAACGATCGGATTCCCACGGGGGGAGCGCCAGCGCTTCCCCCGTGGGTGGGTCTTATGACGAGCTGGACTCGTCATGAGCACGTCATGAGCACACGACCACTGTGTGCCATGACGAGTCCAGCTCGTCATAAGCATCGAAGGGGTTAAAAGTTACCAGTTTATTCCAATCAAGATGGCTTCAGGTGTGCCATAATTTTGTCATAAGTAAGACTGTTAGCGCTCTAGTTGTTCTTTAGAACACTCTGGGAAGCTGCAGTAGAACATAAAGGCATCAACTGACAGGCTGCTCCTGTTGAAATATAACAGGAAGATATTTGAGATCACACTTGAAACATGTCCTAATTTTTCTTTCTACAGCACTAACCATAATTTCTATGACAAAATGAACCCCATCATTTTGTTCCTTTTTAAATTAAATGTTTTAAGTGTTACCAGTTTATTCCAATCAAGATGGCTTCAGGTGTGCCATACTTTTGTCATAAGTAAGACTGTTAGCTCTCTAGTTGTTCTTTAGAACACTCTGGGAAGCTGCAGTAGAACACAAAGGCATCAACTGAAAGGCTGCTCCTGTTGAAATATAACAGGAAGATATTTGAGATCTCACTTAAAACATGTCCTAATTTTTCTTTCTACATCACTAACCATAATTTCTATGACAAAATGAACCCCCTCATTTTGTTCCTTTTTAAATTAAATGTTTTAAGAGTTACCAGTTTATTCCAATCAAGATGGCTTCAGGTGTGCCATAATTTTGTCATAAGTAAGACTGTTAGCGCTCTAGTTGTTCTTTAGAACACTCTGGGAAGCTGCAGTAGAACACAAAGGCATCAACTGACAGGCTGCTCCTGTTGAAATATAACAGGAAGATATTTGAGATCACATTTGAAACATGTCCTAATTTTTCTTTCTACAGCACTAACCATAATTCCTATGACAAAATGAACCCCATCATTTTGTTCCTTTTTAAATTAAATGTTTTAAGTGTTACCAGTTTATTCCAATCAAGATGGCTTCAGGTGTGCCATACTTTTGTCATAAGTAAGGCTGTTAGCACTCTAGTTGTTCTTTAGAACACTCTGGGAAGTTGCAGTAGAACACAAAGGAATCAACTGACAGTCTCTGCCCTTGTTGGATGTACATGTTTTACTGAGAATGTCAGACTTCATTCTCACATGACTGAGAAAGATAATGTGAATTTACAGAAAATATGCTCTCATTTTAGCTTCTGGAGCACCTTCCAAAACTGTATGGGACAAGCATGTGAAAATAGTTTTCTCTCAAACATGATTCATGATATCCCAGCAGAAGGTTTTTCACAGGGTAAAATCACCTTAGAACACACCACAATTCCTGAAATTAGTATGGTACCATCAACAAATGAATTCTAATGTAACTAAAGTCGTTATCACCCTTTATAGTTCTCCTTTTGGTAACCCTCAAAATCTTCGATTCACTACAATGCATTTCAATGGGGTACTATCATTTATATTGGTCCCAAGATGGCTGCCAGCAATTCCAGGATGAAGTGCTGACAGCCAATCAGATCTCACGATGACATGTGTGGTTAGGCTCCGCCCAGATATATATGTGTTTTCTTTTTCAAATTTCTCAGGAACTACTGAACGGATTTACACCATTTAACCAAAAGGCATGACTCTGAACCAAGGGCTACCTTTTTGCCATATTTGGTGTAATTCTGTTCAGCAGTTCGGGCTGTAGCTGCGATGAAAGGTTCCTATGGAAAATTGCATGGGGAAAACATGTTTTGGGACCCCCCTTTTTTCTCGGCCCCCGCTTGCCGAATCACCCCGAAACTTTCAGGATAGGAGCGGACCAGAGCGGGCCATACGTTTTGAAAATTTCGCGAAGATTCGTGTACCGGCGCCAAAGTTATTTCAAATAGAATGTTGTGGATTTTCTATGGAAAATAGGTCCTAACTATAACTATCTACTGGCGACCGCCAGTAGATAATATATATATATATATATATATGTCACAAAGTTTGCCCCTGAGCTTGAAGACGCAACTCCACAGAGGAACAGGTAAAACCTTTTATTTGTCAAAACCGGCTCACTTTCCCAACTGGTTCGACGTCCCTTACGCGTTTCGATGCTCCTGCATCTTAATCATAGGGAAAGGGGAAAGGCAGAAACACGGAACAGACTACAATGTCATTTTCCCTTTTCAAATGCAGCCACCCTCCAATGCGTGGTATGCTGGGTATTGTAGTCCTCAATTACTTCCTTCAGTGGAATCCGTGTAATTGTCATTATTAAAACCCCAATTCTGCTTTCACAATGTTGAAAGCCCTCCGGTGGGCTTCAGGAAAATGCTCCGGTTTTCAATATTGATTCCTCCATGCTGGAAACTGGCTGCCGTTTTTCAAGCAATCACACAGACCTGTTTCAATTAGCCAGGCGGTGCAATCTCCCACGGCCGAGGCTGCCGTGTAACAACATGTCCCAAAGTTTGCCCCTGAGCTTGAAGACGCAACTCCACAGAGGAACAGGAAAACACCTTTTATTTGTCAAAACCGGCTCACTTTCCCAACTGGTTCGCCGTCCCTTACGCGTTTCGATGCTCCTGCATCTTAATCATAGGGAAAGGGGAAAGGCAGAAACACGGGACAGACTACAATGTCATTTTCCCTTTTCAAATGCATCCACCCTCCAATGCGTGGTATGCTGGGTATTGTAGTCCTCAATTACTTCCTTCGGTGGAATCCGTGTAATTGTCATTATTAAAACCCCAATTCTGCTTTAACAATGTTGAAAGCCCTCCGGTGGGCTTCAGGAAAATGCTCCGGTTTTCAATATTGATTCCTCCATGCTGGAAACTGGCTGCCGTTTTTCAAGCAACCACACAGACCTGTTTCAATTAGCCAGGCGGTGCAATATCCCACGGCCGAGGCTGCCGTGTAACAACATGTCCCAAAGTTTGCCCCTGAGCTTGAAGACGCAACTCCACAGAGGAACAGGTAAAACCTTTTATTTGTCAAAACCGGCTCACTTTCCCAACTGGTTCGCAGTCCCTTACGCGTGTCGATGCTCCTGCATCTTAATCATAGGGAAAGGGGAAAGGCAGAAACACGGAACAGACTACAATGTCATTTTCCATTTTCAAATGCAGCCACCCTCCAATGCGTGGTATGCTGGGTATTGTAGTCCTCAATTACTTCCTTCGGTGGAATCCGTGTAATTGTCATTATTAAAACCCCAATTCTGCTTCAACAATGTTGAAAGCCCTCCGGTGGGCTTCAGGAAAATGCTCCGGTTTTCAATATTGATTCCTCCATGCTGGAAACTGGCTGCCGTTTTTCAAGCAACCACACAGACCTGTTTCAATTAGCCAGGCGGTGCAATCTCCCACGGCCGAGGCTGCCGTGTAACAACATGTCCCAAAGTTTGCCCCTGAGCTTGAAGACGCAACTCCACAGAGGAACAGGTAAAACCTTTTATTTGTCAAAACCGGCTCACTTTCCCAACTGGTTCGCCGTCCCTTACGCGTTTCGATGCTCCTGCATCTTAATCATAGGGAAAGGGGAAAGGCAGAAACACGGAACAGACTACAATGTCATTTTCCCTTTTCAAATGCAGCCACCCTCCAATGCGTGGTATGCTGGGTATTGTAGTCCTCAATTACTTCCTTCGGTGGAATCCGTGTAATATATATATGCAACAGTGGTGCCTCCGAGTCAGAGGGGCACAAAAAAAAGCACTCAGCGCTTCACTTTCAAGATGTTTATTTTCGGCAATGCGTTTCAACCTAAGCAGGTCTTCGTCACGGCCTTATTATGTGTTTGTGTATATATATATATGTATATATATATATACACATACACATATATACACACACGTATATATACATACATATATTACCTACTGGTGGTCACCAGAAGGTAGTTACAGTTAGGACCTAGTCTCAATAGGAAAAGCAATTTTTGACTTGCCTATAACGTTGTCATCGTTTGACCAATCTTCATGAAATTTTCCAAAAAGTGTCAAAGTAGGTTCTGTGTGTCATGGAATGTTTGGGGGTGAGATCCATGCAGTGGGGATCAAGAAATTGGGGTGCAAAAAAAGGGTGCGTTTGTAATGTTAATTCCCACAGGAATGCGATGTCGAACCGACAACCCGAACTGCTTGACGGAATTACACCAAATTTGGCAGAAAGATTGTTATGCAGATAGTGCTTTTTGTTATTTGGTGCAAATTCGTTCATGAGTTTTTGAGATACTAAAGCCATACAATATAGTGATATCTCTGGTCGCTGATATTTCGCAGTGATTTTGCGATCGTCGAGAATATTTTGCAGCGATTTCGTGGTAAATTGCAAATGCGCATGCCAGCGGGAATGCTATGATTGGCTGGATGCAACCTGAACAGAAAGTTGTGGCTGCAATTTTATCAATCGGGAAGAGTTCCCAGGGCTGAAAATTTGTGCCAAAGCTAATATAAGGGGTCAGGGTAGAGATACTCAGACCCCATGTTTAAGTAATGGGGGTGTTAGTGACAGAAGTTATGCCTCCAAAATTGTATTTTCATCATGCGCAACATTCGCGACAATGCCGCGACAACCAGTGCAGCCATCCCATTTACCATTGCAGGGACATTGTGACTATTGCGATGCCTTTGCAAAACTTGCTGGAAATATAAAACAAAATGTGTCTATATACAGACCCTCGCTGGTCACGGTCACAGACTCATGTACCTACTCACATAGTTCACTCAGATACTCATACACCTACTCACCCACTCAGACACTAATGCACCCACTCACAGGCTCACTCAGAGACCCACGTGTGTACTCATATAAGCATTCATAGGCTCATGCACCCACTTACAGATGAACTTAGACACTCATACGCCCACTCACATGCATAGTCAGAGACTTGTACACCCAGTCACAGACCCCCTCAGAGACTCATGTACCCAGTCACAGACCCACTCAGACACTCACAAATGGACTCATAGATGCACTGGGACACTTATGCTTTCACTCACACACCCACTGATAGACAGACCTACTCAGACAGTTATGCACCTACTCATGGATCCACTCACAGAATCATGTACCCATTCACATACCCTCTCAGACACTCACACACCCACCCACATATCCAATCAGAATCAATTATATAGTTATACATTTTAAATGTGGTGGTGGCTATTGAATTCCTGCTTCCTTGCGACTCCCAGCCACCTCAAGAAAAGAAAATAGGTTTTTATAGAAACTTACAGGAAAAACATGAGTTTGGACTGTACAGTAATAAACCCCTAGTGTGTAAAATACTGTAAAATGTGTGCATATATGTGTCTTACACTTTATGAAAGAGGCACGATCATCATGGTTAACAACGCTGCCACAATGCCCTGAATACCCGCAAAGAAAGAAAAAAGGTTTTAAAAAAGGTTTTTAAAGAAACTTAGTACAAAAACATGAGTTTAAAGTTTTGCTTTGTAATGGGCTGGTCGGTTTACTTTATGAGCAAATCTCTTCATGGATAAATATGAGGACACCCATTTATGCAATCTGAATAATCCATTTATTGACAGCATCACGATGTGGAAACGCTATATCGATGATGTCTTAATGATTTGGACTGGCACTGAGCAGAGCCTGATTGACTTTCGGATATGGTTGAATAAAAGATCACCAGACATTAAATTCCCCATGTCTTATGACAAAGAAACTATTTGCTTCCTAGATCTCACATTGAGAATTGATGATGGCCTGATCTATACTACCTTATTCAGGAAACCTATGGAACAAAACACCCTGTTGAAATACAACTCCCACCATCCTAGAAGCCTTTGAGACAACCTGCCCTATGGACAATTTTTGAGGTTGAGGTGTAAGTGCACACACAGATCGGATTTCTCTAAGGAACTGACACTCTAATCAACAGACTGAAGGAGAGAGGTTACCCAAATGGCCTACTCAACAGGGCAAGAAAAAGAACGTGGTATTGTCCACGAGAGACGTTACTGGAAGTAAAACCTAAGGAAAATGCTCTGGAGAAGATAGTATGTGTCATCACTTTTAACACCAGAAGCCAGGAAGTTAAAAAGATTGTCAAGAAGTATTGGAACCTGGTGGCCTCAGAAATCAACACAGTTGAAGATCCAACCTTTGCGTTTAAAAGGGCGAAAAATGTGAAGGACCATTGGTTAATACATATCTAAAAACCTTCCAAACCAGCTCTATCAGGACACAGTTGAATCTACCACCACTCTTGGGACATCTCAAATGTAGCCACTGTAAGGCTTGTAAACTCACAGTGTAGGGCACAACCTTTTCACATCTGGGTCACACATACACATTGGCACACCATACAAACTGCAATAGCGCTAATGTCATTTATGCGATAAGATGTCCTTGCAACAAGCTGTATATCGGACAGACAACACAGAAAGTTAAGACTAGGATCCTGCAACATTGTAGCAGGATTCGTTGCAAAGTGCAGGGGGCCCGCTGGTTGACCACTTCTCTAGCGTGGGACATCAACCAGAGGATCTAAAATGGTGGCTGGTGGAAAAGATCTGCCCGCATCCTAGAGGCGGAGACATGGCATCATCCCTGAACTACAAAAAGTGTAGATGGATACATACCTTGTATACAGTGTCCCAGGGTCTGAATGAATCAGAAGAGACTTATAGACAGCTGGGCCAGCTGAGAATTACATGACACCCCTCCTGCCCCCAGAATTAGACTTTATCCATTGATGATATACCACAGATGTTTAGATCAACCACCAGTTTAGTCAGAGTATCATCTAGGTAAAAAAAAATATTATAACTCTGCCTATATATCAATTTTGACTAATTATGGTCTTGTATGAAGCAATGCTGCCTCTGTATTTATACAACCCCACGTGCGATATAACTTGCATATCAATTCAATTCAATATAAGCTTTATTCGGTATGTACAAACAACCATAAAAGCAGTTGCAACATTAAAATACAATAATAAAAACAATTGTTTAAAAAAGTTTTAGCAGCAAATTACATAAAACAAATCCTTGTCGAGTACATACTGATTTGTTCCGCAAACAATGCTTTTTCTTACATTTATAACTTTTAAAATAAATGATGCAACATTAAAACAGACATCAAGATCATTAAGGTTAGCTAGTAATTTCATTGCAGCTTTGTGCGTTCTCACATTTTGCTTTAAAAATAGTTGTTTTAGATAATGACACCTAAAATAGAAGTAAAAATCACAGAAAAGGCATTAAGTGAGCGGTGCTTTGCTTAGACTGCCTGTCACATGGGCAGGGGGTAGAATCTGGGAGGCAGGATTTCATTGCAGGGAACGCAACTAGATGGTGTACTATTCCTAGTCTGACTCTAGTCAGTACACAGCGATGTGTTGGCTTTGTCACCTGAGTCAAATAATTTTGAAATCCCATCTTAGACTCAATTGATTGATAGAATATAAAAGTTGATCGTTTCCCTGCAAGTCTCATACGAGTTTCTAGTTTATAGTTCAGAAAGACATCCTTAATTACCTGTTTAGTTAAGGTAGTCACCTGCACAGGGTTCGACTGAATTGGTAGATTAAACAGTTTACTGTATGTATTACTTATTACTGATGTATCTTAACCAAGGGATACACATTTTTTTATCCAGCAGTAGACAGTCCATGATAATAGATTTGGTAAAATTAGTTTCATCTTTGGCCCAAATGGACCTCCATAACAGTAGCTGTCGCAGAGAAACCAAATCTGCTAGGTACTGTAATCCTACTTCCTGGTGTATTATTTCAGTGGACACTGAGGAAGGTAAACTTAAAAGACGCTTTAAAAAAGAATTTTCTTCACGCTGCAATACCTGACTACAATGGTAGCCCCACACCACAGCACCATATAAGGCAATGGCGATGGATCTAGCCTTGTAAATTAGTAGCATATCCTTAGTTGGGCGGTTGCCTAATTTTGTTGCAAATCTAAAAAACCCATGCGCACTCCTGTTCATCTTAGATCGGACATTGGTTATTTCATGTGACCAATTTCCACTACCTAAAAAAGTTACTCCCAGATAACAAAAAGTGTTAACAGTATCTATCGGGGTATTATCAATATAGAAAGTTTTTCATTTCTTTAATTTAGGCCTGCATACCATGGTAAATGTCATTGTTTTGTTAATTATTACTTTCCTTGCGTTGATAAAATCCCTAAAACTGTCAATTAATCGCTGTAAGCCTACCGGGGTCCTAGATAGCAATACAGCATCGTCTGCATATAGCAGCACTGGGATCGGGCTCAAAGAGATTTGTGGGGCATCGGCTTGTACCAGTTGCAGAACCTTGTTCATCTCATTAATAAACAATGAGAACAGGAGTGGGGCCTGACGAAGGCCTCTTTTCACGACAAAATTTGGCGTGCATTCGCTCTACTGCCCATATCGTACCTTACTCGATCGCATCTCATAGAGCCTTGCAAGAAAAAAAATAATTGGTTTGGGTGCACCAAGGCAAGCAAGGTTGGACAAAGGATTGAATGGTCAACGAGGTCAAATGTACTGCTAAGGTCTGCGAAGCATAAGTACAATCTCCCTTCTTTGGCACATATGTATTTGCCTATTAGTAACTCCAGATTTATACACTGCTCTATTGTCCCCACCCCTTTTCTAAAACCATATTGTGCTGGAGAAAGTATCGCCTTTTCATTTGCCCACTCTTCTAATCTCATTAGAAGGACTTTGCTCATCACCTTAACTGAGGAGTCTAGGAGCGATATGGGGCGGTAATTGTTTGCTTCTGACTTATTGCCTTTCTTGAAAATGGGGATAATAACAGATTTACCCCAGGAAGGAGGGCTATGCTCTGTCATAGCTGTATTAAATACCCTTGTGAGGGGGTGTGGCCAAGCCGCGGACCAAGATGGCCGCGCGGCTCTGAAGCTCCACCGGCCGATCCAGCCCGATCCATTATATCCCCCACATCCAGCGGCTTAGGGGCCCCGAAATGAGCGTCACTGGACTCCGGAACGGCTCCTGAGTCCAATGAGCCATGTGACATGCTCCACGCTGCAGCTGGTGTCGTGACACTGGCCGATTTCCTGCTGGCGAAGATCTCGGAAAATGGCGGCGTCGGGGCCTGTTGAGGACTGAGAGTGGCCCGGGAGCGGAACACAGGTGGCAGCTGCCACGGAGCGGCGGACGGAGAGAGGCGGTAAGCGCTAGGGGCGCGGGGCGGTGCGGCTGGCGGCAGCTCGCATCGAGGCCCGGGCAGTTGAGGCCGACGTCACATTCAGCTTTTACCCCGGGAAGGCCGCGGGAACCTGCGGGGGCAGGGCCCGGGTGTTCCTACCGCTAGCAGCCCCCAGGCCTCTCATTGCCCACTGCTTGCTGGTCCCGGAGGGCGCCGCTGGTTTGCGCTGTCCCCGCTGTGCCGCCCCCCCCTCCCCGCCTAGGACCACGGCACTAGCTGCTCCATTCGGAAAAGCCTCACTGCCTCTACGGCTTGTCTGCATCCCTGCCCCCGGGCCCGCTTCCTCCTGTTACTGCTGACCGGAGACAGGAGATATCGGTCTCCCCAACAATCACACTCCTGGCTGACACACACCTTTGCTCACCAGGGCGAGACACCAGTGGCGCTCCCACGGCGGGGGCTGCAGAGTTACAAGCCTAGCGCCCTGTGAGTGGCAGAGGGGTCCTGCTGTTCCCTGCTTCCGGAGAACCCACGGTTTTGCCCCTGAACTGGACCAGCCAGCAGAGTCACAATTCAGCACAGGAGCAGCGGCATGGGCCGCAAAGATCCGAAACAAAGGCTCCTACCCTTCGAGAAGGTGCCAGAGATGCCCCTGGACGAATCATCAACCATGGCGGAGGGCGAGCACAACGCGGGGCGCTCTAGCGACAATGGCGACCAAATCAGCGCATTGCTGCTGGAGATGCGGGCAGGATTCAAGGCCCAGGATGGTAGATTTGACACCCTGGACAAAAACATGGCGGACCTAGGGGCCAAGATCCAAGTGCATGACAAGCGCCTAGATGTAGCAGAATCCCGCATCTCGGAACTCGACGACGGCGCTGCGCAATCTCTCAAGCGGCTTGAACGGGTGGAGCGGATCCTGAAAGACGTTGCCATCAAAAATGAAGATTTAGAAGCCCGCAGCCGTCGAAATAACCTACGTATTATTGGGGTTCCGGAGTCCACATCTACGGGCCGCATGGATACCTTTGTAGAGACGCTACTAGCTGACATCTTTGGAAGGGACGCCTTCACGCCTGGCTTCGTTGTGGAGCTGGCCCACCGCTCGTTGGGGGCCCGACCAAATCCTGGATGCCCCCGCGTCCCATCATCGCCCGCCTCATGAACTTCAGAGACCGGGACACTGCGCTCCGCCTGGCCAGAGAGCGCAGCGAAACCCAATGGCAGGGCTCCCGACTGTCTCTATACCCGGACTATACCATCATGGTCCAAGATGCCCGCCGCAAATACAACGGCGTCAAAGCTGCACTTCGGAACCTCGGCTTGAAGTACGGCATGCTGTACCCAGCGAGACTGCGGGTCGAGATCAACGGCAGGGTTCGCATCTTTGATAGCCCCACAGAAGCTCAGGAGTTCTGCCGCACTCACAAACAAAACCCTCAAAGAACCGCTGACAATCACACTTCATCTCCGCCCCACAGCGGCTCTGACGCCAGCATGGAACTTTTCTCTGGGGCTGCCCCCAGCTGAGCCACTCTGACTGGTTGCATTTCCCACAACTATGTGAGAACTTGGGGATATTCCTTCACTACTCGCTCCATTTCTGTTTGCTGGAAGGCCGAGAGGCGTCGCCACCCCCAGTTGGTGTACACCGAGAATTGTTTTTGTTGATCACGAATGTACCCTGACTGTGCTATTTGCAATTATTGGACAGGTCGATTGGTACAATGGTTCATTTCATTCTGTTTGGGTTTGCCTCTCATATGGGGTAGGGAGGCTGGGTGGAGGGTGGGGGGGGTTTGTTAACAGGTAGTCACGCATGGTTAATTTGGCGTTTCCAAACCAGCAGAAATTATCATGTTGCACGGCAGCACCTATTCAATTGTCAGGCATCGCCCCACAAATGGCCCAGTTAGGTCGCAGTCAGGGCCCCTCAGGGCTGTCGCTGCTGACGTGGAACGTACGGGGACTTAATGACACACGCAAGAAACGCCATATCTTACACCACTTGGCTCGGCATACAGTGGATGTCGCCTTCCTGCAAGAGTCTCATTTACCCCCACACTGATCCCACCCATTTCGCCGCTAGCTGGGGGGTCCACCGATACTTTGCGGGCTTTAGCACCTATGCTAGAGGCGCTGCCATACTCATTCACAAACGTGTCCCTTTTAGCCTGCGCAATATTATTCGTGACAAGGAGGGCAGATATGTAATGGTGGTGGGGACTCTAATGGGACACAGCCTAGCGTTGGTCTGTGTGTATGGTCCGAACACGGACTCGCCAGATTTTTATCACTCCTTGCTATCCCAACTTTTGAGCCTAGGCAATGTGACGTTCCTGATTGGGGGTGACTTCAATATAGCCCTGGACCCAGCGCTGGACAGCACATCTCTCGCTCCT
This sequence comes from Calotriton arnoldi, assembly GCA_963921515.1. Classification (NCBI taxonomy): domain Eukaryota; kingdom Metazoa; phylum Chordata; class Amphibia; order Caudata; family Salamandridae; genus Calotriton; species Calotriton arnoldi. The sequence goes on from CAWUFW010007714.1 coordinate 529,672, forward strand.
GATCCCAAACCACGCGCGCGTAGAGCCCTCCTCTCCCTGTGCGAACAACTGTCCGTTATAGATGTGGGGCGCACAGGCACCCCTCAACACACAGATTACACCCACTACACGGGCTACCACAACACCTGGACCAGACTAGATTTTTGGTTGGCCTCTCCCAATATCCTTGGCTGGAGTCGCTCGATACAGACTCTCCCTCGGACCTACTCTGATCATTCTCCAGTTTTATGGCGCTAGGGGGTTCCCTGACCCGAGGGCTTTGAGAGACAATGGCGTTTCCCCAGCCGCGCCCTAGCCGATGACCTCTTTTTACACGAAATACAGGAGGCAATAGAGGACTATTTTGACTTAAACACAGGTTCGGTGGACACTATGTCGGTTCTGTGGGAGGGTTTTAAAGAGTACATATGGGGAGTCTGCATTTCAAAACATTCCGGGGTGCTCCGTGCATTGCGAGGCACCCTGTCTCGGCTGGAGCGAGAGCTCTCCGATCTCGATGCTGGGTTGTTGCAGGGCCCAAACAAAGAAGCCGAATCAAAGCGTATAGGCCTACTATCAGAATACAGAGACGAGGCAGAGCGTGAGATTTTATTTATGGGTAAATATCACAAAGCAAGGCAATATGGTGAGGGTGAGCGACCAGGGAGGGTGTTAGCTCAGATGACCAGACCCCCATACAACAGGGCATACATACCCGAATTACAGGCCCGGTCAGGCCAGCAGCTCACCAGCACTGCAGAAATCCAAGCAGAATTTTTATCTTATTTTAAAGCACTATATGCCTCCAGAACTGGAGATGACCACACGGCCCAGGAGTCTTATCTATCCGAGATAGCTCTTGTCTACTTAGAGAAACATATGCCGGAGTTCCTGGCGGAACCAATCTCAAAAGCAGACGTCATCGCCGCCATAGATAGCCTGCGATCCTCGTCCACTCATGGTCTCGATGGATTCACAGGTGACTTTTACAAGACATTCAAGGAGGTATTGGCGCCGCAACTTATAGAGGTCTACGCTGAGGCACTGGAGAGACAAGTTTTACCGCCCACCCTACGTGAGGCAGTCATAATTCTTCTCCCCAAGCCTGGGAAGAACCCGTCGCTCTGCGACTCATACAGACCCCTCTCGCTCTTAAACCTGGATTACAAAATCCTGGCCAAGGTGATTGCGGGTCGTCTTTCCCAACTAATGGAGTATATAATCTCCCCGGCCCAATCGGGCTTTGTCCCCCATTGCTCCACATCGTTTAATTTGCGCACACTATTCTCCGTATTGCACAGGATAGCTCCTGAGGTGCCAGCGGCTGCAATACTATTAGACACTGAAAAGGCCTTCGACTCTCTCGAATGGCCCTTCTTCCTCTCTATCATGCACCGTATGGGGATGCCCATGGGATTCATCACACTCACAGCACTGTTATATCGTCGTCCCACCGCCCGGCTCAGATTGAATGGAACACTCTCGGACCCCTTTGCACTCTCACGGGGCACGAGACAGGGCTGTCCACTCTCACCATTATTGTTTATCCTCACTATGGACCCATTGATCCGCCACTTTCAGGAAAAACATCTCCATAGAGGCCTGCAGTTCAACACGGGCCCACTCTTAGTTTCCCTGTATGCCGATGATACGATTCTTTATGTACGAGATCCGCGGGTTTACCGAGACCCCCTCATCCGGGAAATACTTTGCTTCGGACTGCACTCAGGCCTAGGCATCAACTGGCATAAGTCCATGATTTTCCCCCTCACCCCCAGCACGACGACATGGGACCTGGAATTCCCGCTAGAATGGTGCGCAGACTCCGTTAAATACTTGGGCATCCACATACACTTAGACACAGCACAAATAATACGCCTCAATTACGGACAGGCGGTTCACACCCTGGAAGCGCAAGTTGATAAGTGGCTCAAACTGCCACTATCGATCGCAGGTCGTGTGGCGCTCATTAAAATGATCATTCTCCCCAAATTTTTATATCTTTTTAACAACATTCCCATCCCTCTTCCAAACAGCTTCTTTCAGACGCTCCGCTTTCATCTGATACGTCTGGTATGGGGAGACAGGCGGGCCCGAGTTCGTTGGCAGGTCATGACTCTCCCATACGAGAGGGGGGGTTACGGTGTTCCTGACTTGCACTTATATTATTTAATTGCCCAGTGCAGCTACGCGCACGCTTGGTATCACCCAGACGCCAGAATCCCTTATCTCCGCCCAGAGGCGGACTTGGTTCTCCCGGAAAGATTGGCGGCAATTCTCCCCAGGGGCCTGCCCAGGGACCTGTCCGATATCCAAACGGTCTCCACTACCAGATGGGCCTGGGACAAACTCAGACAGACCACCGGCACCGCTACTCTATATTCTGCTGCCCTGCCACTCCCTAACGCCCGTTGGTTGCCGATCACCGATGAGCGACTCATACAACGCACCTTCACTAAATTTGGGGTCTCTAAACTAGACGACTTATTCCCGGATGGACATGCCTTTGACATAGACAACGAATCTAGGTTCCCAGACGCTACATTCATGGACAGATTTGTGCTCCAACGGGTCCGCTCTGCTATGCGCGCCACTTTCCCCGACTTCCCTCTAGCGCCCCAATTATTCCCCCCTCTCACCATGATCATTGAGGACGACAGGGGGTTGCATCTGATCTCCAGGCTGTACAAAGCGTGTGCGGCTCTTGTCCCATTGAATGATGATAAGATTCGTAAAGACTGGGAGGAAGACCTGGGCAACCTAATAACTGATGACCAGTGGGAGGCCTGCTGCGCAGTCACAAAAACGATCTCTCTAAATAGCCGACACAAGCTGATCCATTTCAAGTTTCTCCACAGAATCTACGTCACCCCCGCCAGAGTCCATAGAATAGACCCATCCAAGCCCCATAATTGCTGCAAGTGCAACGCCCCACAAGCAGACTTTGCCCACATTGCCTGGACATGCCCCCGCTTGCACTCTTTCTGGAAAGAGGTTCACAGGATCATAGGGGTCATGATTGCAATACCTCTCAACCCCTTGCCTGAAATTGCCCTACTAGGCTATGTAGCTAATGTCCCCAAAAAGGTAAGGAGCTACGCCGGCATCTGCTTACTACTAGCTAAGAGAGAAGTGGCCATACACTGGGGTAGTAGGTCGGCACCCACGGTCGCTGGTTTGATGACAAGTTTAGTTACATGTAGCACACAGAACGAGATATATGCCACCACGATACCGACTACCTCACGACCCAGGGACATTTGGGGCCCCCTCAGAGACTATCTGCTAGCCACGTGTCAGGACACCCTCACTCCACTGGAACAGGGCATGGTACCCGCGGGAATTGGGTAGTTGAAACGCTAAGACACAAGTGACATCCGACCAAGCTATCTGTATATTGCCTGTTCATTGTTGATATCCACCACCCTTTCAGATAAGGAAATTTCCCCCGCGACATTAAGCTGCCACATGCGCCTGACGGTGCCACTCACAAGTCCAGTTAAGATATTAACACTATGATTTTTACGGTGCGAAATGACTTTGCCTGTTTACATGCCGTGAAGCTGTCACAGACTCCGCTCTGGACAGATATTGTTGATTGTATATGCTCTGCTGTAAGTTGCACAACAATAAAACGCTAAATAAAGTTTAAAAAAAAAAAAAAATACCCTTGTGAGAATAGGCCCTCATAAGTCTATTGCATTTTTATATACATCTACTGCAACACCGTCTGGACCCGGAGCTTCCACCCCTTACTTCCCTTCAATCCCATCTGTACCTCTTCAATTGTAATGTTTAATGGTAGGATGGGCCAGTTACTCTGTGTTAGACTTGGTGTCCTACTTACTTCATGATCTGGTGGATTAAAAATACTTGAAAAATGAGATACCCATGCCTGACTGCTAACGCGGGATATCAAATTAGGGAACGAATCACACTTTAAAAATGGTGAGTTTACTATTTCCCAGAATAGTTTATTATCAGCAGTGTCTGCAGCCATGGATAGCTTATCCCTTTTGTACAACCCTAGGATTCTGTAAAGCGCTCTGATACCCTAACGGGTCAAGTTCGCGCTCTATAAAACATAAAAATAAAATAAAAAATAAAAATCCCATGCTGATTCCTGTAATTCCTTTTTCCTAAACAAAAGGGCAATTTTGTAGTTAGACCGCATAATTTTAATCAGAGCATTGTCTCTTGATTGACAGTGTAGAGCCTGTTTCAATTGATTTAAGGCTTGTGTGCATTTATGATCAAACCACCCTCTACGTTGTCTGTTTTTTACCTGGTGGGGGTGGGTCAATATCCCATTAATTATAGTGTTAATTTTAATAAAATTAGTTATCAACTGGATGGGACTGACATCATTGAGACAATAAGAAATCTCTTCACCACATTTTATAACGATTTCATGTAAAACTTTTGTGGGGTCCACTACCTCCCATTTAATACAAACCCCATTCGGTCTAAAATGGGCAATATTAGTTATAGTACTTGGGTAGTCAATAACCTTTCTACACCAAAAGAAAACTGTCACTATGATACAGTTGTGATCACTCAGTGCCAGCTGGGCTACCCTCGGATTAGAACACAAATTGCTAGCACTAGAGGAACTTAACACATGATCAATGGTAGATGTAGCGTTCCTACCTATAAAGGTTGGTATATGGTTGCCATTAATGTCACAAGCACACTGTAACAGTTCTACGTCATACCTAGCAATCATTAAGTTCAGGGCTCCACCATAGTCATTGTGTGGGAAATGTATGCAATCATCCTCCTCTTCATTTTTTACCCTGCATACCTGGGTAGCAGACAAAGGGCATGCTTGAATGTTAAAATCCTCAACCCAAATGAGTGCAATGTTATTATCAATGGAACTTAATAAGGTATCTAGCCCCTTATCCAGCTCTAGAACAATTCTACTACGAGTTGAATCAAACAGATTATTGTAATAATAGACCACAACCATATCCCTTCCTCCTTTAAAAGTCAACCAGATTATTTGTGTATGCACTCCAATGGTGAAAACTCTCTTTACATTAACTGGTAACTTATTTGAAACAAGAATCAGAAGCCCCCCTTTCGCCCTTCCAGCAGGAGGTGGTACTGCCTGTAAACAATGTGAAGAGAATCCTTCAAAATAGACGGGGTCAGTACACCAGGTTTCTTGTAAACAAATAACATCAAGTTCAATTATAAAATAATACCATCCTAGGGAGTCCTGTTAGCTTATTAAACCAGCAATATTCCAAGTTGCAATTTTATAGCCATTGTTCATTTCAAGCCCTAGGTTACCAGTAGAAAACTCAATCTCACAATCCTCGCGTTGACTAATACAAGCCAAGATGGTACTCTCAACATGAGGTGGATCTACACTTGTATATCATTGTTGATGTCTTTAATGTGATTTGTGTCGATGTCTCCTATGTCATATGTCTGAAAACATCTCCATTATTGATGTCTCTGATGTCTCACATTGTGATTATTGCCTTCATTATCTTTGTTGTCTCCCTGGTTACATGTTCAGATCAAGGTTACATTCCTCAAGTGATATATCCTATTTGAAATCCAGACATCATCACATACCATTTAAATACTTATAACATTACCAAACACGATGGAATGTTCCCTCCATTGTTGATGTCACCTACGTAATACACTGCATTTTCATTTTCATTATTGCTTATATGGTCTGATCAATATTTTAGTCATAAATGTTACCTTTTTTATATGTTTCCGAACTTGGTATGGGTGTATTCAATGCCATCCTCAATCATGCGTATGTCTGATGTCGAATATCTCAACACCTTGATAAAGAATAAAGATCAGGATGGTAACAGGTCTTATGAGACTTTCTTCACAAATGAATCCATATCAGGTTTTTGAATGCCGGTATCCTTTTTAGATACTTTTCACTTTCAAAGGCTGACACAACATAATGACCGCCTGAACCAGAATTTTCCCGACTGTACGCTGCCGCCATATGAAATCAGACCGCATCACTCCACTTTTTATTTCTACTACTTTAAAGTGGCTCTGGAATAGTAACAAGCGCTATATATATATATATGCAAACCTTTGTCCCTCTTCTATCCCTCTGCTACCCTTCTCAATCCAAATAACTGACTAACATCCACCACTCAAATGACTTTCATATTTCACTATACTAATTGAACACTAATCCTTTAATGGGTTCCGGAGTAGCGTGCTACTCGCCAAAAAAAGAAGCGCTTCAACACCCCATATGGGGTAACAAGCAATACATAAATGCAAACCTTTTCCCTATTCTATCCCTCCGCTATCCTTCTCAATCCAAATAACTGATTAATATCCACCACTCAAATTACTTTCATATTTCACTATACTAATTCACCACTAATCCTTATGGGTTCCGGAGTAGCGTGCTACTCGCCAAGAAAGTGCTTCAACACCCCATATGGGGTAACAAGCACTACATAAATGCAAACCTTTTTTCCCTCTTCTATCCCTCCGCTATCCTTCTCAATCCAAATAACTGACTAATATCCACCACTCAAATTACTTTCATATTTCACTATACTAATTCACCACTAATCCTTATGGGTTCCGGAGTAGCGTGCTACTCACCAAGAAAGTGCTTAAACACCCCATTAGGGGTAACAAGCGCTATATAAATGCTAACCTTTTTTCCCTCTTCTATCCCTCCGCTATCCTTCTCAATCCAAATAACTGACTAATATCCACCATTCAAACTACTTTCATATTTCACTATACTAATTCACCACTAATTCTTTATGGGTCCCGGAGTAGTGTGCTACTCGCCGAAAAAAGCACTTTAACACCAAATCAGGGGTAACAAGCGCAATATAAATGCAAACCTTTTTCCCTCTTCTATCCCTCCGCTATCCTTCTGAATCCAAATAACTGACTAACCTATCCACCACTCAAATTACTTTCATATTTCACTATACTAACTCAACACTAATCCTTTATGGGTTCCGGAGTAGCATGCTACTCGAAGAAAAAGCGTTTCGACGCCTCGTCAGTGGTAGTAAGCGCTATATAAATGCAATTACAATACAATACAATACAATTGCCTCATTACGATGGAGACAGTCATAAACTAAACCTGCCGGTCATTCAGGCTGGCTGTAGACGGGCTTGGAGAACTTATCAGCCAGTCAGAATCCGGCCTGTAATCGCAAGGCCAGGCATTTCCGCCCTTGAGATTACAATGTCGGGTTTCGGCAGCCTTTCCGCGCCGGCCTTTCCGACATGGAAAGACTGTCAGGACTCGACTTTGGGTGCACGGCCTCCTGTTGGAGGCCAACCCCTGTTGATCCCTGCACACCGTGGCAGGCACCTTGAGGTGCCTGCCATGGGGTACAGGGATGAACTGCACCTCCTTTTCCTCAATGGGAGCTTGTGTTGCTGCAGGTTTCCAGCCATAACACTAGCTCCCATTGAGAAAAGTGCAATGCGACCAAACTGTGCTCGGACGCATTGTAATGGGCCGGTCGGGGCCCCCAACCCGGTGTTGGTCGGTCCCAGGACTGAGTCGGTGTCGGGCGGAAGGAATTCCACCCAACACCGAAATGAGGCCCAGAGTTTCAGGTAACTTAGAAATACCCTGTTGCCATAGTCTGTAAAGTGCACTCCATCATTTCTATAAATTCCATGCATGTCAAAATGCAGATTATTGTTATGGATACAGCCCATTCGATGGTCTCTGAGGAATGCAGAAACAGTTTTATTAACATGTTTCTTGTCTTTGCCAATCTTTCGACAGAATTGATTTGCCCACTTCCATTTCTGTCTTTGGTATATATTAGAGTACACCAAGACAGTGTGAGGGAAAAGTGACATTTATTCCGCAAAGGTATCCTTCATTAGGATTTCCAGCCATACCCCAGTTAGTTTGCCTTGGTCCTTTCCACCACAATGCACTGTCATGAGGTGAGGAGCTTGGCAATCCACAATGGTTTTAACCAAAGCCAGCATCTGATGAAACTTTAACCCTCTCTGGCCAAACCACGTAATCTCCGCATTTGGCAAAACCAAATTCCTGTCAACACTTCTCTTTTTTGCAGCCTCTTTAGCCCAATAGACATAGCTGTGGCCAACAATCTACACTCTATGCATTTTGAAGTGAAGGAGCAATAGCAAGCAGGAGAAGGCTGGAGTTGAATGAGGTAGCTTTTCAAATGAAAAGCAGTTAAAATGGAGGTGTTTTTTTTTAAAGATATATTTCATTGGATGCTGTCAGCATGTAAGTGAATAACATTAGGTAGTGTGTTGGATGCATTAATAAGAAGTTCTATTATTGGCTTTTGATTAAAAAAAGAAATGTAATACAGACATGGATATGCTTTTGAATCTGTGGAGTAAACCACACCTGCTGTATCTCATTTGGAAGTAGTATGGTCCTTCTAGAATGTGCTGTGAACTTGCGACCTACTGGTTCCACTGGGTTGCTAAATACTCTGAACTAAGAGAGTATTGGAGGGGAAGGGTGTTAAAACGACAGAACGTTTTTTTAAAGTTGAGGAGTTATGACACAATTTAAGTAATGGTAAACTTTAATTTCCAACTCAGGACTATGTAATAAAATGTTGTACAGTATTTAAATGTAAAAAAACTGAAGCTAAATATAGGTTTGGACTCCCATTGTTTTCGCGATTACTCCATGATGATGTCAAAAACATCACAAACACACATAGACATGAATCTCTTTTTGAAAGAGAGGAAAAGGGTTAACAGATTCTAACTATTCACAAGTGGAGAGAGAGTAGTCTAAAATTAAAGACATGATTTCATGTGATGCCTTTCTCATGATCACAGAGTAGAAAGCTGAAGAGGTTGCCATTTTATAGTTGCTTTGTATAAGAGTGATGTACCATTTTTGTGCTTAGATTTTACAGATCCCAACAGAGTGAAAACTATTCAAAAAGAGCTAAAACAACAATATCATCTACAAACTCAATTCACTGGTATGTCCATCACTTTTTAATTATTTAAAAAATTTACGTTAGAAATGAAGATGAATATGGGAGTTTGATAAAAAAAGAGTTTCACAGTGATATGCAAAAAAAATCAGATGAACTGTATCTGGCAGAGGGTATGTGTTTAAGATGTTAGTACCGAATGTTTTGGGAAGTAAGAGGAAAATGAAATAGTGCTCCTTTATTCCATTGTGTACGTTATAGAAAAACAACAGTATAATATTGTTCAAAGTTACAATTAGGAATGCATTTACAACTAAGAATGTTTCAAATGTCTAAGCATTATGTGCAGAATAGACACATCTACGTTATTTGCATTCTGGGAATTGTAGTACTTTTACTCACATTATTAAACAGGAGCAGTATAGTCACAAATAAACCATAAGAAAATGTGTTGCGCCTGTATATGAATTATAAAGTAGTAACACGTGTTAGGTATGTATTAGGAAGTGTTTGTCAATGTGGTTTTTACTTTATATGACCGGTTTGCATATGTTTAGAAGGTGAGATATGGCTTTTCTGGTTGCAGATAGTTATATGAATGATGAAACTTGTGAGTTTATTTAAAGATGTAAAGAATGGTATATTTTTGTAAAGATGGCCTGAAGGTGTATATCTATTGTGAAATCACATATATGTTTACATGATGATCTATGTTCTTTAAGACTGTTGAAAATGTAATGTATACGGTGAGGGTGGTGTATTTCTTTAAACTTGCTGTGTTTAAAATTGAGGGGGTTAATATTGTAGAATGTCTCTTGATAGTTCTTGTGCTAGTGTCACTTGGCATGTAACCTTTCTTTAAGAAATGCTAAATATGTGTTTTAAACACACAAGAAATATTTGAGAAATGATCTAGGCTTGCCATTAAGAAACAGTTTTGTGCTTTGAAAAAGTGAGAATTGTTTTCGGTTTTAGAAACCTACTGATGCATGTGATCTCTGAGTAACAGAGCAATGTATGCTCCTAGAGAGCCATGTTTCCAATTATATATCAAGTGTGATATCTAGACTTCACTCACACATAGCTCAGTAGAAAAGGATAGATACACTAAAACAGGTAGTTTGATACTGACAGAAGAACTTAACCCTTTCGCAGCTAGGCCTTTTCGCCCCCTGTGCTCAGCCTTTTTTGGGCTATTTGGGGTAGTACGGGCTTAGGCCCCTGTAACGTTTTGTCCACATAAGGTATCCACACAAAATTTGCATCCTTTTCTTCCAATATCATGGGGATTTTAAAGGTGTCCAGGGTTTGTGGATTCCCCTTGACGGGACCCAGAAATTAGCCAAATGGCTAAAAAGTGTGGGAAAAAGTTGGGGGATCCACGCAAGTCTTACCTCAATTGTCTAGCTTTCAGAAATGTGTGGGTTTGGTAGGTTTCCCTAGATGGCCGCCGAGCCCGGGGCCAAAAACCCAGGTGACCCCCCCCTTGCAAAACCAGGTTGTTTTGTGATAGGTAATTTTGATGTCTCCACAATACGTTTTGGGCCCTTGCCTGTCACGGGTACTTGGCCCACCGTCACTAGTGAGGTACCATTTTTAGCGGGAGACCTGGGGGAACGCTGGGTGGTAGGAAATTTGTGTCACCCCGGTGGCCCTACAACCTTCCAACACTGAAATGTGAGAAAAATCTGATTTTTTTCAGCTAAATTTGAGGTTTACAGAGGATTCTGGGTAGGAAAACATTGGGGGGTCCACACAAGCCATACCTCCCTGAACTCCCCGGGTGTCTAGTTTTCAAAGATATCTGTGTTTGTTAGGTTTCCCTAGATGGCCGCCGAGCGCAGGACCAAAAACCCAGGTGAGCCCCTTTGCAAAACCAGGTTGTTTTTTGATAGGTGATTTTGATGTCTCCACAATAGGTTTTCGGCCATTCCCTGCCGCGGGCACTTGGCCCACCCACACAAGTGAGGTACCATTTTTATCGGGAGGCTTTGGAGAATGCAGGATGGGTGGAAGTTTGTGGACACATGCACATTCCCGAACTTTCCATCACAGAAATGTGGGGAAAATCTGTTTTTTTTTAAAAGTTTGAGGTTTGTGAGGGATTCTGGGTAACAGAACCTGGTAAGAGCCTCACAAGTCACCCCCTCCTGGATTCTCCTGGGTGTCTAGTTTTCAAGAATGTACAGGTTTGCTAGGTTTCCCTAGGTGCCGGCAGAGCTAGGGTTCAAAATCCACAGCTAGGCACTTTCCAAAAAAAGGTTCAGTTTTCACTGTAAAAATGTGGTGTGTCCACGTTGTGTTTTGGGCCGTTTTCTGTCGTGGGCACTAGGCCTACCATCACAAGTGAGGTACCATTTTTATCGAGAGACTTTGGGAAATTCGGGGTGGGTGGACGTTTGTGGATCCACGCAGATTCCAGAACTTTCCATCACAGAAATGTGAGTAAAATGTGTTTTTTTTACAAAGTTTGAGGTTTGCAAGGGATTCTGGCTAACAGAATCTGGTGAGAGGCACACAAGTCACCCCATTCTGGATTCCCCTGGGTGTCTAGTTTTCAAAAATGTACAGGTTTGCTAGGTTTCCCTAGGTGCCGGCTGCTCTAGAACCCAAAATCCACAGCTAGGCACATTGCAAAAAAAAAGTCAGTGCCTAGTGGCCTTCTGCCGCCATGGAAGGGCAGATCAGGGGCTATTTCCCCGATATGCCCCCAAGGGGTGCAGAAAGACTGTGACTATTTCTTTTGGGGGGGTGAGGGCATTGGTATTCCCATTCTGGGCAGCCCCCACCACTACGTCCAAAAAAGCCAGCAAAATCCTGGCGCCTAGTGGGCCCTCTGCCCCCCCTTGGGGGAGGGCAGACCTAGGGCTATTACCCCCAACTGCCTCCTTGGGGGGCAGAAAGTCTGTGGCATTTTTTGAGAGGGTGGGGGCATTGAGATACCCGTTCTGGGCAGCCCCCATTCCAAAATTCTAAAAAAAGATCCCTGGTGCCTAGTGGGCTTTCTGCCCTCCCGGGGGGGCAGATAAGGGGCTACTGCCCCATCTGCCTCCGGGAGGGCAGAAATACTGGCAATTTTTTGGGTGGTGGGGGCATTGGCATGCCCATTCTGGGCAGCCCCCACCGCTATGTGTAAAAAACAAAAAATGATCCGCGGTGCCTAGCGGGCTTTCTGCCCCCCCGGGGGGCAGATCAGGAGCTACTGCCCCTTCTGCCTCCCTGGGGGCAGAAAGACTGTAGCAATTTTTTTGGGTGGGGGCATTGGCATGCCCATTCTGGGCAGCCCCCACCCCTTCATATTAAAAAAAATAATTTAAACAAAGGGTGGCCCAGCACTCAACTAATAGATCATGTGAATGGAACTTGTTTGTATTCCACAAATTTTAAAATTCGACATTCAGATAACAATATATTAAGATCTTCCCAAAAAGTAAAGAAGCACTGATGGATTTTGATTGTAGTTATGAAAATCTTTATTCTTTTCTCGATTTCTTAAAATTCATAATCGCCAGTTGCCAACGCGTTTCGTCCTCATACGGACTTCTTCAGGGCTCCGATATATTTTAAGATCTTTATTTGATTTAAAGGATTCTTATGTGCGATCCATTTGAGTTTTAAAACAAGACAATATGCTATGAAAACACAAATACGTGTATTCGTATTGCTCCTCTGGATCCAAGGGGATCTAGTTTCTGTTCATTTTTAAAAAATAGGGTATTTGGGATATGTATCTCCCCTCCTACATAAAAGGGGAGATACATATCCCAAATACCCTATTTTTAAAAAATGAATAGAAACTAGATCCCCTTGGATCCAGAGGAGCAATACTGAATACACGTATTTGTGTTTTCATAGCATATTGTCTTGTTTTAAAACTCAAATGGATCGCATATAGAATCCTTTAAATCAAATAAAGATCTTAAAATATATCGGAGCCCTGAAGAAGTCCGTATGAGGACGAAACGCGTTGGCAACTGGCGATTATGAATTTTAAGAAATCGAGAGAAGAATAAAGATTTTCATAACTACAATCAAAATCCATCAGTGCTTTTTTACTTTTTGGAAAGATCTTAATATATTGTTATCTGAATGTCAAATTTTAAAATTTGTGGAGTACAAACAAGTTCCATTCACATGATCTATTAGTTGAGTGCTGGGCCACCCTTTGTTTAATTTGTTCTAGCGGCATTTGTGTCATTTTTTGGGAACATATGGAGGTCATGTTCCAGGCCCCTGTGCACCATAAAATGCAACAATAGACCAAGCCTAGATAGGGTATTGCTGACTGGTGCGGAATCTTTAGCCTTGACTCTCCTTTTTCCTTTGAATCTATTAAAAAAAATAATCCCTGGTGCCTAGTGGGCTTTCTGCCCCCCAGGGGCAGAAAGTATTTTGCGTTATTTGGGGGTAAGGGTGGGGGCAGCCCCCACCCCAGGCCTATAAAAAAATCCCTGGCATCTAGGGTGCTTTCTGCACCCCCCTGGGGCAGATTGGGGGCTACTGCCCCCATCTGCCCCCCAGGGGGGGGCAGAAAGACTGGTTGTGGCAGAATGAAATGGGGGGAGCAAAGCCCTTGCCCAAGGGGCCGCTCCCCCTCCCTGGTGGCTAGTGGGTGGATCCTTCCTTGGGGATCGCCCTCCTGGGGCGATCCTCAAGCAGGGATCTACTAGGGAAGGGTACCATTGAAAAGGGGAGACTCTCCCCTTTCCAATGATACCTCTCCCATGTGTTTCGGTGCTCGGGGCTGAGATAGCCTCACGAGCACAGAAACTGTGAAACTGAAACTAAGTTTCAGTTTTGTTTTCATTGTAATGACGACAGCGTGCCATGCGTGCGATCGTCATTACAAGGAAAACATCAAATGTGCATTGGGAGTGTTGGGGAAGCTCTTCCCCACCTCCCAAGGCCTAAAAGAAAAATAGCAAATAAATACTACAAAAACTCCCACTCGACCTCTATCACTTTGCTCTTGGCTGATAACAGCTCTCTAGGTCACCATCTGTTATGCAAACTCATAAACATTTATTTTCCTTTAACTTCATTTTATTTTTTTATTTCATTTAATATAAACGAGAAAACTTTTTTCCCATTGAAGGGCATTGTCTAATAAATAATGCTCATTTACAAAACATATTTCATACAAAAAATTGACATCGTCATCTCATTTAGGGAATGTATAAATACAATTTGTGCAAATCCAGTGCACGTATCACATTTCATCCTAGAAGATAACATCCTGAAATCTATCTGGTACGTTTACAAACAGTTACATGTCCCCATACTCACATCACATTCACGTCCTCACCTGACGAATCACTCACACACATGCCTCCCATCCATACACACCCCAGTACAACCCAACATACATAGATGGAATCACAGGGGTGACTCATCAACCCTCAATGACTGTGTTGGTGACTGGGATGTCACACCATCCGGTCGACGTACGTTTCAGTGGAAGTTATCAGGTAAGTGGTAGGGGATCTAAAAACAGAGAATGACAGGAATAAATAAGGGTGACCACTCAGAGGTTTTTATCATTGCTCTGTTCTTGTTTAGATAAATAGTGAATACTTTCCCAGCCTATTTAAGACCAAAGATTAAGTCAAAGTCAAACCATCACCAATACCGTTGATTTAAACCACCCTAGGGTCAAATGGGTGTTAACAAAGCCGCCAGCTCCCCTCCTATAAAAACTCACTTGTATGCGTCCTGTGCAACGCATACAAGTGAGTTTTTATCGTAAGCCTGCAGCGAAAAATACGATCTTACAGCACGATAGTTACCATCCAAATTGCCAGAAAGACTCAATACCATTCGGAGAATTCCTAAGGATTAGGCGTAATTGCTCTGACATTAAAGAATATGATATCCATGGGGATGAACTAAAAAAGAACTCCTACAAAGAAGATACCCCAAACGCTTAGTCAGAATAGCGTTCAAGAGAGCAAGGTATTATAACCGGGATGCACTCTTGTCCGGTCCCAACCGCAGGAAGAATGACAAACTGGTATGTGTCATCAACCACTCGACCTTAAATTACAAGGTGAAGAAAATCTTTGACGAAAACTGGCACATCCTGAACGTCAATGAGGACCTTAGCAGACTGCAAAAACCCATTGTGGCATATCGTAGAAATGCCAATCTTCAGGATAAGCTGGTACATACCAGAGATAGATGCATAAATCAACAAACCCAGAAGTCAATTACGGGCCTTCCACCGATCAAAGGCAATCATAGATGTGGCACGTGCGTTGCATGTGACACAGCGCTCGTCACAGAACAGTAGGAATATAAGGGCCAGGGTGGTATCCTGAAAGAAATGACAAATTGCAGGAGCTACAACATAGTGTATCTCATTCTTTGTCCCTGTCAATTGGGATACGTTGGCGAAACAGGGAGAGAGTTCAGAACTCGGTACTCAGAACACAAATCAGCAATAAGGACCAAGAAATTAACCTCTCCCATGGTCCAACACTGTTGTGAATTTAATCACAATGAAAATGAACTCAGATGGCTGATATTAGAGAAGGTTAGACCCAAAATTGGCCATGTCACAGCAGATGTACGTAAACGCAGAGAGACCTTCTGGATATTTACACTTAACACAGTAAAGGAGGGACTAAACGAGGAAATTGTGTGGAAAGTAACATGACTTTTTCCACGTGTGCCATTTTGCTTTATGAAATCCGCCATTGGGGCATCAATGAGAATACAAGCCCCATTATGAGTGGGGATGCAACGCACACATTAATTACTATCGCCACGGGTAACTCGAATAAAAATCAGATGAACTATAAATTGCATTTTCTAAATTGTTATATACTCATTGAGACACGTGCATTCGTATGAATGCCCTTTACTAATACCCACTTAACTGTGAAGGAATATTGTATTAGAACCATCTTTCACTCACTCTCGGGGGATCCCACCGAGATGCAATCTACCTATTATTACAGATATACACCATTGATGCATGATACTCATTGAGACATGTGCATTCATATGAATGCCCTTTACTAACACCCACTTAACTGGGAAGGAATACTGTATTAGAACTATACTTCGCTTACTCTCGGGGGATCCAACCGAGATGTAATCTACCTATTATTACAGATACACACCATTAATAATAATAATAATAAAGACATTTATAAAGCGCGCAGCTACCCCGAATGGGGTGTCCCGGCGCTTACACAGACAACAACACAGGTAGAGGAGTGCACCATTGATGCATGATACAGACTTGGCGAGGATAGGAAGCTACACTCATGAGAATCATTGGTACCGTTCCGCAATTTCACAAAATCGATATATATTAATAGGGTTTTATGGGTAAATACACTAATGAATATATTCAATTAGCCCAGTATTTAGGCATGTAATTTTGGTAGCAAAGTACTATGATTAGTGGGAATTAACCATGCTTTTTCCTTCTTTCTCTGGAAGGATTTATCTGTTCCCCGACTAAGCATTGATGCAGATCAACGGGAATAGTTTACAAATTGATTCTATACCACTGCAAGATGGCACTTCTGAGACGTGCATCAGCAGTATGGTCTTCATTCCTATTATGTTTTCCACTAATTAGGAATAACGATCTAAGCATTTTACTACACTACAAGATGGCGGTCTAGGCACGGATTAGATTCAGTAGCGTGCCTTCACGCGTCACTTCGCGAGAGCATCACGAACATTCGGACCCTCCCTTTAAAAAGTGTTTCGCGCCAACAGTTGCCCCTTCCCGTGTGGCAGACGGCTTGGGATAACATAGGTGCGGAATGAAAGACAAGTGACGCTAGGTAAGTGTCGAACACGCCCATAAATTGTAAAACGAGAGGTGGTCCCAGCAATGTTTATTTATATCCTCATTATCAGCGGGATGATAATTATGATATGGGGGTCACTAACCAGTACTGGCAAAGTGTAGATTTCTCTGTGCTCAATCCACCGTACATGTAACGTCGCATATACTATTTTGATAGGAGGGGAGCTGGCGGCTTTGTTAACACCCATTTGACCCTAGGGTGGTTTAAATCAACGGCATGCACACATAGGGGCAGTATAGATAGACGCCGTAATATACCAGTGATCAAATGCTGGCCGGCGTGACTAATGGCATTTGTAAGATTTGGTAGTATTAGTCGCATTCTAAAGTAGTGTCACGTGGGTGATGCCTTGTCTTTCAGAAATTGTGCAAAGTACCACTGACAGCATCGGGATTTACGACATCCAATAATACGTGCCTATGGACATCAAACTCCGTGTGAAAAACTGTATTCGCTAGTCCGCTCCTGTTTAACAAAGGGACCAATAAGCCTTGCGAGAATTATACGGTAAATACAATTTGAATGAGAGTAGGCTACTAGAAAGGAGTTTTAAAGTACGGGTTGATCACATAATCCCTTTCTCCTCCCTTCAGACTTTTTAGAACCGTCTCAGAGGCGATTGCCCATTGTCCTAAAAGTCCCATCAGATACTGGACACTCCTCGGGGAAGTCAGCTTGAGGGCACGGTGGCCCACCCTAAGTAGCTTTGCAAACATCCTGGGACCCCTAATGGTAAAGCAGGTTACTGCGTTTGCACATATACCATTTGCCTGTGTTACCACCATTGGTGCTTGTCACATCACAAGGGCGCATGAGGTATTAATATACAACTGGAGAGTAGTACAGAGCGGGTGAAGTGTATATAGGTGATGACTGGAGTAAGTCTTTGTCCCCGTCAGCTGTACCTTTGTGCCCTCCAGCCGCTATTACTGTAGTTTTGCACCTATTTTTAAGAATTGAGCCTCTGGATAAGTATGTTCCGGAGGACTGTCTCTTTCTAAAAGCACTGGTGATGGTTTTAACCCAATTATGGCTCAATGCACCACTGATTGTTGTTTCATAGCTCACTGTTGGTCCGACAGTCTGGAACTTTTACATAAAATCTTCTTCCTTGTCGCCATTTCTCTGACCTCAAGGGTATTGGTGATGGTTTGACTTTGACTTAATCTTTGGTCTTAAATAGGCTGGGAAAGTATTCACTATTTATCTAAACAAAAACAGATCAATGATAAAAAGCTCTGAGTGGTCACCCTTATTTTTTCCTGTCATTCTCTGTTTTTAGATCCCCTACCACATACCTGTATTAAGTAAATAATGAGTGGTCCTGAAGAAGGTGGAGATAACTGATAACTTCCACTGAAACGTACGTCGACCGGATGGTGTGACATCCCAGTCACCAACACAGTCATTGAGGGTTGATGGGTCACCCCTGTGATTCCATCTGTGTATGTTGTGTTGTACTGGGGTGTGTATGGATGGGAGGCATGTGTGTGAGTGATTCGTCAGGTCAGGACGTAAATGTGATGTGAGTATGGGGGCATGTAACTGTTTGTAAACGTACCAGATAGATTTCAGGATGTTATCTTCTAGGATGAAATGTGATACGTGCGCTGGATTTGTACAAATTGTACTTATTACATTCCCTAAATGAGATGACGATGTCAATTTTTTGTATGAAATATGTTTTGTAAATGAGCACTATTTATTAGACAATGACCTTCTATGGAAAAAAAGTTTTCTCGTTTATATTAAATGAAATAAAAAAAAATTTAAAAAATGGAGTTAAAGGAAAATAAATGTTTATGAGTTTGTGTAACAGATGGTGACCTAGAGAGCTGCTAACAGCCAAGAGCAAAGTGATAGAGGTTGAGTGGGAGTTTTCATAGTATTTATTTGTTGTCTTCTTCCCCTTTACTCCCAGACCTTGAGATTTATTTTGAGGGGGGCGCCTTTCCTATTTAGTCATAAAAGAAAAATAGGAAATCCCTCTGCTGTTTACAGCAGAGGGATTTTTTGCAAGTGTGCTCATGGCGGAATGGTTCCGTCATGAGCACATTAGCACTTGTGCTCATGACGGAACCATTCCGTCATGAGCACAGAAGGGGTTAAATAATGAGTCACAGATATAGTCACAAGTGTTATGAATCAAACAGCAATGGAGGTACTTCCACAGTCACCCAGGCACTACTCAGGCACTCATCCAATCACCCAGCCACTACTTAGGCAGTCATCCAATCACTCACACACTATCCACGCACAGTGGCCTTTTTCTGCCTTAGGGCGCTGGGGCATTGCCCCAGTAATATTCTGGGCCCATTATTATATTACATACCGCTGTCAACAAACAACATGCGTCGCTCAAATCAATAATATATAATTACATTCAGTAAGCCTTCAGCCGCGGCATCAGCACCTGTGAAGCGGGTGGGGCTTCAGTGACAATCACATACATAGTGGTGGTGTGGGTGGCAGCGAGTGCATAGCACAAGTGCGCATGTCAGGTTGGATGTAGAATTTCTCTGGACAGCCCGACATAGGTACTAGAGGCTTTGCTCTGGCTGGCAGTGGCTGCACATTAGGAGAGCGGTGGTTGATCAAAGCCGCAACTCCCGGTCTCCTAATGAGAGGCAAGTTCCCCTGCTCAAGCCAATCAGGGCGCTGCTAGCATGCTCTGCTGTTACAGCAAGCCGGCAGCATATGGATTTGCTGAGAGACGGGTTGCCATGCCTAGTATAGGCCTCTTGTGCAGCTTTGTGCATGTGAGAGGCACCACAGGGTGGGAGGCTCTACCCCAATGGAGTATGACCAATCACTGAAATGGCTTACTGTGAAGCCATGCAGTGATATGCCATTTCCGTTGCTGGGCTATTCAGCCAGCCTGGCTGTCCCTCCTTCTCCCTCTCAGGGAGTGTGATGAGGCAGACCACACCTAGTCTTGTGTAGTTGTGGCTGGGCTCAGGTCACATTTGTCCTGACCTGCTCAGTACTCACTGCAAGCCTTGATCATATTCACCACCCGACGCCCGTCTCAAAAATCCCCTGTGGAGATACACATGACGGCGTCTAGAGAAGTAGGTGCACCATGCCACAAAATATTTTGAATTATTACTGCAGAAGGGGCAACGAAGAAGGGCAGTGCGTGTATGTTTAGTGGTGGGGGAGAGAAGCAATGCCAATGCTTGCATTTGTTTTTTTGATGTGTGTGTGCCTGGCTGTGACTCAATCGTTGGCCTCACCATGCGAGCAGGTTTAATAATAATTAGTCCGCCGGTGACTAAGAATACTCGATTGCCCATCAACACCCTTGCAGCAATTCTGACTCCATAGATTTAGACAAGGTCACTGAGTGAAAAGCCTAATGCATGCGGTGGAGGGGCCTTGGGCTATGAAAGTAACTATTTCCAATAAACCTCATGAAAGGCAATGAAAAATGAGTGCTTCTCTGGTGTGTTTCGGTGGGCTGAACAATCAGCAGTTGGTACCGTACATTACTTGATGCTCCCATTCTTAATGGGGATGTTCATGTTAGGTGTTTTGCAGACAGGCTGGTTCATTTTCTATGGCACACATTGCTTTGTACATGGAGGGCCTCATTCACAAAGGCAATCTTAGACAAATGTCCAATTTTACAACTTTTGGTATTCACAGAGGTCATTTACGAGTCGTATCTTTATGTCCGCAGTCGGGCCGGAATCTCCACTCCTGGGCTGTACTCTCCGGCTCGGGTCGTACTCTTCGGCTCGAGCTGTACTCTCCGGCTCGTGCCGGATGAAGTGTAATCAATGGGCCGGAATATAATTTTTTACAAAAAGGAACATTAGGAACGTGTTATAAATGGTAGAGGAGATCATGAAAATCAGCTTGGGCAGGGAAAAGGGTGTGGCCAGACACTACATCATATCCCAGAAAAGTTTGCTCCTTTGCATCATGGTACATCCATTCCAGGATTGGAACTCCCCTCAGTATTGACTGTAGTGTGAGACTACAGTCAACACTGAGGGGACACTCTGATAGTTTTTTCGCATATGTAGAACTGATTTGGACTTCTAGCGCATGAAGAAGTGTTCTCCCTAATTTGGAATTAAGAAACTCATGGTAATTACTACCCCCTAAAAACAAACTCCGAACTCAACACCGCCCATTAAACTTCCTTACCCTCCGTCCCCCTTGTTCCTTCCTCTCATTGGTCATTGTTTCTAATTTGTTTGTAAGAAAATGATTTCTGGAACATGCCAAGCAGAGAAACCTGGATATGCTGTGATTGGGAAATCTTTTCATTTTTTCATCTTTAGCTAAGTAGGTTATTTGAACAACCTTGAGCGTGCAATAAAAGAATTTAGTGGTATGAGTTTTTCTTCTTCTTTTTTTACACTTTTCACACTTTTTCGAATGGGCCACATTAGGGGTGGTTATTCCCCGGGGATAATGCAGAGTTTATTAAAGTCCATAATATGAATTTAAGATTACAGAATTAGAGGTTAGGTTTTGTAATATGTATTTGAATATAGGCAGCATTTTTGGTTTGAATTTGAAAAGATGTTATGCATTGAGCATAATAATTGATGATTTCTTGAGATGGAGTATATAGAAAATTTTATATAGAAACATTTGCCACTGGGCTAGTGTTGGTGTGTTATTTTACAAGTCTCCTTTTGGCACATTGTACTTAAGGGCACATTGTACTTAAGTACACAATACATATATTTCAGACCTAAAAACCATGCCCAGTATATAATGCCACTTGGCTTTCTCTGGTGAGGAAGGTGAAAAGGTCAATATTGACTGTATATAAATGCTTAGTCACTTGACTGAATTTCTAAATTATAATTTGTGTTTTGGAGACATGTATCTCCAATATTGAAATGATTTAAAAAATATGTTGCTTGTTTAAAATTATGTTTTTTTTTCAAATCATGGATTTTTGCTTTGAAGAAATGCAAATGTGTAATTTGGTTTACCCCAGTATTTTCACCATGTTCATGAATTACAACACACTTACCTTATTTTTAAAGGAAGTAGTCACATTTCACTGCATGAGGCTTTGACAAAGACTGCAAGGTTGAAACGCAACACCCGTCAATAAACTATCGGTGTATGAATCCGTGGGGTGCCGGCTTGTTTCTGTGAAGATGACAAACAACGAGAATTATTTTGACATATATATATATATATATAACCTCCAAAGTGATCCTTTAGTTCGGCGCGCTCACCAGCTGGTGCTCTGCAAGGGGGCCGGATCCTGGCCCAAAACAATATTTCCAACAAAGAACGCGGCACTCCAGAACTGGTTTTTAACACAATTT
Source organism: Calotriton arnoldi (assembly GCA_963921515.1). Lineage (NCBI taxonomy): Eukaryota > Metazoa > Chordata > Amphibia > Caudata > Salamandridae > Calotriton > Calotriton arnoldi. Next base: position 551,710 of record CAWUFW010007714.1, read on the forward strand.
ATTTTGGCAACTGCTCAGACCAACGCGTTTCAGCCCTCCCACGGCTTTTCTCACGGTTAGTGAGTCCTATGTTTATTACACTTATTTATACCCACATGTAGCCTTAATGAGGCATTGTGGGATATGTAGTGTATTATCTACAAAACTTTATTAACAATAAAAAAAGGTTAACATACAAACTTTGCATTTTATGTCAGGTTCAGTGATCCAATTACTATATCTATTTAAAATACTCATGAATCGAGCGCTATCTATGACATTTACACTTTATGATTTTGTTAATTCATAGCATTTCTAGATCTAGTACCACGTCATGTGTCACATTAGAATGGTGACCATATTGTGCACATAAGTAATTAGGAATAGTTCCTGCAACATTATATCTAAAAAATTATTTAGTATAATATTATAATCAATGTGCATAAAATCATAGAATGCAGACAATTCAAGTTATTGGTATAGTACCATAAAACATTTATTTAGCTTTTTCTGTTCTCTTTCAACTATCAGTTTCTTACATCTTTTATCCTAGATGTATAAAAGTTCCTCGTCATTGTTAATGCCCCTAGGAGCCTTAGTTCTTAATCTAACAATGTAACGTGATTCAGTTTGCCTTAATCGTTTGATCCGATCTCCACCACGTTCTCCCACTGGTATCATATGGATTCCATAATAGCACATCTTTTTCCAATCTCCATTCTGGCATTGCTGCATGTGCTTAGCTGTAGCATATGTCATATCTTTGTTCTTTACTGCACGTATGTGCTCAAGAATCCGTTTTTGAGCATACATGTGGTGCTTCCGATGTATTTCATTCCACAGTCACACTCAATAATGTAAATTACAAAGCGAGATATACATGATATACTTTGATCAATGTTCATCATTTTTCCATTTGTTTCCATGATTGCTCGCATATTTTTGCCCATTTTGCAAGCCTTGCATGTATTGCATTTTTTAAAACCTTTTTGTTGGTCCAATAGCCAATTTGTTTTGGGTTTTTCTTGAAAATGACTTGGGATAAGCATGTCTTTTAACAACCTTGTTTTTCTATAAGTTACCACAGGTCATAAATCATAAAGTGTAAATGTCATAGATAGCGCTCGACTCATGAGTATTTTAAATAGATATAGTAATTGGATCACTGAACCTGACATAAAATGCAAAGTTCGTATGTTAACCTTTTTTTTATTGTTAATAAAGTTTTGTAGATAATACACTACATATCCCACAATGCCTCATTAAGGCTACATGTGGGTATAAATAAGTGTAATAAACATAGGACTCACTAACCGTGAGAAAAGCCGTGGGAGGGCTGAAACGCGTTGGTCTGAGCAGTTGCCAAAATAAATTGTGTTAAAAACCAGTTCTGGAGTGCCGCGTTCTTTGTTGGAAATATATATATACATATATATATATATATATATATATATATATATATATATTCACTGAAAAAACCATAGGTTTTAGGGACAGTTATAGTTACTTGGACATTGCACTCGTACAAAACCCGTGAAATTCCCCCGTTATAGTTAGTTCAGCTAACTATAACTCACGCCCCGCAATGCACTGCTGATGACGTCACATATTACATCACTCATGACATGGTCAGTGACATCACTGATGACATCACTGATGACATCTCAAATGACATCACTGATGACATCATCCAGTGACTGTGTGTTTCTCTAAAGTTTAAATATTTTTAATATATATAGGAAAAGACGTATTGAAGAATGAGTGGGTGTGTAAGTGTCTGTATGGATGATTTAGTAGGTGCGTGACTGACTGTATAAGTGAGTGATTTAACGTATCGTACTGAATGCATGGGTTAGTGACTAAACTGGGTGAATGTCTGTATCCGTCTGTCTGTTGCTGTGTAAGTGGCTGCATGTGTTTGTGAATAGCTACATGAGTGTCTATTTGAGTTATTGAATGCTTGTGTGAGTATCTGTATGGGTGCCTGAGTGTTTGTGTGGGAGGGGTGTGTGCGACTCTGTGCATAGATGTGTGAGTGGGTGATTCACTGGGTGGATGGTTTCAAGAGTGCATCTGTGATAGACTGTATGGGTGGGTAAGTGTGTGTAAGAGTGTGTTAGTGAGTGAATGTATGTCCCAGTGGTACATGTGTGAGTAACTACATATGTGAAAGGCAGTATATATGTGTGTTGGAGTATATAAATAGCTATAAGCGAGAGTGAGTGATTGTGATAGTGGCTGTATGGATGAGTGTGTGCTTGTATCAGTGATTGTATAAGAGCGTAACAATGTGCTACTATTTGTATGAGTAAGTGAGCTGGTGTGTGTATAACTGTATAGGTGAGTAAATGGCAGTGTGTTTAATTATTTGCATGACTGACTAGGTGTGTGAGTACCTCTATGGATGAGTGGCGTTGTTTGAGTGTCTATATAGGAGTAAGAGTGCATATGATAGTCCTGTACTGAGTGACCGTAAGTATGAGTGACTGTACGGCTGAGTGAGTGGATGTGTGTGTGTAGACCTAAGAATCAGTGAGTGGGTATGTGGTTATTGGTGTTGGAGTGTCTATGGTTTTGCGAATGGCAGTCTGTAATTTAGAGTGGGTGTATCAAAGATTATATTAGGGTGTGAGGAGGTGCATCAGATTATCACGTGGATGATGTCATCAGTGATGTCATTTGAGATGTCATCAGTGATGTCATCAGTGATGTCACTGACCATGTCATGAGTGATGTAATATGTGACGTCATCAGCAGTGCATTGCGGGGCGCGAGTTATAGTTAGCTGAACTAACTATAACGGGGGAATTTCACGGGTTTTGTACGAGTGCAATGTCCAAGTAACTATAACTGTCCCTAAAACCTATGGTTTTTTCAGTGAATTTCAAAGGTTTTTTAAATGCTAATTTGTAACTATAACGTGTCTGAAACCTATGGTTTTTTCAGTGAATTTCAAAGGTTTTTTAAATGCTAATTTGTAACTATAACGTGTCTGAAACCTATGGTTTTTTCAGTGAATTTCAAAGGTTTTTTAAATGCTAATTTCTAACTATAACGTGCCTGAAACCTACGTTTTTTTTAGTGAATTTCAAAGGTTTTGTAAATGACAATTTTTAAATGTATTAATTGTTATATTAATTTTTTTCATACTGATTTAGTACATTTTTAGAAACAATTTTTTTTTACATATTTTATTTTTTAAATTAAATTGTAATTACATTATACATTACATTACAAAAAATACTTTCTCTTAATGAATTACTTTAGTTTAAATACTTTGCAGATAGGCAATAGACTTTTAAGTACAGTAGTTACAGTTGTTGCAATGGGCAACACATTTTCAAACACAATGCAACATTCAGCTCAATGTGAATTTCTAGTTAAATGCAATTAGTTACTTTATGGATTACTTTTCTAACCACAGGACTGGATCCTAGATTCAGTCCTGGTTCATCTCCTGTAAACAGTTGAGTAAAAGCGTTTTGGTTACAGTCGTGATTTTTAAGGAATATTATTGTATTTTAAAAGTTGACACTTAGAAACTTTTTCTCATAGAATCACCAATGTTATCCTATGGAAGGAAATTCACTTAGCAGGTAAAAACTGTTATCGTTACTTTTTCTTACTCAGTGTTGGATCCTGGATCCAGCACTGGTGCATCTCCTGTAAACAGTTGAAAGAATGCGTTTAAGTCATACAGGCGATTTTTAAGGAATATTTGTAGTTTGTGAAAATCAACACTTTGAAACTTTTTTGCTGAAAACCAGTCAATGTTAGCCTATGAAGGAAATTCAAGTTACCGGTAAGTACGGTTAAAATTTCTTTTGAGGATCAGTACTGGGCTGAAACATGCAGCACTGAGGTCTCTCCTGATAACAGGTGAGTAAATCGGAATTCGTATTTCGGCTGATTTTAGAGGAATATTTTAAAGTTCCAAAACTCCACACTTAGAAGAATTTCCAAGTGAAACCAGTCAATGTTAGCCTATGAAGGAAATTCAAGTTACCGGTAAGTACGGTTAAAATTACTTTTCAGGACCAGTACTGGGCTGAAAGATGCAGCACTGAGGTCTCTCCTGATAACAGGTGAGTAAATCGGAATTCGTATTTCGGCTGATTTTAGAGGAATATTTTAAAGTTCCAAAACTCCACACTTAGAAGAATTTCCAAGTGAAACCAGTCAATGTTAGCCTATGGAAGGAAACTCAAGTTACTGGTAAGTACGGTTAAAATTACTTTTCAGGACCAGTACTGGGCTGAAAGATACAGCACTGAGGTCTCTCCTTATAACAGGTGAGTAAATCGGAATTCCTATTTCGGCTGATTTTAGAGGAATATTTGCACAATGGTGAAGGGAGGGGGCGGGCCTGAGGTGACATCTTTGCAAACGCGCCCCGTGGCGCGTTTTAAGTTGGGGGATTAAGTTCCCTTGAATCCTGAGGGTCCCTAGGGGCCAACTAGACCACCAGGAACCTCCAATATGCGCCAGGGGCTGCGTTGCAGAGACGTGTAGAGAGGCCACACCCCTTTTACACCTCTCTGCAACGCAGCTCTGTGGCGCATTCTGGATGTACCTGTTGGGCTAGTTGGCCCCCAGGGACCCTCAGGATTGAAGGGGATTTAATTCCCCATCTTAAAACGCGCCACGGGGCCTGTTTGCACACATGTCACCTGAAGCCCCGCCCCTCCCTTCACCACTGTGCAAACGCGCCCCGTGGCGCGTTTTAATTTGGGGGATTAAGTCCCCTTGAATCCTGAGGGTCCCCGGAGTCCAACTAGCCCACCATATACCTCCAAAAGCGCCACAGAGCTGCGTTGCAGAGAGGTGTAAAAGGGGTGTGGCCTCTCTACACATCTCTGCAAGGCAGCCCCCTGGCGCATACTGGAGGTTCCTGGTGGGCTAGTTGGCCCCCAGGGACCCCCAGTATTCAAGGTGAATTTGTTCCCCCTCTGCAAACGCGCCAGGGGCGCGTTTGCAGAGTGGTGAAGTAGGGGGCGGGGCCTGCGGGCCCGATCGTTTTTTTGTTGTTTTTGTCCCCTGAAGGGGGCTGTGTAGCCCCCTTCCTTTTTTCTGTTTTTGGGCCCTGGGGACCCCATCCCCCAGGGCCTTACCCCTTTTTAATTACCCAAAAAAAAACGGGAAGGGGGCCGCGTGGCCCCCTTCCCTTGGCCTGTATTGGCCCCGGGGACCCCATCCCCCGGGGCATGGCCTCTTTATTTATTATTTTGAGGGGGGCAGCGTGGCCCCCTCCTCTGGCCATTTTAAGGCCCCGTGGACCCCATCCCCGGGGCTGGCCTTTCTATTTTTTAATTTTTTTTTTTTCTTTTTTGGGGAGGGGGGCCGCGTGGCCCCCTCCCGAGCCCTACTTGCCCCGGGGACCCCATCCCCCGGGGCTGGCCCTCTCCGTTGGGGACTGTGGGGGGTCCCCAATCCCCCACAGTCCCGCCGGCTCCCCGCGTCCCTTGGGAGCCGGCATTGCTTTCCACATGGGGAGCAGCTGACATGCTGCTCCCCATGTGGAAAGCAATGTGCTTTGGATATTGGAAGAGAGAGCAGGTTTCCCTGCTCTCTCTTCCAATATCCAAAGCAGTTTGCTATGGCAGGACGGGAGCCGCGAGGCCCCGTCCTGCCATAGCAAACTACAGTGTCCCGGGGGTAGGCACCCCGGGACACTGCAGGAGCTGGCCCTGGGGGATGGTGGTCCCCAGGGCCATCAAGGGCTCCAGGAGGGGGGCCGCGCGGCCCCCCTCCAATTCAGTTCAAAGCCCCGGGGAGGTGGTGGTCCCCGGGGCTCTGGGGGTCCGTAACGGACCCCCATATTTAAATGTTTAATGCCCCGGGAGGTGGCGGTCCCGGGGCGTGTGGGGGGCTGGAGCCCCCCCACACAGGTTGTCATTAATTTTAAAAAAGCCCCGGGGAGGTGGTGGTCCCCGGGGCTGCGGGAGGGCTCAGAGCCCTCCCGCACCATTTTCAAAAAAAGCCCCGGGGGTGGCGGTCCTCGGGGCTTGGGGGCCCTTGAGGCCCCCACACATTAAGTTATCCCCCACCATGCCCCCGGGACTTGGGCCACCCGGGGTCCAATTAACATCGAGCGCGGGAGACCGCGCTTCGATTTTCGGCAGGATTCGCGCACCCTGAGCGCATCCTGCCGATTTTTAAAAAAAAAAAAAATTTTTGCCCAGGGGTTCCTTGTGGGACCCCTGAGCAAACCTAGGGGGTCAGGGTGTTTCTACCCTGCCCCCTTTGTGCGCTTTGCGCACTTGTTTCTGTCCCTCGGTTCTACCGAGGGACAAAATGGCTGCCAACATTTCCTGAATCGGAATGTTGACAGCCAATTAAAATGCAGCTCGTGATCGGGACGGTGCGCGCAGGGTGCGCTGAGGGTGCGCGAATCCTCCGTGCCCATAGATATCACTAACTTTTTACTTTTCATTTTCTCAGCAACTACTGAACGGATTTACACCAAAAAGGGTTCTTTCTGAACCAAGAACTACCTCTTTGCCAAATTTGGTGTAATTCCGTTCAGCAGTTCGGGCTGTAGCCGTGTCTAAAGTTTCCTATGGAAAAATGCATGGGGAAAACGCGTTTTGGGACCCCCCTTTTTCTCGGCCCCCACTTGACGTATCACCCCGAGACTTTCAGGGTAGGAGCGGACCGGAGCGCCCCACGAAGTTTGAAAATTTCGCGAAGATACGTCAACCGGCAAGAGAGTTATTTCAAATAGAATGTCGCGGATTTCCTATGGATAATAGGTTGTAACTATAACTATCTACTGGCGACCGCCAGTAGATAATATATGTATGTGTGTGTGTGTATATATATGTGTGTATATATATATATATGTATATATTCACAGAAAAAACCATAGGTTTAGGTTTCAGGGACGTTATAGTTAGTAATTAGCATTTAAAAAACCTTTGAAATTCACTGAAAAAACCACAGGTTTCAGGGACGTTATAGGTAGTTGGACATTTCACTCGTACAAAACCAGAGAAATTCAGCCATTATAGTTAGTTGAGCTAACTATAACCCGGGCCCCCGCAATGCACTGCTAATGACATCACATATTACATCACTCATGACATAGTCAGTGACATCACTGATGCTATTGATGCCATCTCAAATGACATCACTGATGACATCACTGATGACATCATCCAGTGACTGTGTGTTTCTGTAAAGTTTAAATATGTTTTATATATATATAGGCCAAGGTGTATTGAAGAATGAGTGGGCGTATGAGTGTCTGAATGGATGATGTAGTAGGTGCATGACTGACTGTATAAGTGAATGATTAAATGTGTCTTACTGAATGCATGGGTTAGTGACTAAACTGTGTGAATGTCTGTATCAGTCTGTCAGTTGGTGTGTAAGTGGCTGCATGGGTTGGTGAGTAGCTACGTGAGTGTCTATATGGGTTATTGATTGGTTGTCTGAGTATCTGTATGTGTGCCTGTGTGTCTGTGTGGGTGGTTGGGGGGGTGTGTGACTGTGCATAGATGTGTGAGTGAGTGGTTCACTGGGTGTATGGGTTCAAGAGTGCATCTGTGAAGGTTGTATGGGTGGGTGAGTGTGTGTATGGATGTGTTGGTGAGTGAATGGATGTCTCAGTGGTACATGTGTGAGTAACTACATATGTGAAAGACAGTATATGTGAGTGTTGGACTATATAAATGACTATATGTGAGAGTGAGTGATTGTGAGAGTGGCTGTATGGATGAGTGTGCTTGTTTCAGTGACTGTATAAGAGAGTGAGTATATGTTAGTATCTGTATAATAAGTGAGGTGGTGTGTGTATAACTCTATAGGTGAGTAAATGTGAGTGTGATTGATTCTTTACATGACTGAGTAGCTGTGTTTGTAACTCTATAGGTGAGTGGCGGTGTGTGACTGTCTGTATAGGTGTATGAGTGCATATGATAGTGGTTGTATTGATGAGTGACTACATGTATGAGTGACTGTATGGGTGAGTGAGTGGATGTGTTTGTAGATCTAAGAATCAGTTAGTGGGTATGTAGTTATTGGTGTTGGTGTGTCTATGGTTTTGAGATTGGCAGTCTGTAATTTAGAGTGGGTGTATCAGAGGTTATATTAGGGTGTGAGGAGGTGCATCAGATTATCACGTGGATGATGTCATCAGTGATGTCATCAGTGATGTCATTTGAGATGTCATCAGTGATGTCATAAGTGATATCACTGACCATGTCACGAGTGATGTAATATGTGATGTCATCAGCAGTGCATTGCGGGGGCGCGAGTTAAATTTAGCTCAACTAACTATAACGGACGAATTTCTCTGGTTTTGTATGAGTGAAATGCCCAACTAACTATAACGTCCCTGAAACCTGTGGTTTTTTCAGTGAATTTCAAAGGTTTTTTAAATGCTAATTACTAACTATAACGTTCCTGAAAGCTATGGTTTTTTTCAGTGAATTTCAAAGGTTTTTTAAATGCTAATTACTAACTATAACGTCCTTGAAACCTGTGGTTTTTTCAGTGAATTTCAAATATTTTTAAATGTTAATTTCTATTTGAAATGTCCAAAAAATGCTTTTTCTAAAAAATTTACTTTTATAAAAATATTGTGATGTTTTCTCTTTTTTAAAATATGAATTAACATTTTTTTTTCTTTTTTTTAAAAGTAGATTCGCGTACCAATTGTGTACCAGTCACGGTGGGTGCGCGAATCTAAGAATTTTTGCCGCCATATTGGTTAAGTCGTGTACGATGCGCATTGGGTATGCGGAGGGTGCACGGTTCTCGACCCCGCGCAACGTCACATACGTATTTCCGGGGGTCGCGCCAGGTGCGCGAATCCATCGCAAATTTTTAAGGTTTAAAAGTATATGTATATAACTTTAATATGTATATTATTCCAAGAGATTATTTAACATAATTGCAAATATCGTATATTTGTAACTGGAATAAAGATATATTATTGTTAAATATATTTTTCGGGAACCGCGTCGGGTGCGAACTGGTGACTTCAAAAGAAAGTATTTAATTGGTTAAGAAGCTTTCTATTCTAGGACTTGCAGGACCCCACCCATTTTTTTCATTCTTCCAGGAGCATCTTTTCAAGAAACACCTCTTGTTTTTTCTGTGCCTCTTTATTTGATTTTTTTGGTGTTTTTTTTCCAAGAGAGGAAATGGCATTGCAAAATCCACCACAGGATATTCCTGCAGATGAAGAGGAGCTGGATGAACCCATTAAGAAAAGGAAAGAGTATTGTGTGGGCTTTCTTCTCCATACCAGCAGGAGAGAAGAAGGTGAACGCACGCAAAGTCACCTGCACTGTGTGTCAGAAAGTTTTATCTCGTGGATCAGGAAAGAAGTATTCTTGCGGGACTTCATCTATGATGAAACACCTTCAGACGATGCACCCAAACCGTCTTGCGCGAGAGCAACATCGGCGCCAAATGCAAGAGTCACAACAATATGATGTGGTCGCAGGACCTAGTACTTCTGCGGGATCCACTGCATCCACACAAGGTACACTAATTATTCCAGAGTTTGCAGGACTGGAACAGCACTGCATAAAGTGCAAGAAACTTCTTTGTGCAGGCGAGCAATCTGTTGCAGCTGTTGTTGTTGCTGCAAAGAATCATCATTGTTAATTTTGTTTTGTTTTTGCAATGAGTTTCTAATTGCAAAATCTTTTGAAAACTTTTTTTTTGTTCATTTCCTTGTTTCTTTTCAATCTTTTGTTTAAAAAACACCAAAGAAATTAATTAAAAAGTTCAAAAAAAAAAAAAAAAAATTAAAACAAAAAAAGAAGAAAAATAATTGTTCTTTGTAGAACCGCCTAATTGGTTAAAAATAGACAAACTTGTATGTGTTCTATGAATGACTGCAAGGGTAATGTCCGAGTCATTGTATGAGTGAATAAGTACTGTCTGAGTGAATGAATGAGTGCAGCAGTATTGCCTGAGTCATTGGATGAGTGCATGGATAGTGTTTGAGGGAATGGATGAGTGCAGCAGTAGTGCCTGAGTGATTGCATGAGTGCATGGGTAGTGCCTGGCTTATTGCATGAGTGCAGGGGTAGTGCCTGGGTGATTGGAAGAGTGCATCGGTAGTGCCTGAGTGCATGGATAAGTACATGGCTAGTGTTTGAGGGAATGGATGAGTGCAATAGTAGTGTCTGAGTGATTCGATAAGTGCATGGGTAGAGTCTGAGTGCATGGATGAGTGCATGGGTAGTGCCAGGGTGAATGGAGGAGTGCATGTGTAGTGCCTGAGTGCATGGATGTGTGCATGGGTAGTGTTTGAGGGAATGGATGAGTGCAATAGTAGTGTCTGAGTGATTGGATGAGTGCATGGGCAGAGTCTGAGTGCATGGATGAGTGCATCGGTAGTGCCAGGGTGAATGGAGGAGTGCATGTGTAGTGCCTGAGTGCATGGATGTGTGCATGGGTAGTGTTTGAGGGAATGGATGAGTGCAATAGTAGTGTCTGAGTGATTGGATGAGTGCATGGGCAGAGCTAAAGTACATAGATGAGTGCATGGGTAGTGTTTGGGTCATTGGAGGAGTGCATGGGTAGTGTCTGAGTGCATGGATGAGTGCATGGGTAGTGTTTGAAGGGATGGATGAGTGCAGCACTACTATCTGAGTGATTGCATGAGTGTAGTGGTAGTTCCTGGGTGATTGTAGGAGTGCATAAGTAGTGCCAGGGTGATTGGAGGAGTGCAACGGTAGGGCCTGGGTGATTGGAGCAGTGCATAGCTAATGCATTGGTGATTCCATGAGTGCAGGGGTAATGTCTGAGGGATTAGAGGAGTACATATGTAATGCCTGGGTAATTGCATGAGTGTAGGGGTAATGTCTAGCTGATTGCATGAGTGTAGACATTGTGCCTGAGTGATTGATTTTATAAGTGTATGGGTATTGTATGAGTACAGGGGTAGTGCCTGGGTTATTGGAGGAGTGCAAGGGTAGTGCCTGGGTGATTGAAGGAATACATGGATAGTGCATTGCTGATTGGAGGAGTGCATGGGTAATGCCTAGATGATTGCATGAGTTGAATGGTAATGTCTGGGTGATTGGAGGAGTGCTTGAGTAATGTTTGGGTGATTGCATGAGTGCAGAGGTAATGTCTGGGTGATTGGAGTAGTGCATTGATAGTGCTTAGGTGATTGGAGGAGTGCAAGAGTGCTGCCTGGGTTATTGTATGACTGCATAGGTAGTGCCTGAGTAATTACATGAGTACAAGAGTAGTGCCTTGGATGATTGGAGGAGTGGAAATGTACTGCCTGATTGATTATATAAGTGCAGGAATAGTGCCTGGGTGATTGAAGGAGTGCATCGGTAATGCCTAGGTGATTGCATAAGTTGAAAGGTAATGTCTGGGTGATTGGAGGAGTGCTTGAGTAATGTTTGGATGATTGCATGAGTGCAGGGGTAATGTTTGGGTGGTTGCATGAGTGTATTGGTAGTGCCTAGGTGATTGGAGGAGTGCATAAGTAATGTCTGGGTAATTTTATAAGTGTATGAGTACTGGCTGGGTGATTGGAAGAGTACAGTAGTAGTGCCTGCGTGATTAGAGGAGTGCAAAGGTAGTGCCTGGGTAACTTTATAAGTGCATCGGTAGTGACTGGGTGATTGGAGGAGTACAGGGGTAGTACCTGTGTGATTGGAGGAGTGCAAGGGTAGTGCTTGGGTGATTATATAAGTGTATGGGTAGTGGCTGGGTGATTCAAGGAGTGCATGGATAATGCCTGGGTGATTGCAAGAGTGCAGAGATTATGTGTGGGTGATTGCACGAATGCATAGGTACTGCCTGAGTGTTTGAATAAGTGCATGAGTAATCCTTGGTGATTGCATTTGTGGAGGGGTAATGTCCGGGAGATTGCATGAATACTGCCTGCATGATTGAAAGAGTGCAAGGGTAGTGCCTTGGTGATTGGAAGAGTACATAGTTATTGCATGGGTGATTGTATTAGTGCAGGGGTAATGTCTGGGTGATATTATAAGTGTATAGGTACTGGCTAGGTGATTGGAGAAATACATGGATATTGCCTGGGTGATTGGAGGAGTGTGGTAATAGTGCCTAACTGTATACATGAGTGCATGGCTAGTGTTTAAAGGATTGGATAAGTGCTGTAAACATTATTTCACATTATCATGCGTATTACATTATTTCAGCTTACCTTTTTTACTAATGTAGATACAAGACTCTGTGGAACTATTTTACAGTAGTTTTGTTGTAATCTGTATTTAAAATCTTTTCAAATTTCACCATTACCTTCTGTAAAAAAGAAGAAGAAAACTGTTATTGAATATAATATTATAGTTTTAAGATCACAACATAATTTTAGAATTACATAACATTTTTACTTTCCCTTTTTTGCTGTTCTCAGATTCTACTGAATTTCACCATACACAGTGATTTCAATGTAGATCATCATACAACAGCGGGGAAAAAAAACAATAAATGAGATTAAAAAAAAAAAAAATCAGCGTTGAGCGTTATTTAGAACAAGTATAACTATCTGTTTACCTATCTACAGTTTCTAAATTACATTCTTCAACCACATTAAGTCTTTTATTTCTGTCAACTACATTTTGTAATATAGGCACTCTCATTTACATTGCGAATAATATAAAGATCAAATATATAAACTACTTCTTTCAAACACAATTTTCCAAATGCAATATCAATTAGCACAAACAATAATCCAAACACTAGTTATTCACATCTTCCTAATAGGCCGAATAGTGTTTCCAAATCTACTTGCATTGAAAATATCCAAAATAAAGTCGTTAATTCGTGTTCACATCTTCCCAATAGGCCAAGTGATGTTTTCAATACTTTGGCATTAAAAATATGAGATATGAATTTGGTAATTCATAAGGCAGCCTACATTTGAATTCCAAATGAGCATCATTGAAGTGTGCCCATCCTTTATTGCACTTTAAATCCACAGTATAGTGTCCAGATGTTGTAGTAGGTCCATCATGGAAAATAATAGCCACTGCTTTAAAAGTTCTTCCTGAAATTGATACTTGACGTGTCACAAAATTTTTAATTTTGGTTTCCAATTTTGTTCCATTTGCTCTACAACGTTGTAGCATTAACCCCTTGACCGCGATCGGAATTCCGCTCGTATGCGGGACATTCCGATCGCGGGTGGAGTCGTGACGAGCTCAGCTCGTCATGCGCACAGCGCTACCGCTCGTCATGAGCACGGAAGGGGTTAAAATGACATATTTTCCATATCTGTCTATAAATGTTGACAACATGTCTGATTCACAACGAGAACATTTCATACCTTGATTAGCTGTTTTTACTAATTTGTTAAAAGTCACTGATTTGCAATCTGGTATCGTCAAGTATATTAATCGTTCAGTGTCTATTTCAGTAGTAGAAGAAAATGAACACTCTTCACATTTATGATCCCATCTGTAACTTAGTCCAAATACATTTTCAATTTCTATTCCTTCATCTTCCAATACTCCAAGCATAAACATAAGAAATTCTTGTGCATCTTGTTGTATATTCAATGTAAATTTCAATTAAGTAGTACATATATCCAAAAGATGCCGAATGCCAGAAGCAGTATGGATTTTAGTTCTATCAGTTACCAACTTTTGAAAAATATAATGCAATAAAGAACTGAATCTTTTTTCTCGATTTTCCGTAATTTCATGATGAAGATCCTCTAGAAAAAAGACAACATTTACAATTACATTAGCATAGCAGTTGATACCTGAACTATTTTCTAACTGGTATCCTACAATATCATCAACAGTGTCCATTTTCATCTTCTTTGCAGTTTCATTATTCTCTTGAATTGTTTTCTTTTTTTGAATCTCAGTAGAATATTTGTCATGTTTTTATTTTGGACACACTACACATTTCTCATTAACAGGATATTCACCTAAGTTAGGAGCATAAAGTCTTCTTAACCGATTGTACTCTTTTACACAATTTACATCAGCACTAATCTTTTTCTCATCAAAATCAATCAAATACAAACCAGATAATGTTCTTACTCGAGACAATGCAACGTATGCCATACCCTCTTTAAATGCTGTACTTCCAATATTTACCAAAGCACTGTCTACACTTAAACCTTGAGATTTATGAATGGTTACTGCATATGCTAAAGAAAAAGGAAACTGTTTTCTACGAACATGCAAGTCTTTTACAAGCAAAAAACGAACAGCACAACGTCCAATCTGTGGTACCTCTTCAATCAGATCAAATTTAATCTTCAAAAATTCAATTTCATCTCTGTTCTGAGAATTTACAAAATCAACAACTTTACCCATTGCTCCATTTACTAAACCTTCTTCTACATTTAAATGACGCCTTAAAATTACCCAACAGTTTACACATACATATAAAGTCTTTTCTAAACCTGCAGTCTTAGACACCGACTTTTCCAAAGAATCTAATTTTGACTGTAATTTCTCTGAGAGAAGAATAGTAACTCCTTCATGTTCCATTTTATCAATAGCTTCCATTTTCACTATTGGTTGTTTTTTCAATTTCAAAAGTTCTTGATTGAATGTAGAACACTCTTGCAGTGTTGGCCTTAGGCAAAGTATAGACTTCTTTTCACCAATTTTCTTGTATATTATTTCAGGTGCTATGTTTTCGTTTGCAAACAACTTCTTTAAAAGACGACTTTGCAGAGATTCTTTGCCATGTTTTGTCAAAACACCAATTCTTATATCTTGAAGAATTTTTCCATAATGTTCATCACTTGCTTGTCGCATATTCTTAATAAGTTCTTTATATTCAAAATGACACCAAATGTTGACATTTCTAATATTTCCTAGTGTCTTCATGGACAAGTGTTTTAAAAACAGGTTGCCCTTTCACAGGAGTAAGTTGTAGTAGGTCGCCAAATACAATACACGTTTTCCTCCAAATAGAACATCATAATCTGTTTTTAAAATTTGTTGCATTCTTAAATGTACAAAGGCAAGCATTAAGTTTGAGACCATGCTCACCTCATCAATGATTAGAAGTTTCATTTTCTTCAGTACTCTTGACACTTCATAACAAGCTTCTCGAGATAGCTTGTGATATTCCAATTTATTTTCATGTTCAACTGGTAGCATGAGTAATCGATGTAAAGTAATCCCTTTAATGTTGTGCGCTGCTAATCCAGTTGGAGCTGTTACAACACAAGATAAATGGCATCCAGTCATTTTGTGAAGATAACTGGTGAAAACTTTAATTAAGAAACTTTTTCCTGTTCCAGCTTGACCACTGATGTACATTCGAATAGGTTTAAATGATGTGCATTGGCATTATTTTTTTTCATGTAGCAAACCATGCTGTATCTGTAGTGTCACTTGCTCATATATTTCTTTTTGTTCAATATTTAGTTGTTCTACCAACTTTCTCAGAACAATAATATCCTGTTGTGCTTGTTGCATTGTCGTTTCTACTTCATTCATGGCTATTGCTGCTTCATTTTCAACAATTGGTTGTCCTAGTGGATCTTGACTTAGTGGAGCAGAACTCTGACTATCTTGAGAACTGTCTCTAGCTATTTCAGCTGCAATTTTAGTTTCTTGTTCAGTCTCTTCATTTAACATTTGTAGATAAGTAGGGAAAATTGTGCATTGAATGTTATCTTTACATGCATTGAAGGAATCTTCATAGCAGTCAAAATCTCCAAGTAATTCCGCTTCACTACGCCAAGGCTTGAAGAGTTGCAGTAGTGCTAAATAGAAAAATTCCCTTTTTCTGGAGTTTCACAACTGAGTTTTCTGTGATTAATAAGATTTCCTTTGGCATGTTTTACCGAACATCCATCACATCCAATTACTGCATATTTTTCTTCATTTATATTTTCAGTAACATTTCTCTTAAAGCTGTAATGTTGCAGTACTTCATAGAGACATAAGATTTCCAGATGTGGACTCCTTTTGGGATAGTACGTAACCAACATATTAGTTTTAACAATATCTGTACTTTCTGGTTCATTCAATGGTAAGAATTCAATTTCTTGTAGAGATTTCAAAACTCTATTTCGTGTAGCCGCAAGACCTAGACTTACCCGAATGATTCCTCTTGACTTTGAATATAAACTCGCAGAGTTCAACCGATCCAAACATTCATAGGATCCAATCTCTCGATGTGAAAGCATTTTCAAACTAAAGCTGTACAATTTGTTACTAAGACTCTTCTCTTGTGAAATTCCTTCCTACATTTCCTTCAACTCTGTCTTTTCATATTTCGTTATATATGACGTAACGTAGCGAGCAACAGCAATTGAATTATCTGCAACATACTGGATATCCATGTTTGCATTCCACATTGTCAAAATCACTGGATTGTAGTCATTAATATATTTTGAATCTTCAGTTCTACTTATGTTGTATGTATTCTTCGGAGATTTTCGTGTTATAGTATGTCTTACTGATGACATAAAACTATTGACTCTTCCTTTTGAAATTACTGAACGTGGGAATCCAAAATGACAGTTTGTATAAAATTTTCCCTCTGACTTGTATTTTCGTCGACAATATTTTTCACATCGATGACTTTGAAAACGTAAAACTTGTACTTCTCCTCCTTTTTTTGGAATGGCACAGGTAACATACTCTTCTATAAAAGACAAAACAAAACAAATCAGTTCCAAATTTAGGTGCATCTTTGATCCATAATAACATGTGTATATGAGGAGCACCTCTGGCTTGGTAATCCATTCTCCAAAAGAAATCAGTAACTTCTCCAAGAGGTGGATGATTTTTATTGCAGATAAAAGACATCATAGCTTTAAACCTATGATTAAAATATCTGCACACATTCACAGGATCCAAAGAATGCAATTCTCCAGCTGTCTTCAATTCAATATTCTTGATATTTGAATTTGCTTGTCGAAGAAATTCAAGTAAATCGTTCCAAGCATATTCAGCATAGCTAAGTGTTAGAAACCAGGCAGGAGTACCTAAGTTTCTTAACATACATTTAAGTTCGCCGTGACGACGATACCAATACTCATTAGTACCACATTGACACGCCATCAAATTAATTAACTGTGATTCCAAATGATCGTCTCTTTGTTGAACTTTCTCCATCAATTCCTTTGCAGAAACATGTGTAAGATGTACTCCTGTTTTTAATATGTGTTTCACTGCATATGATAGTCCAGACAAGTCACTTTAAAATAGATGATGAAATATATATGGAATGTACTGTCGAAATCTTGGATCTTCTGAGTACAATCTTGTCATCCGGTATTCTGAAGCTGGAATCTGTACTGCTCGTTCATCATATCGTCCACCTTCTCCAGTGGGGAACAGCTGTGGAAAACAACGAGCTTCTAAACTTTTTTCCCATACACTCATGGGAGTTCCCTCTGCTTTCTTAATTTGAAATAATTCAATAGTGTTTCCAATCACTTCTTTTGAATGTAGAGGATGTATACTGTAATGTTCATAAATCTCTTCACTCCTGGACTTGTCCACTTTTTCTATTTGGCCAGTTGAAATTTCTGTATCTTCTTCTAAACATATTTCCTGTTCTTCCACATTTACAGTTTTATAATAAATATTGTTCTGTACAAGATATAATGTAGCCTTTTGAAGTTTGGTGACATTTACTAACGCTTGCCATATTTTCCAACTCTTTGTTGGTACACCATTAACTAGAATAACTACAGGCTCACTTTCCTCTCTCTCTATACCAACAATTTCAATATTTTTCTTAAAATCTAAAGGTAAGCACACAACTCTTCCTTTCAGACCTCTTAGTAAATCTGTTGGAGGGAGCTTACCTGTTTTATGCTCCATACGAACAATAGCCTGAAACGGGTGCACAGATTGAATAAGAATGGATTCATATGTATTTAAATCTGCCAGTTCCGGAGGAATAGCTACCAACTCAAAGTTGTTATGTACTGCTCTTGCTGGCATTTTGTTCTCTTCTAATTTGTTGTAACAATATTTACAAATACGTTGATCAGTACCTAACTCAAAACGACCTTCTACCAACAAATAAGCTCCAAATTGCTCCCACTTATCATTATTTTCCTTTTCACTTTTTAAATACACATCAACATTCCTAGTTTGACTTCTATAGTGAGTACGTCAACAACAAATACAAACATAGTTTGGATTTTCACATTAAAGTATCTTAAACTTTGTAATTTCTTCTGCAAACTTCTCAGTTCTAATATCTTCCAGCTGTTCTTCAACACCTACTCTTATCAAGCTCTCACTTTCTCTAGTCTCCTCTTGTAAACTAAAGAAACGAAACTGTATATCATCACAAACTTTTTTTACATCCGATACTGAACCATGCAAAAGAGCTATGTTCATTTCACTTAAATATAATGCTGGACTTTTTACGTAGTACAATCTCCTTATTAACTTTCGCATTTCTGAGTGATGTACTGCTAACATTCTTAAATTATGAAAAGTACTTCAACACACTTTTCTAGAAAGACAAGCCAGAGAATGACCCTGCAACTTAGTATATTTTCTCACTTTACAAGGATCTAGTCCTTGCAACATCTCAATCTTCTGTTTAACACTTTTTTTGGCATATTCTCATAAGAAAATTCGTAATATATTGATGGATTCCTTTTGAATACTACAAATACTATGACAATCCCACTTATACACTGGAGCTTGAGTACGTCTCCCTTCAATTTCTTCAGCTATTACTTCTTCTACATTTCTAGAAACCATCTTTTCTTTTTCAATTGGACAACCATCTTTAAACTCATAACAACGACCACTGGTATCAACTGCATGAACAAATGAATTTTGTTGAAAATAGCTTTCTTCATTAAAGAAAGGCTCAGTACTAGAAGTGTGCTTCCATTCACCAGTAAAAGTTTTGCAAAAGTTACTTCTATTAACCAGTCTTTTTCTTTTGCTTTTCTCCTTCATAAAGTGCATTGTTTTATTCAATGTTTTCATTCTCTTCAATACCAATATAAATAATTTCCGTTTCAATTCAAAAGCATTATCTACTACACTTTCAATCTGTTGCTTCTTCTTAAATGCTGCAGATCTTTTTTTATACGCTTTACAATCTTTTAATACATTTTGAATTACTCTGTTACGAAACATACGTACACGTATGTCCTTAAATTGTTTTTGTCTTTTTGTCACATGTGCTTCTTTTCCATTGTGTTTCTTTATTTGCTTCTCCTTTGTTCGAAAAATTTCTTTCCTCCTTTGGTTCGTATTTTGATCGTTCAATCTCTCCACAACATTTTTAATAAATTGTTTAGTTCTCTTACCAGAAGCCACTTTATCCTCAACATCCTTTTGGTGTTTTTCTACTCCACTCGTTTTAGTTTTCATTAAGTACTTCTGTTTCTTTTGTTCTCTTCTCTTTTCATGTTTTCTTGCCATCTTTTATTACTAATCCAAATAAAATATCTTCCTAAAAAACAAATAGTTGAATTATTTTAGTACATTAATTAAAATTTCAAAATTAATAACATTTCAATTTTGAAAATAACAACTAAGCACAAAATTACAATTACATTTCTATTGCATTTATAACCTCATAAGAAGAGAAAAGTATAAAAATGAGCAAAACATCTGCAAAAACACAAGAATAAGTGGTCACACAGCCAAAAGGAGAAAGGAAAAAAAAAAAGGTTTATAAACAGCAAAATGAAATACTCAAAAAACACAGCTACTGAAAAATGTAAGAAATGCAGAAAGAAGCAACAGATGTACAGAAAGAGGCAAGACAGGTGCAGAAAGAGGCAAGAGAAGTGCAGAAAGAGGGAACAGGCATGTAGAAAGAGGGAAGAAAGGTGCAGAAACAGAGAAGAGGGCTGCAGAAGCAAACTTGAGGGGTGCAGAAAGAAGCAAGTGAAGTACAGAAAGAAGTAAGAGAAGTGCAGAAAGAAGCAACAAACATGCACAATGAGACAACAGTGGTGCAGAAAGAGGCAAGAGAGGTGCAGAAAGAAGCAAGAGAGGTGCAGAAAGAAGCAAGAGAAGTACAGAAGAAAGCAACAAAGGTGCAGAAAGAGGCAGGAACATTAAAGAAAGATGCAAGAGTTGCAGAAACAGGCAAAAGAGGTACAGTTAGAGAGAACAGGGGTGCAGAAAGAAGCAAGAGAGGTGCAGAAAAAGTGAAAAAGGATACAGAAAGAGGCAAGAGAAGTGCAGAAAGAAACAACAGAAATGGAAAAAGAGACAAGAGAACTGCAGAAAGAGGCAAGAGAATTCCAGAATCAGGCAACTGAGGTACACAAAGAAACAAGAGGGGTGTAGAAAGAGGCAAGAGAAATGCAGAAAGAGGGTAGAGGGGTGTAGAAAGAGCCAAGAGGAGTGCAGAAAGAAACAAGTGAGGTGCAGAAAGAGGCAGCAGAGGTGCAAAAAGAGGGAAGAGGGGTGCAGAAAGAGGCAAGAGGGGTGCAGAAAGAAGCACTTTTCGGCTGCAGCTTCACTATTCAACAACTACTCAGAGTGTTGGGCCTACCAAATACAAAGCAGCAAGTTTTTCAATAGGTCTCTTAAAAAACGCACAATACTCCAGAAAGCATGCATGCAGGTGTCTGTACCTTTTAAAAGTGCCATCATATATCAAAGAACATGCAAATAGATTGCTGGTGGGCAGTGCTTGAGAAAATAGATGACCAGATGGGTAGTGCCTGAGGGAATAGTTCACTGCAACACTACTGCCTGGGTGAATGCATGAGAGCAGCAGTACTAAATGGGTGATTAGATCAGTGCAGGAGAAATACCTTAAACAAACCATGTGCGCAAGGCTAACACATGGTTGAAGACATGAGTATATGAGTATTGCTTGAAAGAATAAAAACATGCATAGGTACTGCCTGAGTGATTGTATGACTGCAGTGGTAGTAACTGGATGATAGTATGAGTTTATGGGAAGTACCTGAGGGAAAATAAAACTTTAACGGTAATGCTACAAACATTCTATTAGTGCATCAGTTGTACCATATTGAGTTGATGAGAGCATCAGTACTGCCTGACTGAATCTTTGAGTGGGATAGTAGTGCCTGCATGATTGCACAAATCTATGGTCAATATCTGAGGGATTACATAACATGTATGTATCTGTGTCTTTTCCTACTGTCATCATATGTAAAAGAAACATACAGATATATGTGTAACAGAGTTTTACACCGCTACCATCTCTTCAACATAACTCATGAGAGAATACATGAGCATGCAGACACATACCTCAGTCATAACACTAAAAAGTCCCTTAAACTTGACAGACTACACTTCTCATTTTAAAGAGACACTTAGAATTCTGCAGCATACTTGAAGTGTACATCTCAATAGACCAATACAAGCAAACCTACTCACTAATCCCTCTGCCAACATATTTTAAACCTCACTTTTCGGCTGCACCTTCATTATTCACTAACTACTCAGAGTCTTGGGCCTAAGCAAATACAAAGCAGCATCCTTTTCAATCTATCTGTTAAAAGTCTCACAATATTCCAGAAAGCATGCACGCATGTGTCTATACCTTTTAAAAGTGGCATCATATATCAAAGAAACATACAAACAGATGCGTAGTTCGTAGTGCCTGAGAGAATGGATGACTAGATGAGTAGCACCTGAGTAAATAGTTCAGTGCAACAGTACTGCCTGGCTGATTGCATGAGAACAGTAGCACTGAATGGGTGATTAGATGAGTGCAGGGGAAATATCTTAGACAAACCATGAGTGCAAAGCTAACGCATGGTTGAAGACAAGAGTGTATCAGTAATGCTTGAAAGAATAAAAACATGCCTAGGTACTGACCGAGTGGTTCTATGACTGCAGTGCTAGTAACTGGATAATTGTATGAGTGTATGGAAAGTACCTGACAGAAAATATAAGTATAAGGGTAATGCTTGGACTATTCTATGAGTGCATCAGTAGTACCTTACTGAGTAGATGAGAGCATGGATAGTGCCTGACTGAATCTTTGAGTGGAATAGTAGTGCCTGGGTGATTGCACAAATCTATGGTTAATCTCTGAGGGATTACTTGGCATGCATGTGTATGTGCCTTTTCCTAGTGGCATCATATATAAAAGAAACATACAGATACATGTATACCAGAGTTTTATACCTCTACCATCTGTTTAGGCATAACACATAAGAGAATACATGTGCATGCAGACACATACCTCAGTCATAAGACTAAAAAGTCCTCTAAACTTGACAGACTGCACTTCCCATTTTAAAGAGACATCTAAAATTATGCGGCATACTTGAAGTGTACATCTCCACAGACCAATACGATCTAACCTAATCACTAATCCTTCTACCAACAAGTCTTAAACCTCACTTTTGAGCTGCAGCTTCACTATTCAGCAACTACTCAGAGTGTTGGGCCTAGCCAAATACAAAGCAGCAACTTCTTCAATGTGTCTGTTAAAAGTCTAACAATATTCCAGAAAGCATACATGCATGTGTCTATACCTTTTAAAAGTGGCATCATATATCAAATAAACATACAAACAGATGGGTAATTTATAGTGCCTGAGATAATGGATGACTAGATGGGTAGCACCTGACTGAATAGTTCAGTGCAAGAGTAATGCCTGGGTGATTGCATGAGAGCAGCTGTACTGAATGGGTGATTAGAACAGTGCAGCAAAAATACCTTAGACAAACCATGAGTGCAAGGCTAACACATGGTTGAAAACAAGAGTGTATGAGTAGTGCTTGAAAGAATAAAAACATGCATAGGTACTGCCTGAGTAATTGTATGACTGCAGTAGTAGTAACTGGAGGATTGTATGAGTGTATGGGAAATACCTGAGAGAAAATATGAGTGTAAGGGTAATGCTTGGGCTATTGTATGAGTGCATCAGTAGTACCTGACTGAGTAGATCAGAGCATGGGTAGTGCCTGACTGAATCTTTGAGTGGGATAGTAGTGATTTGGTGATTGCACGAATCTATGGTTAATGTCTGAGGGATTACATGGCATTCATATGTCTGTGCCTCTTTCTTAGTGGCATTATATGTAAAAGAAACATACAAATAGATATGTACCAGAGTTTTACACCTCTACCATCTATTTAATCATAACACATGAGAGAATACATATGCACACAGACACATACCTCAGTCACAAAGCTAAAAGTCCCATAAACTTAAAAACACTGCACTTCCTATTTCAAAAAGACACCTAATATTATGCAGCATACTTGAAGTCTACATCTGTATAAACCAAAACGACGTAACCTAATCACGAATACCTCTGCCAACATATCTTAAACATCACTTACGGCGCGCAGCTTCACTATTCAGCAACTACTCAGAATGTTGGGCCTAAGCAAATACATAGCAGCAACCTTTTCAATCTATCTGTTAAAAGTCTCACAATATTTCAGAAAGCATGCATGCATGTGTCTATACCTTTTAAAAGTGGCATCATATATCAAAGAAACATACAAACAGATGGGCAGTGCGTAGTGCCTGAGATAATGGATGACTAGATGGGTAGCACCTGACTGAATAGTTCAGTACAAGAGTACTGCCTGGGTGATTGCATGAGAGCAGCAGTACTGAATGGGTGATTAGAACAGTACAGCAAAAATACCTTAGACAAACCATGAGTGCAAGGCTAACTCATGGTTAAAAGCAAGAGTGTAGGAGTAGTGCTTGAAAGTATAAAAACTTGCTTAGGTACTGCCTGAGTGATTGTATGACATAGTGGTAGTAACTGGATGATTGTATGAGTGTATGAGAAATACCTGAGAGAAAATATGAGTGTAAGGGTAATGCTTGGGCTATTGTATGAGTGCATCAGTAGTACCTGACTCAGTAGATGAGAGCATGGGTAGTGCCTGACTGAATCTTTGAGTGGGATGGTAGTGCCTTGGTGATTGCACGAATCTATGGTTAATGTCTGAGGGATTACATAGCATGCATGTGTCTGTGCCTTTTCCTAGTGGACCTCCTCAAAGACCTGGTGAGTAGACAGGGATACCACAACCTGGAAAATGACAGCAGGCTTCCCAGAATCTCCAGCAGCAGCTCCCGCGCTGGGGGACTGCAAAGCGCCTTAAGAGGCGTTGTTGATCCACTCCACCTGTGCTACACAGCAGGGATTATGGGACTTTGAGTCCCCAGCTTCAGCGGTCTCTCCCGCGGCGGCTCTCCCCACACTGATAGGGACAGCAAGGACCTCCTCGCAGACCTGGTGAGAAGACAGGGATACCACACCCTGTGAAACGGCAGCAGGCTTCCCAGAATCTCTAGCAGCAACTCTCTCTCTCTCTGGGGGATCCCCGCTCTCCTCAGGAACCTTTGCCCAGTCACTTCTCGTACTCAGTTCGGTTCATAAACTTTATTTGGCTAGTTAAAACAGCCATAAAAGTGCATTAACATGAAATAAATCTATTAAAAAACATCTCATTAAAATATTATTATATAGAATGCATATCAAACATGATTTAAAATCAAAAGCCCACTAATACAAAAGGCTTTTCCTCACATGGATGCCTTTCAGAATACAAAGGGCAACATTGTAAGACAGTGGGTTCACTTAGTGCAATAAAGTACTTCATAGCAGCTTTATATGATCTAGTATTTTGTCAAACAAGGATAGGTTTAAGATAAAAACTCCTATAATTCTGATAAAATTTACAAAACAATAAAAACTGCATCATGCTTTGCTTGCTTCGTCCATCACATGGGCAGGGGGTTTGATCAGACGGACAATACTTCATAATTGGGAAGGCCACTAAGTGATGCACAATAACACATCTCAATCTTACCAAAACAAAGCGTTGCTGCATACTTGTTACACCAGATAGTTAACTGTATCCCTGCTCCTCTAGAGCACATGGCCTATATAAAACAATTGACAATTGACAAATTTGAATTATTAACAGCTATTCGCTGTTCAGATCGATAGAGGAAAAAAGTATCTTTGATCGTCCTTTTAGTTAGTGATAACACCTGTACAGGGTCTTACCATATGGACAAATTAAACAACATACAAAAGGAGGGATTAATATACGATAACCATGGGATATTCAAAGCCTTATCCAAGGCTAGAAAATCTAAAATAATTGATCTGGTAAAACTGAATCCTCTTTTGCCAATAGGGCTAACCCACTACAAAAGGTAATTACCATGAGTATGTCTACTAAATACTGCAGGTCGACCTCCTAATGGACAACCATAGACTGAAGCAGGTAAGCAAAGTAGCCATTTTAATAAACTATTTTCCTCCACTTGCAGAGACCAGCCTCCTATGTGTCAGTGGACACTGCTCTAGCCTTGTAAATTTCAACCATTTCCTTAATGGGACAGCTACCTAACTTGGATAAAAATGTAAAAATCCCTTGTGAAACCTTGCTCATTTTGCCTTTAGTGTTTAAGAACTGATGAGCCCATGAACCATTGCCTGCAAATAAAACACCCAGATAACAAAATGAATTTACTGTAACAATAGGGGTAGTATCAATATAAAATGTTCTACATTGTTTATGCTTTGGCCTGCAAACCATGGTAAATGTTTTGGATTTGTTAATCACCATTTTCTTAGTGGACATATACTCCCCAAAAGCATTCATCAGTCTTTGTAGGCCTACACGGGTCCTCGATAACAAGACAGCTTCATCAGCATATAACAATACTTGAATAGGGCGCCTGGCAGCCCAAGGAGCATTGGCTTGCAGGGTCTGCAAATGGAAATCCACCCCATTAATAAAAAGTAAAAACAGTAGAGGGGCTAGCACACATCCTTGTTGAATGCCTCGCCCTACTTTGAACGTAGGCGAGCATTCACCCTGGGGCCCAAAGCAAACTTTACTAGCTAGGTTCTCATACAGATGAGAAAGAAACCCTATACTTGGCCTGGGTCCACCTAGGGAAATCAATGTTGACCAAAGAAGATTATGGTCTACCAAATCGAAAGCGCTACTTAAATCTGCAAAACAACACAGTTTGGCTTGCACTGGCGGGTGCAGTGGCTAAAAGAAACATTGCCTGACTATGGGGAGCTAGCGAAGTCCCATCTGTGGAGGGCTGGAAAAACGATCTGGATTGGTGTCAAAGGGCTAAACAGACTGTGTAGCAGAGTAGAGGGTGCACACGGAAGTGGGAAAAGATCTGGGGAGCTTGGATGAAATACAGGGGTGATTATCTGATTGTTTGAAGGGAACCTATAATCAGGGTGCAGGTGGCTTAGGTCCTCCACGATTGCCTTGGGGACATCAGAGACCTAGGGGAACTGTGCATTGTAAACGCTGTTATGTCTTTGTTTGCGCTGCTTCACTGCTGAGTATATTGTACCATCTTTATGGAAGCATGTTCTTTATGGTTAATAAAAATAATTTAATAATAAAAAAATCTGCAAAACAAAGGTACAGGGCACACGACTTGGCTCTAGTATATTTCCCAATTAGCAACTCCAAATTTAGACATTGTTCAATAGTCCCCATCTGCTATCTGCACCATACTGTGCTGGGAATAAAATAGAAAATAGATTGTTCTTGTGCCCATTCCTCTAACCTGAATAATAAAGCTCTACTCATTACTTTCACTGATGAATCTAGGAGAGAAATAGGGCAATCATTTTTAGGGTCTGCTTTGTCACTCTTTTTATAAATGGGTACAATTATAGAGACTCCCCAGGAAGGTGGGATCTTATTGATGGCAGTTGCATTTGACACTCTCGTGAAGATGGGCCCCCAGAGTTTGGTAGCGGATTTAAATACATTTACCAGTACCGCATCGGGTCCAGGAGCCGTCCCCGGACACTGGATTGTAGAGCTAAAAAACTTCTTCATTAGGAATGTCCAATGGGAGGAATCCCCTTAAATGCATCACCTCACAATCTTAATATTCAACCATAATAATGCTCTGTCTAAAAATGTTGGAAAAGTGTGCCACCCAAGCATCACAAGGGACAAGTGAACAAAGCTCTGGGATACCTTCATTCTTTAAAACAGTGCATTGACCATATCCCAAAATAACTTAGTGTCCTTGGTTTCTGCTGCAAAAGTCAATTTATTCCACGCCTCAACCTGGAGTGTTTTTTTTCTTAGCGGCCAGGGTCTGTTTATATTGTTGTTGAAGAAGCTTAACAACCGCAGTATCCCAAGGGGAACAACATAAAGCCTGCTTCAGTGACCGTGAGGCCTGGGTACAGGTATGGTCAAACCATCCTCTGGTAATTTCCCATATGGTGCTGAGGGAAAGCGCCAAATGGGTTTGAATGGAACTAATAATGTGATTAAAATGATCCACCAACAAGTTTAGGGAAACCTCCTCTTGTAGACAGTACCTTATTTCTGTAGGGTTTGTCGATACTATGTTATGTAACATACTAATGTGCTCAATGCCAGCAAACTTGATTCATACACCATTAGTCCTAAATGGAGTAATATTATTTAGTATAGGGAATGATTCACAATTCTTACCCACCCCCAAAAGGCAGAATAATGTGATTATGATCACTAAATACTGAGGGGACAATACTAGGGGTACCACACATAGCACTTGCCATGTCAGACACTAATACATGGTCAAAAATTGTAGATTAATTTCTTCCAGTAAGTGATTGAACTTGTTCCCTATTAGCATCACAGCCACATCTCAGTAACTGTAAATCATATTTAGAAATGATGGAGTTCAATACTTCCCCATATTCATTATGAGAAACGTGATCACACCCCATCCCTACCTGATTGGTAAAGCCACATACATGTGTGGCTGATAGTGCACAAGCCTGGATGTTAAAATACCTGCCCACAATAATACAAAAATTGAAATGCATGGAGCGTAAAAAAAACCTTGAGACCATGATCAAGGGCTGTAGATACTCTCCTGCAAGTAGCATCAAATATGTTATTATAGAAATTCACTAATACCAGGTCTCTTCCCCCCTTTCCATTCAACCACAGAAATTGGGAATGAGGCACCACTGTTGTAATCTTCTTAACATTTATGGACAGCTTATTGGAAATAAGAATCTGTAGCCCCCCCCTTTTAGCCCACCCAGATTGGGAGGAAATAGCACCCAAGAAATGTGAGGAAAACCCCTCCACAAAAGTCGTTGTCATACACCAGGTTTCTTGACTACAGATGACATCAAAGCTAGATGTAGTATTAAGCCAATTGGCATTCCCTAGCTTTCTCATTATCCCACCCACATTCCAGGTTTCAAATGTAAAGCTCTCCTTCTGAGTATGGCTAATATCATCCATTACTGAAGCATAGGTGTGTAAAATTCTTAAACTGGTGGTACCATCAGAGTTAATAACAGTAGGCTCATGTTTACCCATAATACAGACCATTTCCATCCCAGAGGTATCTAAAGTTTCACTGCGGGACAGGTTACTATCATAAACCGTTGGGGTCCCCAAAATTAACATCTCCAAACCTCATATCAATCTGCCTACCATAACTAAGTCATTCATTATCTTCTAAAGAACTCAAAACCTGATATTATTTATTAAATACAGATAGATCAAAGCAAAAAGGTGGTTGGGGCCTTAGCAAATCCCATACAGCATTAGGAGTATGATCCTGGCTCTTTAAATGGTGATTGAAAAAACCCAGGGAAAATAAGGCTATATTCTGTATGAACGGGGAGGGCGACACTGCCCTAGCAAGGATTTCTCCAGGAATACTAGGGTGTTGAAAATTGATAACTACACATTCCCCTTAAGGTTTTTCTTTAAGGGCCCATTCCATCCCACTCTTCTAGTGAATAAAATTTGGTGTGTTCTATCAGATGGAATTATACGATTAGAACTAAACCAGTGTACAACCTTGTTCTTCAAGGATTCAGAAGTCTTGCTAACACCTGGTTTCAAGGGGAGATATTAAACAGAACCACCACATAGGGGGAACACGCAGGAGGAAGATTGATCATTACAGGGTCATGAAGAGACATAGTGGTATTAGAATTAGTGTGATTATCTGACACCGGATAGGTTCTAGAAAAGGGTAGTTTACTCTGGTGAGAATGGCCCATGGCGGTTGTGTGCACAAGGGGCACATGAGTCACCCCCTGCACATATCCTACCTCAGTACTCGCTAAGATCTGCCCTGGTACAATACAAGCCCCAGGTAAGACCGTAGCATTCTAGCAAATCGGTGCAGGGTTACTAACAGAGTTATCCTGCCCAGTTTTTGCTAAGGATAACTCAACATCACTAGCACCAATTCTGTTCTCAATAGACACTTTCTAACAAAAAGAAGTTACATTTCTCAAATCACCCTCCAACTTTTCAAACTTTGTTCTAAGAGGCATCAATAGGTCATTAATGGTAGCTGTTAATTTGTTCCAAAATGGAGTCCAAAGAGGTTAATCAGTAGGGATAAGATAAACAATCACCCCTTGACAAACAGAAAGGTAAGTGGGGCTGGAATTGGTCACTACATCCTTCCATGCCTTACTTTTACGTTTAGCTCCACTTGGGCAAACTGGAGATGTAGAAGCTAGGGAAGGTAAAGAAAAAGCTGTTGCACACGCAGACACAATTGGTGCTTTGCGATTAATAGGACCATCCAGAACCTCCGCAAATCTGAAACTATGATTCTCCTGCTCATTACCTGTCCAGATTCAGGGACCTCAATATGCACCACATGGTCATCTGCCCTATTTGACCTAAACATACTCAATGACAAGCGCCTTTCTGCTAAGTCAATTTCTTTGGATAAAACTCCCACGGCACAGGCTAAAAAAGAATCCATGGTGGCACGATTAGGGATTGTGTTTGAGTCTGTGGGTGTCTTAGGACCACCAGACTGGTGTTTACCCAAAGATAAAAATGGGTCTATCAGAGCACCATTAAAAGAAAAGAACAAAATGATGCAAATCCATGCCACGTGCCACTTATTAGACAGCACCAAGCAGCGTACTCCTTTCCCTCCTACACAGAGCCAGTACCTTTAGTGGCCCTGATTCCTCTACTTCTTTCCCTCCTACTCAGAGCCAGTACCTTTAGTGGCCCTGATTCTAAGGCCAACTACAGAGTTCTCCCTTCTCAAGAGTGCTAAAGTAGTCCACTTAAAACTCTTCTAGTGGTGCAGATTGCATTCTGCGGATGTCCTCCCAGACTGTAAGGGCAAACTAGTGCTCAAACTTGGATGTACAGGTGAGTAAATGAGTGTGTGAATGGTCTTATGGGTGTGTGAGTGAGTGTGGCAGTCCCTGTCTGGCTATATGTGTGATGGGTATATAAGTGCTTTTGTAGGAGTGTAACTGGGTCCGTGGAGCCTGCCTGACTGTATGAGCGCATGCATATTATTATATTACATACTATAAGCGAGCACCCACATCTAAATTCAAGCACATTCATTTTTACTGGTATAATAAAATGTATTTTCATTCAGTATACCAACTCCTCTTTCGCCTTTCCTGCTCACTGTATTTTTTGTTAATGTTCTCATCTAAGCACCTTTCTATTTTCCCTTCTAGGATAGTGTCTAGAAGCTACATATTTTCTTTCAGCTTACTTACACTATTTTTTTCTAAATTTACTTTTATATTCTACAACATAATTATCATACCTATAAAATCTCTTTGCTGTTCTCTCAGTTTTATTTCTATGCCGGGTAACATCTGTTTTCATGCGATATCTCCAGTCATAACTCCTTTGAACCACCTTTTCACCTAGTAGAAAAACAGGTAAAATGGCTACCCCTCTCAATGTGCTCTTACCTATGCTGCTCTAGTTAACAAATTACGGGCTTCCTTTCATCTTTCTTTTTTATACCACTTCTAAATGGCCAGTATTTCTTTAACCCTTTCCATGTTTCCTGCGAAGAAGCCGAATTTGGTTGTTTTTCTACACGCATCCAAAAATCCTCTGCGGAGCTCAGCACGGACCGCAGTGTAACTTTACTGTGGATTTGCAAATATATGCTGGAGTACGTTAAACCATTTAACATTATACTACTATAAGTTTGCACCCACATTTAACTTTATAAGATAGTAGTGATTTAGAAAATAACTCCTCCATAATAAGGAATGTGTCTAAGGCACTCTACTTTTACATTTGAAAGTACAGTCTCTTCCAAACCCTTTCCCCCACATTGCCTTTGCTTAGTTTCCACAGCAACTGCCTTTGGAAACTCTCTTGTACAAGAAGCTCAAAGGTTCACAACACATTCTTGGAGCAGCATACTGGCTTCAAATTCAACTATAGCAGGAGTGGTTGACTGTTTGGAAATGTAAGAATATCCCAAATAGCAGAACATTTGTTAAATTTTTCCAGAGCCAATCACAGATCTAGTTACTTTTTTCTCAAAATCACTACCTAATTTTAGCTACCTGCATATTTACACCATCCAATCAAGTAGTATTTTTACAAATTAGGTGAATTCCTTTCATTTTGAAAACTGTCTCATTTAGCTCCAGCCTTCTCCTGTGGGCTTCCCCTCCTTGCCTTTAGAATGGTTAGCGTGTGTATTGTGCGTCATAGCTTTATGTTTTGTCTGTTTGGGTGTCAGAGCGGGTGTGAGATTGTGTGTGAGTAGGTGTGAGAGTGTCTGTGTGTTTGACAGCTAAATAAAGGTGGGGGTACTGATGCAGATGGAAAAAGAAACTATTCAAGGTCTTGGTTTATAGTGCGGTGCTAATAGAAAGTCCTCTGATCTTTGAAAAAAGTTTTGAAACTGAAGAAAAGACTCCACCACTCACTGTATCTGTCATATCACACAAAAACTTCCATCACATTAAGCGCTTTCGCCACAATTTAATGATTGTCCATTAACATCCAGTGGTAAATAAGACAAAGTTGTGTGGCTTACAAAGGAACTCCATGGCTTTGGCTAACTTAAGCATTTTTAAAACTTTTTTTGCAATACAAAAAGGGCATAAAATGTGCATTTCCATCTGTAGGCGTCGAACCTTGGTAGCCTATATGCAGCATTTTCAGAAGTAGCCCTACGTTCACTATAAATGTGGGCTACAAAAATAAAATAATAGATGTGCATTATGCTAATGTGATTGTTGAGCATAATAGGATATTTTTTATTAAAAAACGTAAGGTCGCGCATTTTGGCTAGCAGTCACGGTTTCCTGGCATGCGAATCGAGAAGGAATAACTCCATATTCTCGCTGCGTGGATTTCTAATTAAAATGGAATAATCCTGCTAACACTTTTATAAGCTATTTTAAGCTTGACTGCTCTTCTATTTGTAAATGGCTATGTTACCATGTCTTGCTTTGTTATTGCCCATAATTTAATGATAAAAGGAGTGCACAATGCTCTGCTGCTGCAAAATCGAACCACAAGGGCTCATGGGTTTTTTGTTTGGACTGGTATATGCAAATTAGTGTTTTGCAATTATTTCATTGTCCGCCAACTGAATAGCATTTTTACAACTGTAGGTTTCAGACAACCAGACTTGTTTTAAGTTTCCTTAGCTTGTTTGTTGATGTTTCTATTGGGTTTTTATTTCAAATGTCATGTTCATCTGTTTACATCAAACTGGCATCTGCTGGGTGCATAATAGGTACGGAATTCAACCTACTCCGCAATTCAAATAACTACAATTCCTTTGGCTTATGGGGCATACTTACAAGTGGATTGCATCCCCGGAACATCACTTTTTTGACGTTCCAGTGGCGCAATGCCCTGCACCATATTTTCAAAATGACGTTAAGCCACTTTTTGTGGCTTAACGCTACTTTGTATATACTGTACCCTTTCACACAGGTATCTCAGGTAAGAGGCTTGCAATGGGTGTTGCTGTGGGCGTTAGACAGCCTCACCCATTGCTTTTTGACACTGCCTCAAATTTAGAAGGAGGTGTAAATCTGAGGTAGCGCCAAAAACTAATGCTATGCAATAGCAGGTGTTACAATGGCGCAACAGGGAGAAATTCTTTTATTTCCCCTTGTTTTTCCCTTTTCTATGTGTGCTGCATTCTGAAGAAAGAGCAAAATGGCAGAAATGATTGTTTATGTGCAGGAAGGTGTCCCTTCCTGCACAAAAACAATCATTAAATAATGTCGATTTGCTACTTCTATGTGTGCTGCAGAATGCAAGTAAAATAGAAGTAATAAATTGGCGTTATTGATTGTTTACGTCCAGGAAGGGACACCTTCCTGAACATAAAAAATAATTCCCTGCAATGCAGGCACCCTTGCACTATGGCGCAAGGGTGTCTGCGTTGGGGCTAGGCAGCTAATTTTAGCACCAGTGCCAGGGAAGACACGGGGTGCACCGTATTGTTGCAAATATAGTGCATCCCTGTGTTTTGGAAATGGCGGAGCGTGGCACTACAAAGTTTGCCGCAGCTCCGCGCTCCATCATCTCCTTGTAAACATTAACCCCTATGTGTCTTTTTTGTGTAGATTGTGCAAACCATTAGGTCAGGAACACATGAACTGCATTGATGACTCTATTGAAGTTCCATCATTGTCGCGACTTTTGCTATTGGCATTTGCAGTGACTGGTCAGTGAAGAAAGGATATTCTGCGCAGGTTGGTGTAAACTTCTTTCGCCATAAAGCAAACTATCTAATCCAGTAATGCTGGCTCACTGGAATCAGTATGATGTATGCATTTCAGCCTCAGGTGATTGTACGTTCAGTGCTTTAAGTGGGATGGAATAGGTGAAGGGGGCTCAAAAGGGGCGTGGCCTATGATGCAACGGTTGCGGCCTAATAGAGGGGAATAAAAAATTAGCTAGCATTCGCACCAAGAATTTTCAATTCTATTAAGGACACGGAGGCGAGGATTATGCTTCTCTTTCTATTTATTGCCACTCACAGCAGCCAATGAAAACTTGTATTTATGTAAATAAACTACATTTCCCATGATGCTCATGGTACACATCACATCCTGTAGAGCCCCATAAGAGCCACCATCACCGGAACTCGTCCTCTTTCTTTGCTTCGAACAATAAAAGTCCAACATAATAACTTAAGTCCAACACAATCCTCCAACGTGGAAGAAACCAGTCCAGCTGGGAAGTACGTCTTCTTAACCAGGATTACACTTAATCCATCTTCTTCTCAGATCCTGAAAGAATGAGAGACAAAAACAACCCGTAACTTCTGCATAACCAGAATATATATACAACGGGTGGGTAGCAATTACAATACTGTAATGTAATCGGGTGGGATAATCCTCGCCTCCGTGTCCTTAATAGAATTGAAAATTCTTGGCGCGAATGCTAGCTAATTTTTTATTCTATTACAGGACTGGAGGCTTCGTATTATGCTAGTTTAACGCTGATTAAAAACCACAGAGGATATATCACCCACCGGTTTATAATAAAACTGTTTAAATGTTGACTCAGAGGACCAATCTGCAGAATGCATGATATCCTGAACAGTAGAACACAACATGAACGTCTTAGAGGCCATGGCGCCCCGGACAGAATGTGCCCCAAACACTTGAGTATCAATACCTGCTTCCTGCATAACAGATTTTAACCATCTGGCTATCGTAGCCGCAGTGACAGGTTTGTAAGGCTTCTGCAAAGCAATTAATAATTGCACCACACCATCAGGCCAAAGAGACCTGGTACATTCTTCATATGCTTTAAGGCAGTGAATAACACAGAGCTTGGGATTGCTAGGAAAGGCATGATATTCTACATTACGTGACATAGTTTTAGTCCTGGAAGTGATGTTAAAAGAAACTCCTTCAGGAGTAAATACTCTACCTGTAATATCTAGAGCTTTGATATCCGATGATCGTCTACACGCGGCCAAACATAACAGCATGGCCGGTTTGGATGAGAGTTGTTTCCTTGTCAACATATCGTTGCTGGGCCATTGATTGAACAGGGAAAGAACTAGCGAGACATCCCATAAAGAAGAATACTTCGGCTTGGGTGGATTAGCTACTCTAATACCTTTCAAGAGTTTGCAAATTAATGGATGCATCCCTATTGGTTTGCCCTCAAGCTGAGAATGGCCCGCCGATATGGCGGAACGGAAATTGTTGATGGAACAATATGCCAAACCCTCTGAAGCCTTTTTGGACAAAAAATTTACAACATAGGATAAGTCTGCCCCCACGAGATCCACGTGCTGTTCCACGCACCAACGAACTCAGCATTTCCAGGCTGAAGAGTACCTTTTCCTGGTGGAGGGGGCCCAAGCTTGGTTGATAAAGTCCCAAGCTTGTTCCGAAAATCCTGGCAAATGCCAACGTTGCCGGAAAGTCTCCAGGCCATCAGGGACAACTGCTCCGATATTACCATCGGGTGCATCTCTCCGTGAGGGCCCTGGAGCATCGTCGAGGACCAGGGAATCTTCCTGGGAAAGTCGCAACTCGCCTCCAATAATATTGGGAACCAAGGTTGCGACTTCCACAGGGGAGTCACCAAAATCACCTCCGCCTTCTGGCGCATTACTTGTGTGAACACTCGGGGAATCAGGATGAAGGGAGGAAAGGCATAATTCAGATTCGGTGTCCAATCCTGTGAAAAGGCATCCGTCGCCAGAGCCAATGGATCCGGCCTCCAGCTGAAAAACTTGGTCATTTGACGATTCAGTCTGGAGGCAAACAGGTCTATCTCGCAATGTCCCCAGATTGCCTGTAGCTATTGCACTATCTGGGGTTGGAGCTGCCAATCGCTGTAGTCCTTGAGGTGTCGGGAGTGCCAGTCTGCCACTACATTGGATTTGCCCGGAATGTACTCGGCTATGACCGAGATCTGATGACTCAGGCAATAATGCCAAAAATCCTTCGCTATTTCCACTAACAGGGAAGACCTTGTGCCTCCCAATTTGTTGATGTATTGAACCGCCGAGATGTTGTCCATCCGCAAGAGGATGCAACACGAGACTTGTCTGGGTGACAGAGTCCGAATCGCGAATGACCCTGCAAGTAGTTCTAGGCAATTGATGTGGAGGTCTAGCTCGCCTAGGGACCAACGCCCTCCTGTGGAAATATTTCCGCAGCGCGCTCCCCAGCCCCAGCGGCTGGCGTCTGACTCTATGATGACCTCTGGCAGAGAGCCGAAAATGGCCCTGCCGTTCCATGCCTCTACGTGGGCAAGCCACCACTGGATCTCTTCCCGTACTTCTTGGGAAAGGGGGACTAGGTCTGTGTAAGAGAGGCCTTTCTGCAGGTGCTGAATCTTGAGCCTCTGAAGGGCCCGATAATGTAAGGGCCCTGGAAAGATCGCTTGAATGGAGGACGCTAGAAGGCCCAGTATCCTGGCAATCACTCTGAGTGAGACCATCTGTTTGGATGCCCAGGAAATCTATCGTCTGGGTAGGACACAGAACTGACTTGGGTTCGTTGATCACGAAACCCAGGTTTTGTAAGGTAGCAATGGTCATGCGTAATTGCTGCACTGCTAGAATTGGAGACTGCGCCATGATAAGAATGTCGTCTAGGTAAACTATCATGCGAACTCCTTGTTCCCTGAGATAAGCTATCACCGGTTTCAGCACCTTGGTGAAGCACCATGGAGCCGAGGAAAGTCCGAAAGGAAGGAACAAATATTCGTACCATCGGTCCCACCATTGAAATTGCAGGAATAGGCGATGGGGAGGAAAGATGGGAATAGACAGATAGGCGTCCTTCAGGTCCAGCCGGACCAGCCAGTCCCCTTGTTTGAGGAGATCTGCCAAAAGATGGATGCCCTCCATCTTGAAGTGTTTGTAGGTCAGATAATGATTGAAGTCTTTTAAATTGAGTACCAACCTGTAATCTCCGCCTTTCTTCTGTACCAGAAAAATATTGCTGCAGAAACCGCGAGGGCCCTCGTTGCAATACGCTATCGAGTGTTTCTGCAGCAATTCTTCGAGTTCGGAATCTATAAAATCGCACTCTAGCCGGGAAAAAGAAAGCTGTCTGGGCTGCCTGACCTGAAAGGGGGTCTGAAAGAAATCGAGATGAAAACCCTGAACTGTCTGCAATATCCAAGCATCCTGAGACAGTTGAACCCAATTGTGATAAAAAAACTGAGTACGTCCCCCCAGGGGTAATACGAAATTGTCCGGAGCACCTACCTGAAGATTCAGTATTTTGGAAGCCTCCACGGTAGGATCCTCTGTTGAAACGCCTTTTGTTGAAGCACTGCCTGGTGGGGTAAAAAGTTCCGCGACGGGTGGAGTCCCACTCTCCCCTGCCTCGACCGAAGTCTCCTCTCTGAGGACCTTGGGAGAACTGTCGGCCAAACGAGCATCCTCGGCCTCGTCCGGCCCTGTTGAAAACACCAGCCTGAAAAACTCTTTTTATGCCTGTCTGCGCCTTATCCAGAGTTGTGAAGGTGCCCACATATTTGGCTACGTCCTTGACGAAACGGTCCCCGAACAGGTTCCCGTCCGCCAGAGGACCAGGTTCTGCTGCGGCTAGTTCCGTGAGATTGGAGTCCATGCGCATGAGGATAGATTTGCGCCCAAGACGATAAATTTTGAACTCACCGCCGAAGACGGTGCGGTACCACCAGATGCCAGGGGGAAGGTGAGCACAGCGCTCGCAATGCGTGTTGTCCCGCGAAGCGGGAAATTTAAAGATGTTCTACTCCTACGAGGGAACCACCGGCATGGGCGCGCACTTCCCGATGACAGCGGAAGTGCCGCGGCCGCCATGGAACCAAGCGCGAGGCTCACGTGTTGACGGCAACAGAATGCCCCAATGATTGTAGGGATACAAAGCCCAAACCCCAGCGCTACAAATACGCGCAATCCACATCAAGCGGCGTTAGCCTAATAAA
Source organism: Calotriton arnoldi (assembly GCA_963921515.1). NCBI lineage: Eukaryota > Metazoa > Chordata > Amphibia > Caudata > Salamandridae > Calotriton > Calotriton arnoldi. The sequence continues at coordinate 589,263 of CAWUFW010007714.1, forward strand.
CAAAATTTGGTCAATACAATTAGCAGTATGCATAAGCACAGATATCACACTTAACTGTCTGCGTGAGCAGCAAAGAAAGAGGACGAGTTCCGGTGATGGTGGCTCTTATGGGGCTCTACAGGATGTGATGTGTACCATGAGCATCATGGGAAATGTAGTTTATTTACATAAATACAAGTTTTCATTGGCTGCTGTGAGTGGCAATAAATAGAAAGAGAAGCATAATACGAAGCCTCTGGTCCTGTAATAGAATACACTCTGCACTGCACAAGTTCAAAAATAAACAGTTCTTACACAAAATCATTAGCTGAAAACTGTAAGCAACAAAACATTTAAGTTTATACAGAATCATTTTTCTCAGCTAAAGGAAGCAAAAATGTTCCATTTCCATTTGAAAATATTATGCAGAAATATGATTCCCAGTAGATATCCTACAGGATGATTTTTTTTCCTGAAAATCTTGGCAGTCACAGAAAAGTGAGAAAACAGTAATACTGGCAAACTCCATGAATGAGAAGCAGCAATGACAATAAGTGCCCAGTGATCAGGGTTCAGTCAGAGAAAGAGAGCAGAGTGTGAGAGGCTAGGAATGTTTATGCATGTGTGCTGACAATCACTCAAGCAGTACCTTAGTGCAAAGAGTTTATCACAGTAAGTCTGCCATGAACTAGACATAAAACAAAAGTTCACTTTACAGAACTTTTCATCGGTTGCAGTGAACGCTGTATCCCAGTACCACGGGGAAGGAGGCGTGTTAAAAGAATGCTTTGTTGTCCGTTTTTATACCTCTCCTTTAGTCTCATCAACTGAAAATATGCTGATATTTGGCGCCTCCTTTCTCTTCCTTGCTGGACAGGGCTTCAATGTAGGACGATAATGGAATGAAGCCCTTAGAAAATATGTACTTTTTAATTTATTTTAGGCTTGAAAAATATTCAGAAGCTGCTAATACTGGGGTGCAGAAGCCCAGGCAGCATCTTTATCACCTGATCACCTGATTACTATCACATGATCAAACCTTCCAATTAGCTGCTGATCGAGCAGCAGACATAACAAAGCAGTCTTTTCGAATTGACATGAGACCCTGGGACAACTACCAAGGCCAGATTGTTTTCATGCCGAGAGTGAGCGGCAAAAATGGAGGGCCTGATACGGATCCGTCTCAGCGCCTGCCTTTTAAAAATGCCAGTGCTGAGCACTGGAAGGACCCATCCCACTTAAAGTCCTGCGTACATAACAATACAGAGGTGTAACTTACACATATCTCAATTTACAACTGTTTTGACCAGGACTCTGGGGCATATGTGCAAGCCCCTATCGCCATCACAACGTCACATTCAGTGACGTTGTGGTGGCGATAGGGGCCTCACCTTATTTACAAGGCAGCGTTAAGCCACTTAAAGTGGCTTAACGCTGTGTTGTAAATAAGGCCCCCTTTCATGCTATGCTTAGTGTGAAAGGGGTGGGCAGTGGGTATTGCGGTGGGCGTTCCATCGCAACTCCCATTGATTTTGATGCTGCCCCCTATTTACAAGGGCAGCGTAAATAGGAGGCAGCGCCAAAATTAAGACCAGGAAAAACCTGGTCTTAAGTTGGCGAAACGAGGAGAAATGCTTTATTTCTCCTCGTTTTTGCTTTTTCCATGTGTGCTGTCTTGTGCCACCAGCGGTTCTTCCGCCCCAGGAGGCGCATAAAGGTGGCTGTGTGCTCCCACAGTGTGGGACGCAGACATCGGACCCGGGGGCCTGAGACGACACACCCCAGCTTCCTTTGCAGCAGTGAGGCCGCCATCGGTTCTTCAGTGCCAGGAGGTGCATAAAGGTGGCCGTGTGCTCCCACAGCACAGGACGGCGACATCTGACCGGGGGCCTGAGGCTACACACTACAGCTTCCTTTGTGGCAGTGAGGCCGCCAGTGGTTTTTCCGCACCAGGCGGCGCATAAAGATGGTTCTGGGCTCCCGCAGCACGGGACGCGCCCTGGCACGTGTTAGGGCGAAGACCGGGCCAAGAACGAGCCTGTCTTTGCTCATCATCGCCCAGAGGAGGCCAGGCTGGACCTTCCCTTTTTGATTTTATTCCTAGGAATCTGTCCTCCAAACTTGGTAAGTGACTCATTTTTCATCATTCGGCCTGCATTATCAGAAATTAGCATGGGCAAAAGGAAAGTTGGGTGGTCTGACTTCATCTGCCCCCAAATCTACTTCTATCGACAAGATGCTACAAAGGGCAATAGAGGTAATTGCCACTGAAATTTAACAGACAGAGAGGCGCCTCTTCCTGGGTGGTTGTGACCTTGTAGTGGACCCATGCCCCTTATTCTAACCCCCTACTCTAAATTCTATTGAGGCCCCTGACCAACCAAATGACCAATTGAATGTTGATCCAAGCAAGATGGAAAAGTCATGTGCCTCTTTACATAGCAATGGTTTAAGACGTGAAAGTGCAGTAGGGGAGTTGCATCAAGTGCCTAAGAAGGCTAAACGGGCCGATATGAAAAAAGGAAAATATCGATGGGCTTCCCGCTGACTCCGTACACCTTCCGTCCGGCGGTACTTTTGCTACTGTTAATAAGTAAGGAGGCCCTTGAAGCCAACTTAAAACCTCACTGGTTGGACAGCATAATGGAGTCTTTGATTGACCAGGTCAAGGGAATATTTCTGAAACAACACACTCATCAGAGCTGTCCCTAAATTGTGTCCAAACAAGGAGTTGTTGACTGCAAGTATGGCAGTCGCCCATCTGGAGACAGTGCCCAACTTGTCCCACTCACAGGAGAATGAAAGTAACCTCACTCCGACACTATTGTTGGGTATTTCAATAATTTGGCAGCCATATCCAAAGGTCATGCTAAAGAAGATCCACCAACTATGAGGCGAAACTTGAGCCAGGGGGCCCTTGGCACAATGGGATTGCAGGAGAGTGGGGGAGAGAGGCCTCCTACTCAAGAAACAAGGAAATCCCCCAACAATCAACTTACCCCAAGCAACATGTCAGGATGTGGTGGTGATGGTTGGAGTCCCAGCGCTGAGGGATGGCCAAGTTGTGTCCTACAAAGAACTGGTTGGGAAAGTTCAAGAACTATCCTCCTTTAATGGCCAATGACATTATTTTTTCCAGCTGAGTAAGGTGGATTGGGAGGGGACCAAAAGACTGTCCAGATGACTGAGTGATTATTAACTTCAGGAATTCTGCAGTGGTTTACACATTTCTATTTGGTGTCAACCCTCTCCAGGTGAGGGGCTCTGAATTAAACCTCCTTCCACTGGGGTACTTTTACAAACCTCCAACTGGTCTCCGCCGGGGCCAAATTCAGTTCTGCACAGTAACCACTTGTCCTCCACAGCATCTTGTTCCAATCAGGCCCTAACGGATGGCTTCCTCTTCAACATGCCAGTGCACAACAGGTTGGTACAGTTGGATCATATTGACTGACTCAACGATGTTGAGAAGTCTTTAACCATGAATAGTTCCCCTGTAGGGGTTAGAAGGGAGGGCATATACTGTAAGAGCCCAAAGTGCTCAAGGGTTTCACATTCATTGATTGTGATTGATAAGCTTACTGTTTGTGTAGTGAACTCATGTGATGTTCACTTGGGGCTGTCCCGCCCCGTTTTATAATATCAAAACCAGGATATTCCCTTTTGCAATGATAGGGAGGGGGAGCAGGCAGCTCAGAGCTGCCTAATAGTGGTGCCTTATTGCCATGTAAATCCCCTGGGATTCAGAGTCCAGATAATTTTACCCCTGTTGTCCCTGAGTGGGTCCTAGTGAGCGAATCTAGTGATGAGGACAATGACAAGCAGGAACAGGCCAGGATTACTCCAATGGAAGGGACCAACTCTCTTCTCAAGGTGATTTCCTGGAATGTCTCTGGCCTAGGCCAAACGTTTGAGAAGCAGGACTGGGGCCTCATATATAAAGCAATTTGACATTTGCCTTTTTCAAAAAAACTTGGCTCATGTTTAAATTAAATAGAGCTGGTTATGAAAACCCTTAGTATTGAGGCAGTGTCCAATGGAATGGGGAGCCCATCCAGGGGCCTGATGGCCTGGGCAGGTACTCATATCAATTGCAGAGTGGTGGGGTCAGAGGCTATTTAAAATTATGTCTTATGTGTCACAATAGCAATACCTAATGGAACTACTATTTGCAATTACAACATCTACTTGGGACCCACATGAAATAAACAAGAATCCCTAATAGTTGACCAGCTCGCTTCTCACTAGAGTGGACTCCAGCCGGGGTATTGAAAATTGTGGGGGGGTGACCTTAACTGTCAGTTTGAGCCCTTAGACCATTCATATGGGGCTCACCTCTTGGAAGAGGATAGAATCTGGTCTATCCATGATCTTACCATCAATCTGATTAAGAAATGCCCCCCCTTGGCAATTCAAATCAATGCCCTGGTGTTAAACCAGAATTTGCGAGCATGCAACAGGAGGAATAAGTCTTATAGCACTGGGATGTATACATTTAAGGGATCCAAAGATTCAAGTCTAATTGATTATATTTTAGTAGACATCAGGATATGGCCCCTAGTTAAGGATATGATTGTGGTCACCAGATATGATAGTGACCACAATGCCCTCGCGTTAGCTCTGGCCCTCCCGAAGGCATCCCCCTCTGGTGTTTGTATTAGTCCTCTAGATAATAGGTGCCCATTAGCCCACAATAAGTGTAGGATCCACTGGCATTCAGTGGCCCGCTCAGAACAGGCAGTGAGGTCTATTTACATTATTATTATTATTAGCTTTTATAAAGCGTGTAGCTAGCTACCCGAAGGCGTCCCAGCGCTTGCGTCTAGACAGAGGTTTACAACAAACTATGCAACTGGTTGTTGGAAGAGCCAGGTCTTATGAAGTTTCCGGAAGGGAAGCAGATGGGATTCAGCTCGAAGGGAGGGGGGCATTGTGTTCCACAGTCTAGCCACATTGTAGCCAAATGACCTTTGAAGAATGAAGACTGGAACCGTAGGGAACTCTGCAATATCGGGGAACTCTGCAATATCGATTTGGACCTGACCCAGGAAGCTGTCCAAATGAAGGTAGGGGAGATACATCAGTCCCTATGTGAGAGCTTAGAAAACAAATTCTTCAAGGCATCAAGGAATCAAGGCCCAAGGAGGAGTGCTATATCTTGGTTTGACTCCAAATGTAGAAAGGCCAAATTTGCATTGGTTAGGGCCATAGAAGACAAGGGGTAGAGTCTAATTAAAAGAGCTAACTATAAGAAGGCACTTAAAAGGCAAAAAGGGAGTGGGATAACAGGAGGTGGGTCCAACTTCTTAAAGCCACCAGAGATCAAAACCAATCCTTTTTTTAGAATGTTGTGGCTTCAGGCAACATGGAGGGCTTAGTGGAGTTTGATAACAACATCAAAACTGATGTATGGAATCAGCATTTTTCCCACCTCTATTCATCATCACATGGAGACATCAGGCAAGAAGCCGTAGCAAGTAGTCTATGTAGTGTCAACACAGCCAGGCTAGTTGAGAACTGTGCGTTTCAACCAATTACCTGTCTTGAGGTTGAATCGGCTATTAGAAAGTTTGTGCCAATAAAGCCCCAGGAAGAGACAAAATAGCAGAAGATCTATCTCTCTCAGAGATCAAGATATGGGGATCTTATCTTATAGTGGTTTTCAATGCCATTTTAAATGGGCTGAGCACTCCCACGTCATGGACAGGGACTGAACTCTATCCTATATGTTAGAAGGGCTCACCCCTAGATCCTGCCAATTACAGACCTATCAGCCTTATCGATACCACTCAGAAACTCTTCAGCAGGGTCATACTTACTAGGATCCAGCAATGGTTAAAAGATCATGCAGTTCTATGTCCCCTGCAAGCTGGCTTTCAGTCAAATACATCTACTATGGGCCAACTATTTAGACTCAAGTTGATCTATTGGAAGACTGTCTTTATTGATAAGGGAAGGCTCTACGATGTATTCGCAGATCTTAAAGCAGCCTTTGATATGGTCTCAAGAAATACGCTGTGGCAGGTGCTCACTAAGATAGGTGTCCCTGAGTCCCTTTTTTTGTATGCAAGATGTAAGACAGGGTTGTGTGTTAGCCCCCACCCTTTTCACAATGTACCTGAATTACCTTGTTGAGCACCTCAACGTATGCGATAATGATGCCCCCAAGTTGGCAAGCATTAGGGTTCCGGCCCTTATGTTTGCTGACAATACTCTCCTTTTAGCTAAATCTACGATAGGGGTTAAAAAAAACCTGAATAAATTCAGCAGGTTTTTTGCACTCAGAGGGTTGGAAATAAACATTAATAAAACAAAATACATGGTGTTCAACCCCTGCCATTCCACACGTCCAAATCCGACACTGAACGGCATTCCACTTTAAAGGGTGCACTTATTTGATTACTTGGGGATGATTCTTGATGAGAACATGGATTGGGGCCACCATGTTAAAAAACGTAAGCGAAAATTAGGGCACCATGTAGCGGGCTTACTGAAGCTACACAAGGGAACCCTTAGAAAACGTATTTCTCCGGCCCTACAGATGTATTCTTGTCACGCTTTTGGTGCAGCCCTTTATGGCGCAGAGATACGGGGATATAAAAAGACAAAAAATCTGGAACTTGAGGAAAAACGTTTTTTGAGGCTTTTACTGAGTCTCCATGTAAGTACCCCTTTGATACCCCTGAGATCCGATACAGGGATCAGACCAATTTCAGATCTAATGGAAGCACAACCCTTTAGGCCCGATTATGAATCTTGTGGTCCGAGGACCGCCAGACTCGCAGGGGCAAGGCAGTGGCAGTCCAGCCACTCCCACACCGGCAGTCCAGCTTCCCCATTAGGAGTTGGGCAGTCGGACCACCCTGGGACCACCACCACTGCCAGGAAACCACTCTTTCCTGGCGGTGTTACAGAGGTCAGAGGACACAATATGCTTGGCGGGACGGTTGCGGTCCCGCCAAGCAAATTACGAGTTCACTCTCCGCCGGCGGTGTCATGGAGGTTTCTCCTCCATGTACACATGGTGGAGAGGAAACTACCCCTGAACCTCCACTGCATGTGGAGTTCACGGGGGACAAGGACAACCCTACTCACATGGAACGAGGGTACATATTATATTACAAGGAGACAGTGGTACCAGTGGACTTGGTATTAGAATAAACAGGATATTTATTATAATAATACAAATTAAGCACAATCGCGATAGTCTAGGAGAAGATGCACGAATTTTCAAGAAAGCACAATTGGAGCCCAGTAAGTAAAATGCATTGTGATTTATATTGAATTAAAAAAGTCCCAACAGGGGTTTAAGAGAACCGTGTTCAGTGTCCCAAGTGAAAGTGAAACCTATAACTTAGAGTGACAATTAGTGAAATAGATGAAGGTTTCAAAAGTACATAAAAGCAAAAAGCGACCAAATAATCCAATTATAGTAAACAAACAGAGCCTCCTGTGACAATGATGGAGGCTGTGTACATTAGTTCGCTTTGCAGTAGTGTAGACGACGTTTCGACCTCTTACGAGTTATGAGGTCTCATCAGGACCTATGATTTATGGGACACCTGGATTGATATGAATATATTGTCAAACGGTGGTGCATGCACCCAAGGGAAGTGTAATTGAAGGAGGTGGTACTTACATAGGGCCCAGCCTGGTGCCCTGTAAGTGTGGGGGCGTCTGACAATTTGCGTAGCGTGTGTTCAGTTCACACATCTGCGAGAACAAGGATATGTAGAAGTATTCTGATCGGCAAGAACACCGAATAGGAGAAGCGCTAATGAATCCCGCGCAGAGTCAGCGAGTTCCAGGCATTGATTGTCCTATGATGTGGGTGTGTTGCTGCGAGGAGAACAGCGTTCTCCTCGCAGACGTGTGAATTGAACACACGCTACGCAAATCGTCAGACGCCCCCACACTTACAGGGCGCCCGGCTGGGCCCTATGTAAGTACCACCTCCTTCAATTACACTTCCCTTGGGTGCATGCCGAGGGTTGTGAACAGATCTTTGAAGTTAGCTCCTTGAAATTGGGGGACATCCTGGGCCACCCCCACATCTGGTTCTGAAACGTTCTTCTCTTCCCTTGTCACTGCCTTAAGTTAAATTCCGAGAAGACAGACGTACTCATCTTTGGAAATGATATCTCATTTTGGGATAACGCATGGTGGCCTTAGACTTTGGGTCCTCTGACTTCTCCTGTATTGAAAGTGAGAAATTTGGGAATCATGTTTGATTCCAAATTTTCCTTCACGGATCAGACCAATCAGCTTATCTCTGCATGTTTTTTTCTGTTAAAAAATGTAAAGAAAATACCTTATGGTCTCAGGAAAACAGTAATTATTTCTCTGATCTTTTCGAGACTGGATTATTACAATGCCCTTCATTTGGGCCTGTAGCAAGGGATGATAAAAAAGATGCCGGGGATACAGAATGCAGCAGCTTGTCTGCTTAAAAATATTAAGAAGTTTGATTCTGTCTTGAAAGCCTTGGAGGAATTACATTGGATGTCTCTCTGTTAAGAAGAGGGCTGCTTTCAAAGAGCTTTGCATGGCTCACAAAGTTTTTTATCTGACTGGCCCTGAATACCTCAAAAGAAGATTCTTGTAGTATTTACCAAATAGGTATTTACAATCTGCAGTCTCAAAAAAGTAGCGATGCCTAGAATTCACAAAGCCTCTTGGGGCGGTAGAGGTTTTGTTTACCACACTTCCAAGCTCTGGAATCATATTCCAGTGCATTTGAGAGGCCAATCCAACTTGCAGATTTTCAAAAAACAGTTGAAAACCTGGCTAACCTAACTGTAGATGCTTAGCGTCAAGACGCCTTTGGGCATACATCGCACTTTACAAAAGTAAATCAAATCAAGGCTCAAAGAAGTCGGGGGTGATGAAAGACTGTGTCACGTTCCTGTGTGTGTGCTGGAGACAAGCCCCTTTGGAATGTAAGTGGGGCAGGAAACAGCACTGCACCCAGCAATCCTAGCATGATGGCCCATCCTTCCTACATCCAGTCCCATTTGTCTTACTGTCTTGCAGGAATACACAGATCCCAACAGCAGAGCCATTTACAGTCATGTGACTCAGGACACTGGCAGCAGGCACCAAATGGTTAGGGCAAGAAAATGTCAACTTTCTTTTTGTGACCTAAATTCTGACTTTGGCATTAAGGAGGGTTTTAAATTACAATTCACTTGAGTCCAAACATGATCTTTCTACCTGCTCCCAATCAAATGTTTGCACTTATTCAATGTAATAAGGTATAAGGTAACCCAATGTTACCCAATAGGAGAGATAGGCCTCCAGTAGTAAAAAAACAATTTTATTACCAGGACATGTAAAACTTAACCCCACATGTCCTTCATTTGAAATACAGTGCAATATGGCCTATGGGTTTTCAGTGCCTACCTTAGGGATGACATAACGATTAAAAAGGAATGTTTAGGCCTGGAAAAAGTTTATTTTGTCAGATTGAAATGGTAGTTTAAAACTGCACTATAGACTGCAGTGGCAGGCCTGAGACAAGTTTTCAATGCTACTTTAGGGAGTGGCACAATGAGTATTGCAGGCCTACTAGTAGCATTTAATTTACAAGCCCTGGGTACCATGTGGTACCACAATCTAGGGACTTATAAGTAAATAAAATACGCCAATCAGGTGTAGGCCAGTTTGAAACAGGCATGATCTTCTCCTCGCCCCTCTGCCTGCCCTACTCAGCACCTGGATACCCTCACGGGTGATTAGCTGCACTCTACAAATTCACCTAACATAACATGCCATGTTTTAGGTTGAGTAGACAAGCACTTTAGCACTGTTTAGTAATGGTAAAGTGCACACAGTTGTAATGTGAACAAAAACAAATTTAAATAAAAGGAGGGTTGAAGGCAAAAGGTTTGAGGGAATACCGCACCAAGGATTTCAGGTCTAACAGGAGGAGTATAATCGGAGAGAATAATTGTAATTTAAAATGTAGGTGGGTGGTCATCGTGGAAAACTGAGAAGTTGCAACATTTCTTTCATTTTTATGCCTTTCTTTGAAAAAGATAGCAATTTGCATAGTTTGCAAAGTTTACCTTTGACATATTTGTGTGAAACTCATGTCTTTGATAACGATTTAAAAAATAAAATATACAATGAAAAATCCTGTATACATTTTCCTCCTTGGCTGGATTTGGTAAGATTGAAAATTATATCTTAATGCAGAGAAAATGATCTTGCAATGTGCAGGAAGACTTCATGGGGCAAAGTTGAAGCTAAACCAGCTACCTTCACATACCTACTAATGGCATAAATTTGTAACTTGAATAATGAAAGAATGCATTGTTAAATTGAAGGTTGGTGTATTTAGTTGAATGCTGTTTTTCATGTTCACTGTGGCCAAGTCCTAACATAATGTATTTTGAATAGAGGGATTTTGGGTCTGTTGAAACTCTACACTTTATGGTTCCTGTGAGACTCAGGCACGGGTAATTACATTCATTTGGCAGGACCAAATACAAGATTAAACTATTGCAGAGACTGGAGTTCTGCTATGTTAAAATATAGTAGTGGGAGATTTGTTTGTATAAAACTAAGTTGCTCATCTCAGGCAAAGGATTAATGAGCTGTTCCATCCAACCGTATGCCGACGTCTTTTAATTTCGCCTATTGCTGTTAGCCACACAAGGAGAAAAAGCACAACCTGTCTCTTTGATGTTTGGACTTTGTGTGTACAGCTGAGGCATTATTTGTATCTAAGGACTGAACGTTCGGTTCGATGAACTCT